>CM044396.1:6040000-6652500 GCA_024322285.1 Musa beccarii | reverse complement strand
AAATTGCAACCTTCCAAATAGGAACTCGCCAATCCATGGGTATACCATGAAGTTACAAAAGTTGTACCTGTAAACCAACCTCCTAAAGCGAAATAAGCACAAGGAAAGAGCAATAGGCCGGACCAACCTACAAAAACGAAACGGTCCCTCCGTAACCAATCATCCATAATATCAAATAGATCATTTTCTTCTTTGGTAAATTTACCAAGGATTATAGTCATAGCGATCCTCCTATTTAACTACTTCAACCATTTCCGAACACCTCATATCATTTTCTCTTCATCTTGTTGAATAATTGACCCAAGATATCTAGAGCTTTTACTTAAGAGACTTCTTATCTATATAATTTATTTATATTCTCTTGCTTAATTCATTATTAAATCTAAATCCTCTATGAAATATTAATTAAATAATTTATAAAAATAAATTTTATATATTTTTAATCTCATTAACAAATATTCTTTAATATATCTAATATTACGTAAATCCTTGCATTTTTTTCCTATTTTGGTAAATCAATATATATATTTTCACCATATTTAGTACCTAATTTATTATAAAATTATCATAAACTTTATATCTTACCATACTTATTTTTTGAACTTTTTAATTCTTTAAATATTTTAATTTTTCCTTATTTTTATAATTTTACCAATCTTTAAAACATAATCTTTTAGTAAAAAAATATTTTTTGAATTTTATTGCAACGTCATTAACTCTTTTTTAATGTTGTACCTCTACATTTAGTTTTATCAAGAATCTTCTTTGTTAAGCTTCTAAGCTTATTAGTCATTGTAGTCTAAATAATATTAATATTATCCTCATCTAAGTTTCAAGTCATCTCCCTTTCCATCTTATTCTTAAAAGTGTTTATATTACTATCTTTAAAATTCTACTATCTAATTCTAGTAATTTTTTATTATCTTCTTTTTAATTTTCTATAGTTATATTTAATGCTATCAAAGTGTGTTTATTCCTCAAACTTTCGCCAAGTATAATTCTACAATTCTTACAAATAAATTTATCTATCTTTATAGCGAGGAATAAGTCTATTTGATTACAATTGTGACTACTCTTATAAGTAATTAAATGCTCATATCTCCTTTTAACATGAGTATTTATAACTATATGATTGAATTTATAAAATCTAAAATTATACTATTATTTTTATTTTTCTCTCCATACCCAAAAGCCCTTATGCACCTATTTATATTCGCTATTTGTTTTCTCTATATAGTCATTCAAATATCTTTCAATTTTAAGTTTTGATTATAGACGTTCTTAAAATAATATCATCTAATTATTCTTAAATTCTCTTTTGATTTGAACATCCAATCTGACTTTTGAAGCATAAGTACTAATGATATTTAAAACATCTTATTTTTTAAAAAAAAATTTAAAATTATAAATTTATCTCTAAATCTTTTACATCAACAACATTACTTTTATATCTTTATTAATAATAATTTCTACGTCATTCTATATTTAACTTTTTTTAGTATATCAAATTATAAATATAGTACTATCAATTTCTCTAGATTTTTTTTTACCTATTTGGTCTCTTGAAAGTAAATAATATTTATTTTTCTTCTAATGGCAATATCTATCTATTCTAATTCATTTCTTGAAAGTATTCCTATATTTGCTAAGTATTCCTATATTTGCTAACCTAATCCACTGTTATTGAACTAACTTCTTTTAACTTCTTATCCAAAACAATAAGAGAATGTTTGCTTTTATGATAGGTGCCGATGTGATGAGTTATTTCTGAGCAACCTTGTTAGAGATAGTTCCAAGAAATTAACCAATGGGTAATTTAGCAACCTAATAAAGACTATAATAAAGAAAAAAATAAAAGAGACAAGGATACAAAATTTACGTGATTCGGTCAATTGACCTACATCCATGAGCGGAGGATAAGTAAAACTCTACTATAAAAGGACAATTACAAATGCCTTAGGAAAGTGTTCCTAGGCCAAAAAATACCTAAAACTACTAAACAAAAAAAAATTAAAATATTTTAACTAAGTGTGGACTTAATAGAAATTAAACTCAAAGCAAATAATTAGGCTTTTCTTGTATTGCACTTGGCTTCAAAACCCAAACCCTTATTTATAGTTGCAATAAGAAATAACAAGCTTGATTTTCCCGATATGGGACTTGCCAAACCAACAAATCTCCACCTTGACATATCCCAATATTGATAATTAGCAAACTTGCTCCACCTTCTTCATAAAAGCCCGAATGGGCAATCACCAACAATGAACACTAACCAAGTCCAAGCACTGCTTGAACTTGTAAACCAAAAGAGACTTCATAAGTATATCAATTTGGATTGTCCTTCGTATGAATTTTCTAAACAAGGATCTTTTCCTCAAGCAATGGTATCCCGAATAAAATGAAACTTCACATCGATGTGTTTCGTCCTCTCATGATACATCTGTTCTTTAGTTAAATCAATAGTACTTTGACTATCATAGTAAATTATAGTAATACTCGATGCAGACATAATTCGCCAAACAAACCTCTTAACTATAAAGCTTCTTTGAGCGCCTCTGTCACTATCATATATTCTACCTCTGTAGTAGATAAAGTCATAACAAGTTATAAAGAAGCTTTCCAACTAACTACATAAAATCGCCCAAATACATAGCATGTCAAAGATTTTCGTTTATCAAGATTCAAAAGACATAATCGTCAGTCAACGAAACCAACCAAAGTGTCACGATTTTTTCTAAACTCCAAACAAGCATCTAAAGTCCCTTGCAAGTATATAAGAATCCACTTCACAGCTTGCCAATGTGTTTTACCCTAGCGAGACATATATCTGCTAACCACACTAACTACTTATGAAATATCTAGATGAGTATAAATCATTGCATACATAATACTATCGATGGCACTGGAATATGGAACTTGCACCATATATTCTTCCTCTTCAACTAACTGTGGTGACTGAGCAATAAATAGCCGAAAATGACTAGCAAGAGGAGTACTTACTAGCTTAGCATTTTTCATACCAAATCTCTCCAAGACTTTCTCGAGGTAATTTTTCTAGGTCAGAAATAATTTTCCAACTCCTCGATCTCTTTTGATCTCCATGCCAAGAATCTTCTTAGCTGCTCCCAAATCTTTCATTTCAAATTCACTACTCAGCTATATTTTAAAAGTGTGAATTTTTGATAAATTCTTAGCTGCAATAAGTATGTCATCAACACAAAGCAACAAATATACAAAAGAGCCATCATTTAACTTCCAAAAGTAGACACAACTATCATACATGCTCCTCGTGTAACCATGACCCAACATAAAGGAAGCAAACCTCTTATACTACTGTCTTTGAGACTACTTCAATCCATACAATGATTTCTTTAATAAGCAAACATGGTATTCCTTACCGTCAACTTCAAATCCATGAGGTTGCTCCATGTAAATTTATTTTTCAAGTTCACCATGTAAGAAAGCTGTCTTGACATCAAGTTGCTCCAATTCCAAATCATACATGACAACTAAAACAAGCAAAACACGAATAGAGCTATGTTTAACAATAGGTGAAAATATGTCATTAAAATCAACACCATGTATCTGACTATAGCCCTTTTCAACCAATCATGCTTTGTACATTACATCTTCAACCCTGGAATACCTTCCTTCCTTTTGAAGACTCATTTGCATCCAACAATTTTTTTACCCGAAGGCGGCTTCACAAGATCTCAAGTTTTATTCTGATGGAGAGATTCAATTTCTTCATTCATCGTAATCAACCACTTAGCAGAATCATCACAAGAAACTGTATCTGAGTAGGTAGTAGGCTCACCAACTCCACCTATTTCTTCTACAACAGACAAAGCATATGCAACCAAATTTGCATATCTTTGTGGTGGTCGAATATCTCTCCGTGGTCTATCCTTAGCTATGGAATATTGTTCTTCCTTTAGATCATCTTCATCAGTAGACTCGGGACCATCTACTAGCATTCTCTGAGTAGAAGAGTTCGACTAAAAAAAATTAGAACTATCAATCTCAAGCTCCACCTGCTTCTGCGCACTATCATTTGTACAACTAGTAGATTCTTCTTTGGAAGATAACATAGATAATTCATCAAAAGTAACATCTCTACTGATTACAAATTTTGGAGATTTGGGATCAGGACACCATAATCTATATCCTTTCACCCCAAAAGCATACTCAAGGAAAATACACTTTTTAGCTCAAGGCTCTAATTTTTCTTCATTTATATGCATGTATGTTAAACACCCAAAAATTTTTAAATCGAGTAATCAATAAGAGTACTCACCAAACTTCCTCCTGAGCTTTAAAATTAAGTGTTGAAGGAGCGTGATTGATAACGTAATGTTACATATTAATCACCTCTACCCAAAAGTCCTTTGTCAACCCTGCATTTGAGATCATACACCTTGCTCTCTCTAAGAGTGTTCTGTTCATATGTTCGGCCACACCATTTTACTGAGGCGTCATCCTAATAGTGCGATGCCGAATAATTCCTTCATTTTTACAGAATTCATCAAAGTCACCTTTACAAAATTCCATGTCATTATCTGTTCGAAGCCGCTTAATCTATTTACATGTTTGCTTCTCAATCAAAGCCTTCCGTTGTTTGAAGGTTAGAAAAATATTATTTTTATGCTTCAGAAAATAAACCCAAACTTTCCTGGAATAATCGTTAATGAAAGTCAACATATACTTTGGCACCACTCTCAGACTGAACACGAGTTGGACCCCAAAGGTCTGAATGAATATAGTTAAGAGTACCTTTCATTTTGTGAACTGCCAGAGAATTGAAGCTGACTCTTTTCTGCTTTCCAAAAATGTAGTATTCATAGAAATCCAGTGGCCCAGTACTCTGTCCACAAAGAAGACTCCTTTTGCTTAATATACTCAAACCTTTTTCGCTTATATAACCCAAACACATATGCCATAATTTGGTAATGTTAGAATTAGACAATGATGATGACGAGACTGTAACCAAACTTGTGATAGTAGTTCTCTGTAAAATATACAAGCTACTAGACCTACAAGCTTTCATAACAATAAGGGCACCTCTAGAAACTTTCATAACTCCACATTCAGTTGCGTATTTACACCCAAGAGCCTCTAGGGTGCCTAAAGAGATGAGATTCTTTTTCAAATCAGGAATATGTCTAACATTAGTGAGTATCCTCACAATACCATCATGCATTTTAATTCGGATTATGCCTTTACCAATAATATCACACGCGGTATTATTGCCCATCAAAACAATTCCACCATTACAAGATTCATATGTTGAAAATAAATCCCTATTGGAACACATGTGATAAGAACAATCTGAATCTAAAATTCATTCATTTTTAGACCTCGTCCTGTCATCAATAGCAAAGAAAATATTTCCAATATTCTCATCAGTTGCAACACTAGCTTCAGTAGACTTAGTAGTTTTCTCAACAAGTTTTTCCTTTTGCTTTAATTTATTTTTTAATTTAAAGTAATCAGCCTTAATATGCCCCATTTTATGACAATATCTACACTCCAAATTTCTATGTCTGGATTTAGATCTACTATTGCCAAATTTCCTTTTATCCGTTCTACCCCTGATAACCAGACCCTCAGCCTGATTCCCACTACTTTCCCCAGTGATATCCCTATCTATTTGCTCCTTAGATTTTAATGCAAATTTAATTTCTTGATACGAAATTATTTCTTTTCTATAAATCATAGTATCATAGAAATACTTAAAGGATTAGGGAAGAGAACACAAAAGTAACAAGACCTTATCCTCATCATCAATTTTCGTATCTATATTTACTAAATCTATAACTAAGGAATCAAATTTATTAAGATGTAAGAGTATAGATGTACCTTCAGTCATCCAAAATATATATAAACTCTGCTTCAAGTAGAGACGATTCTCCACTATCCTCTTCATATACAAGGCTTTAAGCTTATCCCACATGCTCTTAGTTGTAGTCTCCGTTGTTACTTCCCGTAAAACCTTGTCAGAGAGATTTAAAATAATGTTTAATCGGGCCTTCTTATCCATACCCGTAAAATCTTCCTTTGACGTACCCCCTAAAATTTTTTCGGCTCCCTATAGTGTTAAATCAACTCCGTCTTGAATCAGAATGGCCTCCATCTTGAGCTGTCACATGTCAAAGTTGATATTTCTATCGAATTTATCGACAACGAGCTTTGTTATTGTCATCATTGCCAAAGATCTTAGAGCCTTCAAAGAAACCTGGCTCTAATACCAGTTTATTAGAGTGGTTCCAAGAAATTAACCAATGGGTAATTTGGCAACCTAATAAAGACTATAATAAAGCAGAAAAATAAAAGAGACAGAGACACAAAATTTTCGTGGTTTAGTCAATTGACCTACATCTACGGGCGGAGGAGGAGCAAAACTCTACTATAAAAGGATAATTACAAATGCCTTAGGAAAGTGTTCCAAGGCTAAAAAACACATAAAACTACTAAATAAGAAAAAAGCTCAAAATATTTTAACTAAATATGGACTTAATAGAAATTAAACCTAAAGAAAACAATTAGGCTTTTCTTATGTTGCACTTGGTTTCAAAACCCAAGCTCTTATTTCTAGTTGCAATAGGAAATAACAAGCTTGATTTTCCCGATGTGGGACTTGCCAAACCAACAAACCTCTAGCCTATCATTCATGTTGTCAAACTAATGCGGTCACTGGTCGATGTGGCGGGTTGGCCTGGTTCGTTCGTCGATGTTTCGGAGGGGTGTCCAGACTTAGTTCGCAGTTGATGTGTCTCCTCGAGTGCTCTGCACCTGCGGGAAGGCCTGGATCGGGTTTGGTCCCGACTCCCTCCGACAATCAAGTTAGTGTGTGTGTGTGAATCCTCCTCCCTATTGAAGCTGAGCGAGAGATTTTTATACGCATGCCTAGGGTCGGTGGTGCGTACCTTAACCTGGACGGTGGTTGGCTTGTACGGGATGATGTTGTATAGGGTGGCACTGTGCAGCGTCGTCCCGAGCCTTCGGGGATGGGCTGGTCCGTGTTGTTCTATCCTGGGCTTTCGGGGATAGGCTGCTTCGTGCGACTCCAGGCAGTGTGGAGGTATTGTCACTTTCGACCTGAGGTGACGGGCCGAACGTGGTATCCTACGTGGATTGTGCCTTCGTGCTAACTCGTCCATTGACTACTGCCACGTTGACAGTGCTAGAATATCCCCTATCACTTCTCCCCCCCCCTCCCCACAAGACATGTTCCAAGGTCCTCATGGAGGGGCTCGGGGCATGTCTGGTTTGCCCTTTCTACCGTGTCATCTGTTATGCAGGAGTTGATGAGTCGCCTCGTGGTGTCGTTGCCCCTGTGACAACGATCAAGTTGGGGGGATGCACCGGGGGGGTCGCTTGTGAACTTAGGTCAATCCGTACCCGAGCTAATGAACTCGGGCATAGACTGGACTGGTGCCTGAGCCAGTGAACTCGGGCATAAACTCGACTAGTGCCCAAGCTAGTTTACTTGGGCACAGACTAGACTACTACCCGAGTTGATGGACTTCGGGCACAAATTGGGCCGTGCCCAAGTGAACCGGGCATAAACTAGACTAGTGCCCGAGTGGTGAACTCGAGCCAGATTGGACTAGTGCTCAGTGGTGAACTTCGGGCACATATTGGACTAGTGCCCGAGCTGGTGAACTCGGGCACGAACTCGACTGGTGCCCGAGCTGGTGAACTCAAGTATAGATTGGACTATTGCCTGAGTTGGTAAACTTGAGCACAGAATGGACTGGTGCCTGAGCTGGTGAACTTGGGCATAGACTGGACTAGTGCCCGAGTTATTGAACTCAGGCACAAACTGGACTGGTGCCTAAGCTGGTGAACTCGGCCATAGATTGGACTGGTGCTTGAGTTGGTGAACTCGGGCACAAATTGGACTGGTGCCCGAGCTAGCGAACTCAGGCACAAACTTGATTGGTGCCCGAGCTGATGAACTCAGGCACATATTGGATTGGTGCCTGAGCTGGTGAACTTGAGTATAAATTGGACTGGTGCTTGAGCTAGTGAACTTAGGCAGGACTGGTGCCCGAGCTAGTGAACTCGGGCACAAACTGGACTGGTACCCGAGCTGGTGAACTCGGGCATAGATTGGACTGGTGCTTGAGTTGGTGAACTCAGGCACAAACTCAACTGGTGCCTGAGCTAGTGAACTCAGGCACAAATTGGACTGGTGCCCGAGCTAGTGAACTCGGGCATGAGGTGTTCCTTGGGGAAACCTTCTACTGTGCGATAGACTTGTTGGGATCTAGAGCGGCACTAAGAGGGGGGTGAGTTAGTGAAGCGATTAAGAATGATAAATTTTCGATGATTCAAACAAGTTCAGAAACTTCATACGTTGAAAACTTCATTTCGATGAAATTCGATTTCGATTGCGTATAAACTTAAAATAATTTATAAGAAGGAGATGAGGAAGTGGAGTAGCAAGTAAATAAGGTTTGCTAAAATATAAAGAATAATAGTAAATGCAAACCATGATTTTTATAGTGGTTCGGTCATACGACCTATATCCACTCCCGATTCCTCTCCTCTTGAGGCCACCGGCTTTTTCACTAGTTGTCCTCCTTCCAACGGGTGAGGACTGACTCCCTTATAGCTCTTTCCTTTTGACGGGTTTAGAAGGTAACCCTTACAAGTACTTCACTTCTCTCTTTCGGTGGAATACAAATGAAAACTAGAGGAGGGATGTTTAGAAGGATTTTCATAGTGTTTTCTTACTTTTAAAATCTCTGTGCTTGTATTCTCTAACCAGGGATGGGAGAGGTTTTTATAGGCTCCAATTTAATTCAAACTTGGAGCCAAAAAACTTCCTATATCGATTTTTCGGGTATTGGTGGTACCACTACCTGTCACTGGCGGTACCACTACCAGTTTGACCCTAACACTGGGCGATACCACTGCCCAGTCTGACGGTACTATCGCCTGACACACTACCATGGTCAGTGTACTGAGCGGTACCACCGCCTAAGTGTTCTGACACTGGGTGGTACCACCGCCCAATACATCCTAGGGACCTAGAAGGTGCCACTACCCCAGTTTGGCAGTGCCACTACCAGATAAGATCCAGCACTTCTGATTATGCCTTGAACCCGGCCCAAACCGATCCAATACTGGGCCCAATTAGCTTGTACCATGGTTATAGGATTAACACTTAATCCTAACCCTAATTATATGCTAACTACAAAATTAAAGATATTTCCTAAGCTAATACAAAGTCTGAAAAGTTAAGACTTCTTCCGGCGATCTTCCGATGAGCCCTCGAACACTATTCTGTAGACTCCCGGCAAGCTCCTGGACTTCACGATTGATCTTGACGAGTTCCGATGAGCTTCTTTGGTAAGCTATGATCTTTCTCAGCGAGCTCCGTGAACTTCCGACGAACCTTCCGGTGAACTTCTGAAAACCCTTTGGCAAGCTCCCTACTCATTCTCGGCCAGTTCCGATAGCACTCTCAACGAATCTTTGGACTTCCGTTGAACTCTCAAACTCCCAATGATTCCATCGCACTTGACTTCGACACTTTGCTTTGCTTTATGTTTTCATCTTTATCGTAGTTAATCCTGTACTCATAAACCTTAACTCTATTTCGATCTAGTCAGTTACATGAATCAGCTTCCTATTGCCCAGCACGTCATTGGTCAGTACTTCGTCAAGTTCTTTGACGCATCATCCTCTCCTGTGGCTTGTTGCCCAATCGACGGTTGACCTCTGCAACCCTGATATCCTTGGCGCAACACTACTCTTCTTGGCCCAATGCCTGATGTCCGAAGCCTTCTACTGATTGTCGACCGGACCTCCGGCTCGACGTCCAATATCCTAACATGATTTTCTTTGACACAACACTGATTCATTCTTTGTCAACTATCTAATCCTGATCAATAGTAGACCTATGCCACTCAAAATGTAGTTAAACAACTAAATACAATCAATTAGTTTTATTATTGAAATTCGAGATTCAATAGGACCTTGGCGGGGGTTTCGTCATGCACCGGATGGAGAGCTGGTGTCACGCGCATCCCACAGGGTATCCATTATGTAATGGTAGGAGCTAGCATCACGTGCATCTGGTAAGGGGCCAAAGTCACACGTGACTTCTGGCTGGCATTTTCACCGATGTGTTCTAGGGCGGGAGCCCTTATTCAGTGCGCTTGGCAAAGTGCCTTAATAAATGTTGTCATCAATTCCCACCTCAGGGAGTCTAATCATCGCCTTGGTGGTGGCAGGATTTCCCCCTTATAAGTCTCTTCCTACACGTGGGAGGGGTCACTACTTTCTCATTTGTCATTAGGTTCCTTCTTTGCCTCCTATTCGTCGTCTCGGACCCTCATCCTTCTCTGGTGCCCAACTTAAGGTCGGGATGACTTCTTCCTCGTCGTCATCGAGTCGGTCAGTCCCCGATGTCACGAACTTAGCTGGTTTTGCCTAAGCCGTGCAGCACCATTGCGTATCAATCCACAAAGGTCAGCCTCCCCGACATCCCACGATCCCTAAGGACCTGCAAAAGAGAAGACGGGACAACGAAAGCGCTTCACATGGGATCCACAAGCCACCCTTTTAGCAAACACTTTATAAATAATGCAAATTCCAACTATGGACATCACAAGCTCAGAATGATTGCACAACAAAGGCATAAATTGGTCAACTACAGATCGAAATCTAGTACAAGTGTCTACATGACACAAACTTTCTATACAAGCCGACAATGGCTACCAAACTCACTCAAATGGGGCGTTTCGCCTTTGGCGAGCCCTTTACAAGCTTTACAAGTTAGAACAAACTAAAAAGGGACACGGACATATATAAGCATTACACCGAACAAGCCATTTACAAAATGTCTGTGACATTCTCCCCCACTTATTCCTTCGACGTCCTCGTCAAAGCCTTTGCTGACGTTGTAACTTCTTTTCTTTATTGGATCTTTGATCTTCTGCTCTTGCTGTGATGCACCCCTTGGCTCCCAATTGTTCTCCGCTTGTTGTTGTTGAGTCGTCGAACTTTAATCCGCCATGCTGCTTCAACTCGTCAATGACTCTGACTCTGGTGTGGGGTTGGCAGAGTTATGCTGATCCTTGCTGGTTCTTGCGGATTCATCTGATGAAGGGGAAAGACCATCTTTGATAAGTGTCAGTCTTCAAAATTTTCTTATCTCTTGAACTAGATAGATGCTTGTTAAAGCTTTAACGAGCATTGCCTTGCAACCTTTAAAGTTCTCAAGTCCTTCCTCTACAAAATTTGCCCATCGAATCTTCTCCCACTTAGTTGTCTTGCCCAAGTAGGTTCGCATCACTTCCGCTTTCGATTGACATTCGATTGGGAAATGAAGCGGACAATCTACTCTCAGTAGCACTGATCACTATTGGTGAGGACTAGACAACTATTGTCTTCCATTAGTCTCTTCGAAGGGTCTTCAAATTTATGCAGAGCTCCTCTGCTAGATAACTAAGAGAGCTGGGGTACTCGGTTTCGCCCATTCTCTTGGGAGTTGAGAAAGTAAAGGTTACTTGACTTCACCCGCCTCCTCGAGGTTGTACTACGTGCGTCAAGCTGGTTACTAGACTTCGCCTACTCTTAGCTCACACTTCCGAAGCACTTGAAGTGTTTGCAATCCTTGCATTGAGTCAGCTACTATGATTCGCCTTCTCATTGCCATTGAACTTCTAGAATGCAAGAAGTTATCACTCCAACTTGGAGCAAGTCTCCGATAGATTTGGTCGCCTTTGGGATTGTATCGCCTTCTCCATCATTTCTGTCGTCGACTCCTCTAAGTAGCAAAGGTACAGCACCGCATACTGCCTGCTCCGATCCTTGGTCATGCACTCTTACATCGACCCGAAGTCCTTCACTCACGGCTATCTTGATGAAAAGTCTATTGACACTGGTCTTACGAAGTTCTCTGACCTTTGCCCTTCAGCCTTATCTTGGTACATGGAGTTTGCCAATGCATTCTCCTCCTCCATGGCCCATATCACAACCAAGCGCTCTCCCTCTATGAGAGCAAGGGACCGATGATTCCCCAGAAGTCCCGCCTCTGCGGTACCATGGCACTACTATCCGTTGTCTCGCATCTGCGTCCCTTCTTCACAATCGGTAGATCTGCCTCTGCGGCACTACGGCACTCCTCCGAGTCCACCTTCAATCTAACCGATGATTGATCTTGGGTAACTGAGTCCCTCTGGACTCGTCATTGCTTCCTCGCCCTATTTCAACCACCTGCTCAACACCTCTATGTTCTTTGAGCAGTTCCACTTGGTCGCTGGAAAGACAGACTGCAACTCCCATGTATGGCCACCGCCATTCATATTGCAGGGTTTGCACCACTTCTATTCTCCTTAGCTTCATTGGTCGCAACGTTCGCTTACTCGGCCTTGTCCTCTGACTTGCCGGGCTCCCTTAAGTGAATATGAGCTCTAAGCGATCCCAACTCTTCAACCGCTCCGATCATACCTCTGCATGATCTAGTCCCCCCCATAGGACTCACTGGTACTTGCATCTGAACTTCTTCCTCGATAGTGCATAGCCCTCATAAGCTAATACCCAAGGTTTTCATTCAATGCAGCATTCGATGCACGCACGGACGACCCGCCTCTACGGTACCATGGCATTCACTACTTGAATCCATAGCTCTTCTTGCCGTCGTGTTGTTCACCGAAGTGGAGCTCCCAGTCATGCTCCTGATCATGCCTCTGTATGATCTAGCCCCCCCCATGGGACTCACTGTGTGTGTCGACTTGCCACGAACCATTCCACCACGATCCGTTGCATCATGTCACCTCCTGGTGACATCTCCTTGCATTCTGATCCCTGTGGCATGAACTCGAACTGCGATATCTCCATGTGTGGACTGTGCCAACACATCGCAAGGCCTTAGCCACCTTCGATTCTGTTCGCTCCTTTGGCAATCGACCTTCGTCCACCCACTCTTGAGTCACACTCGGACGAAGCCTAGCTCTAGGACAGTTCATCGCCTAGTAGCTCCTCTGAAGTCTCTTGACTTCGCTGTAATTGGTGCACCATTGTCTGGATCCTGGGCCTCTACCCCTACCAGTACAATCTCTGCTGCACACCGCTTTCCTTATGGCAACTCGAATAGCAACATTGTGGCATATTCTTCAAGAGTAATTGCCTCTGCATCCTCTTGCCCCGTGCTAAGGCCTTTTGACACTTACTTTACCTCTGCAAACTGTGTCACCTTAGTTCATTCGTCAATTGTTTCACCGAGATCAAGTGCTTGTGCCTCAAAGCTCCCTTCGTCTTTGGCACCATGCAAGATGAGTCTACTCCATCAGAATAAAGAACCCCTGGAACGACATGATCCTACTCCTGTCTCTACAAGAGTCCATGTCCTTAACCTTTGTCTAAGGAAAGCTCCAAGCCTCCGCTCCATGTTCTATCTTCTACGCCAACTCCCTTCATGCGGCTTGGGTACATCACTAAGTTACCCCCAAGTTGCTCCACTTCTTGATTTGCATTGCATTAATGGTGGCCCTCGCGCCCACCATTTCACGGGTCAGCCCTCTATTGAGCCCGATCTCCCTATCGGCTCCAGTGTGCCTTCACTCCGTGTTGCCTCGGGTCGCTCCCCCACTTGATCTCGCTATGCGTCTACCAACGCATCACCACTTGTGAGATCATGTGACGACTCCTCGCCGCTTACTCAATATATCGAGCTTTGTCTTGGGGTATTCTTCAATCGGTGCGGTTCATTGCACATGATTCTCCCTCTGGAGAACCGGGACTTATCCCTCCTGGATATCTACCCCGTTGGAGCAACTTCTCTCTTCGCATCCTTCCCTTTGGAAGTTTAGGAGACCACCATCCCCTTGGACTACTTCACCTTTGCTGAACAACCTGTGATCAATTCTGCCTTCGCAAATGCACCTACTAGATTACGACACTTCGCCAATATAGCTCGCACTGCACCCCTCTAGGTCTAGCAACATGCTGAACCTGCTACACACTTCAGCCTCTCATGAAAGTATCCTACACATGCCGAAGAGAAAGTTTCAATGCTCCATGGTGCCGACCTTCGGCCGCCTTGGGATGGCCACGAACAATCCATCATCTGCATGCAAGGCCTTGCATAAGTATTGAATTCCTTGAGTTTGCAACTTCCCTCACCTCTGTGAGCTTTTGCACAACTCTTTTAATCGTTGAGCAACCTACCCTACCTTCCACGATCTCATCCTTTTCCAAGCACTCTGCTTGCCTCGAGAATCGTCAAGTTTGGGTACCAATGTCGAGCCACTGCTCGAACTCAGCCATCCCGACCTTTGTGCGCTACATAATTCTTCTTGGCTTGCTTGTCCTTGTGGTGCCTCTTGCGCGAAGGGTTGGCCATTCTTTTGAATGTCATTCTCGGATGCCCGCTCCTCTGAGCGACTCCTTCCCCTATAACTCCAAGTCTGTTTCCCAAGCAGTCGCGTGTGTTGGCTGCCCTCAACGCAGTCCCGCTAGGTCCCCCACATTTGCATGCAAAGTGTTTCTAAGTGGGCTTGTCCCACTCTGATACCATCTGTTAGAGCTAGCCCCAGGAATTTTACCAAAGGGTAATTTTGACAACCCAACAAAGATAATAAACAGAAAAGAATAAAAGAAACAGGAACACCGATTTTACGTGGTTCGATCAATTGACCTACGTCCACGAACGAAGAAGAAGAACTCTTACTATAAAAGAGACAATTACAAATGCCTTAGGAAATTGTTCCTAGGCCATAAAACACCTGAAACTACTAAACAAAAAAAGCCCAAAATATTTAATATGGACTTAATGAAATTAAATTCAAAGCGGCTTTTCTTGTGGTGCCTATGGTGTATCTAGCTAGAAAGCTTAGAGCCCTTTTTATAGCATCAATAGGGGATAGCAAAATAGAAATTAGAGATGTGGGACTAAAGGATTTGCCAAACTAACAAATCTCTACCTTGGCATGTCCCAACATTGACAATTTAGCAGAACTTGCTCCACCTTCTTCACAAAAGCCCCAATAGGCAATCACCAACAATGAATACTAATAAAGTCCAAGCATTGCTTGAACTTGTGAACTGGAAGAGGCTTTATAAGCATATCAGTTGGATTGTCCTTCATATGAATTTTTTGAACAAGGACCTTTCCTTCGGCAATGGTATCCTGAATAAAATGAAACTTCACATTGATGTGTTTCGTCCTCTCATGATACATTTGGTCTTTAGTCAAATGAATAGCACTTTGACTATCACAGTAAATTGTAGTAACACCTTGATGTTGACATAATTCGCTAAACAAATCTCTTAACCATAAAACTTCTTTGATCGCCTCTGTTACTGCCATATATTCTGCCTCTGTAGTAGATCAAGTCACGATAGGTTATAAAGAAGCTTTTCAACTAATTGCACAACCGCCAACGCAAAATACATAGCCTGTCAGAGATCTTCGTTTATCAAGATCTGCAGCATAATCAGAGTCGACGAAACCAATCAAAGTGTTAGAATTTTTTTCAAACTCCAAACAAGCATCTGAAGTCCCTTGCAAGTATCTGAGAATCATCACAAGAAACTGCATCTGAGTAGGTAGTAGGCTCACCAACTCCACCTATTTCTTCCGCAATAGGCAAAGCATATGCAACCAAATTTGCATATCTTTGTGGTGGTCAAATATTTCTCCGTGGTCTATCCTTGGCTATGGAATATTACTCTTCCTTTGGATTATCTTCGTCAGTAGACTCGAGATCGTCTACTGGCATTCTTTGAGTAGAAGAGTTTGACTGAAGAGATTCAGAACTACCAATCTCAAGCTCCACTTGCTTCTGCGCACTATCATTTATACAATTAGTAGATTCCTCTTTAGAAGATAACATAGATAATTCATCAAAAGTAACATCTCTACTAATTATAAATTTTAGAGATTTAGGATCAGGACACCATAATCTGTATCCTTTCACCCCGGAAGCATACCCAAGGAAAATGCACTTTTTAGCTCGAGGTTCTAATTTTCCTTCATTTACATGCATGTATGCTGACACCCAAAGATTTTAAAATCAGAATAATCAAAGCAAGAGTACTGACCAAACTTCCTCTGGAGTTTTAAAATTAAGTGCTGGAGAAGGAGCACGGTTGACAACATAACAGGCCATATTAATCGCCTCTGCCCAAAAGTCCTTTGTCAACCCTGCATTTGAGATCATACACCTTGCTCTTTCTAAGAGTGTTCTGTTCATACGTTCGGCCACACCATTTTGTTGAGGCATCATCCTAACAGTGCGATGCCGAACAATTCCTTCATTTTTGTAGAATTCATCAAAGTCACCTTCACAAAATTTCATACCATTATCTGTTCGAAGCCGCTTAATCTGTTTACCTGTTTGCTTCTCAATCAAAGCCTTCCATTGTTTAAAGGTTAGAAAAATATCATTTTTATGCTTCAGAAAATAAACCCAAACTTTCCTGGAATAATCATCAATGAAAGTCAACATATACCTGGCATCACCCT
Source organism: Musa beccarii (assembly GCA_024322285.1). Classification (NCBI taxonomy): domain Eukaryota; kingdom Viridiplantae; phylum Streptophyta; class Magnoliopsida; order Zingiberales; family Musaceae; genus Musa; species Musa beccarii. The sequence continues at coordinate 6,636,014 of CM044396.1, read as the reverse complement.
TAGACTGAACACGAGTTGGACCCCAAAGGTCTGAATGAATATAATCAAGAGTACCTTTTGTTTTGTAAACTGCCGGAGAATTGAAGTTGACTCTTTTCTACTTCCCAAAAATGCAGTGTTCACAAAAATCTAGTGGCCCAGTACTCTGTCCACAAAGAAGACCTCTTTTACTCAATATGCTCAAACCTTTTTCGCTCATATGACCCAAAAGCATATGTCATAATTTGATGATGTCAGAATCAGATAATGATGATGATGAGACTGCAACTGAGCCTGTGACAATAGTTCCCTATAAAATATACAAGCTACCAGACCTACAAGCTTTCATAACAACAAGGGCATTTCTAGAAACTTTCATAACTCCACCTTCAGCTGTGTATTTACACCCAAGAGCCTCTAGGGTACCTAAAGAGATGAGATTCTTTTTCAAATCAAGAACATGTCTAACATTAGTGAGCGTCCTCACAATACCATCATGCATTTTAATTCGGATTGTGCCTCTATCAATAACATCACACACGGCATTATTACCCATCAAAATAATTCCACCATTATAAGATTCATATGTGGAAAACAAATCCCTATTGGGACACATGTGATAAGAACAACCCGAATCTAAAATCCATTCATTTTTAGACCTTGTCCTGTTATCAATAGCAAAGAAAATATTTCCAAAATTCTCATCAGCTGCAACACTAGCTTCAGCGGACTCAGTAGTTTTCTCAACATGTTTTCCCTTTTGCTTTAATTTATTTTTTAATTTAAAGTAATCAGCCTTAATGTGCCCCATTTTATGAAAATATCTACACTCCAAATTTCTATATATTGATTTAGATCTAGATTTAGATCTAGATTTAGATCTACTACTGTCAAATTCTCTTTTATCAGTTCTACCCCTAACAACCAGACCCTCGGCCTGATTTCCTCTATTCTCCCCAGTGATATCCCTATCAATCTGCTCCTTAGATTTTAATGCAGATTTAATTTCCTGATACGAAATTATTTCTTTTCCATAAATCGTAATATCATGGAAATACTTAAAGGATTGGGGGAGAGAACACAAAAGTAATAAGGCCTTATCCTCATCATCAATCTTTGCATCTATATTCTCCAAATCCATAACTAAGGAATCAAATTTATCAAGATGTGAGAGTATAGATGTACCTTCAATCATTCGAAGCATATACAAACTCTACTTTAAGTAGAGACGGTTCTCCACTGTCCTCTTCATATACAAGGCTTTAAGCTTATCCCACATACTTTTAGTCGTAGTCTCTGTAGCTACCTCTCGTAAAACCTCGTTAGAGAGATTTAGAATAATGCTAGATCGGGCCTTCTTATCCATACCTGCAAAATCTTCCTCTGACATACCATCTGAAATTTTCTCAGCCCCTGTAGTGCCAAATCAACTCTGTCTTGAACCAAAATGGCCTCCATCTTGAGTTGCCACATGCCGAAGTTGACATTTCTGTCGAATTTCTCGACAACGATCTTTGTCATTGTCATTGTTGCCAAAAGATCCCAAAACCAGGCTCTGATACCAGTTTGTTAGAGCTAGCCCCAGGAATTTTACCAAAGGGTAATTTTTATAACCCAACAAAGACAATAAACAGAAAATAATAAAAGAAATAGGAACACCGAATTTACGTGGTTCGATCAATTGACCTACGTCCACGAACGAAGAAGAAGAACTCTTACTATAAAAGGGACAATTACAAATGCCTTAGGAAATTGTTCCTAGGCCATAAAACACCTAAAACTACTAAACAAGAAAAGTCCAAAATATTTAATATGGACTTAATGAAATTAAATCCAAAGCGGCTTTTCTTGTGGTGCCTATGGTGTATCTAGCTAGAAAGCCTAGACCCCTTTTTATAGCATCAATAGGGGATAGCAAAATAGAAATTAGAGATGTGGGACTAAAGGACTTGCCAAACCAACACCATCTGTCATGGACTTAACTGGTTTTGCCTAAGCCGTGTGGCACTATTGCATGTCAATCCGTAAAGGTTAGCCTCCCCAACATCCCACGATCCCTAAGGACCTGCAAAAGAGAAGATGGGACAATGAAAGCACTTCACACGGGATCCACAAACCACCCTTTCAGCAAACACTTTATAAACAATACAAATTCTAACCATGGACATCACAAGCTCAGAACGGTTGTACAACAAAGGCATAAATTGGTCCACTATAGACTGAAATCTAGTACAAGTGTCCACATGACACAAACTTTCTGTACAAGCCGACAATGACTACCAAACTCACTCAAATGGGGCGTTTCGCTTTTGGCGAGCCCTTTACAAGCTTTATAAGTTGGAACAAACTAAAAAGGGACACGGACATACATAAGCATTACACCAAACAAGCCATTTACAAAATGTCCATAACACCGAGGTCAACGAGTCGACCTCGGAGAGCTCTAGAGTAGAGGTTGTCAGTTTGTCTTCGGGCGGTGCACCCCCTGTGGACTCGAGGGCCCTTGCGACCCTTCAGGCAATGTGGTCGTGGCACGACGTGGACTTGGTGGTGACTGAAGAGCTCTTAGGGTTAATTCAAGATCGTTATAGTATCTCGAAGGAGTATGAACTCCACGCCCCCACTCCGGGGCAACGCCCTTATGACCCATTCCTATGTGGGTTCAGGTTAACCATGGATACCCTGGAGGCGGGGCTGAGGTTCCCCTTGCATCCCATGATCATGGATGCCTCTGATGGTATGGGATCTCCCCATCCCAGATGGTGCCCAATTCTTGGCTTTATTTGGTGGTCTTTTGGGGGGAGTGCCGAGGGGCGGGGATCGAGCCGACCTGAACACTATTCCTAGTATATTTTCAGCTATGCAAGGGTCGGGGCGGATATTATCTTACCGCCCGAGGTAGGTTCAGGATCAGTGGTGCCCCTTCCAACAACATGGGGTGGAAGACTCGCTACTTCTACATAAGCTACCACCGAGAATGGGGGTTTTGCATGGGGTGGACTTCCCGAGCCATTAATAATGTGCCTCCATTCCTCTCCCATGAGAAGGCCGATCGTGTGGAGTGCCTGAAGGGGATCCTTTCTTCTTCTCGGGCTATTAGGGGGATGTCCAAGGAATGGCTCGTCGACACGGGTCTCAGCCTAGCCCCTAGGGGTATGGTCGAATGTCGCTTTTAGGCATTTTGTCCTTTAGTCGATTTCTGTTCTTGTACTACGCTAACTGACTTGTGACCTGCAGAGATGGTGAATCTCCAATCGATGAAGGGATGCCCTGCCTCCCGGCCGCAGCACAACCCTTGCGAGAGCCGGGGGGACCCGGGGGTGAACCTCTAGTTCAAAAGGATACCTCGGGCCACCGAGGTTCTCTTGACGAAGCCGAGGTGGTGCGACCGAAGAAGAAGGCAAGGGGAATTGTTCAGAAGTCATCGGAGGGGGCCGTGCTCCGTGAGGTTGCCGCAAGGGCAGCGGCTCGCATGGGGGAGGCTCTAGTGTGAAGGGCAAGGGTCACGCTGGTTCGACCGGGGATGATCCCCCAACTAGGCAGTCGAAGCGGCCGAAGTCAATGCAGGATCTGTGTCACATTTGGGCCTCTAAGAAGGGTGAGCCCTTTCGGGCTTTAGATATAGTGAACCTCCCAGAGGGGAATCTGGGAGTACCCTATAGGTCCCGCTGGCCGACTCTTAAAATCGAGAGTTGCACTTAGGCCAACGGCTCGGCGACCTTGGAATTCCCCCGAGGGGCACTCCACCTGACCCTCGCGAAGCAATTGTACTGCTCGCCTTCTGTGGTGCTGATAGACCACGTCGTAAAGTCGCTAGTGTGAGTAAGTACCGCATCTCTCTGTTTTTAGCTTTGAGGCTATCTTGTCATTCTTGATTCTGACCTTACATTTTCATAAAACTACCATTATACGATAGCATTGATCGACCGAGTGCACGACATGGGCCAGGTGATCAAACACCTCGGAGAAACAAACTTTGACTTGTGTCGGCAGGTCAAGGAACTAAAGGCAGTCCTGGCCCTGAGGCTGTTGCGGTGGCCGAGCAACAAGCGATTACTGCCAAAGCCGAGGTTGAACGGTTGAAGGTCGAGTTGGGGAACTCCCAATGCTTACTGAAGGACAGTCGTGGGTGAATCCGTAGCTTGGACGACGAGCTGCTTGTGCTTGCACGGAACGTCGAAGCTGCCCGAGCGATGGTTCAACCACTAAGGAGGTGTTGCAAAAGGAGCGCCAGGGGGCTGAGGAGTGAGAGAGGGAGGTGATCGCCATGTACAAGAAGTCTCCTAGGTTCAAGCTTGGTCTCTAGAGATCGGGCCAGGCGACCTTCGAATTCAGCTACCGGGTGGCTCTTGCTAACTTCCATGCCAAGTACCCAGATCTAGAGGTGGAGACCGACCCATTCGTGGATCTCCCCAAGGATCACAATATGGATATGCCCGAGGACGTGCCCTTTGATGACAGTCTGATGGCCCCTCCCCAAGTTAGGGAGCTTGTAATCGTGTCCCTATTACTTTTTATTTTTTGGTTCCGATCGGGCCGAGTCAAGGTTTTTGTAAGGCCCAAGCCGATCATAATGTAAATACCTTTCCTATATAAATGCAAATATTTTTTGCCACAAACACAAGGTTCCCGTCGGTAATCAAGGGTAGAACTTTCTTAAGTTTGAAATGTTCCAAGTTCTCGGTAGAGGGGTTCCGCTCATAGTCTCGAGGCGATAAGTGTCATCTCGGATCATGTCGTAAACCCAGTATGGCCCTTCCCAATTTGGGGCTAGATTTCCCCTAGCTCGAGTTGGGTCACTTCGATTTTTCGGAGGACGAGAACCCCACTTGGACTTTGCACGGTCGAACCTTCCAATTATTAAGTCAGGCCATGGTCTTTTTGTACGCTAAAGTACGGAGGTGGGCCTCAGCTCTACGTTCATCGAGGAGGTTGAGACCAATGCGGAACCCGAGCTTCGAAGCCCCTTCGCTGAAGTTCTCTACCTGCAGGGTTGGAAATATGATTTCGGGAGGGAGCGCTGCCTCGGTCCCATATGCCAGGCTAAACAGGGACTCTCCCGAAATTATTTTGGGGGTGGTTCGCGATGCCCACAGGACGCTCGGGAGCTCATCGACCCACGCTCCACGTGCCTTGCCCACTCTTTTCTTCATACCTTCAAAGATCGCCCGATTAGTTACTTTGACCAGGCCGTTGGTCTGGGGGTGGGTGACCGAGCTGAACTTTAGCAGTATCCTGTATGATTAACAATAGGCCTCGAACTTCGTGTTGTTGAACTGGGTCCCGTTATCAGTGACGATGGCCCTTGGGATCTCGAAGCGCGTGATGATGTTCTTCCAAATGAAACCCTCAACTTGCTTTTTCGTGATGGTCGCCAATGGTTCGGCCTCGACCTACTTAGTGAAATAGTCGACCCCGACTATGAGAAATCGTCATTGACCCGAAGCGGGGGGAAACGGGCCGAGGAGCTCCATCCCCCATTGTGCAAAGGGCCAGGCTATGTCATTCAGGGCGAGGGGCACCACTGGCTGGTGTTTAACCCGAGCATGCACCTGACATCATTGACACCGCTGCACATAGGACTTGGCATCTCGGCGTAGCGTAGGCCAATAAAATCCTTGTCTGAGTATCTTGAAGGCTAAAGCTCAATCCATAATATGCTCCCCGCATATTCCCTCGTGGACTTCTGCGAGGACCGTCTCGGCTTCGGATGTAGATAAGCAATGGAGGAGGGGCTGAGATAAAGCTCTTCGGTATAACTTGCCCCTGATCTCGACGTACCATGCTTGGGCCCACCTGAGTCAACGGGCTACGGATGGGTCATCAGGTAGCATGCCCTTCTCTTTGTAGCAGAGGATCTCTTCCATCCAATTTAGAGTGACCTCAATTGTGCCGACGTCCGGGATTGAAAGAGTCGGTGCTGAGAGGACCTTGATTTTTTGTGGGGGTTCCCCGGGTGGCTGGCTAGAGGCCAACCGGGCCAATGCATCAATTTGGGCATTATGGGCGTGCAATATCCTCGTGACCATTAGATAGTTGAAACGAGCCGAGAGCCACCGAACCTCAATGAGGTACCGAGCCATGGTCAGCTCTCGGGCTTCATAGGTTCCATTGATATGGCCCACCACCAATTGGGAGTCGGTGAAAACTTCCAGGTTCCATACGTGCATTTCGAGGGTGAGGCATAATCCCAATAGTAGCGCCTCGTATTCGATTTCATTGTTGGTGGATTTAAATTCCAACTAAAGTATGTGCTTATAGGTTTCTCCACTTGGGGTCTTGAGGATCATTCCTGCCCCTGCTCCCCCCGATGTGGTGGACCCGTCAATGTATAGGGTCCAAGTTCGTGCGTCCGACCCCTGTACAAAGGGACTGCTTTCGGGGGTTAGTTCAAAAATGAAATCAGCTAGTACCTAGGCCTTTATCACCATTCGGGATGCATATTGAATGTCGAACTCCCCGAGCTCGATTGACCACTTAAGCATCCGACCTGAGATGTCAAACTTTGAGAGGATTTGGTAAAGGGGCTGGTCGGATATCACTTTTGTGGAGCTGGAAGTAGGGTCACAGCTTTCGGGCCGTCACGATTAAGGCCAGCGCCAACTTCTCTATCTGCTGATAGTGCTCCTGGGGTTCGACGAGGATATGACTAATGTAGTAGATGACTTGCTGCATTGCTTGATCCTCCCGAACTAGCACCGAGCTAACCACATGTTCTGAGACTGCTAGATAGAGGCCTAGGACTTCACCTGGGTAGGGCGAGATGAGTCGGGGTAGATGCCTAAGGTGCGCCTTTAGCTTGCCGAAGGCTTGCTCACATTTCGAAGTCCATTGGAAATCGTCTACTCAACGTAGGGCCCCGGAAGAATGGGAGACACTTGTCCCCAGAGCGTGACATGAATCTCCCGAGTGTTGTCAACTTCTCGGTGACACATTGTACTTCTTTGACCGAGCGTGGAGATTGCATCTCCATTATGGCTTGGGCCTTCTCTGGATTAGTGTCTATCCCCCTCTGGTGGATGACAAAACCGAGGAACTTCCCTGACCCGACTCCGAAGGCGCACTTGGAGGGATTGAGGCGCATATTGAACCATTGGAGGCTTCAAAAGGTCTCGGTTAGGTTGGTTAAGTGGGTTGCCACTGACCTGCTTTGATAATCATGTCGTCGACATACACTTCCATGTTTCTCTTGAGTTGGTGATTGAATACTTCATTGACTATCCTTTAGTACATGGCTCCGGCATTCTTCAGATCGAAGGGCATGACCTTGTAGTAGTAGACTCCTTTGTCAGTAATAAAGGCGGTGTGCTCTCAGTCTTACGAAGCCATTCAGATTTGGTTGTAGCCCGAGAATGTATCCATGAATGTGAGAAGCTCATGGCCTGTAGTTGTATCGACTAACTGGTCTATCTTCAGGAGGGGATAGTAATCCTTGAGGCATGCCCGATTGAGATCGATGCAGTCCAACACACATCCTTTAGCTTCCATTATGTTTCTTAACGAGGACTACATTCGATAGCCACCGGGGATATTTCACCTCGGTTATAAACCCGACATCGAGTAGACGGTCTACTTCGTGGTTGATTGCTTGTTGACGCTTTAGGGCAAACCTTCTAGGTTTCTATTTTACTGGGCGCGCCTCAGGACAAATGTTCAGATGGTGCTGCGCCACCTCAGGGCTGATTCTCGACATGTCCTTTGGAGGCCAAGTGAAGATATCGACGTTCTGCTTCAAAAATTGCATAAGTTGGACCTGGTCGGCCTCCGAAAGTGTTGTCCCAACTTTGACGACTCGGTCCGGGCAATCACTCCTCAGGGGGACTTTAGTAAGTTGCTCTATCAGTTGTGGATGTGCTGGGGCTTTTGGATTGTCCCGAGGATCGAGATGGGTCGGCTCAGGTCGCGACCTCTTTGGCATGGACACGACTATCAGGTAGCACCGTCTGGACTCCCTTGGGTCACTTTACACCATTATGACTCCTACCGAAGTTAGGAACTTCATGGCTCGGTGGTATGTGGAGATGATCGCCCTTATTTTATTGAGTGTCAAGCGCCCAAGAATCACATTGTATGCCGAGGGTAAGTCGACAACCATGAAGGTGACCATCACCATTTTTGTCCTCGACTCATCCCCCACGATGACCGGGAGGGAGGTCATCCCAATCGAGGACACTGACTCTCCCGTGAATTTGGTGAGTGCCAACATCATCGGGGAGAGGTCCTTGTCTGTGAGGCCAAGTTTTTTGAAGGCATCTAGGTATAGGATATCAGCGGAACTCCCTGTGTCGACCATTACTCTTTTCACCTTTGCATTGGCTATGCGGACCGAGACTACCAAGGTGTCATCATGGTCCGAGAACTCCACCTCTTTCATGCCGAATGTGATCTCTTCCCCGGATCATGGTCTCAAGTGATTTTCCACCGTGCTTTGTGCATACGCTTTTCTTGCAGTGGCACTATTGCCGTCAGAAGCTAGCCCGCCAATAATGATGTCAATTTGCTTTTCGACTGGACCTCTTGGCCGAGGGGATGGCTCCCTTATCTTTTTGAGTAAGTGCCCCAGGTGTCCTCGACGGATTAACTCCTCAATCTAGTTCTGTAAGTCACAACAGTCCTTTGTATCGTGGTCGTAGTCTCGGTGGAACCTGCAATATTTAGACTGATCTTTGTTAGCGGCCTTTACTAGGTTGGGCTCCCGTAGAAGCCCCTTTTCCCAGATTTAAAGAAAGATTTCAGTTCGAGAAGCATGCAGGGGGAGCCTCGGGTGTGGCGGTTCGGGTCGGTCGAGTCTTCTTCGGGATGGCTCTGGGACCGACCTCGGGGTCGCTACTTGGGCGGAGTCCGTCCGAGGCCTTTTGTTATCCTTGCGCTTTCCCGCCATCAGAGCCTCGACGATGACATGTTGGTTGGCGCGCTGGAGTATTTCGGGGATGGTTGTGGGCAGTCTCTCAACCAAAGACCAGAAGAGCCTTGAGACGTAGTCCCATCAAGAATGTCTGCATAACTAGAGATGGGTGGGCCTCGGGTATCCCTCGGACCTCGGCAGCGAAGCGCATGATGAACTGTGAGAGCGCCTCGCTATCATGTTGGGCTAGTGTGAGGAGCATGGCCACTGAGGGTTTTGGCCATATGCTAGCCAAGAAACCCTACTCGAGCCCTCTCGTGACCTGATCAAATGAGGAGATAGAAGCTGGTTGGAGCCGACTGAACCACATCTGAGCCGGCCCCCTAAGAGTGGTGGGGAACGCCTTACACATCAGAGCATTAGAGGTGTCATAAAGGGCTATATGGGCTCGAAAGGCGGTGATGTGCTTTGTCGGGTCGGAGCCACTATCGTACATCTCAAGGGTCGGGAGTCTGAAGTTGAGAGGAACAGGCTTGTTCTAGATCTCGAGAATGAAGGGGGATGCCCCCGAGATGTCGTCCGTGACCTCTCCCTTGGACTTGCGAAGCTCGCATTGGAACTCGTCTAGACATCGGTTCACTGAGGAGAGTCGGGCTCTGAACGAGTCGTCGACGAAGTTAGACGACATGGTATCGGGCTCGGAGAGTGGTGGATCGGTCGGGCGGGGATCGGGAACACAAGGTTCGGGAGTCATCCTGAGGCCCCCGAGTCGCTCCCCTGCCTCTTCCTGCAGTCGTTCATGAGGAGCTCGATTTGTTGGGGGGACGTCGAGCGGCCCCAAGGCAAGCATAGATGGGCTCGGTGCCTGGGGGCTCGCTGGGCGTACAAGCTGTGGGATGAGCGGGGTAACTGTTTGGATCATTCCGGCCAAGGCTTGTACTTGCCTTGTCAAGTCGAGGAATGCCTCGGGCGAGACAATCGAGGGTGCCAGGATGTTTCCCAGGGGGATAATTTGGGATCGTTGAATAGGCGCCAACAGCGATCCGGGGTCTGGCTCGGGACGCCCTTGCCCAACTGTGCAGCGGGGGTCGAGCCTGAGGCAGTGAGGTGGGTAGTGGGTTGCCCTTTGGTGGGCCGAGCCCCTGCGTTGGTCATGGGACACTCCTGCGACATCAGCTCTCCTTCTAGTGCCAAAATGTTGTTGAACTAATGCAACCACCGGTCGACATGGCGGGTTGGCCTGGTTCATTCATCGATGTTCCGGAGGGGTGTCCCGACTTAGTTCATGGCTGATGTATTTCCTCGAGCACTCGGTACATATAGGAAGGCCTGGGTCGGGTTTGGTCTCGACTAGGCTCCTCCGATGATCAAGTCAGTGTGTGTGTGAAATCCTCCTTCTTATTGAAGCCAAGCGGGAGGTTTTTATACGCATGCTCGGGGTTGGTGGTGCATACCTTAACCTGGATGGCAGTTGGCTCGTACGGGACGGTGTCGTATAGGGTGGCACTATGCAGCGTCATCTCGGGCTTTCAGGGGGAGGCGGCCCCATATGGCGTCGTCCCGGGCCTTCGGGGACGAGCTGGTCCATACTGTTCCATCCCGGGCTTTCAGGGATGGGCTGTTCCGTGCGGCTTTAGGTGACGTGGAGGTGTTGTTGCTTCCAACCCGAGGTGGCGAGTCGGACGTGACATCCCATGTGGATTTTATCTTCACGCTGATGTGCCCGTTGATTACTGCCACGTCGACAGTGGCAGAATATCTCCTGTTAATTCACGATTAAGAATACTTAGATAGTAAAAGTGACTCATGTCATTTTCGGATAATTGACTCAGCTGTATATTAAAATTGATAAAGATTCTATGATTTGATGTAATTTTGCGGGATGTTAATGACTTAAAGTAATTTTTTATTTTTTTAATCGAAATTTGTGACCGACGTCAACAATGTTATCACTCTCTCTCTCTCTCTCTCTCTCTCTCTCTCTCTCTCTCTCAAAAGCATTGCGAAACGGGTGACACCTTTGAACGGATCTGACTGCTCGACGTCGCAATAACCATTGATTCTTTCTGTAGTTGGGATTGAGATCCGATACGCTGTGAAAGGATCCGAAATCCAAGCGGTCTCGGATCCGTTTACCTCCGTTATGTCGTTAAAAGGTCATCGGCTTCGTCTCGGGAGCTCCCATGGCGGCGACTACGACGACGGCGACCACCAATCCTCTCCCCAAATCCGGAGCCGTCTCCAAGGGCTACAACTTCGCTTCCTCTTGGGAGCAGGTAATCCGATCTCCAATTCTTGATTTCGCCGCCCCTCGCAACCCCTGACCCGCATCGATCCATGTGGCCGAATCTTGGACTGGATCTGCGAATTTGGCATCAGATCTAGTTCGGTAGGAGTACTGAATCCGCCGTTCCTTGTCTTTGCATCCTTCCCCGCAGAATGCTCCCCTCACGGAGCAGCAGAAGGCTGCGATCTTGGCGCTCTCCAATGCAGTCGCAGAGAGACCCTTCCCTCCTCATCTGGTGAGTGTTCGCGAGCAGCTATGTCGATTTTCTTTTCTAGCTCTCTGGATCTTATTGCGTACTCTTTAGGTGGATATATTTGAGTTTCTCTGATTTTTTGGTACGTGGATTCGATTATGAAATCTGAATGACATTTTAGCCTCTTTGGGTTCGGATTTGCTGTTCATCTTTCTGTTTCATCTCTGGAAAGTGAGTGTTCTTGCTATGAATAATATCATTTGTTTTCCTTATGATCCTAATTGGATTTGTTGCAGTCTCAGGAGCAGATTCTGGGTGGTCCTGGCGCATCAGCTTCGCCCCAAGAGTCTACTTTGGAGGATTCTGGAGCTATAGATGCTGTTTTAGTCAACACTCACCAGGTTTCTTTACTCTTGACTACGATGTTAGTCAGAAAGATTTGAACATAAATCCTATATGATATTTCTTTTGTGCAAGAACATTAAAGATTTGTAAATTCAACAAGTTGAAACATTCGAACCCATTAAACAGGAAGTCCAATACATATCTGACTCCTTTGCTAGGGTAGCCTCTTAGTAAGAGCTGTCTTTTTATTTCTTCTAGCACATCTTATTGATGTCGAATAATAACTTGACAAGCTGCACTTGAGCTGTTCTGTTTGCTTGAGGCAGAATCAATTTTATTACACAATATATACCCTTTCCATCTACAATGAATATGCCATTACTTTCTTGTAGATCACAAACAATGCTATTTTGTAGTGGCCTGTAATTATATGAAAACTTAGAGCATTCATGGACAATCTATACTTTGTTGACTCCACCCAACTGTGATGTGATGTTGCTTCTCAGTTTGTTCCTTTTTGCATGTTCTCAACTAATTCACGCCAACCATTGAAAAAATGGAAGACATTTAGAAAGAGGGACTTTTTCTTGAAAAAGAAAGTGTCTGTTTTTCAGTAAGATTGGCTGCTTCGGACCCAAGTCTTCTTATATATTCTTCCACTGGGATGCCTGCTCAGAAGCAAGCCTTCCTGCATCACCCAACAGAGATGGAGCCTCTGGAGCCAGCATCCTGTCATGGAGCACCTTTATAGAGTCCACCACCAGTTGTACTAGGCAATCTCTCAGCTCTTTGTTGGCAGCCAATAGCATGTTAATTCAAATCCAGAATGGCTGTTGTAAATCGTTGTGCTGTATTGGAACTACTAGATGGTGAAAGTCAAAGCCGAAATTGAAAAGCTGCACAGGATAGGGAGAGGTTCAGAATGAGGCTTCACTAGCTGACAGATGTTTTCTCCACCAGATGTGATTTGGGGATTCCCCTTGCTAAGACAAATTCCTTCTTTTTGTTCTTCTTGTTCTTTGCCATAATGCCCATTCCGGGACCTCCCTGTAGTCCCCCTCGGGGGGAGGCGGGCAGTTACCAAGCTATACAATTTGACCAATAGAACCTTCACCAGATCTCATCCAGAAGAGGATGCTTTCTATGGGAAAATAAAATAGTGGGTTATAATCTCAACTAGATGATCCACTACTTATGTTCAAGTAGTGCTTCAATCAGTTCGATAGAATTAAGGATAATTACTGCTGTAACTTATCTGACAGAGTTATCTTTGATAACCTCTTTAGTGGTGTAAAATTTTCATAATATGTCAACAATTCTTGTTCATGTTCTTGAATGGTTGAAGAAACAATGGATATATCTTTTTATTTAAATAAGAAATTGGTCTGTTTTTCATTCTTGTCATGCAAAACAGTAGTTAATCGATGCTCAAGGATAGGCAATCAGTTCAAATCTTCTCATTTTTCCATTTTGAAGAGTAGATACATCCTTGTCTGATTGATGTTAATTTAGATTCAAGCTTTGTTCTACAAGTGAATATGATTTTCTAGTTTTCTTAATGATGGAGGAGGCTCATGATTTCCGAGAATGATCCTTTTACTTTCCTGAACTCTTCATCTTACTCTCACATCTTGGCCAGATCAACCCACTATCATAGTAACTTTGATTTAATGGGTTATAAATTACAAGGAAAAATTGCTCAAAACTAAAATACTAGTGATAATCCCATCAAATCATATATACCAACACAACTCTGCATCGGCTTTAATTGTGGGACTAATCAAGGCCATATCATTCTTTACTTAAAGGCTTGACATTCTTGTCAAGGGCTAATTCATATAAAACATAGCTCAAAGTTGACCTCTGATATTTAGCTAACCCAAGAAACACCATACTTACATGTGTTGGCTGTGTAGAGGCAAGTTGCTCAACACTAGTTATAACAACAAACACCATCTTATGAACCTAATATTCCTTGATTCAAAACATCATACAAACTTGTTCAAGAACTACTCGAGAGTTAAAGTTAGTAATTTCTCATTGACCTAATCATTCAAGTGCATCAATGTACTAGAGGATGTTGCTAATTAGTATGTGACAATTTGTTTCCTGAGTCAAATCTCTATTTGGCTCATGCTTTAACCCTATCAAACTGATATTGGGAGTTATAGCAGGAGTGGGTTGAGAAAAACTGTTTTTTCTTTATTTCTGTGCATTCAGAAAAACTGTTTCTATTTCTATGCAAAATGAAATGTTGTGGACTGAGATACATTTCCTTCCATAATTTCAATAATGGACTATTGGCATATAATACAAGTGAGGGTGCTCGTTGCTTTTTTTTTTTTCCATTTTCTGTATCAATTCACTGTTCATTGTTTTATTCTTGAGAGGATTTGTTCATTACTTAAATCTATTTTTTTTTGTAGTTCTACAAATGGTTTTCAGATCTTGAATCGGCTATGAAATCTGAGGTTGGTACAAACTAGTTGCTTTGCAGTTAGCCAAAATTTGATAGTTCCATGCACTTCAAGCAAATTACTTATGCTTTAATTGCGTAACAGACAGAAGAAAAATATCGTCTATATGTGAATACATTGGTGGAACGTGTTCAGATATGTGATGAAATTCTTCAGCAGGTAAGTTTATTCTAGGTCATTTTGTGTGTATACACTCTCTGATCTACATATATTGACAGGAATTTCTAAGTACCATGACTGGTTGACCTGCCTTATCAGGTGGACGAGACCCTCAATTTATTCAATGAACTTCAGTCACTGCACCAGACTGTTGCCACAAAGACAAAAACTTTGCACGATGCATGTGATCAATTAGTATGTGCTTCAAACTATTGTTCCGATTGCCTGTGGCTCTCAATTAATATCTGATAACTATTTGTTTTAAGATTATACATTTTACTTGCAATTAGATTGTGCTTTCCTAGATTGTAGTCAAATTATCACATCTCGAAGTTGCGAAAACAGTGCCAAACTTTGATGGGATGTTGATATGATTCATGTCAAAACTTTTGTACATGGTTACAGTGTAGAGTCATCCCATCAAAATGTAAGCTATGATTCATATCGAATTTGATATTCTGCTACTTGAAAGGGCAAACTATGACACACCAAGTAAGGTTACAGTGTTATGCCAGCACATGTCAAACATGGTGGTATGCCTTGAAATTAAAAAGCATGCCTAGAGATGTTGGTTTCATGCTAAAATGCCATTAAATGTCAAAAGGTAAGCTATGATTTATAATGAATTTGATGTTCTGCTACTTTAAACGGCAATCTTTGGTACACCAGTAAGGTTGCTCCATTGTTGGCATTATACTTGTTGTTGAAGCACTCCCACTAATTAATTGCTTAACATGGTTGTTGGCCAGTGTATTTTCAATTTCGCTCTCCTGCGTGAGTTCTATGCTTGTATGCTGTCTGATGACCAGTAATGCTAGGTTTTAGTGTTGCAAATTTACAGTGATTACTGAAATCAGCCAATGCATTCTAACAAGCTTTTTCTTTTTTCTTATGATACTATAGTTGATAGAAAAACAAAGATTGATCGAGTTTGCAGATGCGCTCCGCAGTAAGCTCAACTACTTTGATGAACTGGAGAATGTAAGGTTTGATATCTATGTTCTTTATATTATTTGTTGTTTGTGATCATTATATTTTTTTTGTCTTGGTATATTTTTCTAACTTTCTGCCTGTATTGTACCCATTTTAGCAGCATAATTTAAATAAGCATGACTCTCTCTCTCTCTCTCTCTCTCTCTCTCTCTCTCTCTGTTATGTGCTTCTCCTTTTCTTTTTGATCCAATCCAGGCCGACCTTTTGTGGTATGCATGTATCAGTTTCTTTGCACTTGTTAAGCCAGCTTAGTCTATAATGTATAAGGCTGTAGGCCTAGTATATGAGAGGCTAATTCATAAGTAGCATGTATTGAATAAGTACTAGATTGCAGAATCTATATGTACCCTGCTGGCTGGAATTAGTCAGAATTGTTCGGGAATATACCGTGCAGTATTGCACTCTTCTTGATGCTTGCCAATGTTGTTTAAGATACTAAAAACTACGGTTTGTCGTATCGAGATGTACCACTTGGTATGGGTGGTATGTACTAGTCCGATGGGGGACCGGTACGTGGACTATATCCTATATTGGGCGGTACACATTGCATGACCTCATATCGGGCGATATAGGGTCTGTATTGGTCGATAACGGTCGAAAGCCGATCGTTACTTGCTTGTACCAGTCAATAACGATCAGATTTTGATTATTACCAATGAAGGGCTGAGATTGCCTTGTTTCAAATGGTCAAATTGATCGTTTGAACCATAGAAAATAGTTTTTAAACTCTTTCCTCCTCCCTCTTTTAACTCATTTCACTCTCTTAAACTCTTAAACTCTTTTAAACTCTCTCACTCATCTCTCTCGCATTCTCATATTTTCACTTTCTTAAAATCAACAAGGCTACGATTTGTGGATTGGATTAAATTTGAAAAGCTAATTTGGGAAGATTAAGAGGAAGAACACTTTAATAGAAACTAGAGACACCCAATTGTCACAGTCGTCCGTTAGTGTGCAAAGGTAAAAGGAAAAGGGGAAGGTAGTAACATCAACACCATTGGAAAGAATCGAGTCGAGCTACGAGATGCCTTCTCTATCGTATTCAACAACTTGCTCAGTCCAGAGACATGGCAGCGATGTAGACAATAGTGCCATGATCGATGATGGTGGTGACGTCGAGGAGTCGATGGTCCTGTCTACACAATTTGAGGGTGGTGCATTGATTGAGTAATATTTTACACATACCACCCAAGATTCAAATTATGGAGCTCGACGAAGTACTAATCAAATTTATACACTAAAGGGGAAGGGGAAAGGGAAGGCAGTGGATGATTTTGAGCAGATGAGATTTGAGCCTACAAGTAGTCAGACCTTCCCGAAAGGAAGGATCGCGAGTTGCTCTAAGCGAATACCCAGGAATTGATAAGCTCATTCGATAGAATCATCATTAGTCGTCGAGTATGGAGTCAATCTTTGATCGTTGGTGGGCGCCAGCTATGAATCAACAATATGAAGTGATAGTTGGTTATTCTTTAACACATGAATCGGAAAGCGGAATCAGAGCATAACAAGTCGTGGAGCGGGCGTGAGCTTTCATGGACATGACTCTGCAGACAAGAGTAGGATCATGTCCATTTTGACGAAGCATTTTGATTCTTTATGCTCTGCACGGGGCAAGAGGATGTAAGCAGAATACCTTGAAGAATATGCCATAGTGTTGCTTTCAAGTTGCCTTGAGGAAAGCCACTTTGTCTTTGGTAGGCACATCGGAGACAATGGTTATTTCAGATCGGCGATTGGAAGAGGCACGCTAGATGGATTGATCTCATACGATCATCATCACATTGATGCCACCGGGATCGATAGCGGCGTTAACTTGTGAGCATTGTTCTTCTCATAATGATAATATCGATGGGCAAGTAAGGCGTACGATTGCCACGAAGCGAAATTGATCGAAGATTCTTCGAACTCCGATGTGTTGGCGAGTCCACACAGCCTGGAGAATATCGCATACCAAGGGAATCGAGATCGAATGGAGGAGATGTCACTTGTGGAGATAACTTGTTCGAGTACCGCGATCATGATGAAGGAGTGTCACGGCCGATCGTGGTGGAAAAGTTCGCAAGTCGACAGTTACACGTATCTAGATCTTGATCGGGAGCGAGAGCTCCACGATGAACAACACGACAGAAGAGCTATGGATTGGCGGTGAATGCCATGGTACCACAGTGGAGGTGGGTCTTATTTGCATCGAATGTTGTTGAATGGAAGCCTATTAGGGGTAGTTCGATTGTTTTGATACTTAAGAGCTCACATTCGCTAAAGCAGGAGCTCTTTATGAGTAAGCGAACTCGCACATCATGTCTTCCGACCACAGACCAAGTGGATGCCATGGGTGTTGAAGCGGTGGTTCCAAGTCCTTCCTTCACAATGAGGAGCCACTGCCATGGGCGTCGCGAACCATGAATTTAGGGCCGGCGATTGCTTTGGCAAACTCCATGTAACAAGGCCGAAGGCGTAGTGAACCGTGGAACTGATGACGACCAAAGTGTCAACAGACTTTCCATCAAGATAGCCGTGGTAGTGAAGGATTGGTCATGCATGACCATCACATTAATGCACCAATGATATACATTGTATCCCAAAGTGCGACTATATCGGAGATACTATATTGATAATTCAATTTTAGGATTAGGTCCGATAAACATATTAAATTGATATATAGATATATAACCTTTGCCTTCTCAACTCTCAAGAGATCGATCCGGCAGAGGAGCTCGCACAAATTTGAGACCCTTGAAGAGACTAATGGAAGATAACGGTTATCTTAATTCATCGGTCACGAGAGTAGATTCCCATTGAATGCCAATCGAAGCTGAAGTGATGCGAGCCTACTTGGGCAGTCTATCGATTCAAGACAAGAAGAATTCGAAAGCTCGTCATTCTTTTTGGTGGTAAAACCATGTATATCCATTTATTGATTACTTAATTCATTTGAATTTTAAAGTTTAAGTTGTTTAAAAAAAGGCTAATCTAACAATTCAAATCATTTCTTTATAGATAATTCAATATTAATAGAAGGATGGTCCATAATGTTTGCGTCAGTGCGTTCGATGCAGAAGTGGACCAATTTTATACCTCAAATCTACTCCGTGTGAAGCGCTTTCTCTGTCCCGTCTTCTCAAAGGGATTGTAAGAGATTTACGAGGAGGTGACCTTTGCGGTGATACGCATTGGTGCCGCACGGCTTAGATGTGTTTACATATTCTTTCTTAATTTAAATTATTTTTTCATTTGAATTTTAAAGTAAAATTATACTAAATTTATATTTATTTTCATCTTAAAACTCCTCAAAGCCTCGAAAAAGATCATAATCTAATTTACTATATTTATATTTATTTTCATCTTAAAAATCATTTATTTTTTATTTTCAAAAATATTTGGAGCTATTTTTGATAATTTTTTGTGCTGTTAGTATGCCCCATCATATCAACATACGGTACATTAGTATGCCTCTCCAAAAACTTCTACTTCTAATGAAGTCCCAACATATTGTAGGTTGGTTAAAAACTATTAGGTACCCCAAGGAATCCAATTTCGGGTACTGGATCCATGCTGGTTCATGTCCGGCCGGATAGGTAAGGGTCCAGTCTACTCTGGCATACTAACACATGGTATGCCGGGAGGAATTTTTGTGTTTTTGGGGTGGGTGGTGGGGAAGAAGAAGGAAGTGGAAGAAGGAAGGAGGAAGAGGAAGAAGAAGTAAGCAAATGAAGAAAGAAGAAGAAGAAGAAGGGTAGGAGGAGAACAAGAAGGTGCATATCAAAATGATCTAGATTAAATAACTTATTTTTTATTTCTTTGTCAGATGATTGGAACATTTTTGAATCAAATGAGTAAATTCATTATCAGCTTGTGCTGATGCAATCTGACCAGACCTAATTTAGATGCTAATCTTTTAGGTTTAGGGACAAATTACTGGTACTTATGAATGCATTTGTCCAACCTTGACATCAGTCACATCATTAATCCCATTAAAATAAAGGCAATGATGACCCACCACTTTTCTGAATTGTTTGTATAGTTAACATTTAAAATTTACACTGCTTGTGATATACTTACAGAGTTTTTTGATGATCTTTTGCCTTCTCTGATGATCATACAGATTGACCTTTATGCCAGCGGTGGTATTTAAATAGATGATCCATTTAATTTAGTCTGTCTCTGATCTAATATTTTGAATGATTCTATGTACATGGGAAACGTTTGATAAACAATGAGTTTTATTAGCTCATCTTAATATGCCTTTTCACATGTATCTTGGAAGTGATCATTTTCATTTTATGCACCATGGATCATGAATTCCACATGTTGGCTTTCTATGCTGAAGTCCACATGGATAATCTTTTATTAAAGTGTGTAACCTCTGCTTTTTATAGGTTTCTACCAATTTCTATTCTTCAAACATGAGTATCAGCAGTGTGGAGTTTCTTCCTTTATTGAAACGTCTTGATGACTGCATCTCGTAAGTGAATAAAGTAACTCTACTTTTTCTGTTGCTTGAAAAATCTGCAAATTTTGGTCTTATGTTAACATTCTTCAAACTAGGTATGTTGAGAGTAATCCACAGTATGCAGAATCCGGTGTCTACCTGGTGAAATTTAGACAGCTTCAGGTACATGATTATTTTATGCTTTTAACTTCTTTCATAAAGTTTTGGATGTACTTCAATTCATCATAAATGATGAAACTTACTAGCTTTTATGTTGTTCTTTCTATAGTCTCGAGCATTAGGTATGATCCGCTCTCATGTGCTTTCTGTTCTTAAAAGTGCTTCTTCCCAGGTAAAATATTTTCTAGGTGTTCCTCGCTACTTGCTGAGGCAAATTTAAATTGATATAATCTGTATCTTACCAACTGCAACTTAAAATCACTGCTCTAGGTTCAAACTGCTATTCGAGGGAGTGGTTCAAGCAAAGCAACTGTTTCAGAGGGTGTGGAGGCATCAATTATTTATGTTCGCTTCAAAGCAGCAGCAAGTGAGGTATATGCAACCTATTTTTCACCTTTAATGGTGGTTTAGGTTGTTAGACTGCGAAGATCGATGGAAGGAATCAAACAGAGCCATGATAAGGAATTTATATTTGTTGAAATAACCAAATTCCAAGTTCCA
Source organism: Musa beccarii (assembly GCA_024322285.1). Lineage (NCBI taxonomy): Eukaryota > Viridiplantae > Streptophyta > Magnoliopsida > Zingiberales > Musaceae > Musa > Musa beccarii. The sequence continues at coordinate 6,615,623 of CM044396.1, read as the reverse complement.
ACTATGGCGATCCCTGTTCATAAAATGATCGGGTCATTGGACCTTTTTGTCAGATATATTGCTATTTGTTGTGAAGACAAAAATTAATAAATATTTATTGTTTACAGCTGAAGCCAGTACTGGCAGAAATTGAGAGCAGAACTTCTAGGAAAGAGTATGCTCAGATTCTTAAAGAATGCCACAAACTGTACTGTGAGCAGAGGCTGTCCTTGGTAATTTCATGATGCTGGCATTATGTGCTAAGTTTCAAATTAGTCATAAGTATGCTCAGATGTTGCATGCATGCCATTTAGGTGAAAGGTATCGTGCAACAGAGAATCTCAGAGTTCTCAAAGAAAGAGCCCTTGCCATCATTGACTAGGTCTGGATGTGCATACCTAATGCAGGTGATAGATATATATTCTTCTTTTTTCATAAAATAATTCATCTAATATGTGTTTTAATTTGTATATTATAATACATTGAAACTGAAGTTTGTTGTTTTCATATAAATGCCAGGTCATCTCTGCCACTTTATAGTCTTACACAATACACTTATCAATATTCTGAAATTTTGTACATTACATGAAAACAGTTCTTGTGAGAATGTATTTTCATTTGATAGTAGTATAAAAGATCCTAGTGAATCATGGATATGTATATCATGGTATGTGGACCACACTGCATCAATCTAACTACTTTACTGCCATGTAATATACACACAAACTTTTTTTTAAAATCACTTTCTGGGCCAAGCAAAGCAAAGCAACTGTTTCAAAGAAAAAAAGAAAAAAAAAACACAAACTTAACCTAAATACACTAAATTTTACTTTTTTTTTATTTCTCCAGTAACATACAACAGTATATCATACTGTACCAATGGGCCATATTACTGTGAGAGAGGACCACATTAGGTTAGCACCTGAGAGATTCAGTTCCTTATCTAACAACATTGTCCTACACACATCACTTGGTAGTGGGAAAAGATCCATTTAACTAATTCCCGATAGTCGGGATCTTATGGCTTGTGAAACATGCACTGCATGGTTGTATGCCTGTTTATAACTGTGCCTGTGCATTCTTTTCATTGAATCTTCTACACCGCCAATTCTAGATATGAAAAATGAGGGATGCATTGAGCAAATGACAAACAGTACTCCAATATATGAGCATGGATCTATCCTAATTGTTGTTGTGGATATTCTTGTCTATATGATCATGGAAATACTGAGTCTTCTGTATTTTTTACACAAGAAAGTGTCATCTGGAAGAGATGCTGATGAAGCATATGGCAGGTTTATGTGATCTTGGTATATGTTGATCATTGAACTTCAAGAACATTGAAAAATATGAAATTCATTGGTTTCTACAAAGTTAAAATCTGTGCAAGTGTCCTCTTGGAAGTGGGTTTTGTGACAATGTGGACTAGAGGAGAACTCTGAAGAATGTTCTATAGAAGACTTGAACAAATGTCAACCTTCTGAATCTGGTATCAGGCTCTGAATGCAACTGTAGGCAGAAAGGATGAACAAGAGACCTAAATGACTAACTAGTGGATAGGTTCTATCTAATGGTTGCAGTTTTAGGTTCATTCAGCCAGGTTGAACCCTCCAAGTTTCATATAGATCATCTAGAAGGCTGGAAAGAGTGAGATTTAAAGGAGACATGTTCCTTTTAAAGGTATGAAACAATGAGCCAATGGAGGACATCCCTCGCATGGTTCCTATCTGCAAAACATCAGAGATTTATTGATTACATATACATAACGTGAAATCTTTTGTCTCCATCTATAGAGTTTTTATGCATTTTTTTGCATACTGCACATATGTTGCAGGTGCTGCTTGTGTGATTTTGCCTATGTAATTTTGTCATAATTTGATGTCATAAAATATGGGTCATTCCAGTCGTGATATGTGACTGATTTTCACATGATTATGCCTATAAAAATTTATGAGTTTGACTTGTGCTCTAATTTTTCATTGTTCATGAGATTCTTCTTTGAATTTGTTCTTTCTTTAAAAGGTTGTGTTGTCAAATCACTTCCTTTTTCATAGATATTACTGTGAGTGTTCTAGTATTTTTGTTTTGGTTCCACAAAATTGACATATTCTGACATGGGATGGTATTATTTGCAAATTTCCAGGTTTGCCAGCTTGAGCACCAACTTTTTGAACACTTCTTTGCATCATCTTCAGCTGATGTCTCAAGTTTGTCTCCTTTAATAAATCCTTTGTAAGTGTTTCTCTTTGCCTTCTTCCTTTGCATCATCTGCAGCTGATGTTTTGCTACATCTGATTATGGAGTAGGTAGGAGTTCAAGGCTTTAGGTATTTGTGGAACTATAATTTTGAGGATTGGGTGCAATTGGACATGAATATCATTGTTTTGGCCAGCAATGGTAGAATAAGCTTACTCTTAGTAGTTTCCAGGATCTGCACAAGATAAATGCTCTATGAATGCAGTTTGACAGTAGTTTATACTTTATACATTGGGACAAATCCGTGTGATGCTTGTTACATGCAATTAACTTTATGATCTTGAAGCATAGGACAAATGCGTGTGATGATTGTTACATAGAATCAACATCATGATTTATGATCTTAATCATGGTCCGCAATACCGTACCGTACCAGAGTTTCGATACTTCTCCGGTACAATATGGTACCGTATACCGAATGGTACGTTTGGTATATCGTTATTATATATATTTATAATTATAAATATTATATATAAAAATAGATATATAAATATTATATATAAATAAATAAATATAAATATATATATATATATATATATATATATATTTTTTCCCTCGGCGACGTTGCCCTCGGCAATGTCACTTGAGATGTCAACGGGTGACGTCGCCTCCCATCTCGGGCGATGTCGCCCGAAAAGTAAAAAAAAAAGATTTTTTCCATTAAAAAAATGGAAAAACGACGTTGCCCATGCGACGTCGTCTTGGGAGCGTCGCCTCCCATCTCGGTAACGATCAGCGTCGCCTCGAGAAGTCCCCGCCTCGACAACGTCGCCCCCTCGGCGGCGTCGCCTAAAAACCAAAAATGATTTTTATTAAAAATAAAAATTATACCAATCGATAGCGGGCGGTCTACGTACCGGTCTCCTGTCGGACTGGTATGTACCGCCCATACCGGGCGATACCAGTCGGTATTGCATACCTTGATCTTAACTAACTTGTAAAGTTGGTAATTTCTTAAGGTCATTGTTATCAGGGAATGTATGTTGGTAATTGATCATTATATCTTAATTGCTGATCTGCATCCTATCATGCTCATGTAATTTAATCTATAAATCTTGTCTTAGGCATTCTGGGATTGAGGTTGGTATTATGCAACTTATTGATATGGGAGCTTGGATAATTAAAATGTGAAGAAATGTTACAAGAATGCTTTGATGCTAACATTGTACTATTTTGGGAAGTTTTGGTCAACAGCATGCCTGGGCACAAGGTGCATGTGTCTTAAACTTTGTTCCCTGCCGTAAGATTTATAGGCTTCATTGAGACATGCCTTATAGATGGCACCTTTTAAGCTCCTTTGAGAGGCTTGCATAAAGTGACTATCAAGACCTCATGTTGGCAGAAACCTCGTGTTCTGTGGTCTGTGCCACTCTTTTCGTAACAGAGAGGCAATTAAGTTAATTCTTGGTAACAACTTCTAAATTGTATGCACAATGCTTTATGCTTTAGATGCTATATATGACTGCTTGAATTCTTTAATTTGCATACCCTATACCAGGCATTTAGATGTTATATTTCTTATGTTCTGTTGCAAATTATCTTCTATCTATGGAAAATGTCAAGGTCTGCAATTTTGTACCATACCGGAGTTTCGATACTTCTTAGACCATAATATCAAATACCGCTCGTATATATATAATTATAAATAATTAAATATTATATATAAATAAATATTATATACAGAGTATGCATTATCCCGCACGTTAGAGTTTCGATGGTACATTTTGGTCTACTAGTATATATATTATAATTATAAATAATTAAATATTATATATAAATAAATATTATATATATATATATTCATGATGTCGTCGAGGTGACATCGCATATTTTAAAAAAAAAGCGACGTCGCCGAGGCGTTGATGACGTCGCATATTAAAAATTAATTTTTTTATTTAAAAAATAAAAAATTCATACCGACTCGGATAGCGGCGGTCCGCTGCAAAACAGACGATGCGCCTTGCATCGGGCGTATGATTCGGTATTGCATACCTTGAATATAGCGATCGTGACATCGCATATTTAAAAAAAAAGCGACGCGTCGTCGCGATGCCGCATATTAAAAAAAGAAAAAAGCGATGTCGCCAGCCGTCGCCTCCCTTCTTGGGCGACGTCACCTCGGAGACGTCGCCTCCTTCTGGCGTCGCCGCTTGACAACATCGCCAAAGTCGCCTCGGCGATGTTGCCCGAGAAGGGAGGTGACGTTGTATATTAAAAAAATAAAAAAAAATATTTTTTATTAAAAAATAAAAAAACGATATTGAGCAGTAGTAGGCCATCCGTTTGGTATCTGTTAGACCGGTGAGGTATGGCGAGCCATGGAAAATGTGATAAACTTTTGGAACATGATTTAATCAACTTGACTCTATCATCTTCTGAATCGCCTTTTTTTATTTATTAATCTTTTCTAGATTTTGTGTTCATCCATTTTTATTGGTGATCATCAATTTGAATTTTTTTGGTCTTTATAGTTGATGTTTTATATTTGTTTCCTTTTTACATTATGATTTATGAAACTTGGATTACTTTATGCGGCACTGGGATTAGTTTTTGAAGAGCATATAACATAATGATATAAGATAATCTCATATATGGCTGTCTCTACTCTCTGTAATACTTCATTTAAATTGTGATTCTTGATATCTTAGGTATAATACTCAATTGTTCATTTTGTTCAGAAATGCTTATTTTATATAATTGAAGTAGCTGATTTATTTATTTATTTATTTTTTTTTGTGCATGCCTTATGCTTTTATTCAACTTTTGCATGTTTTTAAGATCCTTTCGACTTTTGTATCTTTTCTGTAAGAGCATGGTGATGGTATTAAATATGCAGGTCCACGTACTTGTATGATACACTGCGCCCTAAACTGATACATGAAGCAAATGTTGATTCTCTATGTGAACTTGTCGATATCCTGAAAGTTGAAGTTCTTGGAGAGCAGCTTAGTAGACGTGGTGAGTCACTTGCGGGATTACGTCCTACACTGCAACGAATTTTAGCAGATATTCATGAGAGACTGACATTTTGTGCTCGGACACATATTCGTGAAGAGGTATTCTTATCAAAACTCATTTTCATACTACTGTGTTTATTTTGGCTCAAACTGAACTTCTTGGTTTGGATTCTCAGCTTACTGGTCTATTAACATGCTGTCATTGGGATACTTTTCAACAACAATTGCATGGTGAAAAATTTTTGAACACAAGGCTGAGACCATGCATTTATTTGGGTTTTTTATTAGTATGACTGCATAAATGTTTTTTGCAATCTTGTTAAAGTTCATAACATCAACATCTAATAATATGAATACCATGCAGAAATTAAAAATAAAAATAAAGATAAAAATAAAAATAAAAATAAAAATAAAAATGATGAAATGATACAATCAAATAAATGTCAAATGAAACAATATAAAATTAAACAAAATAATATAAACAATATTATGTCACAATAGAACACTATAAGTTACATTGATATGAAATGAAAAATAATATAGAATTAAACAAAATATGTTTAAATAAACTATAATGAAATATTATAGTAATATATTTATAATATTTTAAAATATGAAGTGATATAAGATATATTGAAAACAATTCTTTAACATATTGTTACAACAATAACTACGATGAAGCCGAACGTCCCAACTATTTGGGATTGACTACATGGATGATCTGTTGCTATTGAGATTTGTAAAATATCATATGCTTAGTTAAATTTAGAGTACTTACATTTTTATTTATAGTTTCTATTAATGTCCTTTTAGATCTTCCTCAATCTTTCCTCGGACCACTGACATACTATTATAAAATAAAATAAATAGATGGAAAACAGAAATAGCATAAACATAAAGTAACAAAAATAAAAAACATAAAAAAGAATATATCACATCAAATAATATAAAATCAGGTAAGATTTATCTAACACACATAATATAATATAAGTAATAAATAAAGTGATATATGAAACTAAAAAATGAAACATGAAATAAAATAGTATAATGTAACTCAGGTAGAAGATTATGTATGTATAGAAAAGAAAAGTAGAAAACAATAACACAGGTAGAACTTAGAAGATTATGTATGTATTAAAAAATCAAATAATTAAAAAAACTTATAAATTAAACAAAAAATAAAATAATGTAAAAAATATTTGATTCTGATTCCTACTTCTTGACAAATCAAGTAAACAAGAAAATATTGTCTTGTATTTATGAATCAAACATGAAAGATTTGGTCATTTCCATTCAATTTCAGTTAAATTCGATTTTAATTTTAATTTCTGAGCACATAATAATGCCACCATAATTTAAGTATTGTGCATTTGGTGTAACTGATCATACAACAACATTAAGAAATGTTTATTATTTAAGATCTAAATTTATACAGTGAAATTTTTGTTTATGTTGTAAATTCTTGTAGTTGTCAATCCACCTTTATTGATCATATCCCATTTCTTGAAAGTAACTAGACTCAATCTTGACTAATTCACCATACTTCAAGAGAGCAACTAAAAGAAAAAAGGTGATTAGGGCATAAATAATTTTGAGTTTGGCAATGAGGACATGAGAAAGGGAAATAAATGTGATATCAACTAGGTGTTTTCCAAGGAATGAATTTATCATTTGAAGGTCAGGTTATAGTTTACCCGTGGATTGGTCTATATTTTACTGGTTTTTCAAGCAGTGGGAAACAATTAGTGTTGAATTGTGAATAACAATACTTGAGGAGTTGGGTTGTAAAGTAAAAAATGAAGGTCTTTTATGTAAATAACTTTATCTATTTCTTCTATTTCTTTTTCTATATGACATGGATTTACTTTTTTCTTTTTTAAATGGTTCTATTGAGTTCACTCACAAAGTGTAACCATAAAAATTTGTTTAGCAAATGTCACCTTTTTCAAACATCAACTAGTTACTGTCTCTGCTGTTCTCAAGTACACTGGATGAACTACATCAATCTTTCTGGGCTACAAACAGCAACAAGGAGTTATATTTTTGTAGAACACATTATGTGGCCAATTTTTGAGTAAAGCTTGCTGCAGTGCATAAATAAAGATTTATGCACTGCCACTTTCCCAAATTTTACAGCTCAACTAAGTACCCTTATCTTTTATTTTTTGATTTTAATGATAATTCAATCGTTATCAACTTCATCAACTTCTGGCAGATAGCAAATTACCGTCCTTCTGATGAGGATCTAGATTATCCTGCAAAACTCGAGAGATCTGTTGATATGACTTCAAGCACCAGTGTATGCTACTTCTCCTAGTAGTCTTATTCTCTCTTTATTTTAGAAGCTATATCTCATTGTCTTTAAAGATATGCTTGTTTTTATTAGTACATTCAATTTTTAAACTTTTGCAAAGGCTTTGTTTGGCAGCATTTATTTGGATATAGTTTTCATTGCACAAGTTTTATAATAGTCGATTGAATGCTCTGTTCTTATTAGCTGTTGCTATTTTGGATTCAAAGTATATAATACCATGTTTAATAGGCAGTATGCCACATAGTTTTGATTTGGATATGGTCTTCATGCATAAGTTTGTTTATATTAAAGGGTGACTCACAAAGTCACTTCTGATGAAGTAGAAAAGAAATGTGTGCTGCACATATCTGGTAATAATTTTGATTTTCATATGTAGTTGGATGCTTTGCACTATTAAGTATTAACTAGTAGACATGTCCCTTTTTATTTTAATCTGGATTATTACAGTTTTGCTAATGACACTGGCATATTCTTTTATATATATCAGGTTGATGATACCTCTGACACTTTTAAAACTTGCTATCCACCACTGGAAAAAACAGTATCATGCATCTCAAAGTTATATCATTGCTTGGAACCTGCTGTTTTACCGGTCTAGCTCAGGTATTCAATTTGCTTACATTTTTACCTTTTATTTAAATATAATTTATGGAGCACTCTATCAGCATATATGTATACATCAATATAACATATTTAATATTATTTTCTCTTTTCAAAATCTTTTTCAGGAAGCTGTAGAATTTTGCTCAATATCTATTCAGGTTTGTCAACTTATTTATAATGAAATGTCAGAAAGTTATATATTGAATGAAGCTTACTGAAATGTGATGCTCTAAATATACAACATGTGCATGTTCTTGGTATTTGTGTTGTTGTTCTTGTAGGAAAGTATAAAATTTTGGAGAAGAAAATTTACTTGGAGAAGGTTGGGTTTAGTTTAAATGTGCTAGAATAAATATTCATTAGGTAACAACCACTGAGTAAATTGCAGTATTCATCTTTTCATGGTTGATAGTTCACAGTTCCTATTCTCTGTGAGCAATTAATGCCTAATCTTTTGTAATGTTTTCCATTCCATTCACAATGAAGATTGAATTCTCGAAGTTCAGAATATGCTGATGTTACTTTCAAGCATATATATTCTGAATTTTAGATAAGTTATCTCAGGGAGAAGTTTGGTGGTAAGAAATTAAAATCTTTTCTTTTTTGTGTATTTGTAAAAAAGGTTGATTTATGTTATTTTACCGGTGACAAGTGTCACTGTAACTTTCTACTTCTCCTATGACCTTCTGAATCAAACATTTTTTTGTTTCTAATCTTGTTAATTGGGTCTGCTGAAAAAATGAACCATGAAAAGGAATTAGCATTCAAGATCAATAATCTATTTAACACTTCAAAACTCATATTTGATTTTCTTTAATTGTAATAGGTAATCTAGTGTGCAATATTTATAAACTAATCATAATCTTGTAGGATGATAACATTGTTTTTCTTTTATCATACATCATTGAAGGCTTTAATGTCTTGATAGTCTACGGTATATTTGAGTGCTCTAATAACTAAAATTTCCCAACTATGTTACAGTGAAAGGATCACTACCAGTAGATTGTAGCTAGCATTCTACTAGTCCACTTGGTTCAGAAATCTGGTCCTTGCTATTTTCATCCAGTAAAAGATAATCTTTAACAGTTATCTGTAGAACTCACATGCAATATAGGACTATCTCTATGAACTGTTTTGTTCAATAATCCTTTTGGTTTCTTCTGAAAATCTTCATCTAGTCATCCTCACTAAATAAAAAAAAAAAAAAATAACAAAACAAAAGAGGAATTGATAATTGGGTTGCTGAGTTTTTCCTATTTCGATGCTTCCAGTTATCTGAGTGGAAGCCCTTTGTCTTCTTTTTTCATTCTCATAATCATTCCTCAAGTCAACCACTTTTATATCTAACGGCATCAGTTTTGTGAGAGAAGATTGTGTTCAATAGGAGATTCCTTTAAGGCGAAAGTATGAGTTTGCTTTTGCCACAGCTTGATTCGTTTCCTCTGATGGTGAGAATGTTTGGCAATGTTGCAGATTAGACCCAAAGAAAAATAAAATAGGCTTGTGAACAATTTACTAAAATGGAACTGGAACACTGTTGTTTGCACCATGGAGTATGCCTTGGTTGCTTGCACAAAATAAACCATGTTAGGACAGATTTCTCTTTTCTTAAAAAACAACTATGTAATCATAATTAAAGAAGCCTCTTAAAAGTGCAATGCATGAAGCTTTTTAACTGCAGCATAGTGGCCTATGTGCATTTCACGTATGTATATAGAAGCAGAATATCTGCGGGGGTGCGAGGACATTTTAAATTCTTGTGCTATCATGTGATCTGTTCTTAACTGCTTTATTGATATATTTGTATCAGAATGCGAGCAAATCTATATCAAAGAGATCATCCCCAATGACTGAGGCAACTTTTTCTTGTCAAGCACCTTCTTATATTGAGGGAACAGGTGGGCAACATTTCACATTGTCTTTCTTCATGTACAAAGTAGCTGATATTGGCTTTGGTGACACAAAAGGAAACTTATTGCAACTAAAATGTTTTGTAAATTTCAGATAGCACCATTCGATATCGAGTTTCAGTAACTCACAAGGAGCTGGATTTTTCTCATCTACTGGTTAGTATAAGCTGAAACATTATGTCTCTTCGATTGTTTCATATTATGATTACAAATTTGTTCCCAGAATCCTCTAATTTGGATAATTTAGTCATAAGAAATGGCCCAAACCCTGGATCTGTTTGTTACTTTAATCTAAATATCAATCAAACAGGTACCCAGTATTTAATGGTCCAACCAATGAACATTAGTGGACAATATAAGTCAGTCCCAGTTGGTATTTAACTTTTCTTCATAATTTTTGAGTGATATTAGGTGGTGCAAGTCGTTGTACCATTGGTATAAAATATTATCATACAATTCTCTCAAAATTGGTATTGAACCAATTTTCAAAAGCTTGAGTATTTTAGTCCTTGTAGAATGATTTCAACGTTGTTTCCACAATAAGCTATTCATAAGTTATCATCTTTTGACAACGTTGAACTTCTAAAAGATATGTCGAATGGAAGTAAGCTCATAATATGCACAGAGGGAGAGTATATTTTTTCTGGGTAAGGTATACTTTCTTTTCAATGTTGATATGGACACCTGCTATACATGCACATTGAGATCACTCTGTTGCATCTAGATGGAGCTAGTTTCCAAAGGGTCCTTACAGATACCAATGTTGGTTTATGTTTTTGTCATTATTTAAGTATTTCAACATTCATCATATTAGTGCCTATTAGTGAAGGCAATCCAGTAATGAAAGTTTATAAGGTTACTTATTTGTGCTAAAAATGTGAGAGAAGGTAGTAATCATTTGATGTTTCTATTTGTAGTTGTTTGCAAAGAAGATAGAGAATATATAATGTTCCTTGGACAGGGACAAAGTTCAAAGAGTTGTAGATGATGTTAGTTGCATTGATATATTAATATGATAGTTTGGGCCAGGGCTGTACACAACTGAAAAAGTAAGAAGGATTATGATCGTAATTTGGGGTCTGAGCTATTCATTTTTGTTCCTCATTTCTGCATTTGCTGCAAAGAGGAACCATTCTGTAGTGATAAAGGTTAACGATATTTTATGGCTTTGAAGAAGTCGGAGTTAAGGCACAGTCCAAACAAACAAGAGGAGTGAGGTATTTAAATAAAAATAATTGGACAAATATCTGGTAGTTGACCTTGTCAATGATAGAATAATTTATCTAGTAGTGGATCACTGATTATGATGTCATCGATAGTTTAAATCTGAAAGAGGTATAACTGAACAGCGGGAAAACGGGGAAATCCTAGAGAGAAAAGATCTATGTTGAAATAGATAATACTCGAGAAGTGATTCGAAGATTGCATTTAACTCTAGCTGCACTAGTAGAAAGCATCATTCATGAAGACACTAGGAGAGGTTTTGGTTGTAATGGTTGTATTTGCTGGAACACAACATAAACTATATTATAAAGGAAAACAGTAAATTCTCCTCTTGGATGGTCTTGGTGAAGTTGCATGATAAAAATACAGTTGAAACAAAGGTGGTGTAACATGTTTTTGCCTTGTCTAATGCTTCGTTTATCTGCATCTATCCATGTTTCATTTCTTAAGCTTGTTTTATATTGTGCTTTATGATTTTGGATTGCACTATAGTAAAACAAGAACTTTGATGACCTTCCATTTTGAAGAAACCTGTTCTGTTAATAATTTCAGGAGCATCTCAGGAGGATTCTCAGAGGTCAATCCTCACTATTTGATTGAATGTCAGCTTCATTAGCTAGAACTTTGTCTCCTCGGGTTCTCGAAAGTCAAATAGATGCCAAGAAGGTAAGTCTCTAATTTATCATATTCAATTTTCAGTGTGCTAGTTTAGTTTTATTTTATCTGAAGCATAATTGACTTTCAACTGAGTCTCAGATCTTTGACATTTTTGTTGCTTAGATAAGAAAGTAATAATATAGTTGCAGCTAATGGATGTAACAATGATAGAATATGTACATTATATCAGAGGCATCTAAACTTTTCAGTCTGAATCATCTTATCCAGTATGTACAGAGTTACAGCGCTGGAATGAGTTGAATTCTGAAATGAACCTATTTCCTATTCACAATGTTAGAGTAAATTTTAACTACGTTCAGGGTGCCTAACTGAAGGTGGAATAGTTTTGTTGCTGTCGTTTGTTCAAATTTTATTGGACAGTCACCTTTGAGGTATGATTAAAGAGCAATAATATTTTTGATGATCTTCAGAGTGGATTCCTATTCAATCTGTGTGGTTTAAACCTATTAGTGCTCTGATGCATGTTTTTAATCTTTCTGATTGTGAAATGTCTCAATATGCATTTTCAGTGCCTTTGTTTAATGCAACTCATTTGGTTGAATTTTCTCTTGATTGCAGGAACTTGAGAAAAAGCCTTAAAACTACTTGTGAAGAGTTTATAATGGCTACCACGAAGTTGGTTGTAGATCCTATGCTTTCATTTGTTGCAAGGTATTAAGATCCTTAACCCTTATGCAGGTTCACAAGTTAAATATGCAATTAAAAATCTGCATATCTACACAATTTTCTTGCTCACTCAATGCCAAGCATCCGCAACAAACATATACGCATACATGGAATGTCCATTATAAAGCTTGAGCCTTTTCACTTCTCACTCTAACTGGGCAAAACAACTACCTTAGTTTTTATACTTTCATTTAGGAAGATTAGATTGAATAATCAGGACTGCTGTGAAATGTTACTTTTTTGTTTACCAGGTAACTGCTGTGAAAGTTGCGTCCAGGAAATCAAGGGCAGAAGTTGACTGTTCTAGCAAAACCCTTAAGAGCCAAGCATTTGCTGTTCCTGATAAAGTGGCTGAACTAGTTCAAAGGGTATGCTACAGTATGCAAACCCAACTGTGGTTTTGTTTCATGCTAATGACGTGAGCTCCTATATGAACAGGTAGAACAGCTCTCAACAAGACCTCCAACAATGATGAAAATGAAGCATCTATCCCATCAAGTGAGTTGCTTAATTATTTTACTGATTGCAAAAATGAAATGGTCAGAATTCTTTACCTATTTGAGAGAAATATTATAAAAATATGAAGAATTCAAGCTGGTCTATAAGGGCGATTTTTATCATATAATAAATTCTTATTCTATAAGATGGTCTTTTCTTGTTCTTTTATTTTCTTTCATCGAATATTTGAATCCTTTGAATGACTCGGAAGAGTGCAAGTCGCTAATAGAGACCAGGTGGACTTGGAATTCTTACTTTTTTCACTGTTCTGCAGGACAAACATTTGAAGTGGTTATTGATTGAGTCAAGCAATTGGCGAGTCAAAGGATTAAAGTTCGACGACTCAGCGAGAACAACAAATAAGCGGAGAACAATTGGGAAAAGGGGCGATCGCGAAAGGAGCGTTGGAGATCAAGATCCAACAAAGAAAAGAAGTTTACATCAGAAACGGAAAAGGCTTCAACGAGAGGACGCCGAGGAATAAGTGGGGAGAATGTCACGACAAAATCAGAAAACTGCTTGTTCTTGTAATGCTTATACTTGTCCGTGTCCCTTTTGGTTGGTTGTAATTTGTAAAGCTTGTAAAAAGCTTGTCAAAGGCAAATGCCCCATTTGAAACTCTCTCAAGAGTTTGGTAGCAGCTAATGGAAGATAACGGTTGTAGATCGCTTGTACATAATGTTTTCCCAATTGAATGCCAATCGTCGAAGTGATGCTTGTAAGATTCGATGGGCAAATTTTACGGAGGAAGGACTGTAAAACTTTAAAGGTTGCGAGGCGATGCTCGTAAAGCTCCAACAAGCATCTATCCAGATTGAAGACAAGAAGAATTCAAGGCTTGGTCTTTTCCCTTCATCGATGAATCCAAGACTTCAAAGCCACAACTGGAATTTATTGCATCAAAGGCTAAAAGTGTTTAACAACAAAAGAGGAGAACAATGGGAGTCAAAGTGATGCAGCGAGGAGCGTAAGATCGATCCAACAAAGAAAAGAAGTTGTCACAAAAAGCTTCAACGGCAGGACGTCCAGAATATCACGGACAAAATTGTAAACGGCTTGTTACTTGTCCGTGTCCCTTTGGTTGGTTGTAATTTGTAAAGCTTGTAAAGGCTTGTCAAAGGCAAAATGCCCCATTTGAGCGAGTTTGGTAGCCATTGTAGGCTTGTACATAATGTTTGCGCTTTCGAGTGCATACTTGTACTAGAATTCCGATCTGTAGGGACCAATTTTATACCTTTGTTGTGCAACTGTTCTGAGCTTGTGATATCCATTGTTGGAATGTGCATTGGCTATAAAGTGTTTACTAAAAGAGTGGCTTGTGGATCCCGTGTGAAGCGCTTTCTCTGTCCCATCTTCTCTTTTGCAGGTCCTAAGGGATTGTAAGAGATTTCTGGGAGGCTGACCTTTGCGGTGATACGCATTGGTGCCGCACGGCTTAGGCAAAACCAGCTAAGTTCGTAACATATCGGGGACCTTAATTCATCACCCATGGAGTCTCGTCATTCTTTTTGGTGGTAAAACCATGTATATCCATTTATTGATTACTTAATTCATTTGAATTTTAAAGTTTAAGTTGTTTAAAAAATAATCTAACAATTCAAATCATTTCTTTATAGATAATTCAATATTAATAGAAGGATGGTCCGGAACGTGCCTCAAATCTACTCCTCAAAGCCTGAAAAAGATGTGTTACTATTCTTTCTTAATTTAAATTATTTTTGCTAAAATTATACTAAATTTATATTTATTTTCATCTTAAAAATCATAATCTAATTTTTTTTATTTTCAAAAATATTTGGAGCTATTTTTGATAATTTTTTTGTGCTGTTAGTATGCCCCATCATATCAACATACGGTACATTAGTATGCCTCTCCAAAAAACTTCTACTTCTAATGAAGTCCCAACATATTGTAGGTTGGTTAAAAACTATTAGGTACCCCAAGGAATCCAATTTCGGGTACTGGATCCATGCTGGTTCATGTCCGGCCGGATAGGTAAGGGTCCAGTCTACTCTGGCATACTAACACATGGTATGCCGGGAGGAATTTTTTGTGTTTTTTGGGGGTGGGTGGTGGGGGAAGAAGAAGGAAGTGGAAGAAGGAAGGAGGAAGAGGAAGAAGAAGTAAGCAAATGAAGAAAGAAGAAGAAGAAGAAGGGTAGGAGGAGAACAAGAAGGTGCATATCAAAATGATCTAGATTAAATAACTTATTTTTTATTTCTTTGTCAGATGATTGGAACATTTTTGAATCAAATGAGTAAATTCATTATCAGCTTGTGCTGATGCAATCTGACCAGACCTAATTTAGATGCTCATCTTTTAGGTTTAGGGACAAATTACTGGTACTTATGAATGCATTTGTCCAACCTTGACATCAGTCACATCATTAATCCCATTACAATAAAGGCAATGATGACCCACCACTTTTCTGAATTGTTTGTATAGTTAACATTTAAAATTTACACTGCTTGTGATATACTTACAGAGTTTTTTGATGATCTTTTGCCTTCTCTGATGATCATACAGATTGACCTTTATGCCAGCGGTGGTATTTAAATAGATGATCCATTTAATTTAGTCTGTCTCTGATCTAATATTTTGAATGATTCTATGTACATGGGAAACGTTTGATAAACAATGAGTTTTATTAGCTCATCTTAATATGCCTTTTCACATGTATCTTGGAAGTGATCATTTTCATTTTATGCACCATGGATCATGAATTCCACATATTGGCTTTCTATGCTGAAGTCCACATGGATAATCTTTTATTAAAGTGTGTAACCTCTGCTTTTTATAGGTTTCTACCAATTTCTATTCTTCAAACATGAGTATCAGCAGTGTGGAGTTTCTTCCTTTATTGAAACGTCTTGATGACTGCATCTCGTAAGTGACTAAAGTAACTCTACTTTTTCTGTTGCTTGAAAAATCTGCAAATTTTGGTCTTATGTTAACATTCTTCAAACTAGGTATGTTGAGAGTAATCCACAGTATGCAGAATCCGGTGTCTACCTGGTGAAATTTAGACAGCTTCAGGTACATGATTATTTTATGCTTTTAACTTCTTTCATAAAGTTTTGGATGTACTTCAATTCATCATAAATGATGAAACTTACTAGTTTTTATGTTGTTCTTTCTATAGTCTCGAGCATTAGGTATGATCCGCTCTCATGTGCTTTCTGTTCTTAAAAGTGCTTCTTCCCAGGTAAAATATTTTCTAGGTGTTCCTCGCTACTTGCTGAGGCAAATTTAAATTGATATAATCTGTATCTTACCAACTGCAACTTAAAATCACTGCTCTAGGTTCAAACTGCTATTCGAGGGAGTGGTTCAAGCAAAGCAACTGTTTCAGAGGGTGTGGAGGCATCAATTATTTATGTTCGCTTCAAAGCAGCAGCAAGTGAGGTATATGCAACCTATTTTTCACCTTTAATGGTGGTTTAGGTTGTTAGACTGCGAAGATCGATGGAAAGAATCAAACAGAGCCATGATAAGGAATTTATATTTGTTGAAATAACCAAATTCCAAGTTCCAACTATGGCGATCCCTGTTCATAAAATGATCGGGTCATTGGACCTTTTGTCAGATATATTGCTATTTGTTGTGAAGACAAAATTAATAAATATTTATTGTTTACAGCTGAAGCCAGTACTGGCAGAAATTGAGAGCAGAACTTCTAGGAAAGAGTATGCTCAGATTCTTAAAGAATGCCACAAACTGTACTGTGAGCAGAGGCTGTCCTTGGTAATTTCATGATGCTGGCATTATGTGCTAAGTTTCAAATTAGTCATAAGTATGCTCAGATGTTGCATGCATGCCATTTAGGTGAAAGGTATCGTGCAACAGAGAATCTCAGAGTTCTCAAAGAAAGAGCCCTTGCCATCATTGACTAGGTCTGGATGTGCATACCTAATGCAGGTGATAGATATATATTCTTCTTTTTTCATAAAATAATTCATCTAATATGTGTTTTAATTTGTATATTATAATACATTGAAACTGAAGTTTGTTGTTTTCATATAAATGCCAGGTCATCTCTGCCACTTTATAGTCTTACACGATACACTTATCAATATTCTGAAATTTTGTACATTACATGAAAACAGTTCTTGTGAGAATGTATTTTCATTTGATAGTAGTATAAAAGATCCTAGTGAATCATGGATATGTATATCATGGTATGTGGACCACACTGCATCAATCTAACTACTTTACTGCCATGTAATATACACAAACTTTTTTTTAAAATCACTTTCTGGGCCAAGCAAAGCAAAGCAACTGTTTCAAAAAAAAAAAAAGAAAAAAAAAACACAAACTTAAGCTAAATACACTAAATTTTACTTTTTTATTTATTTCTCCAGTAACATACAACAGTATATCATACTGTACCAATGGGCCATATTACTGTGAGAGAGGACCACATTAGGTTAGCACCTGAGAGATTCAGTTCCTTATCTAACAACATTGTCCTACACACATATCACTTGGTAGTGGGAAAAGATCCATTTAACTAATTCCCGATAGTCGGGATCTTATGGCTTGTGAAACATGCACTGCATGGTTGTATGCCTGTTTATAACTGTGCCTGTGCATTCTTTTCATTGAATCTTCTACACCGCCAATTCTAGATATGAAAAATGAGGGATGCATTGAGCAAATGACAAACAGTACTCCAATATATGAGCATGGATCTATCCTAATTGTTGTTGTGGATATTCTTGTCTATATGATCATGGAAATACTGAGTCTTCTGTATTTTTTACACAAGAAAGTGTCATCTGGAAGAGATGCTGATGAAGCATATGGCAGGTTTATGTGATCTTGGTATATGTTGATCATTGAACTTCAAGAACATTGAAAAATATGAAATTCATTGGTTTCTACAAAGTTAAAATCTGTGCAAGTGTCCTGTCTTGGAAGTGGGTTTTGTGACAATGTGGACTAGAGGGAGAACTCTGAAGAATGTTCTATAGAAGACTTGAACAAATGTCAACCTTCTGAATCTGGTATCAGGCTCTGAATGCAACTGTAGGCAGAAAGGATGAACAAGAGACCTAAATGACTAACTAGTGGATAGGTTCTATCTAATGGTTGCAGTTTTAGGTTCATTCAGCCAGGTTGAACCCTCCAAGTTTCATATAGATCATCTAGAAGGCTGGAAAGAGTGAGATTTAAAGGAGACATGTTCCTTTTAAAGGTATGAAACAATGAGCCAATGGAGGACATCCCTCGCATGGTTCCTATCTGCAAAACATCAGAGATTTATTGATTACATATACATAACGTGAAATCTTTTGTCTCCATCTATAGAGTTTTTATGCATTTTTTTGCATACTGCACATATGTTGCAGGTGCTGCTTGTGTGATTTTGCCTATGTAATTTTGTCATAATTTGATGTCATAAAATATGGGTCATTCCAGTCGTGATATGTGACTGATTTTCACATGATTATGCCTATAAAAATTTATGAGTTTGACTTGTGCTCTAATTTTTCATTGTTCATGAGATTCTTCTTTGAATTTGTTCTTTCTTTAAAAGGTTGTGTTGTCAAATCACTTCCTTTTTCATAGATAGTACTGTGAGTGTTCTAGTATTTTTGTTTTGGTTCCACAAAAATTGACATATTCTGACATGGGATGGTATTATTTGCAAATTTCCAGGTTTGCCAGCTTGAGCACCAACTTTTTGAACACTTCTTTGCATCATCTTCAGCTGATGTCTCAAGTTTGTCTCCTTTAATAAATCCTTTGTAAGTGTTTCTCTTTGCCTTCTTCC
The DNA here is from genome assembly GCA_024322285.1 of Musa beccarii. Lineage (NCBI taxonomy): Eukaryota > Viridiplantae > Streptophyta > Magnoliopsida > Zingiberales > Musaceae > Musa > Musa beccarii. The sequence goes on along the minus strand of CM044396.1, from coordinate 6,596,762 downwards.
TTTGCATCATCTGCAGCTGATGTTTTGCTACATCTGATTATGGAGTAGGTAGGAGTTCAAGGCTTTAGGTATTTGTGGAACTATAATTTTGAGGATTGGGTGCAATTGGACATGAATATCATTGTTTTGGCCAGCAATGGTAGAATAAGCTTACTCTTAGTAGTTTCCAGGATCTGCACAAGATAAATGCTCTATGAATGCAGTTTGACAGTAGTTTATACTTTATACATTGGGACAAATCCGTGTGATGCTTGTTACATGCAATTAACTTTATGATCTTGAAGCAGAGGACAAATGCGTGTGATGATTGTTACATAGAATCAACATCATGATTTATGATCTTAACCATGGTCTGCAATACCGTACCGTACCAGAGTTTCGATACTTCTCCGGTACAATATGGTACCGTATACCGAATGGTACGTTTCGGTATACCGTTCGGTATATATATTTATAATTATAAATATTATATATAAAAATAGATATATAAATAAATAAATAAATAAATAAATAAATAAATATATATATATATATATATATATATATATATATATATTTCCCTCGGCGACATCGCCCTCGGCAACGTCGCCGAGATATCAACGGTGACGTCGCTTCCCATCTCGGGCGATGTCGCCTAAAAGTAAAAAAGATTTTTTCCATTAAAAAAATGGAAAAACGACGTTGCCCATGCGACGTCGTCTTGGGAGCGTCGCCTCCCATCTCGGTAACGTCGCCCGAGAAGTCCCCTCAGCGACGTCGCCCGAGCCTAAAAAAACCAAAAAAATGATTTTTTTATTAAAAAATAAAAAATCATACCAATCGGTAGCGGGCGGTCTACGTACCGGTCTCCTGTCGGACTGGTATGTACCGCCCATACCGGGCGATACCAGTCGGTATTGCATACCTTGATCTTATTAACTAACTTGTAAAGTTGGTAATTTCTTAAGGTCATTGTTATCAGGGAATGTATGTTGGTAATTGATCATTATATCTTAATTGCTGATCTGCATCCTATCATGCTCATGTAATTTAATCTATAAATCTTGTCTTAGGCATTCTGGGATTGAGGTTGGTATTATGCAACTTATTGATATGGGAGCTTGGATAATTAAAATGTGAAGAAATGTTACAAGAATGCTTTGATGCTAACATTGTACTATTTTGGGAAGTTTTGGTCAACAGCATGCCTGGGCACAAGGTGCATGTGTCTTAAACTTTGTTCCCTGCCTTAAGATTTATAGGCTTCGTTGAGACATGCCTTATAGATGCACCTTTTAAGCTCCTTTGAGAGGCTTGCATAAAGTGACTATCAAGACCTCATGTTGGCAGAAACCTCGTGTTCTGTGGTCTGTGCCACTCTTTTCGTAACAGAGAGGCAATTAAGTTAATTCTTGGTAACAACTTCTAAATTGTATGCACAATGTTTTATGCTTTAGATGCTATATATGACTGCTTGAATTCTTTAATTTGCATACCCTATACCAGGCATTTAGATGTTATATTTCTTATGTTCTGTTGCAAATTATCTTCTATCTATGGAAAATGTCAAGGTCTGCAATTTCGTACCATACCGGAGTTTCGATACTTCTTCGGTATGGTACGGTATACCGAATGGTACATTTTGGTATACCGTTCGGTATATATATAATTATAAATAATTAAATATTATATATAAATAAATATTATATACTATATGCATTACCGTACTCGCACGAGTTTCGACGCTTTCTGCAGTGCGATGCATCGAATCTGGTATGTTTCGACGTCATATTCGGTATATATATATTTATAATTATAAATATTATATATATATATATAAATAGATATATATTTTTTCTTTCCTCATGACGTGCACTTTTCGAACGCGCCGAGATAAACATCCGCGACGTCGCTCCCGGGCGACGTCGTCCAAAAGTAAAAAAATCTATTAAAAAATAGCCTCGCGACGCCGCCGAGGTTTCGTAACGCCGCCGAGCCTCGGGACGCCGCTCGAGTATTAAAAATTAATTTTTTATTTAAAAATAAAAAAATTCATACCGACCGATAGCGAAGCGGTCCGCTGCACGGTATCCTATCGGACCAGATGACGTCTCGCCGTCATCGGGCATGATAAATTTCAGATTGCATACCTTGATTATATATATATATATATATATATATTCACGATGTCGTCGCCGAGGTGACATCGCATATTTAAAAAAAGCGACGTCGCCGAGGCGTTGATGACGTCGCATATTAAAAAAAAAAGAAAAAAACGATGTCGCTGTGCGATGTCGCCTCCTTCTTGGGCGACGTCACCTCGGGAGACGTCGCCTCCCTTCTCGGTGACGTCGCCTTGACAACGTCGCCCGAGAAGTCGCCTCGGCGATGTTGCCCGAGAAGGGAGGTGACGTTGTATATTAAAAAAATAAAAAAATATTTTTTATTAAAAAATAAAAAAACGATATTGAGCAGTAGTAGGCCGTCCGCGTACTGGTATCCTGTTAGACCGGCGGGGTATGGCAGGCCATGGAAAATGTGATAAACTTTTGGAACATGATTTAATCAACTTGACTCTATTATCTTCAGAATCGCCTTTTTTTATTTATTAATCTTTTCTAGATTTTGTGTTCATTCATTTTTATTGGTGATCATCAATTTGAATTTTTTTGGTCTTTATACTTGATGTTTTATATTTGTTTCCTTTTTACATTATGATTTATGAAACTTGGTTACTTTATGCGGCACTGGGATTAGTTTTTGAAGAGCATATAACATAATGATATAAGATAATCTCATATATGGCTGTCTCTACTCTCTGTAATACTTTATTTAAATTGTGATTCTTGATATCTTAGGTATAATACTCAATTGCTCATTTTGTTCAGAAATGCTTATTTTATATAATTGAAGTAGCTGATTTATTTATTTATTTATTTTTGTGCATGCCTTATGCTTTTATTCAACTTTTGCATGTTTTTAAGATCCTTTCGACTTTTGTATCTTTTCTGTAAGAGCATGGTGATGGTATTAAATATGCAGGTCCACGTACTTGTATGATACACTGCGCCCTAAACTGATACATGAAGCAAATGTTGATTCTCTATGTGAACTTGTCGATATCCTGAAAGTTGAAGTTCTTGGAGAGCAGCTTAGTAGACGTGGTGAGTCACTTGCGGGATTACGTCCTACACTGCAACGAATTTTAGCAGATATTCATGAGAGACTGACATTTTGTGCTCGGACACATATTCGTGAAGAGGTATTCTTATCAAAACTCATTTTCATACTACTGTGTTTATTTTGGCTCAAACTGAACTTCTTGGTTTGGATTCTCAGCTTACTGGTCTATTAACATGCTGTCATTGGGATACTTTTCAACAACAATTGCATGGTGAAAAATTTTTGAACACAAGGCTGAGACCATGCATTTATTTGGGTTTTTTATTAGTATGACTGCATAAATGTTTTTTGCAATCTTGTTAAAGTTCATAACATCAACATCTAATAATATGAATACCATGCAGAAATTAAAAATAAAAATAAAGATAAAAATAAAAATAAAAATAAAAATGATGAAATGATACAAGCAAATAAATGTAAAATGAAACAATATAAAATTAAACAAAATAATATAAACAATATTATGTCACAATAGAACACTATAAGTTACATTGATATGAAATGAAAAATAATATAGAATTAAACAAAATATGTTTAAATAAACTATAATGAAATATTATAGTAATATATTTATAATATTTTAAAATATGAAGTGATATAAGATATATTGAAAACAATTCTTTAACATATTGTTACAACAATAACTACGATGAAGCCGAACGTCCCAACTATTTGGGATTGACTACATGGATGATCTGTTGCTATTGAGATTTGTAAAATATCATATGCTTAGTTAAATTTAGAGTACTTACATTTTTATTTATAGTTTCTATTAATGCCCTTTTAGATCTTCCTCAATCTTTCCTCGGACCACTGACATACTGTTATAAAATAAAATAAATAGATGGAAAACAGAAATAGCATAAACATAAAGTAACAAAAATAAAAAACATAAAAAAGAATATATCACATCAAATAATATAAAATCAGGTAAGATTTATCTAACACACATAATATAATATAAGTAATAAATAAAGTGATATATGAAACTAAAAAATGAAACATGAAATAAAATAGTATAATGTAACTCAGGTAAAAGATTATGTATGTATAGAAAAGAAAAGTAGAAAACAATAACACAGGTAGAACTTAGAAGATTATGTATGTATTAAAAAATCAAATAATTAAAAAAACTTATAAATTAAACAAAAAATAAAATAATGTAAAAAATATTTGATTCTGATTCCTACTTCTTGACAAATCAAGTAAACAAGAAAATATTGTTTTGTATTTATGAATCAAACATGAAAGATTTGGTCATTTCCATTCAATTTCAGTTAAATTCGATTTTAATTTTAATTTCTGAGCACATAATAATGCCACCATAATTTAAGTATTGTGCATTTGGTGTAACTGATCATACAACAACATTAAGAAATGTTTATTATTTAAGATCTAAATTTATACAGTGAAATTTTTGTTTATGTTGTAAATTCTTGTAGTTGTCAATCCACCTTTATTGATCATATCCCATTTCTTGAAAGTAACTAGACTCAATCTTGACTAATTCACCATACTTCAAGAGAGCAACTAAAAGAAAAAAGGTGATTAGGGCATAAATAATTTTGAGTTTGGCAATGAGGACATGAGAAAGGGAAATAAATGTGATATCAACTAGGTGTTTTCCAAGGAATGAATTTATCATTTGAAGGTCAGGTTATAGTTTACCTGTGGATTGGTCTATATTTTACTGGTTTTTCAAGCAGTGGGAAACAATTAGTGTTGAATTGTGAATAACAATACTTGAGGAGTTGGGTTGTAAAGTAAAAAATGAAGGTCTTTTATGTAAATAACTTTATCTATTTCTTCTATTTCTTTTTCTATATGACATGGATTTACTTTTTTCTTTTTTAAATGGTTCTATTGAGTTCACTCACAAAGTGTAACCATAAAAATTTGTTTAGCAAATGTCACCTTTTTCAAACATCAACTAGTTACTGTCTCTGCTGTTCTCAAGTACACTGGATGAACTACATCAATCTTTCTGGGCTACAAACAGCAACAAGGAGTTATATTTTTGTAGAACACATTATGTGGCCAATTTTTGAGTAAAGCTTGCTGCAGTGCATAAATAAAGATTTATGTACTGCCACTTTCCCAAATTTTACAGCTCAACTAAGTACCCTTATCTTTTATTTTTTGATTTTAATGATAATTCAATCGTTATCAACTTCATCAACTTCTGGCAGATAGCAAATTACCGTCCTTCTGATGAGGATCTAGATTATCCTGCAAAACTCGAGAGATCTGTTGATATGACTTCAAGCACCAGTGTATGCTACTTCTCCTAGTAGTCTTATTCTCTCTTTATTTTAGAAGCTATATCTCATTGTCTTTAAAGATATGCTTGTTTTTTATTAGTACATTCAATTTTTAAACTTTTGCAAAAGGCTTTGTTTGGCAGCATTTATTTGGATATAGTTTTCATTGCACAAGTTTTATAATAGTCGATTGAATGCTCTGTTCTTATTAGCTGTTGCTATTTTTGGATTCAAAGTATATAATACCATGTTTAATAGGCAGTATGCCACATAGTTTTGATTTGGATATGGTCTTCATGCATAAGTTTGTTTATATTAAAGGGTGACTCACAAAGTCACTTCTGATGAAGTAGAAAAGAAATGTGTGCTGCACATATCTGGTAATAATTTTGATTTTCATATGTAGTTGGATGCTTTGCACTATTAAGTATTAACTAGTAGACATGTCCCTTTTTATTTTAATCTGGATTATTACAGTTTTGCTAATGACACTGGCATATTCTTTTATATATATCAGGTTGATGATACCTCTGACACTTTTAAAACTTGCTATCCACCACTGGAAAAAACAGTATCATGCATCTCAAAGTTATATCATTGCTTGGAACCTGCTGTTTTTACCGGTCTAGCTCAGGTATTCAATTTGCTTACATTTTTACCTTTTATTTAAATATAATTTATGGAGCACTCTATCAGCATATATGTATACATCAATATAACATATTTAATATTATTTTCTCTTTTCAAAATCTTTTTCAGGAAGCTGTAGAATTTTGCTCAATATCTATTCAGGTTTGTCAACTTATTTATAATGAAATGTCAGAAAGTTATATATTGAATGAAGCTTACTGAAATGTGATGCTCTAAATATACAACATGTGCATGTTCTTGGTATTTGTGTTGTTGTTCTTGTAGGAAAGTATAAAATTTTGGAGAAGAAAATTTACATGGAGAAGGTTGGGTTTAGTTTAAATGTGCTAGAATAAATATTCATTAGGTAACAACCACTGAGTAAATTGCAGTATTCATCTTTTCATGGTTGATAGTTCACAGTTCCAATTCTCTGTGAGCAATTAATGCCTAATCTTTTGTAATGTTTTCCATTCCATTCACAATGAAGATTGAATTCTCGAAGTTCAGAATATGCTGATGTTACTTTCAAGCATATATATTCTGAATTTTAGATAAGTTATCTCAGGGAGAAGTTTGGTGGTAAGAAATTAAAATCTTTTCTTTTTTGTGTATTTGAAAAAAAGGTTGATTTATGTTATTTTACTGGTGACAAGTGTCACTGTAACTTTCTACTTCTCCTATGACCTTCTGAATCAAACATTTTTTTGTTTCTAATCTTGTTAATTGGGTCTGCTGAAAAAATAAACCATGAAAAGGAATTAGCATTCAAGATCAATAATCTATTTAACACTTCAAAACTCATATTTGATTTTCTTTAATTGTAATAGGTAATCTAGTGTGCAATATTTATAAACTAATCATAATCTTGTAGGATGATAACATTGTTTTTCTTTTATCATACATCATTGAAGGCTTTAATGTCTTGATAGTCTACGGTATATTTGAGTGCTCTAATAACTAAAATTTCCCAACTATGTTACAGTGAAAGGATCACTACCAGTAGATTGTAGCTAGCATTCTACTAGTCCACTTGGTTCAGGAAATCTGGTCCTTGCTATTTTCATCCAGTAAAAGATAATCTTTAACAGTTATCTGTAGAACTCACATGCAATATAGGACTATCTCTATGAACTGTTTTGTTCAATAATCCTTTTGGTTTCTTCTGAAAATCTTCATCTAGTCATCCTCACTAAATAAAAAAAAAAGAAAAATAACAAAACAAAAGAGGAATTGATAATTGGGTTGCTGAGTTTTTCCTATTTCGATGCTTCCAGTTATCTGAAAGTGGAAGCCCTTTGTCTTCTTTTTCATTCTCATAATCATTCCTCAAGTCAACCACTTTTATATCTAACGGCATCAGTTTTGTGAGAGAAGATTGTGTTCAATAGGAGATTCCTTTAAGGCGAAAGTATGAGTTTGCTTTTGCCACAGCTTGATTCTCATTTCCTCTGATGGTGAGAATGTTTGGCAATGTTGCAGATTAGACCCAAAGAAAAATAAAATAGGCTTGTGAACAATTTACTAAAATGGAACTGGAACACTGTTGTTTGCACCATGGAGTATGCCTTGGTTGCTTGCACAAAATAAACCATGTTAGGACAGATTTCTCTTTTCTTAAAAAACAACTATGTAATCATAATTAAAGAAGCCTCTTAAAAGTGCAATGCATGAAGCTTTTTAACTGCAGCATAGTGGCCTATGTGCATTTCACGTATGTATATAGAAGCAGAATATCTGCGGGGGTGCGAGGACATTTTAAATTCTTGTGCTATCATGTGATCTGTTCTTAACTGCTTTATTGATATATTTGTATCAGAATGCGAGCAAATCTATATCAAAGAGATCATCCCCAATGGACGGGCAACTTTTTCTTGTCAAGCACCTTCTTATATTGAGGGAACAGGTGGGCAACATTTCACATTGTCTTTCTTCATGTACAAAGTAGCTGATATTGGCTTTTGGTGACACAAAAAAGGAAACTTATTGCAACTAAAATGTTTTGTAAATTTCAGATAGCACCATTCGATATCGAGTTTTCAGTAACTCACAAGGAGCTGGATTTTTCTCATCTACTGGTTAGTATAAGCTGAAACATTATGTCTCTTCGATTGTTTCATATTATGATTACAAATTTGTTCCCAGAATCCTCTATCCATTTGGATAATTTAGTCATAAGAAATGGCCCAAACCCTGGATCTGTTTGTTACTTTAAGGATCTAAATATCAATCAAACAGGTACCCAGTATTTAATGGTCCAACCAATGAACATTAGTGGACAATATAAGTCAGTCCCAGTTGGTATTTAACTTTTCTTCATAATTTTTGAGTGATATTAGGTGGTGCAAGTCGTTGTACCATTGGTATAAAATATTATCATACAATTCTCTCAAAATTGGTATTGAACCAATTTTCAAAAGCTTGAGTATTTTAGTCCTTGTAGAATGATTTCAACGTTGTTTTCCACAATAAGCTATTCATAAGTTATCATCTTTTGACAACGTTGAACTTCTAAAAGATATGTCGAATGGAAGTAAGCTCATAATATGCACAGAGGGAGAGTATATTTTTTCTGGGTAAGGTATACTTTCTTTTCAATGTTGATATGGACACCTGCTATACATGCACATTGAGATCACTCTGTTGCATCTAGATGGAGCTAGTTTCCAAAGGGTCCTTACAGATACCAATGTTGGTTTATGTTTTTGTGTCATTATTTAAGTATTTCAACATTCATCATATTAGTGCCTATTAGTGAAGGCAATCCAGTAATGAAAGTTTATAAGGTTACTTATTTGTGCTAAAAAATGTGAGAGAAGGTAGTAATCATTTGATGTTTCTATTTGTAGTTGTTTGCAAAGAAGATAGAGAATATATAATGTTCCTTGGACAGGGACAAAGTTCAAAGAGTTGTAGATGATGTTAGTTGCATTGATATATTAATATGATAGTTTGGGCCAGGGCTGTACACAACTGAAAAAGTAAGAAGGATTATGATCGTAATTTGGGGTCTGAGCCAATTCATTTTTGTTCCTCATTTCTGCATTTGCTGCAAAGAGGAACCATTCTGTAGTGATAAAGGTTAACGATATTTTATGGCTTTGAAGAAGTCGGGAGTTAAGGCACAGTCCAAACAAACAAGAGGAGTGAGGTATTTAAATAAAAATAATTGGACAAATATCTGGTAGTTGACCTTGTCAATGATAGAATAATTTATCTAGTAGTGGATCACTGATTATGATGTCATCGATAGTTTAAATCTGAAAGAGGTATAAGTGAACAGCAGGAAAACGGGGAAATCCTAGAGAGAAAAGATCTATGTTGAAATAGATAATACTCGAGAAGTGATTCGAAGATTGCATTTAACTCTAGCTGCACTAGTAGAAAGCATCATTCATGAAGACACTAGGAGAGGTTTTGGTTGTAATGGTTGTATTTGCTGGAACACAACATAAACTATATTATAAAGGAAAAACAGTAAATTATCCTCTTGGATGGTCTTGGTGAAGTTGCTTGCTTATGATAAAAATACAGTTGAAACAAAGGTGGTGTAACATGTTTTTGCCTTGTCTAATGCTTCGTTTATCTGCATCTATCCATGTTTCATTTCTTAAGCTTGTTTTATATTGTGCTTTATGATTTTGGATTGCACTATAGTAAAACAAGAACTTTGATGTACCTTCCATTTTGAAGAAACCTGTTCTGTTAATAATTTCAGGAGCATCTCAGGAGGATTCTCAGAGGTCAATCCTCACTATTTGATTGGTCAATGTCAGCTTCATTAGCTAGAACTTTGTCTCCTCGGGTTCTCGAAAGTCAAATAGATGCCAAGAAGGTAAGTCTCTAATTTATCATATTCAATTTTCAGTGTGCCAACTAGTTTAGTTTTATTTTATCTGAAGCATAATTGACTTTCAACTGAGTCTCAGATCTTTGACATTTTTGTTGCTTAGATTAAGAAAGTACTAATATAGTTGCAGCTAATGGATGTAACAATGATAGAATATGTACATTATATCAGAGGCATCTAAACTTTTCAGTCTGAATCATCTTATCCAGTATGTACAGAGTTACAGCGCTGGAATGAGTTGAATTCTGAAATGAACCGGGAAACTATTTCCTATTCACAATGTTAGAGTAAATTTTAACTACGTTCAGGGTGCCTAACTGAAGGTGGAATAGTTTTGTTGCTGTCGTTTGTTCAAATTTTATTGGACAGTCACCTTTGAGGGTATGATTAAAAGAGCAATAATATTTTTGATGATCTTCAGAGTGGATTCCTATTCAATCTGTGTGGTTTAAACCTATTAGTGCTCTGATGCATGTTTTTATTTGTTTCATCTTTCTGATTGTGAAATGTCTCAATATGCATTTTCAGTGCCTTTGTTTACTTTCTGATGCAACTCACATTTGGTTGAATTTTCTCTTGATTGCAGGAACTTGAGAAAAGCCTTAAAACTACTTGTGAAGAGTTTATAATGGCTACCACGAAGTTGGTTGTAGATCCTATGCTTTCATTTGTTGCAAAGGTATTAAGATCCTTAACCCTTATGCAGGTTCACAAGTTAAATATGCAATTAAAAATCTGCATATCTACACAATTTTCTTGCTCACTCACATGCACAAGCATCCGCATACAAACATACGCATACATGTGTTATTGTTGCATCTTAATGTCCGTATAAAGTATGTGTAAACTTGGCTGCAGAGTTCTCTTTTTCAATAGAAAGCTTCTCGACTCCTAACTGGCTTCTGCTTTGCATCAAAACAGCAGTTTTACTTACCTTGGTTTTTATACTTTCATTTAGGTTTCTCATTTTCTTCTGTTCATCAAACAGGGGTTTATTAGTGTCCAGCAAACTGATGTATAGAGCGGATTAATAATCAGAAAGACTGGTCTGTGACAATGTTACTTTTGTTTACCAGGTAACTGCTGTGAAAGTTGCACTATCGTCAGGAAATCAAGGGCAGAAGTTGGATTCTGTTCTAGCAAAACCCCTTAAGAGCCAAGCATTTGCTGCTCCTGATAAAGTGGCTGAACTAGTTCAAAGGGTATGCTACAGTATGCAAACCCAACTGTGGTTTTTGTTTCATGCTAATGACGTGAGCTCCTATATGAACAGGTAGCAACAGCTCTCCAACAAGACCTGCCCAAAGTAATGATGAAAATGAAGCTATATTTGCAAAACCCATCGACTAGGATGATTTTGTTTAAACCCATCAAGTGAGTTGCTTAATTATTTTACTGATTGCAAAAAATGAAATGGTCAGAATGCATCTTAAATTCTTTACCTATTTGATTGGTTAGAAATATTATAAAAATATGTAAGTATGTGGAACTTCACATTGCTGGTCTATAAGTTTTTTCTTTTTCTCTTTATGTTCTAGGCCTAGGCTGGTCACTTTTTATTAACATATAATAAATTCTTATTCTATAAGTTGTATGTGGATGTCTATTAATGTAACATTACATGGAACCTAAGTTCTTGTTCTTTTATTTTCTCCTTCATTCTGTTGGTTGCAATATTTGATATTGTCATTATCAGAATATTAATACTACTTTGAATGGAGAAGCTCGGTTTATTATTTGGAAGAGTGCAAGTGTGACATGCTACTGATAGAGACCAGGTGGACTTGGAATTCTTACTTTTTTCTACTGTTCTGCAGGACAAACATAATTGAAGCCCACTTACAGCTGCAGACACTGCTAAAATCTGAATATTCCACTGAAGAAATAGAAAGCATTGGCATGGTCGCAGTACAAGATCTGGAAGCTCAACTCGATGGCCTTCTTTAGACCTAACAATGTTTTGGTGTGTCCATGTCTTCTTAGGTCATGTAAGATCTGGAAATTGAATGCATCTTGTAATATGTTTGATACTGTTGATTAATCCAGAAAAGCAGATGCTGCCACTTACGCATGCATCATTCTTGGTAGGCAACAGAAGTTGCGAGTTTGAAACTTATACGTCTTCAGTCCTGTAGTGGATGTGTAGAGAGAGTATCCATCTTTAACACTATACTCGTGGTTGACAGTTTTTTTACCAATAGGACAGATGTTAAAATTGTTGTTATTGTTATTCAAAAGCTGTCTTTCTTTATGATACCTTTAGATGTTTTGTGCAGTACTAAAATAATTTGTTAATATTGTTTAATCTAAGTTTTCTGAAAGGGCTATGTTTGAAGAATCCCATTGTTTAGAGCAACGCCTATGCAGCATTAAAATTTATGATAATACCATTTTTAGATTTGGGTGAAAATATTAGAAATAACTAATGTCAAATAGCTATGAAGGGTCAGCAATATGTTGTTACCCAACACAATATTTATGAAGGGTCAGACTTATTGAGTTAAAACTTGATCGGTCAGGTAATAGAAGCCCTACCAAAATATAAATTTTGATCATGATTTTATAGATAAAAGATGAGAAACAATTAGAAGTTGTAGTACAAAAGAGATAAGAGGTTATGTTTGGTAAAACATTGTATCTTTTTAATGGGCAATTGGGAAAAGGGATTTAAGCGAATATGTATGCAATTGTGGAATATTTTGAGTATTTGATAAATCTTAGATGATATTTTAAGTGTATATTAGTGTTATTTGGTAAAATTATATTTTAAAAGTATATTGAATATTTTGTGCTAAATTTATGCTTTTAATGTTTTTAATATTTGTTTACAAATAAATATATTTTTTATTTAAATTAATAAGTAAAATAAATAAATGAATGTCTGCAATCTTATGAAAAAATTTTGTATGGCCCAAATATATAATAAATAAAAATATAATCATATAAATAAATATAAAATAAATTTTAGTATATAATAAATAAAATTTCACCTTATATAAAATATAAATCATGTTAGTTTCTCGTTAAATCAACTTGGCAATCGTATAATTTAAAAAAAATGAGAATTTAAAATATTATATCAGCATTTCGCAAATGCTAAAATGGTAATGCTAGCATGTGGTAGTATCAGTACTTAAGTATTTCCAATGCAGTATTTAGATCAAATATGATTTTTAAAACAATTTATCAAAAGCCAATTCATATTTGAAATATACATCGAGCCCTCAATATATATTTCAAATATGTTCTAGACATGTCTAGAGAAATATAAAAGGTTTTTATGAGGACATATAAATAAAAGTTTAAATATTTTAATATAATTAAATTTATTAATGCTTTTCACCGAATTCAATGGACAATTTAGAGGTAGTGGACCCAAAAGCTAGTGATTGAGTCGATGAAAAATAGAACCATGGGTGGTGAGTAGCTTTTCGATTCATGATTATAAAAAAAAAAAAATCTTGGTTTGATTATCCACCTTAATTATATAACAAAGAATTAATCAAATGAGTCCTTTGTCAATCATCAATTTACTTAATTGTTATGGTTGTTTTAGCGCAAATTTATGGCTCGTCATGTTAAAATGCTCTAATTTACTTTCAAAAAAATAATATACTAAAAAAAGGAGAACTATTACATCTTAAGCTCTGCTCATTAAAAATAGAAAAGGAAGATAGAGAGGGGTTGATTAATCTCCCTACTATGAATGTGAATTACCATTCCAAGCTTGAAGCTTGCTCAAAAGACTAGAAGAATTTCTAGTTACGATAGTGGATCTTAATGGTGGTTTGTCCTCTTGATTTAAGGACTTGTATAATTTGGATTAGGTCAATTTTAATTTCCATAAATAAGAATTCTGCATTGATTGCAGTTTATACAGACAGCCGTAAGTTTATTGTGCCAGCTATAATGACGCCTTCAATCCTCTTATATCTTACACTCGACTAGCGGACATCGGAGTACCAAATAAGAACCAACGGCACGTCGATAACCTATATGAAATATAATTTGAAGTGCCATCAATATTAATTCTAATCCAATCCCAACCCCCTCTTCTTTCTCGTCCCCCTTTATCCGGATAACACTAGAACGTGTAGGGGAGGTCTCAGCCCTGCCTTCCCTCCTCTCAACCCCTCCTTCCTCGTCCCCTTCCATCCACCAATGGAGAACCCATTCCTAGGCTGCCACCCCACTGACCCAATCCCCGATCCCTTTCTCAACCAGCCGAAACTATTCCGATTCCTCAGACTACCACGTAAAACCACCATCACCCCCTTTCTTGCCCAGAAATCCAAGCAAAAACAACCACTGCCCACGGCTGCCGGCTCCCTCAAGCTCCCTGAGCACGGCGGCCACCTCCAACAAGCCATCACCGCCCTGGAACAGGGCTCTCCCATCCGTTCCAGAGTTTACATTTCCCTGCTCCAGTCTTGCATTGACGCCGACTCCATCGAAGATGGCCGCCGGCTCCACGCCTCGCTCTGCGCGGTGCAGGACTGCAACCCCTTCGTCGAGACCAAGCTCGTCAGCATGTACGCTAAATGCGGCAGCTTGGAGGATGCCCGCCGGGTGTTCGCCGGAATGCGCGAGAGGAACCTCTTCACCTGGTCGGCGATGATCGGCGGCTACGCCCGCGAGCAGCGCTGGGGCGAGGTCGTCGACCTGTTCTTCGGCATGATGCATGAGGGCGTGCTCCCCGACACCTTCCTGCTTCCGAGGATCTTGCAGGCCTGCAGCAACACCGGCAATTTAGAGACCGGGCGCCTGCTGCACTCACTTGCCGTTCGGATCGGACTTCTGGATTCGTCGAAAGAGGCCCATGTGAGCAACTCGGTGTTGGCGATGTATGCAAAATGTGGTGAGCTGGATTCGGCCTTGAGGTTTTTTGAGAAGATGGATAGACGAGATAGGGTATCGTGGAATTCTATCATTTCCGGGCACTGCCAGTGTGGTGGCCATGAAGCAGCTCTGAGGCTTTTTGCACGAATGAGAGCCGAAGGGATTGAACCAGGAGTTGTCACTTGGAATATACTTATTTCGTGCTATAATCAATCTAGCAATCCGGATCTTGCAATGGAGCTCATGAAGCAGATGGAGAGTTCTGGAATCGCGCCAGATGTCTTTACATGGACAAGCATGATTTCAGGGCTCGCTCAGAATGACAGGATGAATGAAGCTTTGGATCTCTTTCAGGAGATGCTGCTTACAGGAGTGGAACCGAATGGCATGACTGTTGCAAGTGCTATATCTGCTTGTGCCTCTTTGCAAGCTTTGGACAATGGAAAGGAACTCCACTCGTATGCGATTAGGATCGGATGCAGCCACAGCATTCTAGTGGGGAATTCGCTGATTGATATGTATGCAAAATGTGGTAGACTGGAGGATGCTCAGAGGATCTTTGATGAGATGGCTGAGAAAGATGTCTTCACTTGGAATTCAATGATTGGAGGTTACACACGAGCTGGTTACTGTGGTAAGGCTTATGATCTGTTCTCAAGGATGGAGAGTTCAGGTGTGTGCCGAAACGTAGTGACTTGGAATGCCATGATCTCAGGCTACATTCAGAATGGGGATGAGGACCAAGCCATGGAACTCTTTCACATGATGGAAATTGAGGGGATCAGAAGAAACACAGCTACATGGAACACTCTGATTGCTGGTTCATCGCAAAATGGTGATCCAGACCAGGCCCTAAGAATATTCAGACAAATGCGAGCATTTTCGGTTCGGCCTAATTCGGTTACCATTCTTAGTATCCTTCCAGCTTGTACAAATTTATTGTCGGTGTTGAAGGTGAAGGAGATCCATTCTTGGATTCTGCACAATGATCTGCAGCGTGATATCTCGATTGCAAATGCTCTCATAGATACTTATTCAAAGTCTGGAGATATAGAGTATGCTCGAGTAGTATTCAATGGTCTCTCAGGAAGGGATCTCATCTCTTGGAATTCGATGATTGCTGGGCTTGTTCTACATGGACGTTGTCATGATGCACGAGATCTTTTTAATCAAATGAAACAGGAAGGTATAAGACCAAACAAAGCAATCTTTGCTAGTGTGATAAATGCCTGTGGTCTTGATGGATTGGTGAATGAAGGAAAGAAGCTCTTCTCTAACATGACAGAGGAGTACCAGCTGTCTCCAGGTTTAGAACACTACACTGGAATGGTAAATCTCTTGGGGCGTTCTGGTAGGCTTAGAGAAGCTTCTGATCTGATTGACAATATGCCTATTGAGCCCGATGCTGCTCTCTGGAATGCCCTTCTTACTGCAGCTAGAATATATGGCAATATCAGAATCGCACACCTTGCGGCAACCCATTTGTTTAAGCTGGAACCAAGAAACCCTGAAACTCTCAGGCTGCTATCACATGCTCAAGCTTTATATGGAAAGTCAAATGATGCGTCAAAGGTGCCAAGGGCTAAGAAAGAAGGCAGTATTAATGAGTCTCATGGATGTTGCTGGATGGAAGTAAAACCGAAGGTGATTGCCTTCCCAACAGGAAGCCAGGTTACTTTGAATTCAGAGTCCAAACTAGCTGAAATTAATAGCAGAATAATGGATACAAATGAAGTCATCCCTGATTTTGATGGCACTATTCTTGAGATTGAGGAAGACAGCGAAGACATAGTTGGCACCCACAGTGAGAAGCTAGCAGTTGCCTTTGGACTTGTTAACCTGCCAACTTTTAGAGCCATTCGGATAGTTAAGAGTGTACGAATATGTACCAATTGTCACACAATTTGCAAGTTAATTTCTAAATTATATAAACGTGAAATATTGATCAAGGATCCAAAGTCTTTGCATCGCTTTAAAGATGGGACTTGTTCTTGCAGAGATTATTGGTAACCCAAAAGAGCAAAAACTGGGATGTTTGTAAGTGCTGAGAAAATTCCTAGTGGTACTGACTCTCGAATCAATGCCATCTTCAGCCGGTGAACATAGTTGCTCACCAGGGGGTGTAGCGGCTGCCCAAAATTATATCCTTTTGACTTGTGTGTTGTGCAAATAGTTAATTTTGTTTCGTTCCAAAAAAAGTTTCTTTGTCTTTTAAATTTATGTACAGTTAGATTTAAGTATCCAGTTCTATCAAGAAAAGATGACCAAGTGAAGAATTTTTTTGTCCTACAGATTTGACTTGGAACATGAAAAGAAGATATTCAAGTTAACTGATATCCTCTCCCATAGTTTATTCTGAAAGCTTTTATTTTTGGTGTGTGGAAAAGTTAGTTAACCTGCACTGATGTGCTACTTGCAAATGA
The DNA here is from genome assembly GCA_024322285.1 of Musa beccarii. NCBI lineage: Eukaryota > Viridiplantae > Streptophyta > Magnoliopsida > Zingiberales > Musaceae > Musa > Musa beccarii. The sequence goes on along the minus strand of CM044396.1, from coordinate 6,579,597 downwards.
TTTGGTTGGCAAGGTGAAGAACTGCAGTTGAATTCTATCTGCTTTCACTCAGGTGCTTGGCAGACCAAAGAAGAGTCTATGGGACAAACTGACATCAGATTCAAGCGCTTGGGCTGACCTCATTTTCAATAGATAAAGAAACATGCTTGAGCCTACATATATGTTCCACAGACCTGGGTGATCTGAAAAATCACGAGAAGTAAGATTATTTGTTCATTTTCAAGTACAAATTTAATAATAAAGTATAATGCAGTCTTTCATTTCACACTGGATGGATGCTTTAGCATTAGTAATTTTCTTGAACAAACCTCATATTCTAGTGGTCAAGATCATACATGAGCTGCATGTATGTTTTAGACACCTAAATAATGTCCAGAACAAACATGAGATATAAATTATTTGCCTCACTGGATCAATTACTCACCTATTTTCTCTCTTACAACTTAGAAGAAGAAATCATTGGCAGAATCAAGGTCATATTATGCTTTCAATAAGGTCATTACTAGTTAGAGTTGAGTCTATTTTGCCCTCCACAATTGAACATAATGAGTTCCTATTGAATCAGAGGTGGCTCCTTGGTCTCTTCTCTTCCCTTTCTGAGAAAATTAGAGTAGCAAAAGGTTATTATTGGATTGGTTACGTTAAAATATTGGAACAAACTAGTTGACCCTAACTGTTTGTAGATAAATCGCATGAACTGGTTGGATTAAATAAAATTGATATAATATAATTATACAGTTATGATTACTTAAATACTCTTTAACTTAAATGTTTTTTTTATCATTTATTTTATAGAATATTTACCTGACTAAGGTGAGAAAGAAAACCACCTTTCTTCTCATTCTATTGCTTCTCCCCTTTTGCTAGTATCCGGTGAACTAAAGGTGATAAAGTGCATCTCTTTGACCTATTTAAGGTAAATCTCTTGATCTAATAACATTCTTTTGTTGGAAAGCATTGGATTCTTGCAGGGTCAAGAACACATGAACATCAACAAGGGTGAAACCTATGTGCAGCTATGACTTTCTGAAGTCACTTGCAACATACCAACAGAGAAGGAATTATTCTCCAACTAGTGTGTGTACCTTTTTTTCTCTCTCTAGAGAGCATCTGTTAATGCACCATTTGAGTTGTTTCTTTCTTCCACCCTTGCATGTGGAGTGTTCACTTGCCAAGCACAAATATATTCTACCAATTTTGGAAGAACAAGTCCTCTGCTGTATCTTTCAACTTTTACTGAATTTTAAGATCTACTTGGCATATGATTGGACAATGTGAGAGGACAGTGGGTCCCATGAGGACCACTTCTTTTCTAGATATACTTGATAAAACTATATTTGTATGAAAAAGTTTGATCTGTCTGCACCAAATGGATTTATCACAGCATGCGGTATGTTTGTTGATGAACTTGATATACATCTTCTCAAACTTTTTGCTGTAGATATTGACCATCCACTTGATCTTGTCAGTTCCTCACATATCAAGTAAATTCTCCTCAAAGAAAGACCTCAATTTTTTGGCCAAAATATAGGAAGGAAATTCAAACAATTATTATTGAAAAATATATTTATAGATAAATGGAGAAAAAAACAGAAAATGAAAAGCCAGAAAGGTGCTGGTACAACAACAACAAATTATTAAGTTCCAATTATTTGGTGCATGTTATATGAATCTTTTGCTGCATTGAATTCTCTACAAAGCAATATTCTAAATTAAATTAAAAAGATTTAAAATTTTATTTATATTTTTTTCCTTCGACTGTTCATCTATCTCTTCTGATATCATTAGTAATGATCATCTCACATTTTTCAACTATTAGACGATTCACCTTATGTTATCCTTTCATAACTATATCTAATTATTCCTGAATAATTTTTTTTTATTTTTCCTAGTGATTTTTTATATTCATCTAGATATATTATATATATGTTGTTTCTTAATCACTCAATATTCGAATTTATAATGCATTGCAGGCCTAATAATTGCTATTAAAATCTAATGAGTGTTTGTAGAAATAGAAAGAAAAGAGATATCCTATTTGATTCCTGTAGCTTTCTTTGCACCCTATGAGTCCAATCTTTCTATACTGTGTTCATTCCGACTTCCTGATTTGTTTCATAGTCTCGTTATAATCATCTTGCCTTTCTTATTCACCAAAGATTTCCACATCCTGAATGAACCACCTTTTCTTTGTAATGCACCAAAATTTCCACATCCTGAATGAATCACTTCCTATCTTACAGTAATTACTGTTTTTGTTTATTAGAGCAAACCTCTAAAATACATATTTAAGGAGTTTTCATATCCAAAAAGATAAGCATTGAAAACGGATTGTGTTCCCAATATCTTGCGGCCATCTTCATGTTCTTTGTTATCTGGGATCCATGCAACTTAGACAAAAATAATTTCTTAATCATATCACAGTTTACATCTTTTATTAAAATCAGCCAACTACTGTAACACTAAGATCTGCCTAATATTAGAATTAAACAAAAAAAAATATTACACAAAACATCTATCGTTTAAAAACAGTTGAAATAGAAAGACTATTTTCGTGACTCAAAATTGTTCAAACAAAACGTAAAAAAATAATTTTTACCATCACGACTCGCTCTTGCCGAAATATTATAATCCCTCCACACTAATTAATTAGGACTTGTCAGCTATCCCTAATCTGGTTGCGTGCATAACTCCTAATCTGATAGCGTGCATAACTGTACTGTCTCAAATCTAAATGTGAGCAAAGATCAGCAATTCCAATCAAGATAAAGATTTCAACATGTCATGTGAAAGAGGTGATGGATCCTTTTGTGGACACCAAGTAGTTTTAAGTATCCATCGCTCCTTCCACTCTCACCCTCATCTCCTTCCTCGAAGAGCCCCCACCTCAAGTCCCACCTCCCTTCCTCCCTCTTCCGAGATGCTACCAAGAACATGGAGCATCTTCCATGTGGGGGAGGAAGGCGGTGAGGCACCAAAGACTGGAGAAGCTGTTGGAGCTGCCATTGGAAGGCTCGAAAGCTCCAAAGGCACCTGCCAGCGGCTCGAGGGCCTTCGAATCCTCATACAGAACTCGGGACGACGATCGAATGTCGTGATCAATTCTTCACTTAGATCTTGCATGCCTCACCATTTAACCAAGGCTTCTGCACCTCAAATTGGCTTCCTGAAAGCTTGCTTCTTGTGCAGAAAGGAGCTCAGCCCTCACAAGGATGTTTACATGTATAGGTATTCCATCACTCCCAAGTGCTTCTTTCTACCTCTCTAAACAACATCGAAGCACTGCTGTTGCTTCTGTTCGATGCAAGTTCAACACAAATTATGCTCTTGACAACAAAATAGCAGATGGATTTAGATGTGTGGCTCACAAAACTCAATTTCTAGCACTTCATGATAGATAACTCAATTTCTAGCTCATATACTCATGGAGACCACTGCATGTGGATATTTTGCAATGAGAGAGAGAGAGAGAGAGAGAGAGAGAGAGAGAGAGAGAGAGACCTGGTATCAGATTGTGACTGCTTATCATGGAACACACAAACACTGATTTCTAACACAAGCTCACCACAACACTTTGTATTTTCAGAGTAGCAGGCTGAGATCACAATGAACTGTGGCTCAGATACTGTGATTTCACGCAGGGGTGACCAGGGATTCTGCAGTGAGGAATGTCGTCAAGATCAAATCTTGTTGGATGAAAGAACAGAAGCTGAAGCGTCAGCAAGAGGGACAATGAAGCCACCTCTTCGTCGTCCCGCCGCCGCCAATAAGGTTCAGGAATCCGATCGCCGGCGGAGGATCGTAGCAGCAGCATAGAGATAAGCTTCAAGGACAGTAATGAGCCCTGCAATCTTTTTCCCTTCTTTTCTGAATGATGAGAAGGCTGCATATTTACCAACTGCCACAGAATTGTATGCCAAGCTCGAGATAAATCCATCGGACTGACAGCCAATTCAAGTTTCCACCTATTTCCAGGGAATGTTGCAACTTATAAGAGTAAAGAAAGAGTCCATTGGACAGAAATGAAAGAAGTGATATGCTTTTCTACTCTAATGAACACCTTGTGCTTCATTTTACTCATCCACAATGGAATTTGGATTTTGGATGCATATATTCTACAAAGAATATTGGTCGTTTTGTACTTTGATTAATTTGTTCAATCAAATCAACAATAATAATTGATGAGAGATAGCATTTGATATCAAAATCAATTTATTTTTTTAAAGGATAGGTGAAGAAAACAAGATTTACTCAACTCTAAATAAATTGATAAATTTTTTTTATCAAATAAGTAAGTATCTTAAAATATATATATATATATATATATATATATATATTAAATAAAATTTTAAGCTTTCAAACTTTTGTGAGTGGAATCATAGTTTTTAGCGTCTAAAAGATTTCTTTAAGATTGGAATGGCTAATCACTATATTATGCAACTCTTTCCGAAATATGTGGGATAAAATTTTAAATTCTTAATCTTTAGTAAATAGGTCGATCATCATCAAACCAATGTTTTAGGTAAAATTAATTTATTTTTTACTTTTAATATATATATATATATATATATATATATATATATATATATATATAAATATAAAAGAGTTAAGCAGTCCAATTGTTGTTATTCATGAGCTATGAGCTTATGTACAAGGCATTAACACTTCATTCTCCTGCACAAGTCAGGGCAGTCGATTGCCTTACAATTAGATGGTTGGGCTGCAGCTTTAGACCCTCCGTTGCTGCTCTCTTGACAGCTTCAAGGTTCCATGGCTCCCTTCCGCATTCCACCGCCCTCTTTGAGGTCGAGAAGCGGTACGCCGCGCTCCTGCGAGCCGCCGCGCAATCTGGAGCGCTTCCCGATGGCAGAGCCATCCACGGCCGCATCCTCCGGACCATCTCCCACCCTTCCGTTTTTCTTTCCAACAGCTTGGCCAACATGTACTCTAAGTGCCGCGACCTGCCGCACGCCCTCCGCGTGTTCGACGAAATGCCCAATCCAGACGTCGTGTCGTGGAACACCGTTGTCGACGGCTGCTTCCTCTCCGGCCTCCGCTTCGACGCCTTGGCTTGCTTTAGGGAGATGCTGCGATGCGGTGTCGCTCCCGATGAGTTTAGTTTCGTCGGAGTTCTTAAAAGCTGCGATCTTGGCATGGGGTTTTCGGCTCACTGCGTTGTGGTCAAATATGGTCTTGGCGACAGTGCTTTCGTTGCAAGTGGCCTTGCTGAGTTCTATGCTGTCTATGGACTCCTCAGTGACGTGATGAAGGTTTTTGAGAGCTTGGAGCGCAAGGACATTGTATTGGTTAATGCCGTGATTGGTCTACTTGCTAAAGCTGGGAATTTTGAAGAAGCTTTTAAGGTGTTTTGCAATCATGTTTTGGCATCACACCTGCTCCCTGTTCGAGCTACTTTTGTTAATGTGTTGAGTGGGATAGATGGGTTTGAATTCTGGAGGGAGGCTATTCAAGTTCATGGCCTGGTAGTTAAATTTGGGTTTGAGGGGGATGGTGCTGTGCAGAGTTCCCTCATCAGAGTGTATGCGAACTGTTGTTGCATGGATGACGCACATGATTTGTTGCGATATTCGAACAGCCAGAACGTGATCTCTTGGACCAGCTTGATATGTGGGTATGCAAGCCAAGAACAATTTCGAGATGCTTTAGATGTCTTCTGTCATGTTTATCACGACGGCACAATGTTGGATGATGTTTTGTTAGCTTGTGTTCTTAGTATTGCAGCTGCATCTGAGTCTCAGAAACTTGGTATTCAGTTTCATGCTGTTGTCCTCAAATATGGTTTTGGGCAGAATAACTGCATCAATCATGCCCTGATGGATATGTACACCAAGTGTATGTCTATGCCGGATGCTCTGAAGGTTTTCCAGCATATCGGTGAAGACCACAATTTATTATCATGGACTATTTTGATTTCAGGCTATGCCAAGTGTGGATCCTCCATGGAAGCACTAAACACATTCTACCAGATGAACAAAGAAGATATTATTGCTGATTCAGTTGCATGCATTGGTGCTCTTATGGGTTGCACCAATTTGCAGGCTGTAGATCAAGGTGAACAAATTCATGCCTTTTTAATTAAATCAGGCTCAGAGATGGATGTCACAGTCCAGACAGCACTACTTTCTCTTTATTCTGAATGCAGGAGCTTGAATGAAGCAATTCAGCTGTTTGAAATGATGATTGTACATGATGTTGTTTCATGGACTGCATTGATTTCAGCATATGCAAGTCTTGGATGCATTGAGAAAGCCCTTTTATGCTTGAATCAAATGCTCCAAGATGAAATTAAACCGAATCACTTCACTTTCGTAAGTGCACTTAAGGCTGCAGCTAAACTAACATATCCTGTGATTGGAAAGTCAATTCATGCTGCTATCATAAAGTGTGGCCTGGAAGAAGATACATTCATTGGAAGTGCTCTTATCGACATGTATTGCAAGTGTGGAAGCATAGGAAATGCAGTAAGCTACTTCAATGGAGCATCTAAACATGACCTTGTTCTGTGGAATGCTTTGCTTGCGGGGCATGCACAACATGGTAATGTCCTGGAGCTGCTCAGGGCTTATGAAGAAATGGTTGATCGTGGGCTAAAGCCTGATGATATTACATTCCTTTCTGTTCTATCCGGTTGCAGCCATGGTGGCCTTATTGACAAAGTAGTCCATTTCTTTGGAAGCATGAGGGATGACTATGGAATCAGACCACAAATGGAGCACCATGCTTGTGTTGTTGGCGCTTTTGGACGTGCTGGTTTACTTAAGGATGCAGTCAGTTTTATCGAGGGAATGGGAATTAATCCTGGTTCAACAGTGCTAAGAACCTTGGTTAGCTTTTGTATTATGTACGGACATGTTAGATTAGGTTTGGCCTCAATCGCAAAGATGGTGTTATTGGGCCAGATGGATAGCTCAGCATTTGTATTGGTGTCTAATTTATATGCTGTTGAAGAGAAGTGGCATGATAGAAGGAAAATTAGAGATGCAATGGAAGCTGATGTAGTGAACCTGAAGAAGGTTGGTGTGAGCTGGATTACATAGTAAGTTGATATCATGGTCTCAACTAGTTGAAATTCATATCAAATGAGGATGAGTCGAGGTCATGCATTGCAAAAGAATTTATGGCCTAAAGAACCACTCGGAGCAACAATCGTGCGGACTTAGCTGATGCGGGAGCATCCGAGACTACTGATCAATCCCTAAGTCCTGAGTTGATTCCTTTGACAAAACAAACACTATTGGTACTCATTCATGCCAAAACTAACTTCGGTTACAACTTACTTCGATGGGATAAGGAATGAGCGGTTACAACTTCAAAAGCTTCGGTTACAACTTCAGAGTAACCGAGTGAGCGGTTACAACTTCAAAAGTTTCAGTCTTGTTTGTTTGGGTAGTTCCCATTGTTTGTTTGGGTAGTTCCGTTATTTCATTGGGTAGTTCGGGTAGTTTCGTTATTTCAGTCTTGTTTGTTTGGGTAGTTCCAATGTTGTTTTTTGAGTCTAATGTCTATATAATGAGACATATTCTCATTTGTAAGGGGGTGGTTGAATGAATGACAATTCCTCTTGTGAGTTGAATTTTATCTCGATTCTTTATCCAACATCGTTGGTGGTGAATCAAACAGTTCTTTATCCTTGGCCGGTGGAATTTCCTTTAAGCCTTGGTGGTGAACTGCCCCCTTTTTCCGAAATCGCGCAGCCCTGAAATTTTCTGTTCGGAGTCACTCGCCCACGCACGCATCAAGTTGGTATTAGAGCCAGGTTTGAACTTATCTTGAGTGATTTCTTTGTGTTGTTATCTTCTACTTACCATGAGTGACGAACAAGTTCCACGAGGCTTGACTTTGGATCAAGCGCACGACCTACGGCGAGATCGTGCTATAGAGAATCTCCAAAGGCAAATGGAGCGAGTTCTCAATCTCCTAGAGAACCCGGAGAGACAAGAGCAACCAGCAAGGCGTCCCGATGATCAGCGACACCATGACGAATCAGATTCGCATTATAATTCTAATGATGATTCTGATTCCGCTGGAGGCAACTCTAGTGCTTCTGAGCACCGAGTTCGGAGAAGAAGAAGATACCATGAGAATGACCGTGAGATTAAAGCAGATGCACCTGAGTTCGAGGGTAGTCTCAATCCTGACAACTTTGTTGATTGGCTCCTTGCCATTGAACGAGTTTTTGACTTTAAGTCATACTCGGATGAGAAGAGGTGCAAGGTCGCTGTTCTGAAACTCACTAAATATGCTTCTCTATGGTGGGAGAATTTAAAGCGTCACCGAGCTAGAGAAAAAAAAAGCCAAATCAAGTCTTGGGATAAACTCAAGAAACTTATGAAGAAAAGGTTCTTGCCCGATACCTATAAGCAAGATCTGTTTCTCAAGTTGAATTCCCTAAGACAACAAGGGATGAGTATTGAAGAATATATTCGTGAGTTCGAACAACTCATGATGAGATGCGAAGTTCCAGAAGTTCCCGAGTAAACCATCGCTCGATTCCTTGGTGGCATGAATCGGGAAATTATTGATTTGGTTGAACTTCAGCCTTTTTGGTCTTTCGAAGATGTTTGTAAGCTAGCAATGAAGGTTGAGAAACAACTAAAGAGTAGCAAGAGTTTTTCTTCCAGAACCTCCTCGAAGGGGACATCCTACTTTAGGGATGCTTCCTTAAGCAAATATGAAGGTGTTTTGTCGAACGCTAAGAGTAAAGAGAGGTTGGTGGAACCCATCAACGAAACCAGCAAGAAAGTTGATGGTGACACAAGGAAGTGTTTTAAGTGTCATGGCTATGGGCATTTGCAAGCTAATTGTCCAAATCGGAGAGTTATGACTCTTCAAGAAATTGAGAAGATCGATTTGGAACTTCAAGAGGCCAACGATGAACATGACCGAGAATGATTCAAGTGAAGAATCCGGAATATCGTTGAAAAGGCTGATGATGGTGAGTTGTTGGTGATACGGAGAGCATTTCATGCCGAGATATCTCCCGAAGAGAATGAGCAAAGGAGAACATCTTCCACACCCGTTGCACCATTAACGGAAGGTGTGTATGACGATTATCGATGGAGGAAGCTGCACCAATGTCGCCTCGACAACCATGATTGAAAAACTGAAGCTACCAACATCAAAACATCCTCAACCTTACAAGCTTCAGTGGCTTAGCAAAGGAAGTGATGTGAAGGTAACTAAACGAGCCCTTATATCATTTTCCATTGGGAAGAGTTATCAAGATGAAGTTCTATGCGATGTTATTCCCATGGATGCATGTCACTTGTTGTTAGGTAGACCTTGGCAATATGATAGAAAGGTCAGTACATGATGGGCATAAAAACACATACTCTTTTCACAAGGAACGAAAGTGCATTACTCTTGCATCTTTGAAACCGAGCATGATACATCGAAATCAACCTGGGAAGGGAAACACTAGTAAGGAAAATCTTTTCTTGAGTGAAACACAGGTTAAGAGAGCCATTACCAAACAGAAAAATGTATTTGCTTTGCTTAGGGTTGAGAAAAAGAGTGAGAAAGAGAGACTTATACATCCGAAAATGCATTCCTTGTTAAGAGACTTTGCAGATATGTTCCCTGAAGAATTGCCATCTGGATTACCTCCAATAAGAGGTATTGAGCACCAAATTGACTTGCTGCCCATTGCCCCTCTACCAAACAAAGTAGCATATAGATGCAACCCGGAAGAAACAAAGGAGTTGTAAAGACAAGTCAATGAACTTATTGACAAGGGATATGTTCGAGAAAGTATGAGCCCATGTTCTGTTCTGACTCTACTCATACCAAAGAAGGATGGAACATTCAGAATGTGTGTCGATAGCCGAGCCATCAACAACATCACTATTAAGTACAGGTATCCCATACCTAGACTTGATGATATGCTTGATGAATTATATGGTTCTACTGTGTTTTCAAAGATAGATTTGCGAAGTGGCTATCACCGATCCGAATGCGTAGAAGGAGATGAGTGGAAAACAAATTTTTTCAAGGAGTCTTATAGGAAGAAAGCTAATAAGCATCGGAGGAAGACTCATTTCCAACCAGTTCTCGAGAGAATTGGCGAAAATGCTTACAAGATTGATCTTCCTGGAGAATATGGAGTTTCGGCAACTTTTAATGTAGGTGATCTTTCTCCTTACTTGGACGATGATGACTTGTCGATTGAGGACAAATCTCAAACAACCGGGAGAATGATGCGGGAGCATCCGAGACTATTGATCAATCCCTAAGTCCTGAGTTGATTCCTTTGGCAAAACAAACACTATCGGTACTCATTCATGCCAAAACTAACTTCGGTTACAACTTACTTCGATGGGATAAGGAATGAGCGGTTACAACTTCAAGAGCTTCGGTTACAACTTCAGAGTAACTGAGTGAGCGGTTACAACTTCAAAAGTTTCGGTTACAACTTCAGAGTAACCGAGTGAGCGGTTACAACTTCAAAAGTTTCAGTCTTGTTTGTTTGGGTAGTTCCCATTGTTTGTTTGGGTAGTTCCATTATTTCATTGGGTAGTTCGGGTAGTTCCGTTATTTCAGTCTTGTTTGTTTGGGTAGTTCCCATGTTGTTTTCTGAGTCTAATGTCTATATAATGAGACATATTCTCATTTGTAAGGGGGTGGTTGAATGAATGACAATTCCTCTTGTGAGTTGAATTTTATCTCGATTTTTTATCCAACATCGTTGGTGGTGAATCAAACAGTTCTTTATCCTTGGCCGGTGGAATTTCCTTTAAGCCTTGGTGGTGAACTGCTCCCTTTTCCCGAAATCGCGCAGCCCTAAAATTTTCTGTTCGGAGTCACTCGCCCACGCACGCATCATTAGCTGATGATGCTTAGCACAATTACAGTCTGATTGAATTGAGAAAGTCTGGAATTTCTCTTCTATTTGTGTTCTGGCAAACTGTGTCCCAGCTGTTGGAGAAACATATAACATGGATGGATGCAAATTTTTTTCTTTGGATGCTAAGCTGTCAGCATTTGCTAAATAGCTGTTTCAAAAGAAAATAGTCTCAACTCAAATCAGGTATACATCTCTGTCATTCCTATTCAAAATGCATTTTTTCTTCTATTTAATGATTGGTCATGAAAAACTCAATAATCACCATCATCCCATTCTGTAAGGAATGTTAATATGTAAAAGATGGTTTATCAAAAGTTTATTTGCTCCTTATTTATTCTATTTGCCTGTTATGATCACAGTTATAATGACTGCGGTCACTCATGTTTCAAACAAGTTGTCAATGAAAAGAATATGGAGATCAGTGTATTGTTTACATTTTTCCATGAAGAGAAACTTAATTATTTTATTAGGACATCTATTTAGACTAGATCAAGTTGCTGATCTTGTTCGAAAGATAAAGTTGGTTTACTTTGAACATTAAATTTCTAGATAGCAGATTGTTGCAGTTTTGAGAAGAAACAAAAAATATATTCTTTTTTTATTACTACTGCCCTGGCTTAAATATCTTGAAGCTTCTTATTTATGTAATGCACTAATGTGGTAAAGGACCCCAGAAACAAAAGAAAGCAAAGAGAAAAGGTGACCTACTAGGTTCCTGCTTTAGAACATATTGTCACGAACGATCATCGTACTCCCATAACAACTTCGCTCAACGAATCGTTCGTCGCTTATTCATGCTTATACATATCCTTGACAGCCTGTTTTACCATAGTTTTGATGTGTTTTCCTTGAAAAAATGTAAGAAACGATAGCTTACAGCGTTGCAGAATGATCGCTCGCTGCACCGGGCAAAACTACCCTAACATGGCTTCGTTTATGTATACCATGGCCTATTTTTTACAGCTCGCGATCACTCCCAAAATGTCAGCCATCTCAGCACTCTAGAACCCCTCGGGTGGCACAGGGCTAGATGGGGCTTCGGGATAGTGTCGGGCATTGAACACTTTCACAAGTTTGTACGTCAACTTGACGGAAACTTGCCTTCGCGCCCGGCACCCAGGGAGTAGTTGTTTGCAGACTTGCAGCTGCTCGTTTACCCTTCTAAAGTTCTTATTTTCCTCCTCTCTTTCTCTGCTTTCCTGCACTCCAAGTGCTCGCTCAATTGCTTGTAAAGCTTTCCTCTTCGCGAGACGTCGGGACATATCCATCGCTCGTTTTAAAACTAATCAACTTTTGTTTTACAGGTCTTACGGGACCTGCATGAGGTTGTAGCTCGGTTGATCCTTTGCGAACGCGTATGTCGCAAGGGCGTCTCAAGACTTAGGCAATCCCAGCTAAGTCTGATCGAAGTGGGCGCAAGGGTGCTTCTCGACTTAGGCAACTCCAGCTAAGTCCGTGCTTGCCGCAAGGGTGCCTTACCACTTAGGCAATTCCAACTAAGTGCGTGACAATATACTAGGCTTTAGAAGTTCTAGTTAGAGTGGGTCTGGAATATCAAGTAAATAAACTGCTGCATTATCAAAATTGGGTCTCCATTTGAGTTCACATGCATTCAGAAGTTTGTTCAATCTCAATCAGGCACACTTCTTTCTCGATGATTTGCCTCACAACCAGATGTAAGTTGTGACTTAAAGCCTGGACATGAACCACTGCTCATTCAATGATGCAGGTTGTGGTTCAACATGTTCGAGGGATCAATCTCTCTTAATGACACTTTGTGCATCTGTTGTCTTTTTTTTCATTTGTTTGGATGGATATTTTGACCCATTTTGAATCTTACTAAACGGTGCCTGAAGTCAATTCAAGTGGATCAGATAAAATTATCTGAAAAATATTTGGGTCTTGGTAAGCAGGTTTGGAAAGATTGTGACACCCCAATTTAGTCTCTTATTGGATGTAGGAAGCTGATTGAGTTGGTTTATAGGGTGATAAATCATAATTTATCTTAGAGGAATTATCCATTCTGGGTGAGTCCCACATGGTTTTACTCTTATGAGATTTTTCTATATTTATCAATGAGACCAAATATATTTATCAATGGTCTCCAATAAGAAAGCTTAACCAAGACATAATAAGTTATTATTTATCTTCATCGGCGCAAGCATGCTAGCCCATGAGGAACTGTCTCTGGGTTGGATCATGATTTTGCCCCTTTAGGATGGACGTCAAAAGATGCCTTTATCAAAGTAATCGCCTTTGACCTTTATTAACTCTCCAATTAATATGGACTAAATATGACCTTTTAGAAATTAGAGAAATTTATTGCATTTGGTTTGATGTGGTTTAGTTTCTATCAGAATAAAAATAGAGAAATTTTATTTGATACCAAAATTCTTCAGATCTTAATATATCAATTTAGGTTGTAATATTAATCAAAGCAAAACAGATGTAACACAGTCCTAGTTTCTTTCAACTGAGGTTTTATGAATGCTAACCAACCCGCCAAATGATGTGCCTGAAGACAGCAATTTTCTTACCTTCTTCCTTCTACAACTCAGATTATAGAGAACGAAAAAAGAAAAAAAAAACCCGCAAATTCAAACTTATCTGGAAAATAAGAACATATAACTCTCAAATTAACGATAAACATTTATGTGGCATAGGCTTCAATGCTATATAATTAGCGTATGGATATGCAGAATAGGGATGTAGCAGACTAGAATTGAGTACTAAAGATAGCGAATCATGAAACCTATGATCAAAGTCTCCTACTTGGGGGTAGTTTGGTGGTAGATTTTATGGCCAAAGACTCTTCTGCAGCTCTTGAGGGTTCCTGAGCGTGAAGGCTATGAGCTCGGGGTCGGTTGGACCTTCAGAGCGCAACTGGTCCACCTTCAAAGGAACGCTCGATTTGGGCCCATCTTGCGGAGACACTTGAACTAAGGTGCACTGCTTTCCTACTCTTCCATGCTGGTGGGCGTCGGACAAACTCGGCGGAACGATCTCCCGGTGGAGTTCCGGATCGATCGTTGCGTCGCAGCTTGCATGGGGACACTTGACCACGAACATCTGCCCGCGGAGCGCTTCATCGGTGTGCTGGCACAGACTGCATGGGGGCACGTCGGCCTTCGGAGGGCGTCGGCCGGCGACACCCTCCGGATCTCTTTTGGGGTTTCCGAGCGTGAAGGGTATGAGCTTGGGGTCGGTTGGACCCCACAAGAAGGATTTATTATATTTATAATTTTTTGTTATAATAAAGTAATTTATTATTATTATTATTATTATTATTATTATCAGATTGATATATTAAGAAGGATATATATGATTGGAAGACATTATTATTATTATTATTATTATTATTATTATTATTATTATTATTATTATTATTATTATTATTATTATTATTATTATTATTATTATTATTATTATTACTATTATTATTATTATTATTATTATTATTATTATTAGCTACATCTCCATATGCTCAATCTTGATAAAGTATGTAATGTATTTGATGCTGACAAATGTATTTCTCTATGTTCGATATGCACTCAATGGGACCCTTGGTAAATGCATCTCTCTATGCTTGAGACATCCTAACCAGACAAAGTGTATAATACACCTTATATGACGCTGTGACCAATGCATCTTCTAGCACTCAATGCACAAAACATGTAACCTGCCTAAAGCGACCTATAATATCAACATTTCTTCTTGTGCTTAGTATGCCATAACCAAGCAAGACGTGTGATACACCCGAATGGGCCCTCATTGCTATCGTGTCTCACTAAATTTTATATACCCTAACCATGCAAACTGTGTGATGCACCTAAAGTGGTGCTTGCAAATAATAAGTCTCCCTTACATGTGACATGCCCTAACTAGTCGAAGCATTTGATGCACTATATGTGCATACATTGTGCCTGATGTGGCAACCATAAATAACATGCCTCCTGGCACATGATGCATTCTAATTGAGCAACACTATAATGCATCCAATGCTGCCCTCAGAGCCAACACATGTCCCCAAGCTTGACAAATGCCAATCGAGTAAACCATGTGATAAACTTGACATGACCCACACAACCAATGAATCTTCTCATTCTTAATGTGTCCTAACTAAGCATCGTGTGCAACCTACTTGCAAGGGTCCTCATGGTCAACACGTCTTCCTGAGCTCAACATGCCTTAATTGAGTAAAGCAGTCTATGTGCTTGACCTGACCTTGCAACCAACACTCTAACAGAACTTTACGTGTTATAAAGAGATGGTATGTGATTCACTCAATGCGAACCCCATGAATAACACATCTCCCCATGTGTTACATGCCCTAACCAGACAAGGCATATGGCATGCCTGACCATTGCCATTGATGCCATGGTGTTTCCTTGTGCTCGATGAGCTATAATTAGGCAAAATGTATAATATAATTGACATAATCCTCGCAGCCAATGCGTCTTCCTAGGTTCAACCACCCTAACGAGCCACAGCATATGATATGCTCTTACCAAGCAACATGTGTGACCTACCTCAAGTGACCCTTATGGGCATCTCTTTATACTTGACATGCCTTAACCGAGCAAAGCATTCTAACTCAACTCTTGTGACCAATGCATCTCATCAAACTTGATGTGTCATAACTAATCGAAGCATGTCCTTGTAAATAACACTTCTCCCTCCGTGAGACATGCTTAATGTTACTCTCGCGACCAAGTATCTCTCTGTCCTCTACAAATCCTAATTAGGCAAAGCATATGACGTGCTTGGGATAGCTCTCATGGTCAATGTGTCTTTATAATTGATGCCCTCTAACTTAGGTAAAATATGTAACATATTCGATGTGGTCCTCGTGACTAATATCTCTCTCCACACTCAATGCGTATTTATTGGACAAAGCATCGCTTTCATGGTGAGTGTGTTTCCCCATGCTTGATATGGAATAATTGAGCAAGACATGACGTGCCTAATACCACCCTAGTAACCAACACATCTCCCTATGCTGATGTGTTTTAACTGGGTAAAGTACGTGAGTTGCCTAATGCAACTCTCATGATCCCAAGTTCGATATGACATAATAGGGCAAATAGTGTGTTGCAGCCAATGAGGCCTACGTAACTGAGGCACCTTAGATCATGGACCTCAAGCAAAAGATCTTGAGATGCTATACCAATTTTTGATGCAAACGATAGTTATTGAGTTCTTGAGACGTAAGTTGCACTCTAATGTGAATAGGTCTTCTCAAAATGCAATGAAGATGCAAATGATATAGCCAATATTAGAGAATATTTTTTATTATAGGAAATATTCCTCTAGCTGCCATAAAGGAGACCAACAATAAAAGGCAAATCAGGGCGAGGTTAGATCCTTCTCACCCTCTAACGTGTACTTATCCATTTGGAAATTCTAACTTAGACATTAGAAGAATCACGTTGAGAATCTTACTCAATATTAGTCTTAATGAATGTTAGCCCTCACATGAAACACCATGAAACACTTTAAGTGGATTCCAAGGCTCTTAGTGCAAGTTAGATTGGGCCAAGTTGAGGGCTAGTCTAGTGATCCAAGCCAAACATTGACTTTCCCTAGGAACTCTTTTGATTCTGAGTAGAGTTATTGGTTAGTAGAAATATGTCCAATTTTAATATAATTCCTTGGAAGATGATTTTGATAAGAGGAATTTTTTTAATTACTTATTCTAGATCATGTATTCTTACTTTTAGGGACTATTCAATAGGAGATCATAAATCTATTCTCATCTCCCTATTAGTCCATACTCTGTCACTGATATCTTGTGAAAGATAAAAAGAGAGGAGAAAGAAAACCTTGTTTTGCATATCTATGCTATTATTTTTTACAGATCAAACTATAGTGTATACTCGGATAAAAAATAAAGGTCTTTTGAATTAGCACATAATTTTAATCTTAATATATTATTGTTTGATTTTGATTCTAACAAAGTTTTTCAATATAATAATAATATAATAATAATTTTTATGCTTACAATTGATATTAGAGTCTACTATTTTGAAATCAAATATCCTATATCATAAAGGTATTAGTGCTGAAAAATTACAAATCAACATCTCATGCGTAATGAAAATAAAAAACAAGACCAGATTTCCCATAGTTAAGTACTTGATCATAGTGCGATAATTGATGTATAAAAAAATTGTAAATTCAAAAAACCACATGTTTCATGTTAGAAGCTTTACTTAGGGAGCTCGTATATGCTTGAAAATTTCAAACCCAATGAAGAAGATGAAGGAGCACTAGCGTACTCCTCTCTAGCGGTAATCCATATAGTGGACACAACGACGATGCTCCTTAGATCATTGTCGAATCTCCCTCTCTATGTGCACCACAAGGCTGTCGGAGCCAAGGAGGAGGAGAGAAGGCTAAGGAGAATAGGATGGGAAACTACCAACAATTCTAGCCTATGAACCATAAAGCTCCTCTTTATTTATAGAGGTGCATGAAGTTTATCCTTAATGGATCTTATCTATATTGGATCTTTATCCAATTGGATCTCATCCAATCATCCAATTGGATCTCTACCCAATCATCCAATTGGATCTTATCCACAGGATCCAAGCTAGAAGCTTTGCAGATATCTTATATCTGCACCTCTACTCGTCGCAACATCCACCTAATGTGCATGACCCTCTAGGCCCGATATCGAGCTGGCCGTGAGTCACTCTCATCAGAACTCCTTCTGATATAGTGAATTATTATCTCCATAATAATTCACTCGGCTGATCGACTATGGACGTACTATGCGACTACGCCATAGTCCCAAGACGGTACAAGAGGATCTAATCAATCGGACCCGTCTGTCCTTAATTACCATGTATCTATAGTCTCTCATCCAACTAATATCCCAAAGACCGTATATCGGGTATGGTAATGTCAAGTCCATATGAAATCTTATCCAAGTCTCGCTCTAATCGGATTCTCTTGGAGAACTCATTCTCTCTCAATTCGAACGATCCTGGCTGGGGATTTTACCTGAGCGAGCACACGTGAGATATTCCTCTCATGATACCAAGAATAGATGATCCTCTATTGAGACTCAATTTCCTTCGTAAAGTTGGTTACCATTCCCGAGAACTGATTGTACCAGATCTGGAGCTTTCCAAACCTGTAAGTGCAACATCAGAATGAAGTACTTATACAAGGCATCTTTGGTATCTTAAGTCTAAGGACCAAACATACAACTGGGACTACGGAATCGCTGTATGACGTCAAGAATCATTAACCATCTACCATTCAATAAGCAGATCAATCAGTAAGCTCATTCTTCAATGAGCACCTGTACTGTACCTCTAGTATCCTCACACAGATGATTATGAGACTAGTCACCTCTATCATACAATGCACTGGTCTATCTGGTTATCTCGATGTCTTTTCTCGAGTAACCTGTGACCAGGATGATTTAGAATCTATGTTTAAAAGTGATTCGGTCTCATTATCATGATCTCATTATGATCTGAATCCCATTGCATGGATCCAAGGACCTCACAATATTTATCCAGATAATATGAGAAAATGTCAGTAATGATAAGCAAAAAGATTGACATAGCGTGTCACAGGTATCATCACTTACGTGATTGGCTTATAGAGCACCTATAACTAACACTCTCCCTCTTGATCTAAAGTCAATCACTTATGTGTCTGATCTCCATCAAACCTCTATGATGCTCAAATATAATCTAAGCCAATGGTTTTATTAATGGATCTGTAATATTATCTTCGGATAGAACACTTTCCACTACTATATCTCCATAGGCCACAATCTCTCTAATTAAGTGAAACCTCATCAGAATACTTCTGACGAGACCCGAGTTCCCTAACTTAATTGATCGCCCTATTATGTCGTAATGTATGGGAATCGGTTTTATTTTGCTTGATACGATTCTCAAATCCATGATGAACTTCTTCATCCAGACATACTCTTTTGCTGCTTCTGTTATAGCAATATATTCCGCCTCTGTGGTTAAGTCAGTAATAGTATCTTACTTGGAACTCTTCCAATTTACTACTGCTCCATTCAGGATGAATACATACTATAAATTTGACTTGCTATCAACAATATCAGATTAAAAACTCAAGTCCATGTAGCTCTGAATCTGGAGACTACCTCCTCCGTATACTAGTAAAAGATCCTTAGTCCTTCTCAAGTATTTAAGGATACACTTTACTGCTTTTCAGTACTTTAAGCCTGGATCTGCTTGATACTTACTCGTGACACTCAAAGCATGTACTATATCAGGCCTGGTATATAGCATAGCATACAATATAAATCCTATCACAGAGGCATAGGATATCCTATCCATATTTGCTCTTTCTTCAAGAGTTTTTGGGGACATACTCCGAGAAAATGAAATTCTATATACCTGAACTGGGACAAGCTAAGCATCCTCTTGAATCTATCTCTATAGATCCGAATCCTCAAAATATAGAATGCTTCCCCTAAATCCTTCATGGAGAAGTGTCTAGATAGCCAAGCCTTTATTGTGGAGATCATTCCTACATCATTCCCAATGATTAGGATGTCATCCACATATAACACCAAGAAAGTGATAGCGCTCCCGCTTACCTTCTTATACACACATGACTCATCTTCATTATTAATAAAGTTATAAGATTTGCTTGCCTCATCAAATCTTGTGTTCTAACTTCGGGAAGCCTGCTTTAGTCTATAAATGGACTTAAGTAACTTGCATACCTTATCTAGACTCTACTTGGACATGAATCCCTCAAGCTGTATCAGATATACCTCCTCTTCAAAGTTGCTATTGAGGAATACAGTTTTCACGTCCATCTGCTAGATCTGCTAGATCTCATAGTCATAATGTGCTGCAATAGCCAATAGAATTCGGATGAATTTTAGCATAGCTACGGGTGCGTAGGTTTTATCATAGTCAAAACCTTACCTTTGATGATACCTCTTAGTCACTAGCCTTGCCTTATAGGTCTCAACCTTTTCATCTAATTCGATCTTCGTTTTTAAAGATTCATTTGTAGTCGATGGGTGCGATACCCTCAAGTGTATCAACAAGGTTCCAAACCTTATTGGAGTATATAGATTTCATCTTAAAATGCATGACTTTTTGTCACTTTCTAGAGTCTATGCTCATAATAGCCTCTTCATAGGTCTAAGGATCAATATTCTGAGTGTCCTCTCTATTGATATATATCTCAAATACCTCTCATGAGGGTGTGACACTCTACCAGACTTGCACAAAGTTGAAAATTATATATCAGGTAATTGAACAGACTCGGTCTCTAGAATGGTGCTTGAGCTAGGTTCTCCAACCTTGCTCAATTCTATCATGTTCCCACTATCTCTACTAAGAATGTGTTCCTTCTCAAGAAACACTACTCTCTTGACAACAAAGACATTTTGGTCCTCGGGGTGATAGAAATAATACCCACAAGTTTTCTTGGGGTATCCCACGAATTTGCACCATTCCATCCTAGATTCCAACTTATCGGGGCCGTGTCTTTTAACGTGGGCAAAGCAGCCCCAAATCTTAACAATCTTAAGATCGGTCTTCTTCCCTTTTCATATCTCATATGGTATAGACACTACCGATTTAGATGAAACTATATTCAGAAGGTAACCTACGGTCTCTAGGGCATATCCCCAAAATGAAATGGGTAGGTCAGCAAAACTCATCATGGATCACACCATATCTAATAACATGTTGTTCCTCCTTTCTTGATATACCATTAAGTTGTGGCGTATAAGGAGGTGTCTATTGGGATAGAATCCCATAGTCCTTGAGGAACTTAGTGAACTTCGTACTTAAGTATTCTCCTCCTCGATCTGATTGAAGAGTTTTAATACTCTTTCTAGTCCACTTCCTTTTGGACATGCTTACATTCATAATATATGAAGTGATGTTCAACATAAATAAATTATTATGTAATGTCCCTCTAGTGATGATCTTATCATCCTTAATAATTGAACAACTATTATTCTTAAAAACCATTTTATAACCATTTAATGTCAAACATGAAATGAAAATAATATTTTTGATAATAGAAGGAGCAAAATAACATGCATCTGATGCAACAGTAGCTCCATCAAGTAGATGTAAAGTGACCTCACTGATAGCAACAACAACAACTCTTGCTTCATTGCCTATTTTGAGGTTCATCTCACCTTTTGTCAATCTCCTAGGTCTTGCCAGAACTTGCAATGAATTATAGATGTGATGAACTTGTAATGAATTATAGATGTGATAAGTACTACCGGTACCTAATACCCATGCATCATCATAAGAATCTAACATATGGAAACTGATCGTGAATGTACTTAAAGCTTCTCTAAACTTCTGTTTTGCCTTTTCTGTAAAATACTTCTTGTAGTTTCTCTTCCAATGCTCATCTTTGCCGCAATAGAAGCACTGGCCTTTGTTCTTTGCTAGGTCAATTTTGACAACCTCTGTCTTACCCCGTTTGCTCTTGTTCTTCTTAAGGGTCTTTTTAGCCTTTTTTTTCCTTTTGGTCTCACCAACGTAGAGAACTAGTTTCTCTTTCTTGATAGTGCTCTCTGCCTCCCTCAACATATTGAGGAGCTAAAGAAGAGTCACCTCAAATTTATTTATATTAAAATTCATAATAAACTAGGAAAAGGAATCTAATAGGGATTAAAGTATAAGATCAACGCATAAGTCATCATCTATGACCATTCCTAGACTAGTGAGTTTCTCAATCTACACTATCATCTTTAGGACATGGTTTTGAATTGATGCCCCCTCAGTTAGCCTAATGCGGAAAAGGCTCTTGGATATCTCATATTGTTGAGTTCTTTCCTACTCCTTAAACAGTTTGCGGAGATGCAAGAGTGTGGATCTAGCATCCATGTTTTCATGTTGTCTCTATAACTT
This sequence comes from Musa beccarii, assembly GCA_024322285.1. NCBI lineage: Eukaryota > Viridiplantae > Streptophyta > Magnoliopsida > Zingiberales > Musaceae > Musa > Musa beccarii. The sequence goes on along the minus strand of CM044396.1, from coordinate 6,557,838 downwards.
AGGAGTCATAGAGGCCAACATGTAATACTAAGTGAGAGTGGAATCATCTATATACTTCGCATATCGGGCAAACTCTTCCTGATGTGCTCTTGCCTTAGGCTATGGTATAACTGTATCTAAGACATATGCAATTTTCTCCACTGTGAGAACTATTATTAAATTACAGAGTCAATCTGCATAATTTAGACTAGTGAGGCAGTTGGCATCAAGTATGCCACGTAGAGGGTTTGATGACGATATGTTTCTGATAAACATGAGATGTGGCATAAGTAAATAACATGTAGATTTCATAAAAAAATAATCAATTAAGATATGAACTTCTATCTTGATGTACTCCCACTATTTTTTTAGTGAGTCACATGACACCCTCAGCATGTGAAACGGAAGTATCCGACAGACTTCTAATGGGGATCGGGATCCAATCGACGTCTTAGTGTAACCTCAAGGGACTCGACCAATCACACTAAGCCCAAAAATGTAGGCAACTCTTGTCAATCTTAACTCTTTGTGATTCTCGTCTTGTTCAGCCTCCGAACCACTATGGCCTCAAGGGACTCGACCAACCATGATGTCTAGTTAAGTCATCACTATCATTACAAGATGAGTCTGATTCGATGATATACCCTCGAGGGACTCAACCAAGTATACCATGTCCTTAGGTCACCAGTGACATCTCTATGTCATAGGCAAGATAGCAAAGCGCGAAATATGTGAGCCTTGAGGGACTCAACTAACTCAACCTACTATCATGAACTTAGTTGGTTTTACCTAAGTTCTGTGGCACCCTTGCATATCTGTCCATAAAGGTCAGCCTCCCCAAAACCTTCTATGATCCCTTAGAACCAGCAAAAGAGACGACGAGATAGAAAAAGCGCTTCACACGGGATCCACAAGCAACCCTTTAAGTAAATACTTTATAGCAAATATAAATTCCAACCATAGACTTCACAAGTTCAGAACGGTTGCACAACAAAGGTATAAAATTAGTCCACTATAGACCGAAATCTATTACAAATGTCCACATGACACAACTTTATGGACAAGCCTACAACAGCTACCAAACTCACTCAAATGGGCTGCTAAGCCTTTGGTCAGCCCTTTACATGCTTTACAAAACAAGAATAAACTGAAAAGACATAGACAATCATAAGCATTACATTGAACATCCCATTTACAAGTTTTGTCCATGACATTCTCCCCCACTTATTCCTTCGACGTCCTCGTTAAAGCCTTTGTTGACGCTACAACTCCTCGCCATTACTGAATCTTTAATCTTCTACTCCTGCTACAATGCACCCCCTTGGCTCCCAACTGTTTTCTATTTGCTATTATTGAGTCGTCGAACTTTGATCTGCCATATTACTTCAACTCACCAATGACTCTGACTCTGGTGTAGGGTCGGTTGAGTTATGCTGATCCTTGATGATTCTTGTGGCTTCTTTAGGTGAAGAAAAAGACCATCCTTGATATGTACTAGTTTTTAAATGTCTCATGTTATTTGAACTAGGTGGATGCTGTTAGAGCTTTAATGAGCATTGCCTCACAATCTTTGAAGTTTTCAGGTTCTTCCTCCGTAAAATTTACCCATCGAATCTTTTTCCACTTAATTATCTCATCTATGTATGTTCACATCAGTTCCGCTTTCAATTGGCATTCATTTGGGAAATGAAGCGGATAATATACTCTCAGTAACACTGATCACCATTTGTGCGGACTTGACAACTGTTGTCTTCTATCAGGTTCCTTCGAAAGGTCTTTGAACTTGCATAATGCTCCTCTGCTGGATAACTAAGAGAACTGGGATACTCAGTTTTGCCTGATAGGAATAAAAACACTAGACAATGAAGAACTTTTGTATAAAAACAAATACTAGTAGGCCGTAACATACAACAGAATTAAACGGAAATAGCAATCCAATAGAACACCAAGATTTACGTGGAAAACCCCTTCAACGTGAAGGGTAAAAACCACGGGGCAAACTAGAAAAAATCCACTATAGAAATAATGAATATACAATTCTTAGAGTTTCTTGCCCAAAACCCAAACAACAATCACAAGAGAATAACTAGGATATAAGGATCACGTCACTGTGCACAATATCCAAAACCTTCCTAAGTAATCACAGTAAAAATTTACTATAGATCTGATCTAACCTGAGATGAGAAAACTATTTAGATGAATGAAAATAGTCTTTGAGTGTTCCTTATCTTCTTCCCTTTCTTTTTCTCTTGTTTTTCTGCCCTTTTCTCCTCTCTTTGAATCCCCTTTGCTGCTGTAAATTTTTACCTTTTTGCTGTGATTTTTTCTCCTATTTTTGCAGCCACCATTAGTCTCTATTTAAATCTAGTGTTTAGGTTAAGATAGGGTTTAGAAAACAAAAGTGGGCTATGGGCTGATAACACACATATGGGCTGAATTGGGCTACTTGCCCAACAACCTCCCCCTTCAACCCATAAGGGAGGCTGTCCCATGACTCCTTAGTGTAAATCCATATCGACCAACTATCGGCACATCTCCTGCCTCTCTTTCGGTAAGGTCTTTGTCAATATGTTTGCTCCATTATCATATGTATGAATTTTCTGAAGTTGCAACTGCTTCTCTTCAAGTACATTTCGAATCTAGTGGTATCTGACATCTATATGCTTTGACTTGGAATGAAAAGTTGGGTTCTTACAATACACCACATAATTTTTCTGTTATGTCAATAGATGGCACTCTGGCTATTACAATACACCACATAATTTTTCTGTTTCAGCCCCAATTCTTGTAAAAAATTCTTTCATCCATAACATTTCTTTGCAAACCTCTGTAGCAGCAATATATTCTGCTTCTGTGGTGGAGAGAGCAATACACCTTTGTAATCTGGATTGCCATGACACAACTACCCCTGTAAAAGTAAGTACAAAACCTGATGTGGATTTCTTTGTATCAATATCTCTGGCTATATCTGCATCTGTGTAACCCGTTAGCACAGGTGGTCCACCTCCAAAGCTTAAACAAACTTTAGAGCTTCCTCTGAGATATCTCAAGATCCACTTCACTGTTGCCCAGTGCTCTTTGCTTGGATTTGCAAGAAATCTGCTAGTAACTCCCATTACATATACGATGTCCGGCCTCATACATACTATTGCATACATTAAACTTCCAACTGCTGAAGCATAAGGAACTTTTTGCATTTTCTCCTTCTCCTCGTCACTTGATGGACTCTACTCTGAGCACAACTTGAAGTGACCTGAAAGAGGAGAACCAATTAGCTTTGCATTGCTTATACTGAACCTTTCTAATACATTCTCGATGTACTTCTCTTGTGATAATCAAATCTTCTTGTTTTTCTATCACGAGAAATCTGCATGCCCAGTATTTGCTTTGCTAGCCCTATGTCCTTCATTGCAAAGGACTCACTCAAATCTTTCTTCAACCTATCAATTGTACACATATCTTTCCCAAGGATAAGCATATCATTAACATAAAGTAAAAGAATAATAAAATCCTCACCAAACCGTTTGATATATATATATATATATAACGATCTAAAGCTATTCTTTTGTATCTATTTTCAGTCATAAATGAATCATACTTTCTGTACCACTGTCTTGGAACTTGCTTCAATCCATACAAACTCTTTCTCAACTTACAGACAAAATTTTCTTTATCTTTGATTTCGAAACCTTCTGGTTGCTCCATATAAATTTTTTCTTCCAAATCACCGTGAAGGAAAGCTATCTTCATATCTAACTGCTCCACTTCAAAGTCCTAGCTAGCAGCAATACCTAGAGCAACACGAATAGAAGACATTTTAACAACAAGAGAAAAAATCTCTTCTAAGTCAATACCTTTCTCTTGACCAAAGCCTTTCACAACCAATCTGGCTTTGTACTTTGGTTGAGAATAATATTCTTGAATCTTCAACCTGAAAACTCACTTGTTCTTCAAGGCCTTCATTCTCAGTGATAATTGTACTAAATCATATGTATGATTCTTCTGTAGAGCATCCATCTCTTCTTGCATAGCAACTAGCCACTTCTTTTTCTACTCACTTTCAACTGCTTCCTGATAACTCTCTGGTTCACCTGCATCAGTAAGCATCATATACTCATCTGCAGAGTATCTTCTAGAAGGTTGATGTTGTCTAGAAGATCTTCTCAACTGAGGTTCTGTGGGAAGCTGCTCCTCAACTTCTTCTTGCTCAACATGTCCTATAGGTAAATTAATATCTGGCTCTACACCATCTTCCTGCACATCTCCCCCATCACCCTGATATACTGGAGGAGTAATTGGGTCACAATCTACTAATCCTTCTGTAGAAGTCTTGGCTGGTGCCTCCTTCTTCAAATCCTCAAGGGTTTGATCCTCAAAGAAGACCATATCTCTGCTTCTAAACACATTCTGCTTTTTTAGATCCCAAAGCCTGTAACCAAATTGATCATGTGAGTAGCTAAGAAAAATACATTCTTTTGTCTTACCATCTAGCTTAGACTTCTCATTGTCCGGAACATATGCAAATGCACGACAACTAAACACTCTTAAATGCCTATAGAAAACATCTTTCCCTGACCATACATGCTCTGCAACATCAGCATGTAGGGCTGTACAGGGAGATAAGTTGATCACATCAACTACAGTCCTTAAAGCCTCATCCCAAAACCTTTTGGGTAGCTTTGCCTATGAAAGCATACATCTGATCTTTTCTATGATGGTGTGGTTCATCCTCTCTGCAATTGCATTATGCTGAGGTGTATCAGGAACTGTCATCTCATATTATAAGCCATGTGACCTACAATAATCATTAAACAATCCTGTATACTCACCATCATTATCTGATCTTATGCATTTCAATTGTCTTTCTATCTCCCTTTCAACTCTGGCATGAAACTCTTTGAAGACACCAATAACCTGATCCTTGGTCTTCAAAGCATAGGCCCAAACTTTCTTAGAAAAGTCATATATAAAAATAACAAAATAAAGTGCATCACTGATGCCAAAAATATTAGTAGAACTACTAAGAGTTTTTGTCCTCGAAGGATCACATACATCTGTACAAACACGGTCCAAGGCATACATCTTTCTAGACAAAACATGACTAACAAAAGAAACTCTATATTGTTTACCAGCTAAACAATCAATACAAGGGTTCAAATGTATACCTCTGAGGTCTGGCAATACCTCTCTCTTGGAAAGAGCTTGCAGTCCCTTCTCGCTCATGTGTCTCAATCGCCTATGCCACAACTCCAAGCTGAAGTCTTTCTCTGTAGCATTCAGTTGTTCACCACAAGCTTTGGCCTGCAACCTGTATAAAGTATGGAATTTCTTTCCAGTAGCTATAACAAGAGAACCCTTACTGAGCTTCCATTGCCCTCTGTGAAACCTGCTATCATAGTCTTCATCATCTAGTTTTCCAACTGGTATTAGATTTAGTCTCAAGTCAACCACATGCCTCACATCCTTAAGCACTAACTTGCAGCCAAGGTTGGTCTTTATGTGGATGTCACCTATCCAATGATGTCTGTTGTGCCATGGTTGCCCATCTTGATAACACCAAAATTTCTAGACCTATAGGTAGCAAAGAACTCCCTCCATGGTGTAGCATGATAAGAAGCTCCTGTGTCAATTATCCATTCGAGATCTTGACACACACAAAAAAAAATATCATCAGAAGGGGACAAAATTAAATAATCACCAACCTGCACTGTTGCTGTAGTATTCTCTTTTGACTCTGTCGACTCTACTTCTTTTCTCTTTTTCTTGCTCTTCTTAGGTTGCTTACATTAATTCTTATAATGTCATTTCTCACCACAATTATAGCAAATAATATCTTTCCTTGATTTTGACTTGCTTTTACCCATGCGTGAACTGCTTCTATCTTTAGACCTTGACCTTCCTTTGTTCTCCAAGATAAGTGCCTGTGAATCAATCTGAGATGTTACTGAGTTCTTTCTTCTCAACTTCTCATTCAACAAACTGCTTATTACTTAACTCATGATGACAATACCATCTGGCATAGAATTACTGAGGGAAACCACTAGTGTCTCCCAACTTTCTAACAATGAATTGAGAAGTAACAATGCTTGCAACTCATCATCAAGAGACATTTTCATAGAAGATAACTGGTTATTAATACTCTGCATTTTATTCAAATGCTCAGTAATAGAAGCACCCTCTTTATATTTTAGATTCATAAGTTTTCTGATAAAAAGGCTTTATTGACAATTGTTTTTCTTTTATAAAGACCTTCCAACTTTTTCCAAAGAGAATATACAGAACTTTCAGTAGAAACATGGTAAAAGACACTCTCATCGAGCCACTGTTGAATAAACCCAACCGTTTTTCGATCTAATCTCTTCCACTCATCATCTGTCATAGTTATGGGTTTTTCACTATTCCTTTGCAAAAGTCTATACAAATCTTTACAATACAAGAGATCTTCCATTCTTGGTTTTCATATCATCCAATTATTTTCGTTCAAACTAATCATGCGAGAAATACTACTGGTCTCCATGTTCAAATACAAAAATTAAATCACTAAAACCTTGCTCTAATACTAGTTGATAGAAATAAAAATACTAGACAAGGAAGAACTTTTGTATAAGAACAAATACTAGCAGGTCATAACACACAGTGGAATTAAATAGAAATAACAATCCAATAGAACACCAAGATTTATGTAAAAAACCCCTTCAACGTGAAGGGTAAAAACCACGGGGAAAACTAGAGAAAATCCACTATAGAAATAATGAATGTATAATTCTCAGAGTTTCTTGCCCAAAACCCAAGCAACAATCACAAGAGAATAATTGGGATATAAGGATCACGTCATTGTGCACAATATCCAAAACCTCCTCAAGCAATCATAGTAAAAATTTACTATAGATCTGATCTAACCTGAGATGAGAAAACTATTTGGATAAATGAGAACAGTCTCTGAGTGTTCCTTATCTTATTCCCTTTCTTTTTCCCTTGTTTTTCTGCCTTTTTCTCCTCTCTTTGAATCCCCTTTGTTGCTACAAATTTCTGCCTTTTGCTGTGATTTTTTCTCCTATTTTTACAGCCACCATTAGCCCCTATTTAAATCTAGGATTTAGGTTAAGATAGGGGAAACAAAAGTAGGCTATGGGCTGATAAAGCCCATACTCAATTTTCTCCATTCTCTAAGAGTTGACAAGGCAAATGTTACTTGACTTTGCCCGCCTTCTCGAGGTTATACTCCATACATCGAGCTGGTTACTTGACTCGTCTACTCTTAGCTCACACTTCTGAAGCACTTGAAGTATTTATAATCCTTGTGTTGAGTCAGCTAATGTGATTCACCTTCTCAATGCCATTGAACTTCTGGAATACAAGAAGTTTTTCATTCCAACCTGGAGCAAGTCTCTAATAGTTTTGGTCGCCTTTGGGATCGTACCATCTTCTCCATCATTTCTGTCGCCTACTCCTTTGAGTAGTAAAGGTACAATATCGCATATTGCCTGCTTGATCCCCTAGTCGAGCACTCTTACATCGACCCAAAGTCCTTCACATATGGTAAGTCTTTGATAGTTTTGGTCGCCTTTAGGATTATATCGTCTTCTCCATCATTTCTGGTACCTACTCCTCTAAGTAGTAAAGGCATAGCATCGCGTACTACCTGCTTCATTCCCTAGTTGAGCACTCTTGCATCAACCTAAAGTTTTTCACTTACGGCTATCTTGATGAGAAGCCCATTGACACTGGTCTTACGAAATTCTCTGGTCTCTACCCTTCAGCTTTGTCTTAGTATATGAAGTTTGCCTCTGCATTCTCCTCCTCCATAACCTATCTCACGACTAAGCGCTCTCCCTTTATAAGAGAAAGGGATTGATGCCTTTACGGAAGTCCTACCTCTGTAGTACCATGGCGCAACCATGCCCATGACACTACTATCCGTTGCCTCGCATCTGTGTCCCTTCTTTGCAATTGATAATCTGCCTCTGCGGCACTATGACACTCCTTTGAGTCCACTTTCTTTCTAACCAATGCTTGGTTTTGGGTAGCTAAGTCCCTCTGGACTCGTCATTGCTTCTTACCTTTTTTCGATCACTTGCTTCAACACCTCTGTGTCCTCTAAACAATTCCCCTTGATCGATGGAAAGATAAACTACAACTCCTATGCATGGCCTCTGCCATCATGTTATAGGGCTTCTGTCGATTCTGTTCTCCTTAGCTTCATTGATCATAATATCGCATATTGCCTGCTTGATCCCCTAGTCGAGCACTCTTACATCGACCCAAAGTCCTTCACATATGGTAAGTCTTTGATAGTTTTGGTCGCCTTTAGGATTATATCGTCTTCTCCATCATTTCTGGTACCTACTCCTCTAAGTAGTAAAGGCATAGCATCGCGTACTACTGCGCTTCATTCCTAGTTGAGCACTCTTGCATCAACCCAAAGTTTTTCACTTACGGCTATCTTGATGAGAAGCCCATTGACACTGGTCTTACGAAATTCTCTGGTCTCTACCCTTCAGCTTTGTCTTAGTATATGAAGTTTGCCTCTGCATTCTCCTCCTCCATAACCCATCTCACGACTAAGCGCTCTCCCTTTATAAGAGAAAGGGATTGATGCCTTTACGGAAGTCCTACCTCTGTAGTACCATGGCGCAACCATGCCCATGACACTACTATCCGTTGTCTCGCATCTGTGTCCCTTCTTTGCAATTGATAATCTGCCTCTGCGGCACTATGACACTCCTTTGAGTCCACTTTCTTTCTAACCAATGCTTGGTTTTGAGTAGCTAAGTCCCTCTGGACTCGTCATTGCTTCTTATCTTTTTTCGATCACTTGCTTCAACACCTCTGTGTCCTCTAAACAATTCCCCTTGATCGATGGAAAGATAGACTACAACTCCTATGCATGGCCTCTGCCATCATGTTATAGGGCTTCTGTCGATTCTGTTCTCCTTAGCTTCATTGATCATAATATTCGCTTACTTAATCTTGTCATCTGACTTGCTGGGCTCTCTTAAGCGAATGTGAGCTCTGGAGTAGTCCAACTCTCCAGCCACTCTGATCATACCTCTGTATGATCTAGTCCCCTCCATGGGACTCATTGGTACTTGTATTTGAACTTCTCCCTCGGTAGTGCATAGCCCCTATATGTTGATGCCCAAGGCTTTCATTCAATGTAATATTCGATGCACACATGAAAGACCTACCTCTATGGTACCATGGCATTCCCTCATTGAATCTATAACCCTTTTTGCCATCGCGTTGTTCACAAAATTGGAACTCCTAATAGTACTCTTGATCATACCTCCGTATGACCTTGTCCCTCATGGGATGGTCTTGTATGTGTCGCATTACCTCAAACTATTCCATCACGATCCGTTGCACCATATCGTCTCTTGGTGACATCGCCCTTGAATTCTGATCATTGTGGTATAAACTCGAACTGCGATCTCTCCATATGTGGCCTCTGCTAACATATCGTAGGGCCTCTGCCACCTTCGATTCTGTTCACTCCTTTGGCAATCGATCTTTATCCACCCGCTCTCAAGTCACACTCAGACAAAGCATAACTGTAAGATAGTCCGTCGCCTAGCAGCTCCTGAAGTCCCATGACTTCACTAAAATTGGTGCACCATTGTTTGGATCCTGGGCCTCTGCCCTTACTAGCACAATTTGCACTGCGTGCTGCTTTTCTCATGGCAACTCGAATGGTAGCACTGTGACATTCTTCAAGAGTACCCGCCCCTATGTCCTCTTGCCCCGTGCTAAGGTCTTCTAACACCAACTTCACATCTGCAAGTTGTGTCACCTTAGTTCCTTCAGCAAATGGTTCACTGAGATAAGGTGCATGTGCCTCGTAGCTCCCTCCGTCTTTGGCACCATGCAAGATGAGTCTACTCCATCAAAATGGAACCCATGGAATGACATGATCTTGCTCCTAACTCTGCAAGAGCTCATATCCTTGACCTCTGTTTAAGGAAAGCTCCATGCCTCCACTCCATATTCTATCTTCTATGCCAACCCCCTTCATGCGGCTTAGGTGCTTCACTAAGTTACCCATAAGTTGCTTCGCTCCTCGATTTACATTGGGTTAATGATTGCCCTCGCGCCCACCATTCCATGGGTCAGCCCTCTGTTGAGTCTGAACTCCATATCGGCTCCAAGTGTACCTTCATTTTGTGTTATTTTGGGTCGCTCCCCTACTTGATCTCACTATGGGTCCACTAATGCACCACCTCTTGTGAGATCATACGATGACTTCTCGTCGCTCACTCAATTCGTTGAGCTTTGTGGAGCTATTATTTTGAGATATTCCTCCTCAACATGTGTGGTCTGTTGCATATGATTCTCTCTCTGTAGAACCGGGACTTATCCCTCCTGGATATCTGCCCCGTTGGAGCCACTTCTCTCTTCTCATCCTTCCCTCTGAAAGTTTGGAGACCATCATCCCTTTGGACTACTCCTCATTGTTGAACCAATTATGTATTGTTTTGCCTTCGCAAATGCACCTACTAGATTGTGACTCTTCGCTAATATAACTCTCACTGCACCCCTATGGGCCTAGCAACATATTGAACCTGCTACATACTTTAGCCTCTTACAGACATATCCTTCTCATGTCGAAGAGAAAGTTTCAATGCTCTATGGCATCGACCTTCAATTGCCTTGGGATAGCCATGGACAGTCCGTCGTCTGCATACAAGCCCTTGCATGAGTATTGAATTCCTTGAGTTTATAATTCCCCTCACCTCTGTGAGCTTTACACAACTCTTTCGATCGCTGAACAACCCACTCCACCTTGCACGGTCTCATTCTTTACCAAACGCCCCACTTGCCTCACGCACCGTCAAGTTTGGTTGCCAACATCGAACCATTGCTGGAACTAAGCCATCCCCACTTTTGTGCACTACATATTCTTCTTAGTTTGTTTCTCCTCAAGGTGCTTCTTACGCGAAGGGTTGGCCATTCCTTTGAATGTCATTCTCAGATGCTCGCTCCTCTGAGTGACTCCTTTCCCTATAACTCCATGTTTGTTCCCCTAAACGGTCCTGTATGTTGGCTGCCCTTAATGCAGCTCCACTAGGTCCCCCACGTTTGCATGTAAAGTATTTCTATATATTCTTATCCCACTTTGATATCATGTATCACGAACTTAGTTAGTTTTGCCTAAGTCATGTAACACCCTTGTGTGTCCGTCCGCAAAAGTCAGCCTCCCTAAAACCTCCTACGATCCCTCAAGACTTGCAAAAGAGACGATGGGATAGAGAAAGTGCTTCACACGGGATGCACAAGCAACCCTTTCAATAAATACTTTATAGCCAATGCAAATTCTAACCATGGACTTCACAAGTTCAGAACAGTTACATAACAAATGTATAAAATTGATCCAATACAGTCCGAAATATATTACAAATATCCACATGACATAACTTTATGTACAAGCCTACAACGGCCACCAAACTCGCTCAAATGGGCTGCTAAGCCTTTGGCTAACCCTTTACATACTCTACAAAGCAAGAACAAACCGAAAAGACACAGACATGTATAAGCATTACATTGAACATCGTTTATAAGTTTTGTTCATGACACTACGTCGAGAATCGGTTCCTACTTATAATGATGGAAGGTCACGTGGATTAATCTAAGTGCCTCACATTTACTGACTTAATATTATCATAGGAGGGGATTTAGGTTTGGTCTCGTGATATGATGTGTCACACTCATACATATTTAATATATATTTAAATCACATATAAATATATATACTTATCTAGTAGGTGTATAACAATCACAAGCACAGGCACATCAGATGATCATGGACCTCAACCTAATATGATTAGGCCCGAGCTAGTAGGCCTAATCACTTACATTATGATCTATGTGTATATCGGTGCATCTCTATATCTAATGATCATCGTCGGATCTGCCAACACCTCGGCACATCTCCATGTGTTGCGATCTTCTAAATCAACCTCAAGGGTCCCGTTGCTACCTCCAAGCTTCCACCATGCCTCTTTGTATAATTACTACATAATTACAGATACGCAGACCTAACAATCAACAAAAAATGGAGGCTCACAAACCTCAATAATAATAATAATATACACACATCATATAGTCCTAATCATCTTCTTACATCACACATCATATGTATATATCATGTAGGATTATTAGATAAATAATAATACTTAATTAAACTTTTTAAATAACTAATTTTTAAAATCAAAGGACATATAGAAAACTTTTTGAATTGTCAAGGGTATTTTGATATTTTGGATAAAAGGACATATCTGGAATTTATCAAATTTACAGGGGCAAAACTATCCTTTTTGCCCCAAACCGTCATAAGCAAAGTTGCCGACCATAGGAAGTTGCGGTCGTCGCCTCCCTGCTGAAGGTGATAGTGCGGCGCTACCATGAGTGTTATTGCCTTTGTAGCACCGCCTTGCACACTAGCGATTACTGCCATAGGCATAGGCGATTGCCTCGCGCATGGGCAGCCACCTCACGCAGGCGGTGGGCAGCCGCCAAGTGGTTGTTGCCTTGTGCAACCGCGGGTAGCCACCCTATGCGCAAGGCGATTGCCTTGCGCAGGTAGCCACAACTATTACGATCGTCGCCTTACGCATGTGCATGCACGCAAGCGACTGTCATAGGCTGGCGGCTATCAGCCATGCCACCTTGCCCACAAGCAGCCTGCCTAGGGGCATTCTGCCCTGCAAGTGCCGCATTATGGGTCGACAGCAACCAACAACCATTGCCTCGCGCAGGCGACCGCCATCTTTACATGCACAGGCAACTGCCGCCTTGCACACCGGTGGCTATTGTGCGCAAGATAGTCACCACAGGCGCCTTGCCCGCCAACGCTGCCTAGACGGACAAGCGGTTCCTTTGTAACTTTTGCGTGCGTACCACTTCTGGTCGATCCACTGGGTAGCAATAGTTACTGCATCTATTTCCTTCATTTGCATCAACAAATTTGACGTAGAAGGACCACTCTAAAGCACCTTTCATTAGCAAGATAAGGCGCTTTTTGGATCTAAAAACTACGTCAATCGTAGTAAGAACACGTAAATTAATTCTACGTGATTAAACACAACACATGTAGTTTGTAAGCCAATCATCACACGACGAACCTGGCTTTGATACCATTGCTAGAAAATCATGAATTGGCATCTCATGTACAATGGAAAATAAAAATAAGACTACATTTTCCATAGTTAAGTACTTAGTTGTTGTGTGACGATTGGTGCATGAAAAAAATCATACATCCGAAAAATTGCATGTATCATGTTAGAAGCATTACCTAGCGAGATCATATATCCCTGAAAATTTTAAATCTGATGAAGACGATGAAGGAGCACTAGCATACTCCTCTCTAACGATAATCCACAATGGATGTAGCGATGACACTCCTTAAATCACTATCAGATCTGCCTCTCCACGTGCACCACAAGGCTGCCAGAGCCAAGGAGGAGGAGAGGAGGCTGAAGAGAATAGGAGGGGCGACTACCAATAGATCTAGCCTATGAACCATAAAGTTCCTCCTATTTATAGAGGTGCATGAAGCTTATCCTTAATGGATCCTATCTATATTAGATCTTTATCTAATTAGATCTCTATCCAATCATCTAATTAGATTTTATTTACAGGATTCAAACTAGGAGCTCCGTAGATATCTCATATCCGCAGCTCTATTAATCGTAATATCCATCTAATGTGTGTGACCCTTTGGGCCCGATACCGAGCTGGCTATGAGTCGCTCCCGTCAGAACTTCTTTTGACTTAGAACTCCTTCTGATATAGTGAATTATTATCTCTATAATAATTTACTCGACTCATCGAGTATGGATGTACTAGGCCACTATGTCATAGTCCTCAAACGGTATAGGAGGATCTAATCCATCAAACCTGTCTGTCCTTAGTTAGCATGTATCTATAGTCCCTCATCCAACTAATATCCTAATGTCAGACTCATGTGAAATCTTGTCCATATGAAATGTTAGACCTATATGAAATCTTGTCCAAGTCTCGCTCTAATTAGATTCTCCCGGAGAACTCCTTCTCTCTCAATCCGAACGACCCTAGTTAGGGATTTTACTTAAGTAAGCATACGTAGGGTATTCCTCTCATGATACTAAGAGCGAATAATCCTCTATTGACACTCAATTGTCTTCATAAGGTTACCATTCTTGAGAACTAGTTGTACTAGATTTGGAACTTTCTAAATCTGTAAGCCAGGCGTCAAAGAATGAAGTACTCATACAAGGCATCTTTGGTGTCTCAAGTCTAAGGATCAAACACAATTGGGACTACAGAATCGATGTCTGACATCAGGTATCATTAACCATCTAGCCTTCCATAAGCGCATCAATCAGTGAACTCATTCTCCAATGAGCACATTTATTGTACCTCTAGTGTTCCGACATAAGAAATTATGAGACTAGTCGCCTCCATCATATAGATGAATATATATTACATTTGTCTATTTGGTTATCTCGATATCCTTTCTCGAGTAACCTATGATCAGGATGATTTAGGATCTGTGTTTAAAGTTGAATCGGTCTCATTATCGTGATCTTATCATGATCCGATTTCCATTGCATAGATCCAAGGACCTCATAATATTCATCTAGATAGTATGAGAAAATTCTAGTAATAATAAGCAAAGAGATCGATGCAGCGTATCACGGGTGTCATCACTCATGCGATTGATTTGTTGGGCACCTGTAACTAACAATTAGATCGATTTATGTTATCACCCTTCCTTTATAAAAGGGTAATCCGATCTATTCACTTAATCCTTTGCCTTTGTCACCTACTTAGTTTTCTCACCCGTATGGGTGGAATTATGGATGAAAGTTTCCTTGCCGACATGGGGTGGAACAACTTATTATTGATGACAATATCGTCAAGTGCAATGACCCTGTTAAAGGTGTTAGACGCATCACTAGTCCTGTGATGGGCAACGATATTGTTGTGAAGGGCAAGAACCTTCTTTGGTTGCTAGCCCTGTCATGGGCAATCGTGGTTGTCTTACATGCACTATGTACTTTAGCATCACCATAGGAAATCATCGTGGACAAGAGGATGATAACCTACCTTGGTTGTTGGCCTTACCATAAGCAAGGGTTGTGCGGGAGGTAGTGTTGCATGCAACGACTACTGTTGCGATGGAGTGTATACAGGCGGAGGTTGTAGAATGTCATTAGCCCTAGATAGTGACAAAGGTGTGTGACGACCGCTGCATTGGGTAGTAACTGCACAAGCTACAATGATGTTGTGTACGTTGAATCTATTTAGGGTGGTGACGGAGGAGGCAATAGCCCTATTCTGGTGGTGTGATGGTCGGCTACACAAGCAGCATGAAACAACGAGTGATGCTTATTGTCGTGGGCAGTAGTTGCTTTATGTGATGTTGTGGTCACATGCTACGACATCATGATGGAGAAGGGCATTGCCTTTGGTTGCACTAGAGGACACGCGCAGGCGGGCAAATGCGTCGCTAGATGTCATGGTGATTAAAAGGTATGATAGACTCGGATAAACGCAGTTATAGGAAATGGATCATCGAATCGATGAAGGATGGACCTTGGGTCGTGATCGGCGATGTAGCGACAAAAGCAGGTCACGATGAGAATGAGTTCATGGAGAAGGGGGGAAGGCCGCAAGGGATTCTCACGATTTTGGCCTAATAAATAAAAATAATTTTGACTCTTTCGACCAAACCTAATTGTTCAAAGTTCTATTTTGACCTTTTCCTTTTTTATTTTGACTTAATTTGGTCAAAATTAATTTTGACCCAGTTTTAATTGAGCCCTAATTATGACTGGATCAAAATTTAAGTTTGACCAATTTTGACCTTGGTCAATTCTAAACTTTGACCAAACCTGAATTTTGATTGTAACTTGGTTGGATTTTGACCATTACCTGATTTAGACCTAATTTGGTTAGAATTTAATTTTTGATCAATTTTGACATTGACCAATCTTTATTTTGATCAAACCATAATTTTGATCTTGTTCAACTCAAATTTTGGCTTTCCTAATTAGGTTGATATTTGGCCCAAATCTATGAGCTCAATTTAAATGGTTCAATTCTAAACTTGCTCAATTAAATAGAATTAGTTGGCCCAATTTAGGGTTCTATATAGAATTTAAAAATTATAAATTATAAATTTTTTATAGTGTTTATATAAAATATTAATAAATTATCATTATTTTTATTTACTTATGGTACTTAATTTTTATTTATTGGTTTTGGATCTTCATGTAGTTATTCATATTCATATGAAAAATAATAATGATAAAATATGAAATTATATTTATCTTTCACTAAAGGTATGAATTTTATTTTATCATGATTATTATTATCATATATGCTTTCTTTTGCATTGATTAAATATTTAATGATTATTACAGTTATTATTTTATTATTATTAAACTATTTATGCATGAATTATATTTTTAAAAATTAATAAATATTATTCGTAACTTATATTAATAAGTTTTACTTGACCTATAGCCACGAAAATGACCTTAAATGATAGGCTTATGCGGTGTAAATTATAATAATTTTTTTATCATTTACATGATATTTAAGATATATTTTATATTCTTGTATTGGTTTTATAGTTGCTAAAGTGGCCTCAACTAATAAATTTATAAAATTATATTAAAAATTAATCTTATATAATATTAAAAAAATAATATTCACAATGACAAACATAATTAAAAGAATCCCAAAGGAGATATTTTGAATAATTATGTGATAGGTAGAATAATATCATTTTGGATTTTTTTTTATAATTTAGAATTATGTACCCAAAGTAGCAATAATATTTCACAAGAATGATATTAGCCTTATATAATTATAAACTTTTGGGTAATATTAGATATGTTAATATTTCACCTAAAGGTGAAATAGAGACACATCAATAGTTTACTACATCTTGAAAAAATAATTTAAAATATTAATATTATATTATTTTTATTATTATCATAGTACTTTCATCATTGTATTCACTTGTAGTATTCTTATATTTTTTAGATTAAATTATTATAAATTATTTAAGCATATGTAATTTACATTGTGTATGTTAGATGTCATTTAGGTTTATTGGAAAGATCATAGACTTAATTGTTTAAAATTTTGTATAACAAACAATCAAAATAAATAATTAGAAGATGTCTAACAAGCTTAGTTTTATAATAATTACTAATAATATTTAGACTTCTTTATAATATATAACTTGTATATTGAAATAATTAAAGATCAATATAAATCTATTGATAAGTCATTGACGGACACCTTACTAAAGAGCTAACTATAATTTAACATGATATTCTCAATTTGATTGACAAAACTATAAGGCTCAAGAACATTAGGTATGAATGAGGTCGAGTCTTTTCTTATATAATTTATTTTTAGTTCGACATATTTAAAATTAAATATAATAAAATAAGATAGATAAAATTTAATGAGTGAACTAATATGTATTTAAAAAAATAAATCAAAGCAGAAAATGACTAATAATAATCTAACTATTACGTAAGGAGTAAATAATAATGAAAGAAAGTTGAGCATACTTCACTAAATACATTAGTTTAGTTTATAAATACTATACAAACTTGTAAAAGAAAAAAAATTTTATAGTAAGATGCTACTTTTGTGACAAAAAAATGTCATGTGAAAAAGGACTCTAAGGTTGAGTCAAAAGAAAAAAGGTATTTCAAATCAAATATTATAAAAATTTATTTTAATCCTTGTGGATCATCTCTGTGCTTCAACTTATGTTATTATGATGTGTAGAGATTTATTTTGACTCGAAAAAAATAAAATAACATGAAAGATTTATCGTTATTGTGAATTGTCTTACAACGAAAGCGATAATAGTAGATGTTTATCACCTACACCTAGAGATAATTTATCAATGTAACTTAAGGATACATGCTATATGCCTATAATTTTAAAATTATAATTTTTAATCTAAAATTATTATGATATTATTTTTCATTTAGTGGTCACAAACTTAGTATATAATTCAATAAAAGTTGATTATAAAATTTCATATGATGGTTTGTATAAAATTAATATGAATCTTAAGTTTATAATGATCCTATAATCAAATGTTAGAATGAAACATAATCTCATGAACTTCTTTGAGAATATATATACTGATATTTATAGATTATTCTATGTTTCTTATTGTTTGGAGAGAGATATTTTACGACCATTATGTTGCGACCTATCAAAATATGACCTATCAAAATATGATATTATATATATATATATATATATATATATATAATGTCTCATTCTATGACACTCTTAGGTATATATATAAATAAAGTTAAGATATAATTAGATAAAAATATTAACATTATCAACATTTTATTTTATTTTTGTTAGATTCTTAGAAAAAATAGGATGTCTTATCAAGTGCATGACAGCAAAATGAGATTGCTAAAAGGTAAAATGGTACTTTATGGATATTATTCTATACCTAAAGTAATGTGGAGTAAAGCTCTAAGGACAACTATGTATATCTTGATCTTGATCATGATACATAAAAAGTCAATCCCACTCTATTTAAGTTATAAATTAATACGAAATTTAGTTTAAGATATTTATATATTTGGGATTATCCTTTAGAGATACGAGTCTCAACCCACATAAAAAAACATGTTATCCAAAAATTTTTAAAGATGTTTTATTTGTTATTCAAAAATATTTAAAGAGTATAGGTTTTATTATTCTAATCATAGTATGATGATAGTTAAATATGGTAATATAAGATTCTTAGAAAATGATAAAATCATTTGGAGTGAAAAATTTTAAAAAATTAATTTTGATATTGAGGAGATATAGGTTAATGCTTCTCTGTCATTTTTTATTTGAGAGGTTGTTGTTTTTCAAATCACTGAATGATATGATGAAGGTGAACAATAGAATAATATTAATGAAAGCTTATATAATATTAATATCTCTACTAATAGACTTGTAAAATAATTATAATCGATAGTTTTTTAAGAATATCTCAAAAGAAAAAAAGAGATCTCTTACCATTTTTGATAATTATATAGTATATTTATAAGAATTAGATTATAATATAGGAATTAAAAGAGATCTCTTACCATTTTTACAAGTCATGAAAAGTAGTGATTCTAAAAATTTATACGCTACAATAAAAAAAGTTAAAATCGATGAATCAGAATAGTATTTGGGACTTATTAAATTATCTCATAACTATAAAAGAGTGTATTGCAAATTAATTTTCAAGATAAAACATGACTAAAAGAGTAATATGGAATGATATAAAATCAAATTTATAGTTAATGTTTTTTTATCAGAAAGAATGTATTAACTATAATGAGTATTTTTCTTTAATTTCTAAAAAGGACTTATTGAGAATTGTTATGATATTAGTATCTCATTTTGATCTTGATTTACATTAGATGGATGTGAAAATAGATTTTTTTAGATGAGGATATAGATGAAAAAATTTATAGGAACAACATAAAGGATTCATAAGGGAAAAAAAAAAGAAGAAAAGTTTGACTTGCAAACTTAGAAAATTTATTTATGACCTTAAACAAGCTTCCAAATAATAGCATATAGAGTTTTATGATATCATTACTATCTTTAGATTTAAGAATAATATTATTGATTGATGTATATATCTAAAGGTTAGTGAGAGTAAATTTATTATATTGGTTTTATATGTGGATGATATCTTGCTTATCAATGGTGATCTTGATTTATTGTATACGATCAAGATATTTTGTATACGATCAAGATATTTTTCACTAAGAATTTTAAGATGATTGATATGAATGAGATAGTTTATATTATTGATATTAAGATATTTAGAGATAAATCTCAAGAATTAATAACACTATCTCAAAAAAGATATATTGATTAAGTCTTTAACAGATTTAGTATGTAACCTTGTTGTGATATAACTATAATTAGAGATAGAAAATTTTTAGCCAACGTTAATGTGCTAAAATGATTATAAAAAAAATAAAAAAATAATATTCTTTATGAATGTGATGTTGGAAGTCTATTTTATGCTTGAGATCATATATCAGTTTTACGATAAGAAATGCTAAATAGATATTAGAGTTACCCATTAATAAAATATTAGAAGGCTATAAATAAGATAATAAGATATTTGTAAAGTATGAAGAATTATATATTCACATACAAGATATTAGATAAACTTAAAATGATGATATTTTCATATGCTGATTCTATAAATTACCTCATAGTAAAAAAAGTCTATTTTATGATTTATATTTATATTAGTTATAATTTATAAAAAATATATATAATATAAATTATATTATCAAAAATAGAAGATAAATTTGTAGCATGCTTTGATACCACTAATCAAGCTTAATGATTGAATAATTTTATCTTAGAACTTGGTTTGGTCAAACTCAATTGTTAAGTTGCTAAAAATATTTTATGATATATTATAGTAGATTTTTTATCTAAGAATAGCAAGTATTTTACCAGTTTTAAGCATCATGACATAGGGTACTTATTAGTTAAAGAGTCCAAAAATAACTAATATAAATTGAGAACTTGAGTTCTACTATATTGATTATTGATTCATTTATAAAGGTCTTATGGTACTTAAATAACATGTTCTTATGATTAGACCAAAAGGCATCTAATAAAAGATATGGTGGTACATGCTTGAGTAAATATTATAATTAATATTTTTCTTATATAATTAAAGTTATTTATTTTTACTATTATATTCACATTTATATATGTACGTATAATGATTGAATATGATAATAAAATTATCTTGATGAGATAAATTATAATGGTCGTTATAGACTGTATTAAGAAAGATCAATAATGTTATGGTAGATAAAATGGAGTATAATATTAATGATATATAATTGTTATGACTCACATCGATAATCAAACTTAATATAGTATTATTATATTTATTAAATTTATTGACATGTATTAAAATTTATTGTCACATATCAAATAATTTTTAAAATTTTAGAATATAATTAGATAAAAATATTTTAAAATATAATTTTCTTTTAATATATTTTTATTTTATATTTTGAGAATTAATAGGTTAAGTATGAAAATGTTAGATTATATGATCTTATTTAATTGTATAAGATATATTAAGGAGAGATCATAGATATATTCTTATCTCTCTATTAGTTTCGATTCCAATCATAATATTATAAAAAATAGAAAGAAGAAGAAGTAGAATCTAATTATTTTTATAGATCTACGTTACTGTTTCGTATAGATCATACTATGGTGTCTACTCAGATTAGAGATAAAGGTATCTTAAATTAACATTCAAAGATACATAATTCTGATTATGATTTTTTTATTTTGATTCTAACATTAAAAAAAATTATATAAGAGCAATATGACTATAACTTTTACGTTTGTAATTGGTTAAGTCAATGCATGTCTCGTAGGGAATCAAATCCCACTAGCTGACAAAGAGGAGCATCCATTTAATCGCGACCAAACTATGCCGCAGCCCATCTTGTTCCCACAAGATATTTGACTGTTCCAAAAGACATGGTTAGGTTATGAACTCGTGGCAAACCTTATGGATTCCACTTGTGGCTTCTCCTGTGATCTAATTTTAATAGTTGAAGGAGTCCAAAGCTAAATAGTGATGATGCCTTTTGCTTTGCTTAGCAATTTATTGGAGATGATGCATCCTGATTCCAGGCAGTTACTGAAAAAATGTGAAGGAAAGGGTGGTCAGATTCAGCTAACATTAAAAAAAAAAGAAAAAGAAATCAAAGGAAAGGGTGGCCACCCGCTGTTCCGCGTGCTCATCGACCGGTGCGGCGAGGGCAGCGGCGCCGCCGCCTCGGCCACGGTTCTGGGGTGCGAGGTGGTGCTGTTCGAGCACCTGCTGTGGATGCTGGACAGCGCCGACCCCTTGCCGGAGTCCCTGGACGAGTTGGTCGAGTTCTACACCTGCTGACGGAGGCGCCGAAGTCTCGCCGCCGAGGCCGCGACTCTGTTGTCCCTACACCATAATTATTAGTGCCTTAAAAGAGCTTCTACTTAATTCGCTTAAATTAAGGGTTAACATAAAATAATAATATAGTTATTATTATTATGAATCCTAGTTCCTAAAATGTCTAATATCTATTCTTATTGGTGACATGACATTGTATCAATTTGATGTTCGTGGCTTTGGAAAATACTCGTCCTTATTCTTTCGCATAAGTTCAATTTGGATGGGTTTGATTGCGAAATTGTTGTATTCGTTGACCGAATGTTGCACATATTGCTAAGTTATTGTAAGTTTATGATTATTGTAAGTTATTTGGTATGGTTTTATGAATATGATATACGGTTAAGGTTCATTTTAGTCTTACGATTTTGGTCCAATTTAAATTATTATAGTTCATTCATATCTAAAATAATCTTTATATTTTTAAAAACATAATATATAAACAGTCAGTTAACAAATATTAGAATCTATATTAACTCATAATAAATTATTAATATAATATATATAATTTAAGTTTAAAAAATAATTAAGATCCATTTTAGCCCTTATCATTTTGGTGATGGATCATTTAAGTCTTTATAATTTATTCATATTTAAAATAATCCCTATATTTTTAAAAAAACGTAGTATATAAGTCATCCACATCATGTTTAAGTTAATAAACATTAGAGTCTACTTATGTGATATACTGACTCATAATAAATAATTAATTAAAAAAACTAAGACTACCATCAATAGCAGAAGGTGGCATCATCATAGAAGTAATAACTAGTTGTTGAATCTCAGATTTTGATGATGAAACTAATTGATTGTGGTTTATTATTTAACTACGTTTTGAGTTACGCAGGTCTACTATCGATCAGGATTAGACAATTGACGCTGGAGGAATTGACGTTCTGCCGGAGGTGATCACATTTGGATATTGGATGTCGAGCCGGAGGTTTGGTCGACAATCGGCGGAGGGCTTCGTATGTCGGGCATCGGGCCTAGAAGAGCGTGTTACGCTAAGGATATCGGGGTTGCTGAGGTCAACCGCCAATTGGGCAATGGATCGCTAGAGAGGACGATGTGCCAAAGAATCGGACGAAGCGTCGATAAGCCAATGACATGCCGGGCAACTGAATGTCAATTCGCGTTGTAATAATTGTCTAGATCGAAGTAGAGTTTGGTTTATGTGTGCAGGATTAACTACGATGATGATGAAGACGTAAAGCGAAACAAAGTGCCGGCAGACAAGTGGGATGGATCGTTGGGAGTTCAAGAGTTCGACGGAAGTCCGAAGATTCGTTGGGAGTGTTGTCGGAACTAGCCGAGAACGAGTAGGGAGCTTGCCGAAGGGTTTTCGGAAGTTCGCCGGAAGGTTCATCGGAAGTTCGCGGAGCTTGCCAAGAAAGATCGGAGCTTGCCAAAGAAGCTCGGTGGAACTTGCCAAGATCATTGTGAAGTCCGGGAGCTTGCCGGGAGTCCGTGGAATGGTTTCTGAGGGTTTGTCAGAAGACCATCGGAAGTTTGCCGGAAGCTCGTCCAAAGAAGTCTTTGACTTGTCGGACTTTGTAATAGCTTAGAAAATATTTTTAAATTCGTAGTTAGCATGTAATTTGGTTTAGGATTAGGTGTTAATCCTATAAACCAAGTTAGGGCCCATTTGGGGCTGTTTTGGACCGGTTTGGATCGAGTTTTCGACCCAAGCCAATAGGTCTAAAACATGTCTTTGGGGTGGCACCGCCAGTAGCTAAAGTCTCAAGCGGTAGTACCACCCAGCCTGGGGTAGTAGTACCGCCCAGCGCTTGAAGGCACAGGTGGTAGCACCGCCTGCCTTGGGCGGTGGTACCGCCTGTGCACTATCAGTTTGACGACTAATAGGCGGTAGCACCGCCAGCACCGAGAAATCCAAATTGATTTCAAATTTGGAGCTCAAATTTGAATCCACTTTGGATCTATAAATACCCTCACTTTCTCAGCTGAAAAGGGAACCCTTAGAGAGTTAGAAATTGAGCAAAAGACTTGGGAAAGTCTAGTTTTCAATAGCTTGTGTTCACCTCCTTCTTTCTCTTTGAAAAATTTGTAAGAGTGTGAATTTCTTGTAAAAGAGTTATAAGAGAGGTATTTGGTCCTTCCCTTTCAAAAGGATTTGCTAGTGGAAGTTGGGAGCCTCATAAGAGTGGATGTAGGTCGGATGACCGAACCACTATAAATCGATTTGTATTTACTTTCTCACAACTTACTTTGTTGCAAACTATCTTCATTTGCTATCTTATTTACTCAACTTCATCTTCATCTTCTTACGTATGCTTTAAAGTTAAAACGCAATCTTTTCGGGTTCAAACGAAACGTTGCATTCATTCGTACAGAGTCTCCGAACTTGTTTTAATCACTGAAAAATCTATCATTCTTTACCGCTACACTAATTCACCCCTGCCCCCCTCTTAGTGTCGCTCGATCCCTAACACTAGTAACAGCATCGAGCTGCTATTGCTTAGTATGGTGTTGTACGTATGTAGCCTCTCTCACGCTGACGTTAAGCTCAAGAGCTTCCGATCATACCTCAGGTGGATGTGTGTTGACCAGTCTGACATTAGACATGCAGTAGTTTCCTAGTTTCTCTTCCTCCTTCTCAACGTCTTTATCCCCACCACCTCCAACTTTATTCTCTCTTGCACCCTCACCCACTGTGCTTATAACGTGATGGTCTAGCACTCTCTCGCCTCCACCTCCGGCCTCTCCTATCTCCATCGCTTACTCTTCCTCAACAAGATAGACTTTAATCCTTTTTAAATTTAAATTATATATGATATTATATTAATAATTTATTATGAGTCAACATGTCATTCAAGTAGATTCTAACGTCTATTAAATCAAACTTGACGGAAGAGGCTTATATGTTACCTTTTTGAAAATATGAGTTATTCTAGTTCTAAGTAAACCATAAAGACTTAAATAGTCCATAGCCAAAATCGTAAAGGTTAAAATAAATTTTAATTTTTTTAAATATAAATTATCTATGTCATTATATTAATGACTTTTTGTGAGTCAATATCCTATATAAGCTATAAACAGAGTCTAACGTCTATTAAGACTCTATTAATTCAAACTTGACAAGAGGAGTTAATGTATTATATTTTTTAAAATGTATGAATTAATTTAGACATGAATAAACTAAAAGAATTTAAATGGTCCATGACCAAAATCGTGGGGGCTAAAATGTACTAACCCTATGATATATATTGTAATAGATTAGCATAGAAAAGAAATATTTACTGTTGTAAATTATAGAGTATATATATAATATATATATATATATATATATATTGCATGTAAGTGTAAAAAAATAAGACCTCATAGTGCGCAACTTAAATTTCATAATCTTTTGACGTATATTTTTTTATAAAATAAACATAAATCGAAAAAAATATACTTTGATCATGGACAAATACCTTTTGGAAAATCTAAATTTTTTAAAAGATAATTTAGATAGATAAAATTCTGATTTCTTTCTCTTATTCCTTTACTTTGACATACGAGCATTGTTATATATCAACTCTCATAGGCTCAATATCGATTCATTAAGCTTGTGAATCACAGAGTCAAAATAATCTTTCCTCAGCCTTTCTATATTTACCGGAAACTTTATGTGCAAAGTGTTTCTCCAACGTCTTCTCTCCCCTTTTCCCCCGAAAAAGGTTTTAAGATATAATTTCTAAGGATTTCTTTCCATATTTAATTTTTTTTCTTCCAAGAAATTTTATTTTTAATAAATTTTATTAGCATTAGGAATTCGAAATACTTAGTAACCCTAATAATATCATGCTATCATGTTTTAACATTCTGTTGAATGGTGGCCTTTGAAGAGCCTCAGTTACGTTAAGCCGGGAATATGGCCATGTTTGGTAACCGTAGGCGAGAAGGATCACATAAGAAGCTGGACAGGTTGATTCGTTTCCTTCACCTCTCTTTCTTTCCTTCTCATGCTCCTCCCCCATCGAAGATGGCACGACAATTGGGACAAGCTCACTCTCCGGCCGCCCTCCTTGCAACCCTCTTCTGCCTCCGTATCTTCCCCGCCCTCGCGGCCGCCGCTGACTCCGGCAACCTTGAACCACCAAGTGTACCAACCCTAGACCCACTCTTCGCAGAGCCGGAGCGAAGCGGGAGGGTCGTGACGGTAAGCAAGGACGGCTCCGGAGACTTCCGAACGATCACGGACGCCGTCAACAGCATCCCATCTGGCAACACCGCCCGCACAGTCATCAAGATCGGCCCGGGGGTCTACCGGGAGAAGATCCACGTCGACCAGTCCAGGCCGTACGTCACGTTCTACGGCCAGCCCGGTGCGATGCCGACGATATCGTTCGACGGCACGGCTGCGAGGTACGGGACGGCGAACAGCGCCACCGTCGCCGTGGAGTCCAGCAACTTCGTCGCAAGCAACGTGATCTTCGAGGTAGGCGGACTCCAGAGACCGAAGCAGTAGCAGTAGGGTTTTCACAGGCATAGAACTGACCTGCTCTGATGCGTCTCGCGGTGTTGAAGAACACGGCACCGATGCCAAGCGATGGAGTGCAGGGAGCTCAAGCGGTGGCGATGAGGATATCGGGGGACATGGCAGCCTTCTACAACTGCAAGTTCTACGGATACCAAGACACGCTTTGCGATGACACAGGCAGGCATTTCTTCAAGAACTGCTTCATTAGGGGAACAGTCGACTTCATCTTTGGCAATGGCAGATCCATCTACCAGGTACTATACTCTCTTCTGCTTCCTCTTTGTTGCACACTTAACATGGATGAAGAAGAATCCATGTTACATCCACAGGAAAAGAGAAGCATATATGTAATCTATATGTGCAAAATCAATCCCTTTTTTTAAAGTAGATTAATAATTTAGTTTGCTGAGATAAATTATTTGATTTTTTGATTAATTATAGTATTCTTGCTAGTAAAAGATGTTTTTTCTGTGTTGCATGGAGAAGAATGAATGGCACAGAATATATATATATATATATATAAATTATTTTTTGGAGTAAAGGATAATAATATAGTGTGATGCTGTGATATCGGATTGCAAGTGACACGAATGAGAGTAACTATAAATTAATATAATATATTTTTTTATTTTTTTTAAATAATTTAATTTATTAAGATTGATTAATTAATTAATTTTTAAAATTAATTATAGTATTTCATCTAGTTTAAAGTCGAAGCTTCATTAATGTGTCATTAACAAAATTAGAAGAATGCCAAATTAATGCTCTTAGGTTACTCAGACATACTTTAGCAGGTTCCAAACACTGAGTAAAATTAATGTAATATAACCACACTACATGGGTGTAAATGCACTTATGGATTTTTAAGGCACATTTACGGCTAAATTAATCAAACTCACAGCAATTGAGTGTATTTAAATTTCTCTTGTGTACAAGCATTCCAATAGTCCACTCCAAAGGATAATAATGTGTTTCTCTATTAAATGATTTTTTCCTTTTTTAAATCTAGTGGTATGGAGATTTTTTTTTCCCAATTTATGAAACAGTTTTAGCTTTGGTCTAATGCCATTAAGCGCAAAGAAAAGTGCAATAAAACAAAATCAAATCAAAAATAAACAATGAGATGGATGCTTTACATATATACAAAGAATTTTACAACTTTTGTGACCTTTTTCGGCGACAGAAACTTCCATCTAATCAACAAATCTTACAGAACTGTGAAATCGAATCAGTGGCAGATAATGTCGCCTACATTACAGCACAAGCCAGATCTAATCCCTCAGATAAGAGTGGCTTCTCCTTCATCCACTGCAACATCACCGGCACCGGGAACGCATTCCTGAGCCGGGCATGGCGAGAGATGTCTAGGGTGGTCTTCTCCTACACCCACATGGGCCGCCTCATCGACCCCAGAGGCTGGGACAACAAGGGCATCGCCGGCCGCAACAGGTATCGCCACCCATCTCTTCCCTGATCTCCCTGCACATGAATCCCACCCAGTCTTGGGCTTCTTCCCTGAGATGTGAGCCAGCACTTGATCTTGAACCAGGACGGTGTACTTTGGCGAGTACAAGTGCCTGGGACCTGGGGCTGTTACCGATGGGCGT
Source organism: Musa beccarii (assembly GCA_024322285.1). NCBI lineage: Eukaryota > Viridiplantae > Streptophyta > Magnoliopsida > Zingiberales > Musaceae > Musa > Musa beccarii. The sequence goes on along the minus strand of CM044396.1, from coordinate 6,529,757 downwards.
GTGAGGTTTGCGAGATTACTCACTGATGAGCAGGCAAGGCCCTTCCTCACCATGGACTTCATCCAAGCACAATCATGGCTTCTTCCTCCCCCAGCAGTCTAGGAGCTCAGCATGTCATCTCCGTCTCCTCTTTGCGCCATGTTTGGTCGCTGCTTCCTGTTCTATCATTTGTTTGCCACCATGCATGTTGTGTTGCAAGACCATGCGATTTGGAGAATAAAAGGATTCCAAAAGCGTAGTAGTAGTCATCACAAAAGCAGCTTTTCAAGCATTGCATTTCCAATCAATCATCACATGGTTCACAGCACCATTTTCCCAAAACTATGTTGGGGATTACACAGCTTAATCGCAGCAACTCCCCTGAAATCCGAGGTAGGAGGAAACATGTTTCAGAGCTCTCCTTAAGCTTAGCACATACCACCAAGTGGAAGTTCTATCGATCCCTATGATTGCTGTGGCTGACTAAGAACAATCCCAAGCTCTCTCACTCCTCAATCCCTGTTGGATTTCCTTCTGCAATGACAGAGAGCAGTTCGAACAAACCTCAACATTCACAATGAATCATGCATAGCACTTGAACGAAGACAAAGCCCGAGCTTACTTACCGTCATCGATGAGGCCCTTGCCGTGCCGGTCCATGCACTGGAGGATGTACTTGAACGTCTCGATCTCGCAAGGGATGGTGAGTCCGCCCTTGTGATCGAAGCCGAACTCCTCCTCAGCCTTCTCCAGCAGCAGCCTGAACACCGGCAGGCTGAAGTAACTCGTCGGAATCACAAACCTCCTCTGCTCTGGTCCTACGTACACTGGGCAGTACCCCTTGGGGACATCCGGCGGCGCCTCCGGGCTCTGGAAGCACTCCTCGTCGGAGTCACACTGGACGCACACGCCCTTTAGGCGGCTGCTGATGGTCGGGGGGATCACGGACGCCCTGTGCCGGTCCTCCTTTGACCCGAGGGCGATCGACTGCCATTTCTGAAGGATCTCTCGCAGTCTCACAATCTGCCAGATACTAGTCACCTTCCCAGCTTCCTCACCCATGGCTGCAAGTCCCAAACCAGTGATGGTCGGACTCAGAACGCCAAGTGATGATGGATTTCAGTGGCCTTAAGCATTCATAGCTCTGACCGGAGACAGAAAGAGCAACATAGAGATCATAACGTATTTCTAGAACAAATTACAAGATCATACAACTTACCAAAAGATGATGCAGAGGGGAAGATTCTAATCAACAATGTTTGGTTTCTACTGCTGATGACAGAAGATTCACTACAGACTACTCTTCTGGATCCAGGAATCAGTAGACATCTAGTGACTCACATTCCAGCAGGGATCTGAAGACAGGATCATGGATTGCACTAACATGAATCTTGTAAAGATTCTGAGACACAGCAAGATTTCATCTCTCAAAAACCATCTTTAGATCTTCAGAAGTAGCAGATTGCGATGCAACATGTGAATTCCTACAAATATTCCAGTTAATGGTAAGTTATTCGGATTTAGGCATCTAAATATGTCGGGAACAAAAAAAATCTGGTGAATAACATTAGATCGGATTGTTAGAGCTCCTAAAACAATATTATGTGCTTCAGTACTTGTATTGCTGGGTTACAGCAACAAACCTGCAATACTTCCCGCAATTTAAGCTTCACATATCAAAAATTAATTCAGGTCTTGAAGGATTGCAACTTGAGTCTAATTTGATGCATCAACAACCTGAAATGTACATCTTATACAGGAAAAAAAAAATCCAGAAATGTCAAGTTAATCTCATTTCAGTAGTGTTGGATGAAACCTTTACCACCTATTCTCATGAGAGCTGGCATTAAAATGGAAATAAGGAGACCAATACTTCCTTTACCAGTGGTAGATTTGGACATAAGAATAACCATGGTTAATTACTTTCGAAGATATCTTGATCAACCTACAGTTAACTTAAATTAATCTTGCATAAATTCCAGAGCAAGCAGATCAAATTGCAACAAATATATATATGTATTCATAAGCAAACAATTTTTCGCTATTATTACCTTTAGAGGCATTAGAGATGGCAAGATAATTGCATGCAGAGAGGAGAAGCTGCCATTGTGAATGAGGAGAAGAGTGGGTTTGAGACGAAGATAGAATAAGAACACCAAGTGGGGAGCAAGAACACACCTTGTTGGAGAGGTAAGGTCACCCAATGACGAATTTATCTCTATCTTTTGCTTTTTTCTCTCATCTCTCCCCGACACAAGTGATATCCACCGAGGGCAACATAGGAAGATAAAAATTGACCGGGCGGGCCCGGTCAACGCCGCAGACGTCAACCTCGGTTGTGCCGATCTTTACGCGCCAAAAGGAATGCTTTCTTGGGGGAGGCCCTCGCTGGCGTCATCTCCACCGTCGATGTCGCTGCCACATCTGACGGATGAGATCGGTTTGATCAGACGATCCCTTTCTCCTTTCCGTGATCCAACGTGACAACCTCAAAAGGGTACTTTGGAGAGCATGATCGCATTGATTGATGCATCCAAGTCAAAAGATGTGGGGTTAAATCTCTCTTTCTTTTCCTTTTTTTTTCTCTTTTTATTCTTAAAGATAAAAGATGGATAAAGCGTGAATGATGAGAGGAGGAAATTAAAGTTATGATGGGGATAATTTAATAGTAATAATAATTATTTATGGCTCACTATGCTTTGATTTTGTTGGAATCGAAAGCAGATGAAGAAATAGTCTCATATCCGTGAAATTATAATGAGTCTGAATCATGATGACGATGATGAAAATTTTTGTACTCGTTTTACATCATAAGCTCGGACTAAATTGTTCAGTCTACTAAACTATGTAAAGCCTATGATCCTGTGAACTATAAGACCTCACTGAGTTATGGGCCTGACATGAACTATTTCCAGAATCAAACTAAGCAGTAAGTTATGATCAAGTAGAGGAGTGTGCTTGAAGCCCAAGTCACAGTCTAGTTTTAGCTGCACAAGGCAGTACCAACTGAGTTTTATGGCATAGTTCTGATCATTACTATGCTTTGCTCAAGCAGTCTGTTTTGAGGTCAAAGGAAAAGGATGGCACAGTGCACAAGGCAGTATCGCAGATGAGCTGTTTTCATGACTAAATCTTATTTACCAGTCTTGTTGCATTGAGATCTTCCAGTGGAGTGAACCAGCACAGTGTAGAAGGGGTTGCTGACTTCATGATCCACTTTCTTTTGATTGTCTGGAAAGGCAAAATAAGTAGTTTTCAGGATATGCTAGCAGAAAAAAGCATGATTGTTCATTTGCAAGCTTCCGGGTGAATTAAAATGATTGGGTATTGAAATCTTGGAAATAGCCTCCTCCAAGAATACTTTGACAGAATGATGTGAGGGGGTGATTAGAAGAATGATTTAAACTGAGGAATCTGCCTTCAGAAAAAGATGAAAAACTTTAAACTGGACATCAGAAAGAACTGAGGAATGACTTGTTACATACTCTGAGAAATCACTAGAAAAGGATTACATACCAACTGCACCATTCTGATTTAGAATGTGGCCACATCTTATTGGAGCTTCCAGGAAAGGTGCTCCCAGGGATCGTGTGGTCTAGACTTTAGAGGACTGTCATGTTCCATGGTCCACACAATAGGCAGTCAGTCTGTCATGGCTTTGGTGGATGAACAGGGGCTGAACAATTGCAAGGTGGTGGTACAGATCCAAATGCTTGGTGCTAAGAGCCTCTGATGTTGACCGACTATTTTCAACAAGGACATGAGAATGTATGTATATTATTTCCCATCTTAGTGAAGTCTTTCTCAGTCTTCTCCTCCTTCCATCACTTGTGCCATGAGGCCTCAGGCTCAGTAAATTTGAAGACAGCACTCGTACTAGGGTCCACAAGGCAATTCATGAGCAACCACTCGTACTTGTGAAAGCTTTTAGTTTTGTGTAAGAATTCAATTCTCTCTAATTGTTACAGAGAACTGGTCCACCAGTTCTCTGTAGAAAATTAAGAGGATCCTAACTATTACAATCTTACTGGACCATACTGATGAAGCTAAATGAATCCACTTCTGATGGACCTACTTCACCTAACATTCCATGATCAGCAGCATGGCTGGAGGCTTCAACTCAGATTCAGCATGATCTGTCTTTGATTAGCATCATTGCTTGGATATTTGTGATACTGGATTCAGATAATTCATTCATAAGATAGTAAATAGAGGCTCTAATGCAAACAAAAAGTTGAAGAGTATAAGATTCCAAGTTGAGGTACAGATATATAACTTGAATATATCTGAGCCTGGAAACTGTAGTAAAGGAATGCATGACAAGCTCAGATATGCATTTCTTGTGTTACTGTCATTTCATGAATTCAATTATTCTTGCATAAACTATGGAGTAACCAACAAGAATACCAGCACTTATGATAATTTTTTTATGTTCATGGCACATCTTGTGTAAACTTAAGCCAACACTTATGCTACTAGAAAGACATGTTCACTATTTGCTGTGTAGGAACTGCAGGGTATGCAGAAGCCACTCAGATTATAGTGTCAAGATCATCAACGGATAAGTTTGAAGATAACATGAAAATTGTGACAATTCAAACTTATCCACTGTGGCAGACAATCATTTATAATTTCTTCTCTACCTTTTTCTGTATGTTTGAAACCTTATGATAAATAAGTAATTTTTTGAAAAAAAAAATAAACGATGATGTTCTTATTATCAACAGCTAAATGTTGTATGAACTAAGTTGATTGATATCTTTGGTACTTATTGGATAAGGTTTCGAATTCTCAATAATATTACTAGACTAATATTTTAGATTTAAAATCTTCAACAATAAATTTTATTTACAATCATATATTTTGAGAGAGAAAATTGTCAAAAAAAAATTCTAGTGCATTCTTTAGTGACATATGGATAGCCACTGAAGTAAGGTTGTCTATTTCTTTAGCTTGACTCTCAAAGATGATGAAGAGCAATAAAGAAGGGTAGAAGGATTTGTGGTCCTTCTGACACCCAAACTTGAACTAAATAGTCATACTTACTCAAACATAGCTACCATAATAATTAATCATGTATTACCATTATTCAAGAATTTTTAAGGCCTAGTCAAATACTAATTACTCCCTATGAAGTGTGGCTCATATTTCTTTGCATTTAGCTGTCTCATGTCACATATTGGCTAACTGATCTCTTTTAATAGGATCATATCTCATAAGGGCTTGCAATGGATGAGATGGAAGTTAGATTTATCCCAAAAGATGAACTAGATTAGTATCCATTAGCCAATACCATTAATCCAATTTTAATGCTTATATATGAAAAATAAAGGTATAAAAAATTAATTTTATTATTTACTTTCCAATCCTTTTGAATACATGTGATGCCCAGAACTAAAATTCATTCAAGTGGAAGAATGAGAGTTATTTGTCATGAACAACAGAAATTTTTATTTAATTTTATGTTAATGTTTTTTCCATCACAGAAAAGATATTGTTGATGTGTGAAGTGATGCTAATCAATTCAAAGAGTAAGACTCATCCTCATAGTGTTTGATTGCAAGTTTTGGCATTCCAAACTCACAAATACATAAATAGTCTCAACCATCTCTGGCATTATCTCCACTTACAATGCCTTCAACCAAGAACAACCACTGACAGGAACAGATACCTAACCCTGAATTGGATTGGTGCAGAAAATAGGGTGATGAAGATGGTGACATGTTTAGGTCATTGCCTCCCAATAATGCACTCTTTTTTATTTATCATCATTGGAAGGTTTCTGGCGATATTTCCTTCCATGAAAACCTAATGCTGCTTTTCTGACTATTTCTTCATCGATCATGTAACTTTTTATCTGCTTTGGGAAGTTCACTTGAAATGGATGGTCACCATGGAAGACAAAGATGGGTGGAAAAGTCAAACTAGTATACAACCCTAATTGATTTGTTTGAGGGCGGCTAACCGCATGAATGATCCACTTTGTTAATCTAATTGAGTGTTTCTACTTCAAAGTTCATCTTTTTTTTTTGTCTCCTGATGATAAAGGGTTTAACACAATAAATTTTTAGGGCTTAAAAAACTATTTACATCCTTTTTTTAAAAAAAATAAGTAATGAAGAATTAATCTAAGGTACGATGCGTTGAGTTATCTGACAGTCAGTTTTTATCAAGTAAGATACTTATTTTAAAAAATATATATATATTTTAGAATGAGATTTCAAATATTCCATTTTTGTTAATTGAGTCTGATGCATTATTATAATCTATTCTAAAATAACTTGTCTAAAAAATTATTTAGAATAATACGATTTATCTTCTTTTCTATTCAGTTGATTAGCAATCAAAATAAATTAAATTTAATAAAAAAATCAAATGCTAGAGAGGAAATGGTAGCACAACTTTCTCGATTTGATTAGGTATATTTTTTTATTAAGCTGTCTCCTTCATTGGGTAATAAAAAAATTCTATTCTATTTAATTATTTATATTAGATTAGAAAAATTAGATACCATGTCATTCATTTGCACCTAAAATATCATCGCCTATCATAACCCTAATGAGTGAAAAAGATCGACGATCACATCAAATACGTGATTTGATCAAGCTAAATAACACGTAGCTAAGTCAAATCACACACGGTCATATATATATATATATATATATATATATATATATATATATATAATAATAATTATTTCCACAATATCGAAAACCCGTTTCCCTCTATAAATGGGCGCACTCTCGACCTCTGCTGATGCCTTCCATGTATCGATAATTCATGGTAACAAACCGATGAAGTGTTTGTAACAGTTGCTAATAGCAATAATAACGACAGTAGTGATAATAACAGAGTCCGAGAGGGGAAAGAGGAAGAATGAGTCTTCTCCACCACCTGTGGGACGATACCGTCGCCGGGCCGCTACCGGACACCGGCCTTGGCAAGCTACGGAAGGCCTCCTCCTTCTCCCCTTCCTCACTCTCTGCTGCCGCCGCAGCAGCCGCTCCTGTCGCTCTCCAGGTCACTCGGAGCATCACCATCCTCCGGGACAGCGCCTCCGCCGCACCGCCCTCACCGTCGTCTTCTGCCGCCTCGTCGCCTCGGGGCCCGTGGAGCGCCCTTGATTCCCCTCTTTCCTGTGAGTCTGCCGCCTAACCCTGTGGGGCAAGGAGAATACCGAAAAAGATCGTCTTTTTATTACCTGTTTGTTTCCTCCTGCAGCTCCGACGCCGAGGGGAGACTGGAAGAGGCTTCGGAGGAAGCCGACGCCGGTGGCCGAGGGGGTGGAGACCGCCGAGCCGAGAAGCCCCACCGTCTATGACTGGTTCGTCCTGCTCATTAATCTCCCTCTTTTCTCTTATTTTCTTCTCCATATTAATTAATTAATTAAAATGGAACATTTTAATATAATATATGTATACGTAAATATATTTTTTTTGTGCATCCAAACAATGATCTTCTTGCGTTAATTTGATATGTTAATTACTGCGTGTAGGGTGGCCATAAGTTCCCCGGATAGATGAGAGTGAGATGTAGAGAAAACTCTTTTCTATTCTTCTCCATATCAACTAATTAAAAATCAGAGATGGCACATGATATATGTGTGTAAGCAGATGATGATGTTCTTGCATTAATTTGGTCTTATTGGTTGTGTTAGAAACTGCATGAAGGATGAGATGGAGGAAAGACCCCTCTTTTATTTTCTTCTCAGGATCAACTAATTAACAACAAATAAATCCCTTTTTTCCTTTCAAAGATGGCACATGTAATATGGGTGTGTGTGTGTGTGTGTGTGTGCAACCAAAAAGATGATCTTCTTGGATTAATTTAGTTTTAATTGCTAAGTACTCCAAGTGGGGTGGTGACAAGTTATTTGGACAGTTGAGATGGAGGAAAATATCTTTTCTTTCTTCGCCTTATCAACTGGGTCTTAATTGTTGTGTTAAATACTGCATGTAGGATGGTGATAACTTGTCTGGAATTTCTTTTTTCTTTTTTTTCTATATCATGTAATCAAGAATAAAAATACCTTTCTTTGTTCTTCATGATGGCTAAACATGTTGTGTATGCATCCAAATGGTAATCTTCTTGCATTAATTTGGTTTTAATTGTTTTATTAATTACTGCATGTAGGGTGGTGATAAGTTCTCTGGACAGTTGAAACTCGTATTGAGGAAAAAAAAAAAGGAAAAATGTTGAGCTGAAACAGCAAAATATGAAGAAGATGCAGTAAGGGAAGATTATATCTTTTGCTAGCATGTATGCAGATTTTTTATAACTACAATAAAGTTGGAAGCGGGCGTAGAAGAAGAGAGGAAGAGAGAAAAAGGGGGTGTATGAGAACTTGGAGTGTGAAAAGAAACCTAAGCAGGGTGCGGTCAGTTTGTAACGAATGGAGTCTTGGTATGTGGATGTGATGATGGATAATGCAGTGCATGTTATCAGAGCTGTTGTGCTTGAAATCACTGTTTGCTCCTTGATTAGAATTCCTGTATCAAGATAGTCCAGTATAACTTTTTTATGTAGCTTAGCAATATCAACTGGTAGTGAGAGCTCCACAATCTTTAATTACTGAAAAAAGAAGTGTTTTTTCTTCTTCTTATTTTTAGTGTCAGATGGTGTGTATTGAGAGAGAATTGAGATCTCAAGTATTTACTAGCTGTAGTTGGTCTAGATTTGGAGACCTCTTTTTAGTATCAAATTGAAGGATGGACTGAAGTCTCCAAAGAACAGAGAGCCAGTGAGTGCTATGTAGATGATGCCAGTGAGTGCTTAGAGGTGGATGTAAGCCATATGGAGGTATATATTTTTACTTGATACATTTGGCTTGAATAGAAATGCATAGCAAGCAAGATCTACCTTTCATATTATATATAATTGTCAACCCAAAATATACAAGGGAAAATAAAATTAAAAAGACTGCAGTTATCTGTAATCTGATCAATTCTCTAGAATAAAAAGCTGCATTCAGATCTTGTTCTCAGCTTGAAATAAACACTCTATTTTTTCTCAAAAATAAACACAAGAACTAACAACAGTCGCAGACAGATTAAACTGAACTCCCAAGTTCTTTTGTCACAATCTGCCAGCTCTAATTGTCTGCATACAAAGGTTGTACCATTTATGTTTGATTCACTGATCTCTCTAAGCTAGTTTGCCCACACTGATTGCTTGGCCAGGAAGCATGATAGGATCCTATTGCTAGCATGACCATGGATTGATCAAAAGGTCTGACTGCCAATGAAATTTTGTAATCAGCCACTCTATGGATGAGCAATTGTCTAAGTCTACACTCATCTGGTCTAATCACAATATGAATTGGTGAGTTGAGACAATAGGAAGAGATCTTGTGTCGTTCAATTTGTGAGAAATACTTTATTGGAAAGATTTATTAGAAAGGTTGTTCTAGGAAAGAGTAGTGTTTCAAGTGTAGGATTTATTTGTCTTTAAAAGAAGAAGCAAGATTGGTATTGAAAGCCGATCTCCAGAGAAATCGAGACTTGAATATGCGTCAAGATGATCTAATCATTATAATTTAATTTACATCTATTAATTATTTATTATTTGTGCTTCTTATTTTTATTTATATATCTATTTATCATTGTCTCTAATTATTCTCTTATATCAAAATTTTGATGCTTTGACAAGCACTAATTCACTTTCTCTCAGTATCATTACCAATTCTAACAATATATACTTTTTTCTTCAATTAACATTTCAAAGTTTATTAAATTTATATAAGCTACTTCACTCTCCTTTTAATGCCATTAAAATCATAAAAATTTGATATTAAGAGGGTCATTTTATCACAATCATATCATGTTCAATAAGATGAATTACACATATTAAAAAACTAGAATAAAAATTTTTATATTTTCTATGGATTATGATTTATGGAATATTATTGAATTTGATTTCCAAAAATCTTTTAGATCTTAAATGAATAAAATGATATGCAATAAAAATATTTTTTAAAAAAATATTATTGTGATTTATTTTGTTTTTACAGTCATAACATGTGACATCGCACATCATATTTGGCATACAATCACTTGTTAATGTATATGCAAAGTACAAGAATTTAAGATTGATTTTTCAATATGTAGCTATAAATTATTTTAAATAAGTCAAACAAATCCATGGGTGGTGTTACACATGTTTTATCAATTTTGTTAATGGATTTAAAATGCTTGACAAAAATTTCGCTAACATCAAATCGGTGAATTAAATTTTAGTATCACTTCATAAAAATTTGGGACTCAAAGATAATGACCACCTAAAAAGTTAAAGATTTAAGCTACTAAAGAATTATTAATAACTATTGAGATGACTTGCAAAAACACGTTAAATAAGAATTTCTCCAAAAAGAAGGATATTGCATTGAAGTCCTTACAAGATACTCAAAATGAAGAAAGTTCTGAAAAATAATCATTCTCAAAGAAATATATTAAGAAAAATAAACCAACAAGAATGTTAAAACTAAAAATGGGTCAAGAAAACTTACGCATATTGTTATTGTATAAAGCCTCCATAATTCAAAAGTTAGGATCGTTGAATAAAGAAAAAGATATTTAAAATAACATGAGATTAATCAAATATATCAAGTTGAAGTAACATGACAAATTATTCCTTTATAGCCCTTGACAACGGGGTAATTAATTTTCTAATATCTTTTATCAAACTAGTATACGATGAGTTGAAAAAATTAATAAAAAATATAAGTCGTTAAAATAGGACAGGTTTGCCTTAGCTCTTCTTCTCTCTCTCTCTCTCTCTCTCTCTCACTCTCTCTCTCTCTCTCTCTCTCAGGTATCTTCGTTGATAATGTGTTTGTAGTCTTTATTTTTTCCTCTTCCTTCATACAAACTAATGTGTTTTTACAAAGACAAACTAATGTCCAACAACAACAGTGAATGTCATGACAATGTCGGAGTTCTTATAATTTTTCTTAAACTTAGACAATAAAGGGTACCTATTCATAGTTTTTTCTAGTAATGCAGGAGTCCTTTAAATTATCTTAAACTCCATTTGCCATGGACTTCTTTTTCTAGACTTAAAATCGATGTGATATCGCATTTAGAAAGTAGAATCAAGGGTAGCATTCTACTTCAACATATGAGTCCCAACAAAATCATAAGTTCACATATCATATGAAGATAATCTACTCAATATAATTTAAATTAATATAAATAATTAAGTAGATCATCATAGTCTTGCACATTGGTGACTGTGAGAAGGGTCAAGGAAATTTTATAGGACAAATATCTTTCTCTGTTGGAAAGACAGTTTTAATTTCCTTCAAAATCATTTAATCTAAACCAAATCGAAAACCATTTAAATCATTATTATTAGTTCTAACCAAATCAATTTTAATTCCTAATTTAGATTTGATACATATTTGGATCTTACACTTGACCCTTAGGAGGATGGGTTTGAAAATTGGATGGGTTTGATACATATGGTGCAACTAAACAAGTGGCCTTTGGGACTTTTTAAGTTGAATTTCTCTCTTATGGTGCAATATATATATATATATATATATATATATATATATATATATATATATATATTGGGAAAGAAATGAGTATATACTAAGAAATAAAATAATACCTTTGGTGGAAGTTCATATAAATAATAAAGGTATTTGAAAAAGAAAAGAGAGAGGATGTTGTAATCCACATCTTTCAATTTTCTTTCTAAATCGAAAATCATACATTGTACATGCATCACTACCATCATTTATTTTTTTCATGTTTCATACCTTAATATAGAACATGTCTCATCATTCATTATATATTTTATATTTTTAAATACCAATTAAAGAATGATTTTTAATGAATATTTTTTTTTATTTTTCATTTAAAAATAAAATTAATATGGACCACAACTCCCTACATCAAAATAAAATCCTTCCTCATATTATATATAAACCTGAGTAGGCACTATTTCTTTTTTCATTAGTCTTGAAAGGACTTGATTGCAAGAGAGGACCATGACAGAGGTCATCATCACCTTTACGAGATGATAGGTTCTCCCACCTTTTATATTTTAAAATATTTGATCGATGTTTTAATTGTTTAATATTTCATAATTTTTTTATATTTATTAATTTTAGATTTTCAAGAAAAGTGATGCAAGTACCTAGATTCAAATATTGTTGATATTGATTTAATTATTTTTAATATTATATTGATAGTTTGTAAATCATATTTAATGATGATCATGTCTTCATGTTATTGATTAGATTATTGATCATGAAAAATAATTATTTGTATTTATTTTCAGAAAACTCATATTTAAATTATGTTATCTTAGAAAAATAAATGAATGTTGACAAACCCTAGCTTGGTAGGGACCTAGTTCAACCGAGTTTGGCATGCATCTAGTCGAGACCAATGGCTGAGATGGATCAAGACCGACTCTAATCAAGTCTAGCAACAAGCCAACATGGCTCAATGCCCATAGCTCGATGACGCCCGGCATGGACCAACTCATTTCTCTAGCATCAACTCGGGTCAATTTATGTGTTGTTTGAAGTTGGTTTAGGACTAGTTTAAGCCGGTGTTAAGTCATTTCAGATTAGTTCAAATCTGTTCAAGTGAAGGTTAGACGATTACTTTTATCTCCTATTAGAAAAAAAAATCTCTTTTTTGATTAAAAAAAGACATCACTTAATCCATCTATATTGATAATTCAAGCATTGCATATACCATTAGTAGAATGAGAAATAGGAATACGGTGCACATGTCATTAGTCCGGACCATAACATTTCATTACTTATTGGTAAATCCATTATAATTTGTTAGGATCTAGAGCGGTACTAAAAGAAAATTAGTACAACGGTTAAAAATGTTGATTTAGATTTGAAAATTTCGTTCTAGAAAAATCACATTTCGACGAAAATCAATTTCTATTACGTTTTAACTTAAAAAGATTCGTAAGTGAAAGAGAAGGATTCAAGTGATTGCAATAAGGTAAAAGATTTACAGAAATGTAAATTGTAAGAAAAAAATATAAACCAATTTTATAGTAGTTCAATCCTTCGACCTACGTCCACTCCCGATTCCTTCTCCGTTGAGATCACCGGCTTTTACTGATGATCTTTTTTCAATAGACGAAGATCAACCACCCTTTTATAACTCTTTCTCCTTTTCAAAGGTTTAGGAGATAACCTCTACAGGCCTCACATAGATATATTTCTAAATTTTTCAAGAGGAGGGAGAGAACACTCAAGACTTTTTCAAGATTACAACTTGATTCACTAGAGTTTTAGTTTACTTTTTCTTGTGTCATCTTTGTAGGGATGAGTGGGGTATTTATAGGCCCCAAATGGCTCTAAAAATGAAGCCAAAATTTAAATTTTCGGGTCTTCTAGGTACAAGCGGTACTACCGCCTGCATTGAGCAGTGCCACCACCTATAGAACCTAAAAAAACAAAGGTTCTGGCAGTGCTACCACTGGCCTGGAGTGGTACCACCACTATAGCTTTACTATTGGACAGTACCACTGCCTGCAGCTTTGAAAAGTATGCTTTTTCACTTTTTCAACTCACCGCTAGTTTGGCGATACCACCGCCAACATTTAGGCCACTGAATAGGCCTCTCAATGAGCCCAAATTAGTCCAGTTTAAGCTCAATTGGTCGCTAATTAAGTTAGTATGATTTCACCCAAAACCATCTCAATTTTGATCTAACCTTCGACCATTAAGACATAAACAACTACAAGCTACGAATCTAAGTTATCCGGCATGTCATTGGTTCTCCCAGTGAACTTCCGGCAATCTTTCGGTGATCTTCCGGTGAACTTCTAGCGCATTGTCCAAACCTTCAGTGTAGTGCTTGATCCACCGGTATGTTGACTCCTGCAACATCCATTCTCGGGGCATTGTCCGATTCTTCCGACCCGATGTCCGAATTTTGACTCCGGCCCAACACTTGATTCTTCTTGCTTTAATTATTTTGCTTCTTTTGATCAAGGTTAGTCCTGCATCACTTATCTCAAAGCATAGATTAGATAACAAATTTATCAATTGATTTCATCATCAAAATCTGAGACTTAACAATCTCCCCCTTTTTGATAATGACAACAAATTGATAGAGTTAAACTCAACTCCCCCTATCTATATGCCATATATCAAAATAAGGTAAACTTGAATTCAAAAGAAATAATAATCTTTGAATTCAAGTGAAACAATTTTGATCATATATAACATATTGTATCAAGATTTCATACATCATGCATCATAATTTCAAATCATCAAAGTACAATATGCACAATCACAATAAATCAATATCACTTTAGGTATAACATACATGATATCAAAATATTAAGATTTTCAATTATTCATCATTACTTACTTCTCTCTCTTTGTCATCAACAAAAAGGAGAAAAGTTCACAAGTGAATTTTGAAATATGCAAGATAGTATTTTAGCAAGTTTTATTTTAGAATATGCAAGCTGGCAAGTTTTTGAGATTGGAAGTTACACAAAAAATTTCTACTTCTTGTAAAAGCTAGCACTTTTCTTTAGATGTACAAGCACTTTTGGATCTCTTGAGATGTGCAAGCTAGCATTTTTGCTTTTCTTGAGATGCTAGCAAGTTTCTTTCTCCATTTTGTCATTAAACAAGAAATGAAGAAGATGAGAAGAGTTCATGGTACAAAAATTTATATCATGAATGAATAAATATCAAGGAAATGATCATGACATGAAAGATAAAAGATCAAATCATAAATTCTAAATATCATGAATCATTTTAGTAAATCTTCTTTTGTAAATTGTGAAAGAGGAAGGAATCATAAGTAACGATCTCAATTTAAAAAGAAAACTCAAGTTACGAAAATCGAGAAATCCAAAAAAATATGTATAAGAGGAATTCATGCATTAGGAAGATTTAACATGCCTAATTCTCTTCTAATAAAATCAAATTATTCCTTATTCAGAGGTTTGATAAAAATATCAACTAATTGATGTTTCGTGTCAATAAACTCTAAGATTACATCATGATTATTAACATAATCTCATATAAAATGATGCATAATATCAATATGTTTAGTTTTAGAGTGTTGAATGAGGTTTTTAGTTAAATATATAACACTTGTGTTATCATATTTTATGGGAATATTCTTTAAATAAATTCTATAATCTTCTAATATATTTTTCATCCAAATAACTTATGCACAACATGCACTTGCGGTTTTGTATTCGGCTTCAGCCGTAGATAGTGCAACCGAATTTTGTTTCTTGGAAGACCAAGAAACAAGTGCATATCTTAAAAATTGACATATTCCGGATGTGTTTTTTTTATCTATTCTATATACACCAAAATCGAAATCTGCATAAGCTATTAAATCAAAGTTATCAGATTTTGGATACCATAATCCTAGATTATGAGTTCCTTTAAGATATCTAAGGATTCTTTTAACAGTTTAAGATGAGATAACTTAAAATTAGCTTGAAATATAGTACAAAGTCCTACACTAAATATGATATCCGATCTAGTTGCGGTGAGGTAAAGTAAACTACCTATCATTCCCCTATATATTTTTTATCAAAACTTTCTCTACTTTCGTTCATGTCTAACTTAGTTGAGGTACTCATAGGAGTGTTGATGGCTTTTGAACCATCCATATTAAACCGTTTTAACAATTGTAAAGCATATTTGGTTTGACTAAAAAATATACCATCACTAAGTTATTTAATTTGTAATCCTAAAAAGAAGATTAGTTCACCTATTAGACTCATTTCAAACTCTTGGCTCATACACTTAGCAAATGATTCACATAACGATTCGTTTGTAGAACCAAAGAGAATATCATCAACATAAATTTAAACAATAAGAAAATTATTTTTAAAATATTTAATAAATAATGTAGTATCGACCTTACCTTTAGTAAAATTATTTAAAATTAGAAATGAGCTAAGTCTCTCATACTAATCTCTTGGGGCTTGTTTTAACCTATAGAGAGCCTTAGTCAATTTAAACACATGATTAGAAAAAAAAAGTTTTCAAAACTGGGTGGTTGTTCATCAAACACTTCTTTGGAAATAAAACCATTTATAAAAGTACTTTGGACATCCATTTGAAATAATATAAAATTATTACTACTAGCATAGGCAAGGAGCATCCTAATGGCTTCTAATCTTGCCACAGGAGCGAATGTCTCTTCGTACTCGATACCTTCTTCTTCGTTGAAACTTTTGGCCACTAATCTAGCCTTGTTTCAAACCATGATACCAAATTCATCTTGTTTATTTCTAAAGACTCATTTAGTACCAATAACTAAATGGTCACTAGGTCTAGGTATAAACTTTCACATCTCATTCCTCTCAAATTGGTTCAATTCTTCTTGCATTGGGATAACCCAAGAATCATCTTTCAAGGTTTCATCAATACACTTAGGTTCAATTTGAGAAAGGAAAGCGACGTTGGCACAAAAATTCTTAAAAGAGGAACAAGTTTGAACCCTTTTTTATGTGTCTCCTATAATTTGCTCTTTTAGATAGGCATATATATACTTTCATTCCTTAGGTAAGAAATTTTGGAGAAAAAATGCATCCAAGTTGCTATTTTGCGAAGAAAGTTCATTCCAATTCAACCCATCAAAACCAAGATCATCATCAAAATTATTTTTCTTAAATTTGAAAACTTCATTAAAAACTACATGAATAGACTCTTCTATAACCAAGGTTCTTTTGTTGAAAACACGAAAGGCTTTAGAAACGGAAGAGTAACCAAGAAAGATGCCTTCATCGGATTTAGCATTGAATTTTCCTAAGGCATCATTCTCATTCAAGATAAAGCATTTGCAATCGAAAACTTTAAAATAAGAAACATTTAGTTTTTTATTATTCCATAATTCATAAGGGGTTTTGGATAAAGATGGTCTTACTAGAACCCTATTCATGACATAGCAAGCAGTATTAATGGCTTCAGCCCAAAAGTATTTTGGTAAGCTATGTTCATTTAACATGGTTCTTATCATTTTTATAAATTTCTATTCTTTCTTTCTACTACATTTTGTTGAAGATTCCTCGGAATAGAGAAGTTGTGGTTATATCCATTAGATTTATAAAAATTTTAGAAGTCATGGTTTTGGAATTCACCGCCATGATCACTCTGAATCGATGAAATCATGAAACCCTTTTCATTTTGAACAAGTTTACAAAATTTAGACAAATATTTAAAACAATCACTTTTGTGAACCAAGAAATAGGTCCAAGTGTATTTGCTATAGTCATCTATAATGATAAATGCATATTTGCTATCTCCTAGACTCATTGTGTCAATTGGTCCAAATAAATCCATATGGATCAATTGTAATGGTCTAGAGGTACTTATTTAATTTTTTGGTTTAAAACTAGTTTTTATTTATTTTCCTAATTGACATACATCACATACTTTGTTTTTAATAAACTTAACATTGGGAATACCTCTTACAAGTCCTTTAAATGTGATTTGAGTGATTAGTTTCATGCTCGCATGACCTAATCTCCTATGCCAAAACCAAGCATTATCATTCAAAACTGAAAAACGTATTTCATTACTAAGATCATCAATGTTTATAGTATTGACATTATTTTATTTTAGTATAATTATACATGTGTTATTGTGTGGTTTTTCAATGATGCAAGTATTAGATTCAAATTTCACAATATATCCCCTATCACATAATTAACTAATACTCAAAAGATTATGCTGTAAATCATCTACCAATAACACATTATCAATTAAAAAACTTGATTTATTACCTATAGTTCTCTTACCAATGATTTTACCCTTATTATCTTCGAAGGTGACATACCCTTCATTTTAGCTAGTGAGCTTAGAGAATTGAGATGGATCTTTGGTACTGTGCCTTGAGCATCCACTATCAAGGTACTATCTCTTGCTCCTAGCTTGTATGGGTGAATATATCTACAAAAGAGGATGATTTTTATGTACTTATTTGAACTTGGGTGCCTCAAAAATTGATCTACTAAATGTGTCATTGTTCATTGAGTTCCTTATTATTCCTTTAAAAACCCATATTAACTTTTGTGGACTAAGTTTCTTATACGGACATTTGTAGGCAACATATTCGGATTTGTAACAAAAATTACATTTCAAATGAGATGATACATGTCGTGTGAGACCTTTAATAAAGGTGGTTGGAGTTCGGTGAGATCCACTCATGAATCAAATATCACTCATTTTTTCAACGTGACCCTTATTTGCAAGGATCATGTTCAAGCCTTTGCTACCGACCTTAAACTTGTTTAGAGTCTCTTTAAGTAGCAAATTCTCATTTTTTATTATCTCTAAATGTTCACACTTAGAGCAAGGGGGTAAAGAGGGAGTATTGAGTTTAAAACTATCAAGCTTATCTAGTAATAAAGCATACTCCTTTTTTAATAAATTAAACTTTTTATTAATAGCTCTACATTCATCAAATAATTCATGGAAAGTAATTGAAAGTTTGTTAAAAAATAAATCTTCATTAATTAACTCAAATACCTCTTCTCCGAAAGCCATCAATGCGAAGTTGGTCTCCTCTTTGTTGCTTGCTTCTTCATCTTCGGAACTACTTGAGTCATCTCATGTCGCCTTTAGAGCTTTCTTCCTCTTTGGTTGCTTCTTCTTGGCTTGGGGGCATTCATTTTTGAAGTGCCCTAGCTTCTTGTATTCATAACATATAACTTGATCCTTTTTGGGTTCAAGTTTATTTTTAATATTATTTTTAAATTTATTCTTTCTTATAAATTTTTTAAATTTTTGAGTTAAGAGTGCAAGTTCATCATCAAGGTCCTCATCACTTGAAGATTCCTTCAAGTGGTCTTTTTGTGTTCTCAATGTCATATCCTTCCTATTCTTTAGAAAAGGGTTCTCTAGCTCATCATTAGCATGACATATCATTTCGTAGGTGATTAAAGACCTAATGAGTTCTTCGAGGGAAAAAGTTTTAAGGTCCTTAGACTCTTAAATAGCCATAACTTTTGGATCCCAACTCTTTAGAAGAGATCTTAAAATTTTAGTTACAAGTTCAAAATTAGAAAAACCTTTACCAAGTGCTTTGAGTCTATTGACGATATTCGTGAAACGGGTGTACATGTCTCCGATAGACTCACTTGGTTTCATTTGAAACAATTCATAAGAATGTACCAAGAGATTGATTTTAGACTCTTTCACTCGGCTAGTGCCTTCACGAGTGATTTCAAGTGTACACCAAATATCAAAAGCTGATTCACAAATCGAAACACGATCAAACTCATTTTTATCAAGTGCACAAAACAAGGCGTTCATAGCCCTTGCATTAAGTGCAAAAACCTTCTTCGCCGATTTATTCCATTCGTTCATCGGAAGAAAAGATTTTTAAAATCCATTTTTAATGATATTCTAAAGTTTAAAATCCATGAAAATCAAAAAAATCTTCATACGAGTCTTCCAATAAGTGTAATCTGACCCATTAAACATAGATAGACGTATAATGGAATGACCCTCTTGCATACCGGAATAAGTCATCTCTCTTGGGTTTTAAACCAATTGAGAGTGACCAAGCTCTGATACTAACTGTTAGGATCTAGAGCGACACTAAGAGAGGGGGGGTGCTAGGAAATCCATCAGGGGAGCGACATCTCATGCGCAGCGGAAGAACAAAAAAAAACAAAACACCCTAGATTTCCTGTAGAAAGTTTCCCATCATCGTGCGAAGATCGGTGTATTAAAATAAATCCGCGAAAACTACATGTGTAAAAGAAAGTACATAGGGAGATCGTATATCCCTGAATCCCTACAGATCTGTAGAAAAGGATAAAGGAGGTCAAGCATCCTCTTCTCTAGCGATATCCACACAGTAGGGACTACGTCGATGCACCTCTCTAGGGAGAGGAGAATAGGAGGTGATTACCAAGAGAACTCTTAGCCTATAGAGCTTTGGTTCCCTCCTATTTATAGAGGCCCCCTATCAACCCTAATGGATCTTTGCCCTATTGGGTATTGGATCTCCATCCAATTACCCAAGCCTTTTAGATTAGTGAGTCTCTACCCAATAATCTCTTATTAGCAATTATTGGATCTAATCTCAGGATTCAATAATTTAGGGGCTTAATGGATATCCAATAAGATAGGAAGTTCAGCGGATATCTCATATCCGAACCTCTACTCGTCGCAACACCTACCATATGTGTGTGACCCTCTAGGCCCAATATCGAGCTGACCATGAGTTATACTTGTCAGAACTCCTTCTGACATAATGAATTATTATCTCTATAATAATTCACCCAACTCATCGACTGCGAACGTACCAGGCCACTACGCCGCAGCCCCCAAACGATACAGGAGAATCTAATCCTTTGGACCTATCTGTTCTCAGTTACTATGTATCTATAATCTCTCATCCATCTAATATCCCAGAGACCCTATACCGGGCATAGTGTTGTCAGACCCATACGGTCTCTCCTCGAGTCTTGCTCTTGTCGGATTCTCCCGGAGAACCCTTTCTCTCTTAATCTGAATAACCTTGGCTAAGAATTTGTTCGAGCAAGAACACATGGGATATTCCTCTCATGATACTGAGAGCGGATGATCCTCTATTGATACTCAATAGCCCTTGTAAGGTTGGTTACCACTCCCAATGACCGGCTGTACTAGATCTGAAACTTTCCAAACCTATAAGTCCGGTATCAAAGAATGGAGTACTCATACAGGATATCCTTGGTGTCTCAAGTCTAAAGACCAGATACACTACTAGGACTACGGAATCGCTGTCTGACGTGAGGTATCAATAATCATCCAACATTCTGTAGGCGGATCAATCAGTGAACTCATTCTCCAATGAGCACCTGCACTATAACCTTAGTGTCCCCACACGAGTAGCTATGAGACCAGCTACCTCCATCATATGAATGGGTATACAGCACACTAGTCTATCCGGTTATCTCGATATCCTTCTCGAGTAACCTATGACCAGGATGATTTAGGGTCTGTGTTTAAAGGTGAATCAGTCTCATTATCGTGATCTCATTACGATCCGATTCCCATTGCACAGATTCAAGGACATCACAATATATGCAACATACAAGATAAAGTGATGAAACACCTAATAATAAGTAAAGAGATAAAGTGCATATTAAGTCATAAGTGCCATCACTCATGTGATTGGCTTGCAGGGCATATATGACTAGTAGGGGAGATGAATTAGTGCAGTGATTAAAAACGTTGATTTATGCGATTTCGAAAAACTTCATTCGAGAAGAATCATATTTCGACGAAAACTAATTTCGATTGTATTTTAACTTAAAGAGATTCGTAAGTAAAATAGAAGGATTCGAGTAATTGCAATAAGGTAAAAGATTTACAGAAATATAAATTGCAAGAAAAGAAACGTAAACCGATTTTATAATGATTCGGTCCTCCGACCTACGTCCACTCCCGATTCCTCCTCCGTTGAGGTTATCGGCTTTCACTAATGATCTTCTTTTAATGGGTGAAGATCGACCACCCTTTTACAACTATTTCTCCTTTTCAAAGGTTTAGGAGATAACCTCTACAAGTTTCACACCTCCCTTAGACAAACTTCTAAATTTTTCAAGAAGAGGGAGGGAACACTCA
This sequence comes from Musa beccarii, assembly GCA_024322285.1. Taxonomy (NCBI): domain Eukaryota; kingdom Viridiplantae; phylum Streptophyta; class Magnoliopsida; order Zingiberales; family Musaceae; genus Musa; species Musa beccarii. The sequence goes on along the minus strand of CM044396.1, from coordinate 6,508,189 downwards.
AGACTTTTTCAAGATTACAACTTGATTCACCAGAGTTTTAGCTTATTTTTTCTTGTATAATCCTTGCAGGGATGAGTGGAGTATTTATAGGCCCCAAATGGTTCTAAAAACAAAGCTAAAATTCAAATTTCTGGATCTTCCGGGTACGAGCAATACTACCGCCTGCATTGGGCGGTGCCACCACCTGCAGAACCTCCAAAACAGAGGTTCTAGTGGTGCTACCGCTAGCCTGAAGTGATACCACTACTATAGCTTTACTATTGGACAGTACCACCATCAACAGCTTGGAAAAATATACTTTTTCACTTTTTCAACTCATAGGCGGTTCTACCATTAGTTTGGCGGTGCCACTGCCTGCAGCAACATTTAGGCCAATGAATGGGTCTCTCAATGAGCCCAAATCAGTCCCAATTTAGGCCCAATTGGCCCATAATTGAGTTGGTATGATTTCACCCAAAACCAACTCAATTTTGACCTAACCTTCGACCATTAAATCATATACAACTACAAGCTATAAATCTAAATTATCATACATGTCATTGGTTCTCCCGGTGAACTTCTGGTGACCTTCCGATGATCTTCCGGTAAACTTTCGGTGCATCGTCTGAACCTTTGTAGTGCTCGATCCACTGGCATGTTAACTCCTGCAACATCCGTTCTCGGCGCATTGTCCGATTCTTTCGACCCGATGCCCGAATTTTGACTCCGGCCCAATACTTGATTTTTCTTGCTTTAATTGTTTTGCCTCTTTTGATCAAGGTTAGTCCTACATCACTTATCTCAAAGCATAGATTAGATAACAAACTTATCAATTGATTTCATCATCCAAATTTGAGATTCAATATGATTCTCTATCAACCAATAATACTGTGAGAGCATTGACATGGTTAAAGCTAAATAGTTTAAAGCCACCTATATTAGTAACGAAATGATTTAAAATAAATAGTTGATAACTCAATTAATTTAACATAGAACACTCGTAGCGATAAAGGAATATGAACAATTATTAGAAATATAGCCATAGATGCGATATGAGTTTTCGACCCTAAAGGGACCTATCCATCCATGGAGTAAAGACTATTATTAGAGAAGGGCATCATTGGGTGTTATATGTATGATAATTTTGTCTATTTTGAACTATTCTACAATGATTCATGTTCATTTTGATTAGAAAATGGTATCCAATATATGATAGCTCAAATATTTTGTGTGTTTAATATTTGTTTTCAGTGGAACCCTCCGAAAGTGACAATTTGGAAACTCAAGTGGAGATAAAATTGACGAATCAAAGACTCAAAGAAGAGTTTTCTTGGCATTTTCTTTTCTTCTCATGGCGAATTGGTCGGAGCTCCCGATAGACATATTGGATCTGATTCATGGCAAACTCTCTATTCCTGATTACATACGTTTCGGAGCCGTCTGCAAACAATGGAACTTGGCCTTCAAGTTGAAGTATCGTCGTCCTCCGAAGCCGCAATCGCCGTGGATCATGTTGCCCGGAAAAAGTAATACCACTGCCAAGTTCTTCTCCATTGCAGATAATAAGGTATATCAGATTCCATGCCCAAAACCTATGATCCGCCGTAGGATCTGCATCGGTTCTTCTCATGGTTGGTTGATCACGGTGGACGAGTCGTCCAACATGCACCTTATGAATCCACTCACCGGCGCCCAGTTCCCTCTCCCTCCGGTGACGACCTTACCCTTCGTCGAAGCCGTTCACGACTCCCAAGGACGACTCACCGGCTTAATCTTGAATCGGGAGCGACGTGAAGATGGCACCGTGATCGACCGACGGCCGCGACACACGTACAGTTTACAGGATGCGCATCGCATAATGTTCCACAAGGCCATACTCTCTGCGGCCCCCGACCAAGGCAGCGGTTTCGTCGTCATGATGATCTGCAACATTTGGAGGGCTTTGGCCTTCGCTCGAGCTGAGGACAAGGCCTGGACGTACATAGACACGCCTGATTCCTTCACAGACGTGATTTACTACAGAGGCAAATTCTACACCATTAGCTATCTCGGCACGGTCGGGGCATGGGAACCCCATGGCCTTTCCTTCAAGCCGAGGCGAAGAGTTACTCGGCTACACCATGTACTTGGTGGAGTCCCTGGACGGCAGCCTAATGCTGGTTTGCAGAGACCGGGAGTTCGTCGGTATGGGGCCTGAACCGATCAAGACCAGTATGTTTTTGGTGTTCTTGAACGAGCAGGAGCTCGAGTGGAAGAAGCTGAAGAGCTTGCATGAGCAGACATTATTCCTGGGGGCTAACCATTCAATGTGCATGTCCAGCATAGACTTCCCGGAGCTGGAATGGAATTGTATATATAACACAGATGATGGCTTCCGATGGTCGGAGCAGCTACGGCGTCAACGTCACGACATAGGAATATTCTACATGATGGGTAAGAAGATTCAACCAATAGTCGATGTTGGACGTCACTCCAATTGGCCTCCTCCGATTTGGCTGACTCCAAACTTGTCCTAAGTTAGTCAATATTATATATCCTTTTTGCCTAATGAATTTGTTATGGATTTATTTAACAGAATAAGTATGTCTGCAAATGTATTAGTCACATTTCATGCTTTTAGAATATTATATATCCTTTTTAAAGTTTTTATTCTTATATGTTGCATGATATTTCATGCTTTTAAATTTTTTAGTATTAGTCGCATGATATTTCAGTTTATTTTATTTATTTTTTAATAATTAATTATGGATGGTGTATCAGATCTACTTATTCAATATATTTTTAAACCTAAAATATTGATCTAGTGGTAATATACTAGATTTACTCATCAAAAGTTAAGAGTTAAAATTCGATTAATTTTTCATACTAGATCCAATTACAAAAAGTATAAAATAACAGTATGGTAGTGATGTACAAGATCTACATATCAAAAGAAGAGGTTTGAACAAATTTTATAGCTAAAGATTAAACTTGGAAACCATATATGACATATTTCGATATGGATATCAAGGTCCTGAGGATCAAATCTGTCTTTTGATAGCAATAACTTGCGATCAAGTCTCATATTCACTATTTTTTTCCTTTGTAAAAAGAAACATGAATTCAGTTTTATGTTTTTTACCAAAGTAGTGTTGTCATGTCAGAGGACTAAGAACTCGTACGTTAATATATATATATATATATATATATATATATATATATATATAAAAAATTTTACTAATTTTAGAATTTTGAAATGTTTTTCATGACTTTAAATCTTGATTACTAACTTAGATGAAGTGATGATGAAACTTAGCCTGGTTCATGAAAGATAAGATGTTTTCACAACTGCGATTGAAAACATGATATCATAGTAAATAATCAAAATCATTGCATTTAAGAGTTTGAGTCACCAGATAAAATATAAATGATAAATAATTCTAGCAATATACCCTCACTCCGATCACCTTTTCATGGATTTATCTCTTTGATCTAAAGAAATTAAATATAAAGTTTGAAAAAAAAAGGCCACTTGGAAAGCCACAAAAGATACAATCGAGAGTCGATTCTTTAATAAAGAAGATGATATAACATCATAAAAAAAAATTAAAAATGGCTGAGGATAGAGAAAAGTGGCACAACACGACTGCCACGGACGCGGATGGCACGTTATGAATATAGAAAAAGAGTACAATATTTATTTTAGTTTTTTTTAAACTCTAACGAAAATAAAAAAAAAGGTGATCGGTGAGTCCATCCTACACTCACACACGCACTATTTGATCCACATGCATGCCTTCATCCGTGCATGCCATCGACTTCATCACGTCACTCGCAGCTCTCCCTCCTTTTGACTTTGAATGGCTTCCTTTGTCGGCCTCTCCCACCATTAAACTTCCAAGCAACTTCCTCTACTTGCTTAAGAATAGTACCTCTCTCTCTCTCTCTCTCTCTCTCTCTCTCTCTCTCTCTCTCTCTCTCTCTCTCTCTCTCTCTCTCTCTCTCTCTCTCTCTCTCTCTCTCTCTCGCTCTCGCGCACGAATCCAATTCTAGATGTTGCGTGCGCTGTTGGAATGGCAGCAGCACCCTCACTTGGACTTGCCATTAGCAGACAAACATGGCTTCTGTCCACAAGTAAACCCTTCAGGGCTAAACCTACCGGTGGAAACGTGGAAGGGATTGAGAAACCGTGTTCCTTGCAGAATCTGTGGTCCATGCACGAGAATTCCAAACCAAATCTTGTGATCCACCAAGAAGTCAATTGTCTCAGTCTTCAATGAGAACATATACAAAAGGAAAAGAAGAAAAGTTCATGCATATTTCAAGTGACCATTGATCAGATCATGAAGGCTTTTAGAATGCCGAAGACTTTATAATCAAAGTTTAAATGAATCATGCTCGCTATTATTAAAATAATATTTTAGGTATAAGAAAATTTCTAGAATATGATGATTTCATCCCCTCAAACTTAGATAAAGACACTGCATTGTCAGTCTACGCATGGTGTATCTGAATTATTTATCTTAAATTAAGCGTTTGAAATCTTCCTCCTCATCATCATCACCATCAATAATATATATATATATATGATATATGATAGTCTATTTAGCATGTGCATCAAGACTTCAATTCAATCACCAGTTTTTTTCAAAGCCAATCCTTGACCATTTCCATTACTTTGATTGAGCCAGTAGATGTGACAGGATTGAAGGCCTGGAATCTGTGTTTTGTATACCGTTCCTGACCACCACCATCTAAATCTGCAATTGCAGTTGCTGTTATCACTTGTCAGCTGAGAAACATTGCTGAACAGGAAGCTCAGCTCAAGAATGATTCATGATGAATGAGCAATATGAAGTAGCAGATCACGAAAACTTGTCATTATCATTCAAATTACTAGAGAATTTTGTTCCAGAAACAAGATCTTAAAATGGAGAGGCTGCATCAATTTATCTGATCCATCTGTTCATCCTGGTGTTGTTTAAAGACAGTAAGTAGAATCCCTCGCAAGCTATCTGCTACTCCCAGAACTGTGTTCTTGTTTCATCGCACGCTGACCCAATCCAAGCCAAGGTTGGCCGTCTTCCAGCTTGACCTCATCCGGTGGCGCCGCCACCGAGCCACCATGGGCTTGATATGGTGCTTTGGTGCTAATCCTGAAGGCATCAACAAAGACACGGTAAGCGTCCAACCGCAACAAAGCACAACACATGTAAACACAGATAGAAACAGCACTCACCGATCCTTCCTCTTCTCGAGGAATCGATGCAAGGAGTTTTTTCGAGCTATGGGCATATCTGTTTCCAACACGGAAATCATCAGCACTGTGTTTGCCACATGCATCAAGATCAAGACTTCGTGTAGTGCTGAGAATTACCAGATGCATTGGCTTGGAAAGGCTTGGGCAGGCCATTCTGGGTAGAGGATTCAGCTGCATTAGTGGGTGAAGGAACAGGGAGACCAAGCTTTGGCGCCACAGTGCTCTCTTTGCCGGCCATCTGCAGCAGATCCTTGGCCTTGTCAGCCGGGAAATCATCGAAAACCAGCACCTTTCCACCGTAGAAGATCGTCAATTGGGAGGACTTCTCTGTGTGCCTAAAGCAGTGATAGCGATTTAGAGTCAACATCTGCATCTGCACAAAGACGAGCTGTGGAGTTCTTCTGGGCCTTACTTGATGCTTGAAGCAGTCTTGACAGATTCTTCCTTGAGGGGAAGGACAGAGGAATCAAATCCTGATGCATGCTGGGGAAATAGCTCCATGGATTTGCGAGCAGTTTGGTGTGTTCCATCGTTGGTGTGGTCCTCAGTGGACACATCCACACCCGGTAGCAGACTCAAAGTGGTGGGAGACTGGTACCTCTCTGAGCAGAAGAAAGAGCACAAGTCCATTCAAGAAAACATGCAAGTGAAGAAGAAGAAGAAGAAGAAGAAGAAGAAGAAGAAGAAGAAGAAGAAGAAGAAGAAGAAGAAGAAGAAGAATGAAAGCCTTATAAGATGGAAAGGAACGAAAGATCTGACCATGAGGTTGGTGGTGAAGAGGCCTTGGGGCCATGATGTCAAGGCCAATGCTCCTAAAGCTGCCCTTCTCCTTCAAGTACTGCCTCAAGAGGCCGCAGGTGATCGAGAACTGAGTTTTCTCCCCTCTCTTTCCCCTCATCTCTGCCATCTCTCTCTCTCTCTCTCTCTCTCTCTCTCTCTCTCTCTCTCTCTCTCTCTCTCTCTCTCTCTCTCTCTCTCTCCCTTCCAGTCAGTATTCGATCAAACTTTCCTTTGCCTCAACATGAACGCTGATTCTTCTCCCTTCTTAGGAAGAAGAGGTGGAGGGAAGAGGAGAAGGATGAGAAGAAGAACTGGCGTAAACGAGAAGGGATATATATTACATATATGTAGGCTTAAAAGAAACACGTTTTCTGCTTTATTGGACGAAGTCCACCGAAAGAAAACGACGACGCAATTGCCCGACACATATAATAACATGCGTTAGCTTTCAAATGTATGCCACGCCATAGAGGAGAGCATCAACTTTACGACTTGCACTTGCAAGAAGGGAGGAGACTGCAAGCGCTGGAAGAGGGTGGAGAGTTTGACCAAGAAGACCCAGCAATCTTCTGAAGGGAAGGTAAAGGAATAAGAGACTTTGTCTCACTAGCTATCAATATTGTTTCTACACCATATTCCAGTCATTGGGGTGGTCAACTAAATAACGTGTGAATGGAAGAAATTAATTAACAATTGAAAGTGCTGATTAGTTTAGCGGATAAAAACTTTTAAATATCATTATTAGTGATGAACAATTTGCTAAGGCTTATTGACGGCATTGAGAGTAGAGCATGATTGGATTATTAATTGTTTAGGGAACCTATCAAAATTTTAGTTACAAGACTTATGCATAATTAAGAGGTTCATAAAATAAGCATCAGCTAATAAAATTAAGTGAAGAAAAAATGAAATCCTCATGATGTGGTCCTCCTCATCTTGGAATGAGATTGAATCCAAGGATGGGTTTTTGCAGTGATGTGACTTGCTTCACATAGTCAATGAGGTGTGCTTTGATTGGAGAAGTGACATCCACACTCCACTGGACACCAGTTGGAATTCTGCACATCTCAAATATGAGTGTATTGAATAAAAGGCAGGAGAAGTATGACTATTTCCAAGGTGGTCAGCTTTCACATGTTGAATGGGGTGTGCTTTGAGTGGAGAAAGGCCACTCACACCACTGCTCCTTGGAAGTTTTAGGGTTTTTGCACACCTCCAAGTGAATGCGTGCCAACTTGATGGGTCGGCTCAAGACAGTGGAGTCTGATGGGCACCTCAGCTTGGAGTTGGAAGTCAAGACATGAGCATGGAACTGTGATGAGATAGTGATCGATTTTTGAGGAGTACTCCTGATTCATAGGATTTGATCAGTTCTTGATGGAAGTCATAGACTCACGTAGATCATGTTGAGCTGAGGAGAGTCCCAACTAGATGAGTTGAAGCTCATGATCTCATTCACCAAATTGTGATAATACTTATCGAGTTAAGCGAGTTGTGTGACTCAATTATAGCCACCACGGCAATCAAAACTATGCACACCAACATTGCAAATTCATGAGACAGATTTCTACAACCAGCAGAGTACCACACGGTGGTAGAAAGAGTAGCAGAGGAGCCAAGTAGAATAATAATAACTCACGAGGAAGATTTCTACTGACAGAGTGCGTGGCTGCTGCTGAGATAGCATCTTGAGTGTTCAAGCTTTTTTACTTTGAGATTTGTGCTAATGATTCGTGACAGGAGATTGATGATCAACATCAGTGATCACCAAGACACTCGTCTTTGAACAAGAAAGAATAGACAGGTTTGTACCATTGCATTCCACATCAACGGCCAACATATTAGCAAATTTAGCATGCCATCAATGGTGCCAGATTTTTTGTGCAGAAGAGTCACATTGGCATCCACTTTTAATCAACTGATACGAATGTAAAAGGATGCTCAAGCGTTTCATAGATAACCCTGGGGGACCATAACAGCACAACTGATGCATATAGACAGAAAACGAAGCATACCACTTTGGCCCCGAATTGAACACTTCATATGACACAACATTCATTAAAAAAGGGAATCGGGTCAGGATAATCATATAGATGAAAAAAAGAGAAAATTTCAATGGCTATCTGAAGCCCTAGTCATTTAGCAGTAGGAAAGAAGAGAGGCAAAGAGAAGTGCAGCACAGCAAGATCACAGAACCATCATGCAAACGACCTGAAGATTTCATCTCCAAAAAAATGAACAAAAGAAACCTCTATTCATACAAGCCAAAGATGGGAGTGGACAGCTTGATACATAACGCTTTAAGTTCTATCAGCAATGTAATGGCTAACATTACTGCCACCAATTTAATAAGAATATCAAATGTCATAGTCGATGTCGGTGATGTTCTGTGACACTGCCTGCTTTACCAGATTCCCCTGTTCATCGTATAGGTCAAGGTTCTCACATGGTGAAGGGAAAATGGGCCCTATCACACGACCCTCGATAAATGAACACTGGAATATATGCTTCTTCTTATAGGTTAAACCCACAGACATATCCTGGAAGCTAACACCCTTCACAGGGATATCTTCGCTACCGTGGATCCGAACTGGAACACGAACACCCTGACCATGAATCCCACTAAAGGATATGTTAGCAATTATAGGCATGGCTTTTGGGTCGAAGCCTTCATCAGGATGCTCATTGTAGTCCGTCTTGATCATAATTCCAACACGAACATTATTGAGAGTCACATTCCGATAGGTGATATTGCGAATATAGCCGCCTCTTCCTGGGGCTGTCTTTATTCTTATCCCTCGTCGTGACTCCCAAACAATAAGGTTGTCAACTGTGACATTTGAAACTCCTCCAGACATCTCACTGCCTATGGATACTCCAGCACTGTCATCAATGGATATAGTTACATGTAGAATATCAGAACAATTGAAAAGCCTGAAACAGTAGACAATTAAGTTGAGCTGATAGAATCTATTGTCTTGGCCTGCAGAACGATCAGATAGTTTGAAAACTAGGTGTAAGAAAAGCAAACGGAGCAAAGCTAATCTTTCACGTAAGGAGAAGCCAAACCAAAATATAGCAACCTCAAACTAGGTCTAGAAAACAAGATCAATGTACTATTCCTTCCTTAAGCAGCAGCTGAGTTGCAATGCTTCAAACAAGAATTATTGATCGAGTCTTGACAACCCAACTGAAGAATTTTTTTTTTTTTTTTCGTAAGCTAGTCTGCTGTACTTAAATCAGGGCCACTTAAATGGCTAATAGCACGTCAGTAACTTTTCAAAGGCTGGAAATGGTAGAAGTGGTGCTCCCTTGAGTCATATTAATGTCAGGTCAACTATGTTGGTTGTCAGAAAGATTGACACCATGTTGCATGAATTTTTTTCGGGTCCCTAGGATTAATAAATTTACAACAGACAGACCTAGAAAAACAAGTATCTTTGTAGCATAGTCTGCACGAAACCAGTAGATACAAGCATTTCAGAAATTTGCACATGCAGTGAATTTACTGCTTCCAAATTCCCTCTCCAAACATGTACCGATTGAATAGTTAAATATTCACTCCTCTCTGGAGTTCATGTCAAAATGATTGTTGTCTACTAGCTAACTTGGAAACTCCAGAAGTACCTGATGGGCCTTGGATTAATTCACTATATTAGATTTAAGACCACTCATATTATCCTTATATTGATTAAAACTTCTTTGCCAGATTTTCCATAAAGACAGAAGACAAGAAGAGACTTAGATTGAGGGGAACCATCATTACCCATCCCTTTCTCCTTGCAAAGTTCCCACAGAATTTGGAAGCTGTAGACGATTTCAAACTGTCTACAAGATCGCAAGTTGAGATTTCCAGCAAGGAGAAACTTCATTGATAAATGAACTATGATTGTTACACCTAAAGACAATTAATTGACGGGAAGCTTGTATTGAATTGGTCTAATACAACACGGCGCAACTTTTGGGAGATAAATGTACAATTTTGTAAATTTGCAGAGATGCATATTTAACAACCCCACATGTTGATAGACAAGAAAAACTTACCTCACAACAGACCGAACAGTGAGATTACGAAGTGTTATGTTGGTAGATGGATGCCCATATGCTATTCCATACTGATCCCAGCCACTCTTTATGGCTACTGCATCATCGCCTACACATATATAAGAGTTCTCTATCAACACATCCTCACAAGAATCTGCAGAAACCATCCAAAAAAATTCAGGTGTGAGAATTTATTAATTACTAAAGCCATAACCAAAAAGAAATACTAAATCAAAGAGTCTGGAGCAACAGAAAAAAGATCCCTAATGTTTAATCCTTTTAAAGTTCAAAACATAACAAGTGATAACTGTGACCAAAGTAAGCCTATAAAATCATACCCACCTGGGTCAATACCATCTGTGTTTGGAGCTCCAAAAATGGGAGCCAAAATGGTGACTTTTGAAATTGTCACATTTTTGCAGTCATAGGGATGCAACGTCCAGAAAGGAGAGTCACGAAGTGTTATGTTGGAAATGACTATATCCTTGGACCACATGAGTTGAACAAGGGGACCTCTTGTGTATGTGAGAATCCTCTTTTTGTATTTTGTCCACCAAGCCTGACCTTGACCATTGATCGTACCATTATGTCCTGTTTCATACATATAAAAACCTTTAGGCAAGCATAGTGATTCCATAACACCTATCAACACTACTTCAACCTCAAAGAAGTCAACAGATAACCTAAGTAGTTCACTGGCAATGAATTGTCCATAAACAAGATTAGGCATCAATTATTATGAGGTTTCAGGTTTCAAAGGGATCACTGTCACCAGAGTAGTATTTTAAAAAAGGTTGCAAAAAGCTAAAATGGAACTGACAAACATTTTCTCAAGCTCAATAAAGTAAAAAATTTATCTTCCTAATGATACTGTGAAAGTCTTTTTATCTCAGGATTGCATATTCAGCCAGTTACATCTGCCCATTTTTTATCATGTCAAATGATTTTTGCTTGATAAAATGACTTGGCTTATTTCCCACAACTGTAATATCTGATTTTGTCTTTCTATATGAAGATGATTCACTTTATTATTTTAACTATGAAGCAGAAAATAGAAATGAAATATGAATAAAATAAGATAAAGAAGATAAATGCACTGACCAGTTATAACAATATCCTTCAGATTTTGGCCATGAATGAGACTTCCATATCGAGGTCCCTTGTGTTCTCGGCCATATCCATACGATGGCAAAGGAGGCATCAAGGGCCAGTAACTCTCATCCTGATTGAGAAACAATGAAAATTTGGACAGACATGAACAAACATGTTCCCAACTTGACTAAATATATAGTGTAGAAGAGCTACTAATACAAAAAAATCCTATTCTTACTGTCATTCAAAGAAGAAGGATTAAGGCCATTGGATAGATTGCTAATATGTTATGAAACACAGAAGGCAGGCAGACTGTTTGAGACCTATGATGTATTGATTACATCAGGTAAACAATATTTAATGATGTAGCCATAAATTGACCAGTAATTCAACTCAATTTAAGATGAAATAACCAATGTCAAGCTTTATGTTACTTTGAATTGTCATCCAGGCAGAACATTCCTTATGAAAGAGCTATTTATAAGTTCAAATAATCATCAGATGCTACAAGTGAAATATAAAATTAATTTTGCAATTGCAACATCAGTACAATCTTCTAAATAGGCACACTATGTAGTTACAGTGACAAATACCAAAAGAGAACATGCCATTGGCCATGAAAGCATATTGAGGCCTGCAGGAGATAAAACAGAGGCCAAGGGATTTTAACTATCCAAAATAACCTAACGACTTATGACATAATTTTGGCTTTCTCCAAACATTGTGCTTATCTGCCATTCAACAAGGAAAACATGGTACTAAGAATTTCTGGGATTTACTTGGTTTTTCCAATGTTCTATCTCCAAAATAGCTGACAAAATAATCTCTAAGTCAGACTACATAAGCAAATCATTTAACACATTACATCCAATCCAACTAGATAAAAATGCAAAGACGATGATTTCACATAAAAGCTATGCGCTTTAGCGAACAGGTGTGACAATATCTAGCAAACATAACTCAAGAAAAATCATCATCCATGCATTATGTGTCCATGTACTTGGTGTAGAAAAAGGAAGTTACTGGCTAGAATATTAGCTCTTGCAAATGCAACCCAGAAAATATAGTAATTGTTGTAAGAAAGAAAGACAATCCACATAAAGAAAAAAAATCCATAGACTTTCTATATCAACACTTCTCACTAGCTTTTGCTTGCCCTATTTGAGAGGATGAAAATAAAATTCTGTTGTAAGAAAGAAAAAAAAAACCGTAAAGTTCTTTGTCTCTCCACATCATATAGAATAAAGTGCAATAGGCTCTAATCAAACACCTCATAGAATTATGGCACAATAAAAGAAGGTAACTACAGGATATCTGAAACATTCAGTGAAACTTACATCTCGATTGATTAGATTCAAGGGATAGAAAAATAATGAAAAAAAATCCTACAATTCTCATCACAACTATTCTCCTTAAAGTGTCATGCCAGCGTGAAATTAACAGGCGACGTTGTAAGATAACTTGCAGATGATTTAGGATTTAGCAATATGTGTTTTTTAAGCACTTCAATGTTCGAACAACTGCTGAGGACTCACCCACTGGCTCATGTTTATTCTTTTCCTTGCGACTGTGCAACTGGAAAAAAAGGGACAAATCTCACAAGCTAAAGAACCACTATTACTTCATCACACCAAGTGAAACAGGAAGAAAAAGGAGAAAAGCTGGAATTTGGATCACCTCGAGTCCAAGAATCACTGCATCCTCGGCGAGGAAAAGAGTCATGTGGCTGGTGAGATTGAAGGGCGCTGTGAGCCAGAGCCCAGCCGGCACATTGAGCTGCCCGCCTCCTCTCGACCCAAGCTTCGAAATCGCCTCCACGGCGCGCTCAAACGCCGCGGTGTTCAATGTCTTCCCATCCCCGACCCCTCCGAAATCCGTCAAATTGAACGCCACGGGTCGCAGCCTCGGCAACGGGCGCGCCACCGCTACCCTCCGCCGGAAGAGCGTGATCCCGTCAATGGAGCTCACCTGCCATCCGAACACCAGACAGAACCCCACGACCCAGAGCGCCAGAACCAGCGTCCTGTGCATCGTAAGGAGCCCCATCAGCCATCTAGGGTGCTGATGGCACGTCGATCTCCACCCGGAGGAGGAGACCTCCACCATGATCTGGCGCAAAAGGAAGCCCTAGGAATCGATCGGATCTGCCACTTTCCCCCAATAACAGAGACGAAACTGGGATCAATCGGTGGATCTCCGGGAGAAGAACTCGATCAGGTTGGAGAGAGGAGATGCGGAAGACAATGCGACTGGAAAAGGTGGGGTTTTGGCCATCGAGGAAAGGGTTCCGGCAATTAAAGTGGAGCGCGGGACGTGAAGTGAAAGCGAAGACGGTACGAGATCAGAATCCAAGAATTCCCTTCTTATTAACCGTACGATCTTGATCCAACGGTTCCAATATTCTCAAAGGCTAAAGAATAATTCGTAAAGAGTCAAAGCTCTTATTGTTAAAGTGGAGACAATTACAATGATGAATATTAAGAATGCTTTGGATATTTCAAATTATTAATATTTATATAACTCAAAATAGATACTTCAAATCATGGTTGATTGATCTAATTTTTTAGACACTCAATATTCAGAGGGTTACATAAGTGGTATTATAATCTACAAGATAAATATGGTATCTCCAAACTTTGTGGAAATAAATATTGATAAAAATGGAATATTTTTGTAACCCAACCACTTTTATTTAATTGTTCAAATATGCAGTGAAATCTAATAACATATAGATAATACATAAATAGAATTCAGTCACAAGGAATAAAAATCTCTACCATCATAATCAAGAAGATTATTGAGTCATGATCAATGCAATTTTTTTTTATTTTTATTTTTTGTCCATTGATGTAACTGAGAGCATTGAGTTTATACATGTCTTTTTTTTCTCTATGCTCTTTTGCTTTGTGTCATTTAGGAGCCTTCTATGTGTATCCATCCATCCTCACAAAGCATTATATATGTGTGTGTGGTTGGTTGGTTTCAGTGTTGCTTGTTTTTACAGCATTGTGTTCTGTGGCAGTCAGGCAGAACCCTAAAGATTTCTTGTGGCCTTAGTTCTGCTTTATGAACAGTGCAACTCATAGCACTTGCCATCATGTGTTTAGGTTGGAGTAGGAAGTACTCCACAAGATAGGTATGTGGAAGCTTTCACTGAAGAAGTGAAAGGGCTACTTGAGCTGATGAAACATCAAGGTGGGTGGCTGGGTTGAAAGACGAAGGGCTCTCACTTGTATACAAATCTAATAAGCTAGTGAGGAATGTGATATCAGCAAATCATCCAGCCACTGCCTCCGCAGACAACTCCATGTTTGGGAGGGAGCTCACTGCTTATTGGCTTGATGGAGGGTTAGCTGGTTTTTCTTCTTCTTCTTAGCTGGTTTTTTCTTCTTCTTCTTCTTCTTCTTCTTCTTCTTCTTCTTCTTCTTCTTCTTCTTCGTCGTCGTCGTCTTCTTCTTCTTCTTCTTCTTCTTCTTCTTCTTCTTCTTCTTCTTCGTCGTCGTCGTCTTCTTCTTCTTCTTCTTCTTCTTCTTCTTCTTCTTCGTCTTCTTCTTCTTGATGGAGGGTTAGCTGGTTTTTCTTCTTCTTCTTCTTCTTCTTCTTCTTCTTCTTCTTCGTCGTCGTCTTCGTCTTCTTCTTCTTCTTCTTCTTCTTCTTCTTCTTCTTCTTCTTCTTCTTCTTCTTCTTCTTCTTCTTCTTGATGGAGGGTTAGCTTCTTTTCTTCTTCTTCTTCTTCTTGATGGAGGGTTAGCTGGTTTTTTCTTCTTCTTCTTCTTCTTCTTCTTCTTCTTCTTCTTCGTCGTCGTCTTCGTCTTCGTCTTCGTCTTCTTCTTCTTCTTCTTCTTCTTCTTCTTCTTCTTCTTCTACACATATATAACAATGATTTTAATAAATAAAAAATTATATAAAATTATTCTTTACGGTTCGAGAGTTGAATGCTCTAAGTGTTATGATTGTATATAAAATTATTCTCTTACGTCTTGAGAGACGAAAGTTTAAGTCTTATGACTACACGTAATGATTCTCTATAGTTCCTATAGATTGAGATTCTCTCTCTTCTAATTATAAATATAATAGTAGAAATATATTTGATGTACATGATTCCTCTATATAGTTCAATGGTGGTAAAAGGAAAAATTTATAGAGCCAAACCGTATATAACTAGGATGCTTGTTCTTATGGGCTTTGATCTTGAGCAATTTATACCAGAGATGTGATGCTCATATTGCTGATCCTGGTCATTGCAACAACCACCTTCTTGGTATTTTGATTTAGACTAGTATTTGTTGTTGAGAAATAACTAGGAAGTTCAAATCTGCTAAAATGAGTGAAATGTTTCTGTTGATGTCCAACATCTCATTGTGGCACAGTCGATAGTCAGCAGAACCAAAGAGTCTCCTCAGGTGGTAAATCTAACCAGAGAATCTTCATTGACAGAATGAATTGGGAAGAATTAGCATCACAGGATCACTGGATACAAATGTATTTGAACAAGATAAAGAACAACATCAGAAACCTTACTTGTTTGGAAACAATACATAACGAGCTTTAGCAGAAACAAAGTTCTTCTCTTCTAATATAAATTGTGTTTACAAGGACAACTGGGTAACTGCATGGTAACAGGAGGATGAAGTGATTGGCTCGTCCGATGATCACATGGCACCTTGTCTTCCTCAAATCACTGCTACTGTTGCTGCAAGGAGAGAAGAAAGCTCTGCAATGCCATGGACGTATGCGGCGAGCACTATTTCAGGAGGATGTTGAAGGAGTTGCCTCCAATGAGTTGCCTAAGAGAAGCAGTAAGAATTAGTTTGCGAAACTGAGTGAAACCATTCTGCTTATTTGATATACATTACTGACGGAGAAATAACAACGATAGATTGCACAAAAGGTTACTTGGTTTTCCAAATTGAGATTTATTCATGAAGAGTGCTAGAAATCCACTATTATAAAAGACTTACATAGAATTTGTTCGATGCTAGCAAATTAGAGAAAATTCATCAAATCCTACATGCAAATTGAAATAGCAACCAATTAATGATAAAAGATCATTTGAAGAAAGACCCTCATATTTTAACAATAGTAGCAGAGAATCACCAACTATAGCCACCAAACAGCAATGCAATTCAAAATTAATTATTTCACCTTGTAATTTTCTCTGACGGAGATCACACCATTTTCCCCTTACAGACAATATGATCTTCTACAAGGATATTACTTAGCAACGGAAAAAGAATCTCCGTGGACTTCCCATACACAGATTTTCAATCAGAATTGAGCTGAACATATATTTTTATCCTTCAGTTATTGCATAACTGGAGGGTCATTTGGAAATGCATAATAAAGCTAAAACATCAGGATTCTATCCATAGATTTTCCTGACAAATCACCTTCAAGAACTTGTTCTTACATTTCTTCTTATCTCATGTTCTCTATGGACACTAAATAGGACAACAATTTTTAAAAAAATTTGTTTTTGCCCCAAAAGAGAATCCAGAAATTAGTGTGACGAACAACTTAACAGCCCAAAGAACAACCAAGATTATGAGGAATCAATAGAACACATAGTTAGCAATATTCAGAAGTTTTATGTTCATCGTCACCAGTATACAAACAACATATTATCTCGTAAAACAAGTATATATGCCTTTCAAAGTGAACATTTAAAAAACTTTCAGTAATTTTGAGGTAGTACATATGATGTAATTTCCACAAACTCTACAAAGGTGAACATGTACTTTTTAACTGAGTTAGATATGCTTCTATTTGTGACTTCATGTGTGCAAGTGTGATTGATGGACTTGTTCTGGGTAGATTAACAGTGGCCAAACATAAGAATGTCCTTTATAAAATTATATGTGTGCAAGTGTGATTGATGGACATGTTCTGGGTAGATTAACAGTGGTCAAACAAAAGAATATGTCGTTTATAAAATTATAAAGGACATATTCTCTTGTGTCAATTTAGTAGGTACACCTTTCTCTTGTTTTTATCATGGTAATAGTGATGACAGTGATAGATAATAATGGATAATATGAGGACTATCAATCTCTTTGAGAACTTCATTCACGAAAAAGCTGAAATTTACCAAGTCAAACTTGTAAACTAAAGCAGCATTTACAGAATCTTTGACCTACCTCAGCTTCAACCCTTCTGCAAAGACCAATGCCAATGGCAGCAAATAGATTGTTCTAGCCAGCAATCACATTATTAAGCAAGCACCATGCCAATAACACCCTATAAAAACAACCTACCAAACCATAGTCCAAAGTGACAAGCCTCCCCTGCCTAAACATAAAACAACAAGGCATCCTCCCTGTCCAACCACGTACTTCCAAAAGCCCCGCATCCTCACCTGGCCAAACTTTTGGAACTTACTGAAACATCCATGAACATGGAGCATGTGACATAGATGGCACCAGACATGACAATTTTGGATGTAAAGTGAAGTTAAATATTACATGATGAAGGAATATGCCAAGAGTTCATTTTTATATTTATGGCAAAGGAGAGTTTTGTTCATTTTCCCCTCCGCATGGTTGCAATGATTGGATTGAGAGCTTTTCACACAAGGAACAAAAAGGTAATAATAACTTTCTAAGAGCAGGATAGATGAGCATTAATTTCAAGAATAACATCTAATTAGTGAAGGAAGCCAATAATAGTATGTTCTTACCTTCAGATCAGAGAATGATGAGGTTTTCGCCCCATCTGCGTCATTGAGCCAGAGTAGAGAAGCAACTCCCCGAGCGTGCAAGCGAGCGGCCGGCGTCGGCGCTGCCGTCCCTTGCAGCCTCATGCAGAGAGCTGCCGGGGGTGGAACGCGTGGCCCGCGGGGAGTTGAGGCTGCGCCGTAGGAGCTGGCGCATGGCGGCGATGAGGTGCTCCGCGGTGTCGACGGGCGGCGCCGCGGAGCGGAAGCTTTCGGAGAAGCTGGTATGGCGGCTGAGCGCCTCCTCCGTAGAGATCCGGCGCTCGGAGCGACAAATTTCGTACTTGACGGCCTCGCCGCAGAGGCCGCAAACCCACCGGCCGCTGTACCGCTCCCGTACCTTAGCGACGTACGCCGGCGTGCACTCTTCCGTCAGTCCGCAGCACGCGCAGGTGGCCCACACCAGCTCCGGCTTCGCATCCCCCGCGGCGGCCGCCACCGCCTCGCTGCTCCACACCTTCGCCGACATCGCCAAAGCCCTAAGATTGATCTTTCAGCGCCAATCGACTTCAAACCCTCTACTTGAGCAAGTGACACTGTTCTCCCAACGAACAGTAACAAGCTCGGGGAGTTGCGACGATTAATATCCTATAAAGCTCGAAAGAGAAGCAAAGGACGCGACTTTGGGGTATCGGAGATAAGAGTAGTCCAGGCATAGGGCTATCGCTCCTTCTCCCACGCGATGCAGGCATCTTGCAGTTCCTTCTCCGCCACGACCACGACCCTCGCCGCGCAAGCCAGAGACATTTCTGAACCGTAGCCCTTCGCCCTCAATGCGTTAGCCCTCCTCAGAATCAGTGGACTTCGGAATGGCGACGGCGAAGCGACCTCCTCGGAGTCTTTGGGCGCCCCAGCCTTCCCTCACGTTGCTCTCGCAGAGAGGACGACTTATAGGCCGTGTAACATTTGGCGACTGCGGCAGTGGAACCCACGAGGTCCCACAACGGATCCACTTGGAGCGTTTCAAGATTGTCCACGTGTTCCTGCTGAGCTGGCGCTTACGGCTGACTGTAGTCCGTAACTATGGCGTGCCGATCCCCTGTACGAAATAACACAGGCTTTTGACCTTCGTAGTTCTTTGAATTTTACGATTGCTTGGGGTCCACGGCATTGGCATAGCCTGGACTACCACGTGGTACTGTCAGACACCAATCACGATAACGACGCTTCCACTGGCTGACGGACGCAGACGCCCTGAGGCCGTCGCTGCGCCCCACCTATTAAATATAAACTCGTGGGACCTACGCCAGTGCGGTGGCGACACTAAAATGAAATGCGTCCACACTACTTAAGGATGATAATGTTGTCTTATTCCTTTGGACAATAACCGAGAAGTTTTTTTTATCAGAATTATTATTTGGGCGTCAATAACTCATAAAGAATTGAGATCGAACATTAATCTCCGTTCTTTTCGGAAACTTGTGGCATTATTGATTAAATTGGATAAGCAATTAGGTTTTTCTTTCCTACACGAAATAGTAAACCTAGTTGACTTTATCATTTAGTTTATCAAAACTTTCTACGATCAGTTACTATGCTTAATGCATCATATAAGCCAACTTTTATATTCATTTAAGTTGCAAGCACATATATGGAGAGGAATTATTATAAGAAAAATGGATAAGGCATCGCTAATGTGGCATCCCAGATGTTAACGGATAGCGTATCCAACCCGAATGACTAATTTAAAGCGCATACAAACCTAATTTTAAAGAAATAATGGATAGAATTGATGCAAATCCTCCAACCATACATAATTTTTTAATTAATTATCAATTTGAAAGAAAAAATGGCAATTTTAGGATTAGCATCTTAGAATCTTTAGAAAGAATCTTACTAGTACAGATCCCCTATCAAACAAGCCTGCCTATAAAGCTCCAACTAGAACCTTAACTTTGTATTTGATTGCAATTCTTATTTGATTAAAATCCCAAAATGTGATAGAAAATTCAAATGAACTCTGTGGTACTGCAACTCCTAGAAAGAAGAATGCAAATTATTTGGGTCCAAAAATTGTATTAACACATGAAAAGACTCATTTATTCTCTCACATCTTGACAAAGCAAGGTACTTCTGGGGAACAATGCTATTCAGGTTGAAACTTATTCCGATCAAAAAATGCCCCAATTCCATCATGGAATTCAAAAACATATATAGCATGTAGATTTTGTGAAAAGAGTCACTCAAGTCATTCATGGAGTGAGGAATTTTTATCATGACTACATCAGACAAATATTATCATTCTTGATATCATAGTAAGCAAAGAATTTGCAGACAGAACAAAAGTCACTAATTATCTAATCAGGTTAGTCACAGCTATATCTTACCATGGCTGAGGATATCACCAAGTGCCTGATCCAAAAGAGAGTAATAACATGGTAAATGGCTCTTGGAGGCAAGACGGTGCCAATTTCTAAAACCCAATTTAAGAATTGGTCTTCTCTTCGTCCACATCATTGTACTCGTGCATGCAACCGAGCATCATACTATGTCAAAACAATCTTAACAATGTAAAATGAGCACCGTGGCAAATATTTAATAAGCAAAGTCTAAACATAAAATAAGATCTAGATCTCCTGGTGAAGGGTCAATCAACAATTTATCAGATAAGCATAAGAAATAAATGGATGTGGAGTGAAGATTCATATACTTAAAACACTCACTATAGTTTGGCAAATATTTAATGAGCAGAAGTCTAACATGAAGCAAAATCTAGATCTCCAGGTACAAGTTATCAGATAAGAAGATAAAGAAATAAATGAATGTGGAGTAAAGATTTATATACTTAAAACACTCACTGTAGTTAGCAGCACTATAAAATTTATGAGAGCTTAATATTAAAAAATCTGGATGGGATGGAGCTAAGAAAATCTTATCACAGTCCAAAAACTACAATCATTGCCATGGAAAATTGAACATAGTGCAAGGATATCTAAATCTATAATTCCTCCTGCTGTCCTGCTAGCCCTGTATACATTCTCAACTGTAAAGGCAAATATCTAAACCAAACATCACATAACAGTTTTGATGCACTGAAAATACTACAGACCTCATCAATCTCTGCTGACTAATCAAGATGAAGGCTGCACAAAATGTCCCTTTTTCATGTTGCAAATGTGTATGGACTAAATGCCTGCACAGCATGCACCCTACAAGCAAAAATAACAGATAGCCAAAGCAAAGTCCATCAAATCAAACTTAAAAGCACATGCTGGTGGTCAGCTCTAACCAGTATCTGATGACTTGAAATGTTCTTGCACTACTTATCATTGTACCTTATCATTGTACCATAGATGTCTCTAATCCTCAAACACTAATTTTCTGCTCTCACTTAGATTTTGAAAGTCTTAGGAACTTTTCTTAGCAAATCAAGTGGAGATATTCAGTTGTTGAATCAAATAATGAAAGCCATATTGGCTATCCGTTTAGAAAAATGAGAAGTTTCCCACCATACCTACTGATGTTTTTACAGTAAACAAATGGCGTCCCAGCAAAACTTTCCAAAACCTACTACCAAACTGGTTTAGGACAATGTCAAAGCCTACCTACCAAATTATAAGACGAATCAGCTTACGAAGTCAGCATTAGAAGTAGAATCATTACTGGTTATTTTCATTTCTAGAGTTCAAATGTCCAAGCTTTCTGATCAGCATAGCTAATTTGAATTCTAGACAGTAGGAACATGCTATAAATATACCTAAACTTGTGGTGTAGTTACTGTAGCTTTGAGTAAAATAATAGCTATGCTTAACTGTTGCACAAAACAACTGTGATGAGAGAAATTTTTTCATAAGAAAAGCATAATAACTTCGATACAAAGATTAATACATGCTTGAAATTTGAAAACAACTCGTAACACAACCATATATATTACCCTTGATGTAATATGACTGGACAGAAACAAAATAAAGAAGACTTCTTATGCTTCAAGATGGAAGTTCCTATGCATTTTGGATGGCATCAAACAATTCCATATCTGTAATACACTTCTTTGTTTTCACAACTAAGGCACAGATTCTAAGATAAACAGAACCAAAGAATCTTACTAAAATACTCAAAAAGTTGACCATGGTGCGAAACTTAATATAAACTTACAATGAACTAATATAATTATAAAACTAGGAAAATGAAAAAACAAAATAGAATAATCAGAAAAAGAAATTGTGAGAAGTGTACGTTCAAATTCTAGTGGCTGCTGATTTTCACATAATGTGGTGGAAGGCTGCAAAGCATAGTTCAAGAACAATTTCAAAGGCCTGATTCAAGCAAGAAAAGTGTGTGTGTATACACATGTGCGACGGAGATAGAAAATAAACAGACTCCCAATTAATGAAAATGTCATTACACTGATCTGCAGAATTTGGCATATTGGAATGCCCGCATTAAAATATGATTTTACATAAAAAGAATATGATAAGTAAGACAGTTTAAAAATGGCCAATTAACAAGATAACAGAGAGAAATTGAACCTTGGTCTCATAGTAAACTGTATTTTTAACAATTTAGGTGGCCAGGATTCCACTCATGGAAATTATATTATCATTCACAATGTACAAGATTGCACACATTGACCCTCACTACATCCTGCATCAGTGGGAGTTGTGTGCACCGCACTATCCTTTTTCCAATCCATAGAAGATAATTAATGAGTTTCCAAGAGCAAGGACCATCAGAAAACCAAAAGATACTGCTAAGCATCTTGAGAATCCAGCATACAATTAATCCCTACAACCTCGTCATATATATGGTAAATACATAATCAACAAAATACAAAGTATCAACAAACATAATCAGCAAAAAATCTTCCAACATATATATATGGTAATCATAAAAAGAAATAGTGTACAAAGTAGTTTGTAAATGATGATTGTAAAAAAGTAGACCACTTACAGTAGTTAAATGCAGTAAAGAAAGTACCAACATGGATGCTACACTATTGCTACTCAGGAGAGATTATCATGACAACCAATAAGGTATTCATGTTTTGGTTGACTTAGCAGTGCATACAGCAAAATTTATGTTGCTTAAAGTAAAACAATCTACTGTGCTTCTGTAAGTAAGAAGTTTTCAGATTCATATCTGCCCAGGCAGGAAAACAGACAGCAACAGCAAAAGTTTGATCGCAAAGTTTTTACACATTAAATTATCAGAATCAGTGGAAACCTACTCTGTTGTTCCAAAGATGTTTCACAAGCAGCTTGCACTTGACTAATGATTGCAAGCATCTAAAATGATCAATTCCAGGGCTTGTGGTAGTATGAAGGAATGTATCCAAAATTTTCCTGTTGCTAACCTTTTACACATTCCACCTGAATAGTCAAATCTTTAATCCCAGCTTCATGCAGAAGTTTTGAAGAACTATTTGCAGCAGAAATCTTATCCGTTTCTGCCAAAACATGAAGATGCATCGTTCCAATAACGTCCGTGTTTGTGAAGTTCCATACATGCATGTTTTGAATGCCCTGGACACCCTTAATCCTCACAATTTTATCCACAGCTAACCTCAAATCATGTTCACGAGCTCTAGGAACTCTTTGCAGCAAAATTTCAGCAGAGTTCCGCAACAATGGAAGCACAGAAGAAACTATCATAACTGAAATAAATATAGAGCATGCTGGGTCTGCCACAGCCCATCCTTTGTACTTAATTAGTAGGGTTGAGATTACGACCCCAATACTCCCCATTGTGTCAGCTAGAACATGTAAGAAAATGCCTTCCATATTGTGATCAATGTGCTGATGCTTGTGTGAATCACTAAGTGACTTTTCCTTATCAGATGATTCCCCTGACTGTAAAGAGTAGTTATGAATGTTTGATGAGGAGTGAGACAAGCTCGGCAGCTCTTTGCCACTATGGCTTTCCTTATCACCATGACTGTGACCTTCAGTATGAGAACTTCTGTCAAATACATCAGCTCTTTGATGTTCATGTCCCAGTGTCCTAGGATTTTGATCAGTATGAAATTGGTGTTCATGTTCATGACCATGGCTGTGGTCATCATGTCCATGACCATGATTGTGGAGGTCATCATGTCTATGACCATGACTGTGGTGGTCATCATGTCCATGACCATGACTGTGGTGGCCATCATGTCTATGACCATGACTGTGATGGTCATCATGTCCATGACCATGACACGTAAATGACTCATTCTTGCTATGTTCATTTTGGTGATGATGGCTATCATGGTTACAAACATGATGATCATGGCCACTGTGAGAATGTCCTCCGGTGGCTTCATGAGAAACCACAACAGCATGTTGGACATCAGAATCATGACCAATGCTCTCATTTACATGTTTATGACCATGGTGGTCATGGTGATGGTGATGGTGATGATGATCATGTGAATGGGCATGTGAGTGGGAATGAGAACACGTACCACTTCCACCATGTGCATGATGATGCTCCTCGTGGAAGAAGATCAAGCCCACCACATTCACAAGGAGACCCCCAATCGAAACAGCTAATAAGCTACTTGTCGAGATCTCTTGAGGCTCAAGAATCCTCTCCAATGATTCAAGTACAATCAGTGCACCAACAAGAACCAGGAACACAGCATTCACGTATCCAGAAAGCACCTCAAACCTACCACGGCCATAGTTGAACTGACTGTTGGCAGGCAGCCTAGAGATGTAAGAAGCATACAACCCGATTGCCAATGCAGCACAATCAAACAGCATATGACAAGCATCAGATATCAA
This sequence comes from Musa beccarii, assembly GCA_024322285.1. NCBI lineage: Eukaryota > Viridiplantae > Streptophyta > Magnoliopsida > Zingiberales > Musaceae > Musa > Musa beccarii. The sequence continues at coordinate 6,483,639 of CM044396.1, read as the reverse complement.
ACCAAGGCTGTTGCTCATGAAACCAGCCACAAACTCCACCACCATGTAGCCGGTGTTGATCAGAAGGAAAAGAGCAATCTTGCGGGACTTCCTCTCGCTCAAAATGTGGCGAATGGGTTTCATGATCATAGAAGACAGGGACTCCGAATGATCAGAACTACCGAGTTCGACATAACTCAGGGAGGACGAGCCCAATTCCCTAACTCCAATCCACAACAAGAATCCACAGAACAGAAACCCAGGAAGGGAGAGCCTGGGGAAGTAAAAGAGCTCCAAAACAAGCGTGCAGAAGAAGGTCAACAAGAAATCCCGACGGAAGTCCTTTGCGCTGAAAAGCAGCTTGTCATCGCCATAATTTTCACCCAGAACGACGCCAAAGACGACCGTATTGATCAGCGGCCAGCCAAGCGCACCAAACGATACGGCACTGCCATCACCGCTGTCCACAAAGAGAAAACTGATGCATGCCGGAACGAACAGCATGGCAGTGGTGAATCCAAGCGAGAGCAGACGCACCCGTCTGCGGCCCAGCTGCTTCAATGAGCCCCAATTCGAGGAGGCCCGCTCGTAAAACCCTAGAAAGCCCGAGAGTAGTGGGAGCAGCATGGGGGCGATCCTGGCGCAGCCTTCGATCGGCGGAGCGGATGAGGAGATCGGGAAGCACCCGATCCGGTCCCAGCTGTACGACAGGAGGGTGACAGCCGTGGCGAGGGCGGCGAGGCCGAAGATCCTCCGGCGGGAGGCGGGGGCGCGAGGGCGGTGATCGGAGAGGGACTTGGCGAGGAGGGCGCCAGCGAAGTCAGCGAGGATTGCGGCTCCGGCGGGGCAGTAGCGGAGGGAGTGGAAGCGGAGGAGAAGGGTGAGGGTGAGGAGGGCGGACTTGGCGGCGAGGGAGCGGAGGGGGAAGGGAGAGGAGGGGAGGCGTAGGATGGATTTGAGGGATTCAGGGAAAGGGGGAAGGAGTAGAGAGAGGGCGAAGGAGAGGAGGGAGACGAGGAAGGAGAAGGGGAAGAGGGAGGTGGAGGCGGGGGAGGAGCGGACGAAGGGGAGGAGAGAGTAGAGGGAGCGGAGGGAGAGGAGGATGAGGAGGGAGGTGGCGGCGGCGGAGGAGGAGGAATAGGAGTGGTATTGGGGGCGGCGACGCTTGGACGGGGTGGAGGCAGAGGAGGGGGTGGAGGGAAAGGGCGAGGAGGAGGAGGAGGAGGAGGAGGAGGGAGGGTAGAGGCGAGCGGGTATGGGGATCGGCGAGGGGGCAGAAAGGCGGTGGTGGTGGTGATTGCCGGTCATGGCGGCAGGTGGGGCGAGACGAGCGTCGAGATCTAGCGATGGGCGGGGTTGTGCAATTATATCTTATTATTATCATTATTCATGTATTTTATGCCTATTTCCTTTTTTTTATTGATCACACAGAACATGACATTTTTTTATTTTTTATTTCCTAGACAGATTAATATATTTAAAGGGTTATATATTATCTAAATGTTTTTATAATTACTATATATATACATATAATTTGAAGGTACAAATACGCTATTTCTAAAAATGTAAAGGTACATATGTAAAAATCTGAACACTGAGAAGGGTCAATTGCGGTCAACGATGACTGCTATGCAACAATTACACGCCAAATTCGTGTCAGATGAATGACGCCTCAGAGATTTGATGCAGTCATGCCTTCATCTTTTCATCGTATGAAAAAAATAATCTGGATTTTCATCTTTTCTGACAGATGAATCTGACACCAAAATAATCTGACAATGATGGCATTTTCGTCTTTTCATCGCATGAAAAAAAAAAACCAATCATTTTCCCTACAACATTTTTTTATGCTCATAAAATATATTTTATTTTATAAAACTAAGATTATCTGATCATCACCGTCTCCATTCTATCACGAGATTGCTTCGTACAAGGCTCTAGTCTTACCCATTTGAAGCGCACATCGATTATTTCTTTTATTGTCGTTTATATCTTTTCATAGTTTATTTTTATCTTTTTGCATGATTCAGCTGTGAGAATCTCATGGTTGGTGTTTTCCTTAACTCTACAACGATAGAGATAACGATCATAAGATGTAGTTACTGTACGGCAAAGATGATCATAATAGAATGAAAATAATAAACAACAAGATGAAGACAACCACAAAAGAATGAAAGTCAGAGAAAAATGATGAAGATAACTAGAAAAAAAACATTACATGAGAATTAAACAAAAAAATACTATGTAAAAAATAATGAAAACTTTGGATTATTTTTAGAAAATTTATCGAAGAAACATCAAAAATATTATTAATATATTAATATATTAATTGACGATGATTGTAAGAAAATTCTAACACCAAATAATAATAATGTGCCCTTGATAAACTATAATTCAAAACAATTCATTATTAAAATTTTAAGGGTCACACAATGTTAAGTTATTATTTTGATTAGTTAAAATTAAAATGATTTAATTAAAATAAATTTATTTAGCTAAGGAATATAATTATCATTAAAATTAATTATGATGGATACCATCAGTCATATTTATAATTTAATGACGAGATAAGTTAGGAATATGAAACTCTTGAGGCATAATTATATATTTATCAATTATGAATATAATTATAATTATAGATTCATCAGTTATATATAAAAATAAGATTATGATCCCCGGTTACGATATCAAATGAAGTTTCTCTTCACCTGTCAAAGAGAAAACTAAAGTTCTTAAGGATACTCTACAATTGGAAGGTCAAATCATCGATTAATTCAGAAAATATTCTAATGGATTTATCAGGTACTCTTCCATATTAATATGTTTCATAATTATTATAGGATTTTATGTATATTATTGTGAATTTAATAATACGATTTTGGATCTATAAAGCATGTTTGATCCAGATTTATTGTGTTAATTCCACCAACATTGGTATCATAGTCATCCTATAATGATTATTGAACATCTAGACTTGTTTTTCATGTATTTTAAAGATATTTTTATCAGTATTTTAGAGTGATTTGGTTCTATCATCATCAGGGAAGATGATGGTTTCATATAATCATATTACAACATGCTTCATATTCAGTTCAGTATGTTTTTCTGATGTTAAATCACTTTAAGATGTTATTTCCTCTTCATGTTTTTTCCTTTTTATAGTATGCAAATTCATTTTTTACGATGTAAGGTATAAATCTCTCATTTTATGAATTTTTTTTATAGTATGTAAATTCATTTTTTACATTGTAATTCATGTAAATCTTCCAAATTCTCTTTGGACCTTATCTAATTAATTAAATTTATGTAAATTTAATTAATAATATTATTATTACAATATTATGTTAGTTTAATTATGTTGTTGTAATATATAAATTTAATTAATAATAATATTGTTGCAATATTCATGTAATATTATGTTAGTTTAAACATAATATTGGTTATATAAAATTATTTGTTGGCATAAATTGAATGGTTTATATGTATTAAATATTTGAGTCAATAAATTAATGTCAAGCTAATTTGACTAATATGGTTTAAATTTAATTAATGATTATTTAATATTAGACTGAGTAATTTAATATATGAAATTGTCAAAGTGACTCATGTGTAACATTTCTCATGAAAATATTAAATTTAGTGTGTATTTATATTCATTCAGTAATTACCCGGCCCAAAGGAAGGTTAATGATTGACAAGATTTTATATACACTTGTAATGGTTAAACACGTGACAATTATAAAGTTATACATGTAAATAATAAATCGAACCAAAGATGGGTTTATTATTTGATATGCCTTATTATATCATTACAACAAGACTACCAGTAGTAATTAATATTGAAGTCCAAAAATAAGATATTAATGTTGCACTTGGTATCTTGAGATGGGTTATATCATTATTTTAATTTACTTATGTTTATGGTAATATATATGAGCATAATTTGTGGTTGTCTATTGTTCTCTTATTTAGGTTCTCTTGCTTCAATATCTGTTAACCTCAATTCAGTACCGATTCTAAATAGAACTAACTTTAAGGATTGGAAAGAAAACATTCTGATCATTTTGGGCTGCATGGATTTGGACTTTGCACTTAGGGAAAACCAATCTACTTCTCTTATAGATAATAGTACTCCTGATGAAAGGAGATTATATGAAAAGTAGGACAGGTCTAATCGCATGTCTCATGATCATTAAGCGCAGCATTCCAGAGGCCTTTAGGGCTGTAGTATCTGAAGGGATTACCAAGGTTAAAGATTTTCTTACCGAAATAGAAAAATATTTTATTAAAAATAATAAGACGAAAACAATCACTCTACTTCAAAGCTTGATTTCCATGAGGTACAATGATAAAAAAAGAAAGAAAATACAAATCTAGAAAGAATGAGGCTAATGAAGGTCATGCATAAAAGAAAAAAAAATAAGACTGATACTTATTTCTTCTGTAAGAAATCTAGGCATTTAAAGAAGGACTATACCAAATATCATGCCTGGCGTGCTAAAAAGGATATGTTCCTTACTTTGATTTGTTATGAAGTCAATTGAACTTCAATACTTAGAAACACTTAGTGATTAGACTTCGGTGCAACTACCAATATTAGTATTTCAATACAGGGTTGCATGAGCTACCGAAGGCCCAATAATGCTAAAAGATGCATTTATGTAAGGGATGAAAAATTGGTAGATGTGGAAGCTATAGACACATTTAAATTGTTAATGTATACTAGATACTATTTGGATTTAAAAGACACTTTTATTATACAATCATTTAGACAGAATTTAATTTTTATTTCTTATTTAGACAAATCTGGTTATTCTTATTTATTTAGAAACAATAAGTTTACTTTATCTTTAAATTCAAATGTAAATGGAATTGCTTCACTTATGGCTTATGACAATCTATATTTGCTTGATACTATAACATCCTATCATGAATCCCTGAATGTGAAAATTGTGAGGTACTAAACATAAAATTATTCTTGTGCATTATGACACAAATGTTTAGGTCACATCTTTAAAAATAGAGTTAAAAGACTTATGTCAGAAGGGATTATTGATCCCATTCACTTATCAAGTTTAGATGTTTGCGTTGAATGCATTAAAGGTAAAAAACCAAACCTAAAAGATCAGGTGCATATAGAGCTACGAACGTCTTAGAATTGATACACACGGATATTTATGAGTCATTTTCTACACCTTCATGAAATGGTCAATGATACTTTAGATCATTCATATACAATTACTCTAGATATGGATACTTGTATCTAATGTATGTCAAAATAACGTTCCTCAATGGAAACATTAATGAAATAATTTATATGATACAACCAAATAACTTTGTGTTAGGAGACCCAAAGAAAATAGTTTATAAATTAACAAAATCTATTTATGGACTAAAACAAGCATCCCATCAGTGGTATCACAAATTTTATCAAGTAATTCTCTCATATGGTTTTGAGGTAAATATTGTTAATGATTGTGTATATCATAAGTTTAGTGGGAGTAAATTTATTTTTCTGATATTGTATGTGGATGACATTTTGGTTACCACAAATGATATAGGTATATTACACGAAACTAAGAGATTTCTATTAAGAAATTTTGAGATAAAAGATTTTGGTGATGCCTCTTTTGTATTAGGAATCCAGATAACTAGCATAGATCTCGGGGTATTCTAGGATTATCACAAAGGAGCTATATCGATAAGGTACTCAAAATGTTTGGTATGCAGGATTATAAACCAAGAAACACCCCTGTCGTAATGGGAGATAAATTCAGTCTCAATCAGTATCCTAAAGGAAATCTGAAAATTTAAGAAATCAGAAGATTCCTTATGCATCAGCTATAGGGAGTCTAATGTATGCACAGGTTTGTACACGTCCGGATATATAGTACATTGTTAGAGTGTTAGGCAGATATTTAAACAATCCTGGAATAGATCATTAGAAGGCAGCGAAAAGAGTAAAAAGGATAAAAGATCATATACTCACATATAGGAGATCAGACCATTTGGAGATCATTGGGTATTCTGACTCCGATTTTGCTGAATGCCAAGATAGTAAAAAATTCACTTCGGGCTATATTTATATCTTGGTTGGTGGGGCAATTTCTTAGTATTGTGCTAAGTAATCTCTTATTACTTCTTCCACCATGGCAATGAAATTTGTGGCATGTTTTGAGATATCCAATCATGAAATTTAATTGAAAAATTTTGTCACAATGTTATAAATAGTATAAGAGGTTGAAAGGCCACTAAAGATATACTGTGGCAATAAATCAGTTGTTTTATACTCTAACAACAATAAGAGCTCGACTAAGGCAAAGCATATTGACATCAAGTTCCTGGTTGTGAAAGAAATGGTACAAAGTAAACAAGTTTCCATAGAACACTTAGGAAAAAACTTTATGTTGATAGATTCTCTCATAAAAGGTGTACTACCCAAGGTCTTTCATGAGCATACTACTCATATGGGTGTATTAGAGTTTGAGAAAACTTCAGTTTAATGGGAGTTTATTATATGTGTATTGAATATTCTATGCTAGATTTTATATTTTCTGATCATAAATAAAGCTTCAATTTATTATACTTTATATATTATGATTATCAAAGTTATTAACGATATGATAAAATTGGATCAATTAAAAATTGACATGTATGGATCACATTCATGTAATTTTCATACTACATATTTCATGATTGATCTATGTCATTTAATTATATTAATATTAGTGATCATTGATGGGTTTAGCTTTGATTGATATAGTGAAGACTGCTTTAGTCCTATATTAGTATGGCTAATGGATGATATTGTATTGTATGTTCTGTTTAATAATGATAATAGTTTTGAGCTCATAAAGTATAACACGTTTATAAGGATACATATGTGACCTAGTGGAAGATTGTTAGAATTTTAATGATCATACATATATAATTAAATATGTTAAGCCATTATTTTGATTAGTCAAAATTAAAGTGATCTAATTAAAGTAAATTTATTTTGCTAAGGAATATAATTACTATGAAAATTAATTATGTAGATACCATCAGTCATATTTCTAATTTAATGACGAGATAAGTTAGAAATATGAAACTCTTGAAGCATAATTGTAGATTTATCAATTATGAATATAATCATAATTATAGATTCATCAGTTATATATACAAATAGGGTTATAATCCCCAATTGTAGTATCAAATGAAGTTTTTCTTCACTCGTCAAAGAGAAAACAAAACTTCTTAATGATACTCTATAATTAGAAGGTCAAATCATTGATTAATTTAAAAAATATTTCGATGGATTCATCAAGTATGCTTCCATGTTAATATGTTTCATAATTATTATAAAATTATATATATATATATTATGGATTTAATAATATAATTTTGGATCTAAAAAGTATGTTTAATCCAGATTTATTATGTTAATTCCACCAACATTCATTTGTTTTAAAATTATTCATCTATTTTGAAATAACTTAAAATAGATGAGAAGTACAAAAGTTGAGTCGATGATGAATATGGGTTGTTTTATCCAAATAGATGGGGATGAGTTTTGTGTGTGCATGAGAATGAGGAGATTTGTTAGGTTGCGATGAGTTGGGTAATTAGGCTACAGTTTTTTTTTTAATTTCGAAAACTTATATTTTATCCTTTTAGCTACTATAAATATATATTTTTGATAATTCAAAGGTAATGTAAATTGGATTCCACCTCATCTTTATCTTTATACTGTCACCTCTCCTTTCTCCCTGAAGTTCTTGAAATCAATAAATATTATATTAAAGCCTAGTTCGAAAAAAAACCAATAGAAGTATAAGTAGATCTAGAAGATGAATATATATATATATATATATATATATATATATATATATATATATATAAAAAGAAGATGGTAGACATTGAAGTAAGTGTTTCTAATCAACTTCTTCCTATCTTCAAAAATAAAAATTATTAGTTTTGGGCTACTAAAATGAGAACTATATTTATTTCATAATGATTATAAAATTTGATAGAAAATGATTTTATTGAGTATAATTTATAGGCTCCCAATATCACTAACGATCAAAATCAAATGAATAAAAACATAGAGAAAGATGCAACAGCACTTTACATGCTATAATAAGTAATAGATGAGTCTCTATTTCCTCGAATCATGTTAATATCAGCATTAATATAAGCTTAGAAAATATTAAAAAGTGTCTTTGGAGGTACAAACAAATAAAAAACCTTAAGACTTTATATTCCTCGATGTGAATTCAAAACTCCTATGATGAAAAATTTTAAATCTATCATTGATTTTTTCTTAAGAGTCTATTATATTATGAACCAAATGAGGCCTTATAGTGAAAACCTAAAAAATTAAACAGTAGTAGAAATTTTTTTATAAAGTTTATCTCTAAAATTTGATATAATCTTTATTGTTATAAAAAAAAGCTAAAAAAAAGAAGTACATTATCTGTTAATGAATTAGCTCACTTTTAGTTCATGAATAAAAAATAAATAAATCTTCACATAAAACTTCAGAACATCAAATGAAGATAGATTAGAAGGATCAAAAGAAAAATTCAAAAACTTGATCTCAAGAGAGATGTCAAAACGATAGAGGTTGAGAATGATTCGAAGCTTGAGGTAAGGGATAAGGTCGATCATATGAGAGTTAAAAAAACTCCAATAAAGATAACAAAAAAACTTGCTTTTGTCGGAAAAAATTTGGACACGTTGAAAAAAATTACTGGTACAAAAATAAAAATTTAAATGTTTCTCTCTATTCTCATTAAAAAAAATATGACCATTTTGAAAAATATTATTGAAACATAAATAAAATAAATTATTTTAAAGAAAATAACACTAGAAAAAGATTTAAAATTTTTTTATGGTTCCACTAGATCTAAAGTGCAAATGAGAAATCATAGTAAAGTTCAGGTGGAAAGAAAAGAAATAGTTACCGTAAAGACCAAATTGGATAAAAAATTTATTAATGATGTTATGCTTATTCTTAGATTAAAATAAAATCTCAATAGTATAGGACAACTAATTAAAAAAATATATTATATTTTTTTCATAATAAAAAATATTTAATTTATGATATAAAAATAAAAAATTGATAACTATTATGAGGAAGACAAAAAAGAAGATATTTTCATAATTATTTTTTAAATTTTCTTTACATGTACTCACTGATATTATTATTGATGAATTGACTTTATGATATAAAAGATATAATTATCTGAATTATAATGGACTAGTTTTATTAAATTAGAAGAATATAATAGTTAATTTGCCTAAGAATAAAGATACTATTTATGAATACAATGTTTTAAAAAATAATATAATTTTTTTTAAAGATAAGTTATTATTTGAGAACCAAAGAACAATTAGAACTTGTGCATGTAGATATTTATAAGCCTATATAAATTATTTCATATAATGAAAGTGAATATTTTTTATTATTTATAAATGATTGCACAAGGATGATATAGATATATTTTCTATAAAAAAAGGCTAAAGTCTTTTATATTTTCAAAAAATTTGGAGCATATATAGAAAAGTAAAATGGTTGTTTTATTAAAACTCTATAGAGGTGAATTTACTTCCAAAGATTTTGTTGGCATTTATACAAATATAAATATTCGTAGGAAATTGATTGTAAGCTACACCTCTAGTAAAATGGAGTAGCAAAGCAACATAACTAAGTTGTGGTCGATTCAGCTAGCTGTATGCTTAAAGAGAAGGCAGTATTAAGAAGGTTTTTGGCAGAAGGGATTTAACAGTGTATTTATTAACTAGGTTTTCTACCAAAGCAAATGAAGCTAAAACACCCTGTAGTATGGTTTGATAGAAAGTCTAATGTGAATTACTTAAAGGTATTTAGTTGTGTTGCTTACTCTCATATACCTATTGAAGAAAAAGGTAAACGTGATGATAAAAGTATTTAATGCATATTTATGGGGTATAGTAATGAAACAAAAAGTTTTAGACTTTATGATCTTACAACTAAGAAACTGATCATAAGTCGTAATGTTATTTTTAATGAATTTTTTTAGAATTTTAAAGTAGTTGAAATTTTAATAGTTGGATGAGAAGATGTCTATAAAGCATATGATACAATGATTATTATTAATATCTTACCCAAATCTTCTTATAATTTGAATAATTCTGATTTAAGTAATTCTAGTGATATATCAGTATAGTGATTTTATATATATTGCTTTGAGACCTATTTGTTTTGAAGTTGTAGCTTAGGAGGAACAATAGGAGTAAGGAATAAATGATGAATTATAAGTTATTAAAAAAAGATTTAAAAACTAATAAGTTTATCCTTAAGAAAAGAAACAAATAGACTTTAGTGAATATACAAGTCAAAATTTAATATTTATGGCTCGAAAGCATAAAGCTCATTTAGTTGTCAAAAGATATGCTTAAATTTTTTTTATCAACTTTTTAGAAATATTTTCTTAAATTATTATAATTAATATAATTAGAATAGTGTCAGCATTGGCAGCCCAAAAAAAAATGATAAGTTTATTAATTTGATATTAAATTAATCTTCTTAAATAGAAAGTTACAAGAAGTTTATGTCAAGCAAAAAGATTTTAAATTAAATGATAAGAAGATAAAATATGCAAATTAGAGAAAACATTATATGGTTTAAAACAAGCAAGATATAGTAGAATTAATAATTATTTTCTTCAACATAATTTAAAAAAAAATTCAAATGAGCCAACCTTATATATAAAGGCCTAAGCTATGAAAATTTTTATTGTCTATTTATATATGGACAATATGATTTATATTGAAAATTTATTGGAGATGCTTATTGAATTTGAAAAAATATTATATCAAAATTTGAAATGATTAATTTGGGACCTTTATATTATTTTTTAGAAATAAAAATTATTCAAGATATAAATAAATTTTTTATATTAAAAAATATATGTTAGATATTTGTTAAAAATGTTTCATATGGCAACTTATAAGCCAACGATTACTCAAATTAATATAAAATGATAAAGTGTTAGATTGTAGAGTTAAAAAAAATAGATGATAAGTAGTACAAAAGTTTAATTGGAAAGCTAATTTATCTCACACATTCGCTATATATTATGTTTGTAGTTAGTTTTTTATCTAGTTTAATACATAGCCCTAGCAAGCATTATTTTGGAGTAGCTAAAAACTCTCAGTTATCACATTCATTATAAGTAAATAAAAGATTTTAAGTTATATTTTTATACTAATAGTAATTAGGTTGATTGTGCAGATGATAGAAAAGTACTTTCCAATTTGCATTTAACCTTATTTTAAGGGTGATATTATGGATAACTAAAAAGCAAAATTGTATTGCTCTTTCAAGTTTTGAGATGGTGTGTATTATGACTATATATCAAACAATTTAGCTTCTAAGAATTCTAATAGATCTCAAAGAAAAGTAGGACGGATCAACTGAAATCTACTATAACACAAATGTACTGTTATAATGATCAAGAAACTTATTTTTTTATGGATGCACCAAATATATCAAAGTTTGATATCACCTTATTCATAAACCGTTGGACGAAGTAAAAATTCAAATGGACTACTACAGTATATACTGTAGATGAGTTCACCGATATCTTTTCAAAAACTTTAGCAAAAAAGATTTTAAAGTCAACTTCGATTTACAACTCTCTCGAATTAAGAGGATGTGATAAAATAAAATCCAAAATAACTCGCCTGTTTTAGAACTGTTCATCCATTTTGGAACAGATGAGAACTGAAAACTTTGAGTAAATGATAAACATGGGTTGTTTTTATCCAAATAGATGGGCATGAGTTTTGTGGAGGGATAAGGACAATTGTTAGGTTGCGATGAGTCAAATTGTTAGGCTACAGTGATTTTATATTTAAAAATTTATATTTTATCTTTTGACCACTAAAAACACGTGTTCTTGGACCAATTCAAGATACTATCAGATCGAACATACTCCTCATTTCTACTATCATCTCTCCTTTCTCCCTTAAATTCTACACGAAGCCAACACCAAATGTACAATGAAAAGGTGTCCGATCCAAAATGCTCAACCTGCATGCATCAAATTCACAAAGATCATCACCCACACACTCTTTCAGATCCTTTAGCTGAGGAGCTAATACTCTTCTGGCTCAGCTTTGGGAAGCATTCTGATCAACGACTGTAGTATCTACACAAGTATGCAAACATGAGAAAGCTAATGGAGCTCAACAATGCCAAGATCCAGTAGTACTTGTCCAGCCTTGCCTCCCTCGCATCATCAGAGAACCAGCCATGGCTCTTCCCCCTTGTGTTGCTCATCAGCTCCAGGACTGATATTAGCAGAGCAGTGAGGAAGCTGCCCACGCCGAAGACGCTCAGGTACAGACCTATTCCGATGGTTCGCATGTTGGTAGGCACCTGCATGTAGAAGAACTCCTGCATGCCGACCACCGTAAACACATCGGAGATCCCCAGGAGAATGTACTGAGGCAGCAGCCAGAAGATGGTCAGGCGCTGTGAGTCCACTCGCAGTGATTCGTGTGTTCTTCTCTTGGATTCGACCACTGCCGCCACAACCATGGCGACGATGGAGACGCACATCCCGATCCCGATCCTTTGGAGCACGTCGATCCCCTTCTCCCGCCGAGTAACGAGGCGCAGGAAGGGGATGATGAGCTTGTCGTACAGCGGCATGATCAGTATGATGGAGATGGTAATGGCGCTCTGGAGCATGGCGGGAGGGATCACGAAGCTGCTCCCGATGCTGCGTCGCATCATCATGCCCTGCTTGGTGAAGAAGGTCACCGGCTGTTGGAAGATGACTGCGAACATGAGCAGCATTATCCATATGGGGAGGAGCCTCAGTATAGTCTTGGCAACGCCGGGTGCTTCGCCAGCCATGTCGTCGCAGCGATCCGAGTCTTCTCTGAGAGGCTTCTCCTGCAACCTGCAGTCGAAGACAAGCAACGAGTCAGTCGTTGAAAGGCCGCCGACGCAGCAGTCATGGCGCAGTTGACTCTTGCAGCTTACTCGAGCTGCACAGAAACGTCTCTGGGAGGCAAGCTGATGGTTTTGGATCTGGCGCCTCTCGTCACGGCGAGCTTCACCGCTTGGATGATGCTTTGGATGGGGCTGTTGGGGATCTTGAGCTGCTTGTTGACGTAGAAGCGAGAGCCGCAGAGGAAGCAAGCCACGGAGATGGCCATGGCGGCGGTGGGGATGGCGAAGCCCAGTCCCCAGCCGAAGGTGTCCTGGATGTAGGACATGACGGAGTTCCCCAGCAGGCTGCCGCTGCAGATGCCGAAGTACCACCACTGGAAGAACAAGCTCTTCTTGTCGCTCTTCCCTTCCTCCTCGCTGCATGGCAGACGGCCGTCGTCTATCTCCAGCTGATCTGCTCCGAATGCCTGCAACGACGGGTTGTATCCTCCTTGTCCTATGGAGATCAAGTAGAGGGGGAGGAACAAGGAAGAGGTCGGCATCCATGCACACAGCAACGCCCATGAGGTCAATCCCACTAGTCCCTACGACGTAGGAGGAGATCTGCATCATCAAGAACAAAAATCCACAAGCATGGTGATGATGATGATGGACTTACGATGACGTAGAGCAAGGAGGAGGCCATGATGGTGGAGTAGCGATCCCAGTAGGAATCAGCGAGGATGGCGCTCACGAGAGGGAGCATCGAAGTGACTCCAATCCAAGTGCTGACGCTCTTGGCAGCTGAGGAAGTGCTCATCTTCACATGGCCAGTGAGGTAGCTCAGCAGGTTGGAGGCCACACCTTTGTACGCAAACCTCTCCACACTCGCCACCACTGCATCCATTTCATATCTGCATCAGAAGTCATGGTTCCCACACAACATCAATCCTAGCTCAAAGAGACGATGCTACCTATGATGAGAATACACGACTTGCTGAGGCCTCTCGAGCTCTTCTCCAAAGCCATGCTTCCACCTTGTACTTGCATTATGAGGGTAGACATTCAGAAGTTGTGCTTATAAAGACAATGGCATGGCTTAGTGATGTTGCTGAATCGTGCCACTTTCCTGTTTCGAGATGCATCTCCATCGGAGATTGGCCGCCACAGCATTGTTTAGGGCAACGATATGCGCATCTTTGTCTACCCGAAAGGATTTGGGCCAAGAGGTTTGGAATAAAGAACAGGGAATCCTCCCAGAAGATGTTGGCAAGATGGACTCATCCGTAGACCTTTTCCTTTGCTGTATACTCGGCCTCATCAGCAATCCACCAGAGCAAAGCAGGGTTATCTTCATCTCTAATGGCAGACACTTGGATTTGCGTCCTTCATGTGGATGAAAGAGATTGCTTTTTATATTATTAACTCGATTCATAAAAATCAATGTGACGCACGTTTAGTTCTTGTTCCCTGTTGATCTAAGTGCAAATACGAGAGGAGCGGTCCATGAACCATCAGCCACCTCTCAATATGATCATGCCAAGCCATGAAGTGTCCTTTTGACTCGAACTAGATCATGTTAGAGCTGGCCAGGAAATTACCAAAGGGTAATTTTGACAACCCAATACACAATAAACAGAAAAATAAAAGAGGAGACAAGGACACCAGATTTACGTGGTTCGGTCAATTGACCTACATCCACGGACGAAAGGAGGAGCAAATCTCTACTAACAATGAGACAATTATAAATGCCTTAGGAAATTATTCCTAGGCCAAAAACACCTAAAATTACTAAACAAGAAAAGCCCAAAATATTTAATATAGACTTAATGGAAATTAAATCCAAAGCGATTTTTCTTGTGGTGCCTGTGGTGCATCTATCTAGAAAGCCTAGACCCCTTTTTATAGCATCAATAGGGGATAACCATTCTGATTTTCCCGATGTGGGACTAAAGGACTTGTCAAACTAACAAATCTCCACCTTGGCATGTCCCAACATTAACAATTAGCAGAACTTGCTCCACCTTCTTCACAAAAGCCCTAACGGGCAATCACCAACAATAAATATCAACCAAGTCCAAGCACTGCTTGAACTTGTATACTGGAAGAGGCTTCGTAAGCATATCAGCTGGATTGTCCTTCGTATGAATTTTCTGAACAAGGACCTTTCCCTCGGCAATGGTATCCCGAATAAAATGAAACTTCACATCGATGTGTTTCGTCCTCTCATGATACATCTGGTCTTTAGTCAAATGAATAGCACTTTGACTATCATGTAAAAATTGTAGTAACACCTTGATGCTGACATAATTCACTAAACAAACCTCTTAACCATAAAACTTCTTTGATTGCCTCTGTTACTGTCAAATATTCTGCCTTCGTAGTAGATAAAGCCACGACAGGTTGTAAAGAAGCTTTCCAACTAACTGCACAACCGCCAACGCAAAATACATAGCCTGTCAGAGATCTTTGTTTATCAAGATCTGCAGCATAATCAGAGTCGACGAAACCAATCAAAGTGTTAAAAATTTTTTCAAACTCCAAACAAGCATCTGAAGTCCCTTGCAAGTATCTGAGAATCCACTTCACAGCTTGCCAATGTGTTTTACTTGGACAAGACATATATCTACTAACCACACTGACTGCTTGGGAAATATCTGGACGAGTACAGACCATTGCATACATAATACTGCCGATGGCACTGGAATATGGAACTTTCACCATATATTCTTCCTCTTCAATTGATTGTGATGACTGAGCAGCAGATAGCCGAAAATGGCTAGCAAGAGGAGTACTCACTGGCTTAGCGTTTTTCATGCCAAACCTCTCCAAGACTTTCTTGATGTAATTTTACTGGGTCAGAAATAATTTTTCAACTCCTCGATCTCTTTTGATCTTCATGCCAAGAATCTTCTTAGCTGCTCCCAAATCTTTCATTTCAAATTCACTATTCAGGTGCATTTTCAAAGTGTAAATTTCGACAAATTCTTAGCTTGCATAAGCATGTCATCAACATAAAGTAACTACACAAAAGAGCCATCATTTAACTTCCTAGGAGTAGACACAAATTATCATACATGCTCCTTGTGTAACCATGACCCAACATAAAGGAATTAAACCTCTTATACCACTTGTCTTGGACTCGCTTTAATCCATACAAGGATTTCTTTAATAAGCAAACATGGTCTTCCTTACCGTCAACTTCAAATCCATGAGGTTGCTCCATGTAAATTTGCTCTTCAAGTTCACCATGTAAGAAAGCTGTCTTGACATCAAGTTGCTCTAATTCCAAATTATACATGGCAACTAAAGCAAGCAAAACACGAATAGAGCTATGTTTAACAACAGGTGAAAATACGTCATTAAAATCAATACCATGTACCTGACTATAGCCCTTTGCAACCAATCGTGCTTTATACCTTGCATCTTCAACCCCTGGAATACCTTCCTTCCTTTTGAAGACCCATTTGCATCCAATAATTTTCTTACCCGAAGGCGGCTTCACAAGGTCCCAAGTTTTATTCTGATGGAGAGATTCAATTTCTTCATTCATCGCAATTAACCACTTAGCGAAATCATCACAAGAAACTACATCTGAGTAAGTAGTAGGCTCACCAACTCCACCTATTTCTTCTACAACAGACAAAGCATATGCAACCAAATTTGCATATCTTTGTGGTGGTCGAATATTTCTCCGTGGTCTATCCTTGGCTATGGAATATTGATCTTTCTCTGGATTATCTTCGTCAGTAGACTCGGGATCGTCTATTGGCATTCTTTGAGTAGAAGAGTTTGACTGAAGAGATTCAGAACTACCAATCTCAAGCTCCACCTGCTTTTGCACACTATCATTTGTACAACTAGTAGATTCCTCTATAGAAGATAACATAGATAATTCATCAAAAGTAACATCTTACTGATTATAAATTTTGGGGATTTGGGATCAGGACACCATAATCTGTATCCTTTCACCCCGGAAGCATACCCAAGGAAAATGTACTTTTTAGCTCGAGGTTCTAATTTTCCTTCATTTATATACATGTATGCTGGACACCCAAAAATTTTAAAATCAAAATAATCAACAAGAGTACCTGACCAAACTTCCTCTGGAGTTTTAAAATTAAGTGCTGTAGAAGGAGCACGGTTGACAATGTAATAGGCCATATTAATCGCCTTTGCCCAAAAGTCTTTTATCAACCCTGCATTTGAGATCATACACCTTGCTCTTTCTAAGAGTGTTCTGTTCATACGTTCGCCACACTATTTTGCTGAGGCATCATCCTAACAAGGCGATCTTGAACAATTCCTTCATTTTTGCAGAATTCATCAAAGTCACCTTCACAAAATTCCATGCCATTATCTGTTCGAAGCCACTTAATATGTTTACCTGTTTGCTTCTCAATCAAAGCCTTCCATTGTTTAAAGGTTAGAAAAATATCATTTTTATGCTTCAGAAAATAAACCCAAAATTTCCTGGAATAATCATCAATGAAAGTCAACATATACAGCACCACCTTTAGATCGAACACGTTTGGACCCCAAAGGTTTGAATGAATATAGTCAAGAGTACCTTTTGTTTTGTGAACTGCCGGAGAATAGAAGCTAACTCTTTTCTGCTTTTCAAAAATGTAATATTCACAAAAATCTAGTAGCCCAGTACTCTGTCCACAAAGAAGACCTCTTTTGCTCAAAATACTCAAACCTTTTTCACTCATATGACCCAAACGCATATGCCATAATTTGGTGATGTCAGAATCAAATAATGATGATGACGAGACTGCAACTGAGCCTGTGACAGTAGTTCCCTGTAAAATATACAAGCTACTAGACCTACAAGCTTTCATAACAATAAGGGCATTTCTAGAAACTTTCATATCTCCACCTTCAGTTGTGTATTTGCACCCAAGAGCCTCTAGGGTGCCTAAAGAGATGAGATTTTTTTTTAAATCAGGAACATGTCTAACATTAGTGAGCATCCTCACAATACCATCATGCGTTTTAATTCGGATTATGCCTTTACCAATAACATCACACGCAGCATTATTGCCCATCAAAACAATTCCACCATTACAAGATTCATATCTAGAAAACAAATCCCTACTGGGACACATGTGATAAGAACAACCTGAATCTAAAATCCATTCATTTTTAGACCTTGTCCTATCATCAGTAGCAAAGAAAATATTTCCAAAATTCTCATCAGCTACAACACTAGCTTCAGCGGACTCAGTAGTTTTCTCAACAATTTTTTCCTTTTGCTTTAATTTATTTTTTAATTTAAAGTAATCAGCCTTAATGTGCCCCATTTTATGACAATATCTGCATTCCAAATTTCTATGTCTAGATTTAGATCTAGATTTAGATCTATTACTATCAAATTCTCTTTTATCGCCTACCCACGATAACCGGACCCTCGACTTTGATTTCCTCTATTTTCCCTAGTGATATCCCTATCAATTTGCTCCTTAGATTTTAATGCAGATTTAATTTCCTGATACGAAATTATTTCTTTTCCATAAATCATAGTATCACAGAAATATTTGAAGGATTGGGGGAGAGAACACAAAAGTAATATGGCCTTATCCTCATCATCAATCTTTGCATCTATATTCTCCAAATCCATAACTAATTAATCAAATTTATCAAGATGTGAGAGTATAGATGTACCTTCAATCATCCGAAGCATATATAAACTCTGCTTTAAGTAAAGATGGTTCTCCACTGTCTTTTTCATATACAAAGCTTTAAGCTTGTCCCACATGCTCTTAGCCGTAGTCTCCGTAGCTACCTCCCGTAAAACCTCGTCAGAAAGATTTAGAATAATGTTAGATTGAGCCTTCTTATCCATACCTGCAAAATCTTCCTCTGACATACCATCTGGAATTTTCTCAGCTCCCTATAGTGCCAAATCAACTCCGTCTTGAACCAGAATGGCCTCCATCTTGAGCTGCCATATGCCGAAGTTGACATTTCTATCGAATTTCTCGACAACAATCCTTGTTATTATCATTGTTGCCAAAAGATCCCAAAACCAGGCTCTGATACCAGTTTGTTAGAGCTGGCCCTAGGAAATTACCAAAGAGTAATTTTGACAACCCAATAGACAATAAACAGAAAAAAATAAAAGAGGAGACAAGGACACCAGATTTACGTGGTTCGGTCAATTGACCTACGTCCACGGACGAAAGGAGGAGCAAATCTCTACTAACAATGAGACAATTACAAATGCCTTAGGAAATTGTTCCTAGGCCAAAAATACATGAAACTACTAAACAAGAAAAGCTCAAAATATTTAATATAGACTTAATGAAAATTAAATCCAAAGCGACTTTTCTGGTGGTGCTTGTGGTGCATCTACCTAGAAAGCCTAGACCCTTTTTTATAGCATCAATAGGGGATAACCATTCTGATTTTCCTGATATGGGACTAAAGGACTTGCCAAACTAATAGATCATATCGGGTCATGAAGTGTTACTAGACATCTCTAATACATTATGATACAAAAATCTCCTAAACCGCATGACATCGTTTAACAAATGAGGGTAAAATGATGTGCTCACGATGACATGTCGAGGTTACTTAACTAAATTTTGTGTTATTAAATTGGGGTTAGAAGAAGAGCTCGAACCTCAATCAATCAAATTGGTAGTAGAAGAAGGACTTGAACAATGGAATGGTGATGATCTGACTAATCTTTTGTTTGCTGCTTAAAGCATCATTGCTTTTGCTATTCCTTTCTTACTGTTCCTCAATCATCCTGGAAGTATAAGCAACACAACACTCGAGTGGTTCTTGTGCACCAAGGATACAATGTTCGACATTGTTATGGACATGAAGGACCACTAGAGCAATCACTTAGGCCTTTCGTGATCGATCGATCTCACGCAATCATCTTTTCACTGTTCTCTTTACTGAAAGATGGATGGAAAGAAACGAAAAGGTGCTCTTGCCTGTGCCAAAACTGCTCATTTTGCCGAGATCATGCAGGTACGAGTGGAACAAGTGACACCATTTCCTAATGGTCGGTCACTCAAAGAGCCAATCCAGTGATCGATTCGCCAAGGACGACTACAAAGTGGATCATGTCGACATAATTGCTGCATGCGGTTGGTTTGGCAAGAGAGACAAGCTGCTGCCTTCGTCTCCAATCTCGATTGGCACTTAGATGTTCATAGTGATGCACCACTTTGACAGCACTATGCTCATGGGGTAGTCAAAATCTTCTTGGTTTACATTCCACGATAGTTTCATGTTGTATCAAATGGGCAATCACATGAGGCTTTTTGTATCAACATGAGTGTCAAATCAATTCCACCAACACAGGGCAATACTTTATATCGCTGTTGTGAACCTATGACAATTCAGCATAATTTTGACATCGTGAGGTCGTCACCTTCCTTGTGAAGTTAGTGCCATGTTTGAACCATGCAATCATCCACCAAGGACGTAAGCGATCCTACCATCCGAGCAGTGCCTGTCATCTGCAACAAACAGACTGTAATGGGGAAAAGAAGAATACATAGATACATATATATTCATCGATATTAAGTATGCACTAATTAGAGTTAGATTTTTCTCACCCGAATGAATTCCCGTATGTTCCTCTGATAGCAATAGCACAGTTGAGTACAAGCAACATATGCTAAGACTTTAAAAGGAAGATTTTTAGGCATAGCTTAGATTTAATTAAGTTTGGCATCATTCCGGCACAGCACAATGTCCATAGTTCGGTGGCTAAACAAGCTGTAAGAATCGTAGCATTGGCTCTCCTTCCTTAGGTTATAAAGAAGGACATAAAATGGAGAATAAAAGGCGTGCCAGTGCACAAGGCTCCCGCCAATACGGATATGAGAAGAGTAAAAGAAGGAGAATAAAGTTAATAAAAAAGACAATAACAAGGAGGTGAAAGTGTCGGTCAAAGAATATGAAACTGGAGATTTGGCATCAAATTCAGCTGCATGCACAAAATACAAATAAAATTACATTCTTCTTAAAGGCTGGGATAATGGATCAGGGCTCAGCAAGCCAACAGAAATAAAGAGATCATTGTAAAAGCAAGCATGATGGAGCAACTTTTCATGACAACTTAGCAGTTCTGGAAGAACAAGCAACAATTAATTATGGAGCACAAAGTTGAAGACATTTCTTATCCCTTTTATAAGTTGGAGCGCAAGGCATTTGGAAGCACGCAGGTGTTGTAATGCCATCCTGCTTGGCGAGCATTTGGACTTGGAACCTGTGAGAAGATGCCGTAAACTGGATGACATCCATTACAAAAGCTTCTTTTTCACCTCATCTTTCTTGCTTTGCCAAGTTGGACCTAATATCTCATGTGCCATATATCGTGCCAGCATCATGGAGTTATTTTATGTACTACACAGCCACTATTGCATCCCTAAAACTTTTAATAGTGTCATTAAGTAATTAAATTGATTGTTTTGATATCACATTAGGTGCCTTCACTTTTGTCTTTGCACTTTGTGTTGAGAAGTATGAATACATTAGTAAGCTAATAATATCACAAAAAAATATAATAATTTATATACTTAATAATACTGTTAGATATTAGGTTTATGATATAAAAAATATCTAATATTAATTGATGCAAGCAAATTATACATACATACATAAATATATTATTGGGCTTTAGGTCGAGCAGTTGGCGTAGCAACCATGGGCTCCAAATTGGCATAAGGGCTTTAGATGAATTGTAATCAAATTGAAGCTGACGCTGATCAGATTCAATCTGATATAACCAATTTGACGGACTCGCTAAAAACTCAGCTGCAAATGTAGAAATGGTGGATCGAAGACACCAGCAAATAGACTCAAAGGAAGGAATAGATGTATTAATCCCAAATCATATCTCATATCGAGTTCATCCCAAATGTACAGTCCTTATCTTTTATTATTTTTATTATTATTATTTTTATTATTATACTTTTTTTATACATTAAAACAAAAAAAAAAGAGTGGATGTGAGAAAGGCATTAAGGCCGCATGTAATCTAAAAAAATGGAAATTCCAAGGCCATTAGATTATTCTTGAGATGCGACCTGCATGCATGTGACCTCGAGTACGTTCCTCGTAGCCTCAGCCAAGGGTAACTCAGAAGACCATGATGGTTTCCTAAAAGAAATGAGCAGGGAAGGCCCCAGGGTTAGCTGTATGACCACCTCCTCCATGACCTTTCTGCATGTAAAAATGACAACCATGTCTGAGCAGCTTCGTAGACGACAAACATTCACGTTCCAAAACAATTCTTTTTTACCTTGTACTATTATGTTCCGGGCCGCAGTACCCACGTCGAAAGCAATGCTCTTGCATAGGTTCTATAGGCATTTTTTGGGAACACAATATATGTACACCAATCTTTGGATTCCAACTATAGTTCACTTCCAAATCTGCAGCACTCGCATTTAATTAGCTTCCTGTATCGCCTGGACGAAGCCAAACAAGACCATATGGAGACTGCTGCCTGAAGCCTCAAAAGCTGAGCTGCAGTGGAGCATGTTTTTGCTAGACCAAAATGACAGTGGAAGGCTTACAGTAAGTACTCGAGGGAACATCGTCACGAATGGTGTTCTGAAACATCCCACGAGATTTCTGTTCCATTGCTGTCCGCGAGTGCTGTATCTTTCTTTGGCAAGATGCATGCAAGTTTTCGCACAGCAAAAGTCCAATCTGAACTCATGATGATAACGAGAATAATTAGACCTAATAATGCAGCTATTCGACCGGGGGAGAACAAGTGATGGGTTGCGTGCGTCTTGCAGCAGGAAGGAGGGAGAGACAAAATAGTTGAGCCATGTACAGGAGGCTCATGATCGAACCATTATATTTCATCTACAAACCAAGATGATCGAGGAAGCTCACTCATCAGAATACGAGGCATGTATCCCATCAAACATCCAAAAGAGGATGAACTTGCAACGGATGATTCATAATCTTCTTTTATTTGTCCCGTTAATATTAGTTCAAGAAATATGAGATGGTGTCCTTTTTCTTGGTAAATGTAAATATTGACCCGACATCGTAGAGCCCAATCAAAAGTAAGATATTGACCACAGTTCAGTGCAAACTCAGCATGAGGCAAAACAAGGGGTGGGTCAATTCTAAGATCAAACCTAACATTCAATTTGTTTAGTTTTTGTCCATTTATAAATGCAACTCATTGTTCGTTTCCTTTTGTCAAGAAATCTTTGTTCAGAGGGGCAACTCTCAGGAGTCTCTATCATCATAACCTAAGATGAACTTCTAAAAAAAAAAGGTATATTAACATGGTAAAAGTGATTAATTAGATTACACGAGGATCCTATCTTTGAATTCAATGAATCATCCAATTATCTTAATGCCAAAAACAACAGGCCTCATTCATCTGGTTATGCCTTATTCCTTTCCAACTCTTCCCCTCCCTTTAGGTCTGCAATTTGCATTATTCTAAATTTCTAATACCCACCCTAAAGCTACTACTACTACAATATACAACCAAGTTGCACGTTAAGCTGATCTAAGAGAATCCTTGGTTTTGTGTTGATTAGTATATGTGGACCTCCGTGGACAGACATTGCATGATTGCATGCAATTAAATGAAGTAGCTACTTGAACTCTCCACTGTGCCAGATGGTACTGTTCTTCTTGTGGTTCCATGAAGCTGACAATGAGATTTACTGGTGTAAGAAGGTAAAACTCGGAAGAATTTCTAGATATGCGTAGGGAACAAAGGAAACGACAGACCGCGCTACGTCAGAGTCGGCTGTAGGCTCTGGGCATGCGATGGGTGGAAGATTCCACCTTTTTCTTCCTGCTCTCATCCATTTAGACACAACCTCCTCCTCTCTAATTTGCTGCTCCATCTCTTCTTCCTTTTCTGTACTTTAGATCTTAGAAACCACAAGCTCTCCTTTTATACTTTTAGTTTTGATCTAAGAAATCGAGTTTTTAGGTTGGTAGAATTGTCGGATCACCTCAAGTTCCTGGTCTGTTGTTGTCTTCCGGTTCAAAGTTTGATGTGTTCATGGAGGTATTGCTGTAGTTCTGCGTATCTGTTGAGAAAATCTATGATTGTTATCTCGATAAGTAGCTCTTCTTGCAACGATCTGTAGGGAACTGATAGAATAGGCAATCCTTGGAATTCTCTTGTTCTTCATATTTAGATAAGGGTGTTTTCTGAGGTGCAGAACAAACTGTTCAACCCTTGGAATTCTCTTGTCCTACTTTTTTCTGAGTTATGTGTTAGATGAGAGGAGGACAGATCTGCTTGTCTGAGTAACTGAGCTCTTTCCCCTCTTTCTGCCAACTGCTTAATTGATTCCGTACTTCAACACTTTTGGCCTTTCTTTCTTGTTCTTCCCTCTCAAACTTGGACTAAGCCGAAGCATACGTATCCGCTCAAGAGTCTTCTCAGGATGAAAGGGCTCATAATTCAGCAAAACCAAGCTGTGAAGGAGAACATGTCCAATCTCAGCTCTCCCTCTGGGGAAGCAAGTGCATCTTCCAACCAGCAACCCTCCTCGGCCTCAACGAATCCAACCCCAGTCAAGAAAAAGAGGAACCTCCCGGGAAATCCAGGTTACAGAATTGGACCAGAGTGATTCAAACACTTGAGATTGTTCTCTTTTGTGATTAATTAGATTCTTTTTCTGGTGTTTTTGGACTTTTGGATCTTCAGACCCAGATGCTGAGGTGATAGCACTGTCCCCCAAGACGCTGATGACAACCAACCGGTTCGTGTGTGAGATCTGCAACAAAGGGTTTCAGAGGGATCAGAACCTGCAGCTCCACAGGAGGGGTCACAACCTGCCATGGAAGCTGAAGCAGAGAAGCAAGGAGGTGAGGAAGAAGGTCTACGTTTGCCCGGAGGCGACATGCGTGCACCATGACCCTTCCAGGGCGCTTGGGGACCTTACCGGCATCAAGAAGCACTTCAGTAGGAAGCATGGGGAGAAGAAGTGGAAATGCAACAAGTGTTCCAAGAAATACGCTGTCATGTCTGATTGGAAGGCCCACTCCAAGATCTGCGGCACCAGAGAATACAGATGCGACTGCGGCACCCTCTTCTCCAGGTATCAATAGCACTTGCTTGATGAACTGCACTGGCGAAGCCCCCGCTCTTTGAACTCAGACCCCATTGAATGACACTAGATGAAACACATCAGGCATTTATTCTTCAGTCCTCGAGACCATATAAGGTAGCCTTAGCAACTAAATGTTGATGGGAAGAAAGAAAGGTGAGATATGAGCTTGATTGCTGAGTATCTCCATGGATCCAGAGATCATACTTTTGCTTAACCTTTGTTTCTCTTTGGAGTTTATGCTGCTTTTTTCCTGAATGATGACTGCTTCTTGTGAACTTTGTACTTTTGTGTTTCCTTGTTTGCTTTCACTTGTTGGTTACTGCTACTACGTAGAGCTTTCTGTGATGCAGGAGGGACAGCTTTATCACTCATAGAGCCTTCTGTGATGCACTGGCAGACGAGAGCTCGACGGTCGTCACAGCAAAGCCTACAGCAGCTACTCACCACCCACACCCCCACCAATTCTCTCATCCTGAGGCGTCGCTCGAACCCTTCCCTCTCCATCAAACTTTCCTGCAGACACAGTTCCCTCCGTTGATTCGCACTCCGGTGGTCAGCAACAAAGCTTTGAGCGGCAGCCATGAGCTACAACAGGAGCTGTCACTGAAAAGAGAGCAGCAGAAACACTTCAACATCAGATCGGATATCCCACCATGGCTAAACTGCCAGGCGACTACTTCTCTCAGCCATTTAGACTTCCCTTGCTCTATCTACTCCACAAGACTCGAACACGAGTACCCTCCTGGAAACCCGGGGGCTCTCCCTCCTCCACCTGCTCCTCTTCCAGCCTACCAAGTCTCAGCTTCCTCTCCCCACATGTCAGCCACTGCATTGCTCCAGAAGGCAGCACAGATGGGTGCAACAATAAGTCGACCTCCGCAGATCGGTCACATGACATCTCACACTACTTCTGGCTTTGGTCTTGGCTTGTCCTCACAGCAGGATATCGACGGTGGTGGTGGTGGTGGAAGAGGAGGAGCAAGCTTCGGACAAGTGTCGGCACCTCCTCCTCTCCTCCATGACATGATGATGAACCGTCTCGCTGCACCTCCAGGGTTTGACGGATCGTTTGAGGATGCATTTGGAGGATTTATGAGATCAAAAAGGGAAGGGAACAGCTTTATGGACGGCACAGTTAGAAGCCAAGGAAAAGATGGAGGAGGTGGTGGTGGTGGTGGTGGGAATGACGGGATGACAAGAGACTTCTTAGGACTACGGGCTTTTTTCCCACAGGGATATCCTTAAACTGGCCGTGTGGATCCGTCGATAAGCTCCTTCACCATTTGGGAGAGAGGCTCAGCAAGAGATGAACATGGCTAGCAGCTACTGCAGTAGAAGAAACTGACATGGTTGGGCTCCATCTCTCAGAATTTTCACAAGAGAATAGGTTCCATTAGCATGTAAGTCATCACTTTATTCTCCTCTCCATAAAGGGAGAAAACATTGCTACCATATCTATACTTTCTGTAGTATGTTTCTTAATGGCTAGGAATAATGGAACATCAAATTGTTTCAACCCCATGAGAAAAAGAATTATTTCCATTTAGTTTCTGATTTTGTCATCGTGAGATCTTTCTTATCTCACCGTCCGATGGAATCGTAGGAGTCACCAAACATGTTTTTATTTATCAACTCTTTTATATATTTTCTTTAGCAAAGCAAGAATTTGAAGTAATGCCAAAAGGTTATTAACTTCTTGTTTGGATGTTTACAAATATCAATTTTATGTTGCTCATGTTCTCCACCCGAAGTCATGCAACAGTGCAGTACTGTCCTTTTTCTTCTTATTTGCTATCTTTTCTCCTAAAATAATGTATTGCTAATTAGTTCTTGTTGTACTTCATGGAAGTGTTCTTGTTTTTTGATTGAAGAGGATGTTGGCCATGACTTTGTTGACTCCATATACCATGCTAAATTCAAGAACATAATACTCTCCATGCATCCAGCTGACATGATTAAGCTTGGCAATTAGAAAATACTTCCACTTCAATGATTTGGTAGGTGATCGTGATTAGCAATCATCTTCCTCTGGCCTTTGTCAGGACTGACCCGTGACTTATCTAGAACGAATGATGGCCACACACACACATCTTTGAACACTTTCCATGTAATCAGCACCTTATTTGTTTCTTGGAAATGTGCAAGAAAGAAGAGCTGTCAACCAGATGTTATGGTGCTACATTGATGCAATAATTAAGCTTTTGGATCGTAGCGACCTACAAAACTCAAAGATATCAATGATCTAGTTAGTTTAGATTCCAAGTCGTAATCAAGAGGGGAACTAAGGTTTTCATTGCAACTCAGAAATGTGCTCTTTAGAGTGCACAACATGGGACAAGATTCATCCAGCGAGATGTAGGATGAAATCTTTTTGGTGATGAAGTACAGTGGAAATGGCTTTTAAATAAAGCTCCAAGAAACTTAAGATACTGGTTCTCTAAGCAGTCATGATTCTCCTATACTTGTGTGAGTAGGCAATTCATGTTTTATGGGACTTCTTATTGGAGTACGTGCATGGAAGCTGTGGTTGCAGTGCTTTGTTTGTAGTTTCCTTATCTGCAAAAGGACTTCCTTAGCAAAAGTTTTATATCATGTTGCATTATATTGTAGCGTGAAGTGTGCAAGCTTTATTCTTACATTTGTTCTTCCGTGTGCCCAAGTTTGTGAAGAAGAACAGCAACCATCTCCTTCAGTTGAGATTTTGGCTGGGATATGTTCTACTTTTATTTCTCGATTCATCTTTATATTTGTCGACTGCACAATGACAAATATTAGATCACACATCTTGATGAAAAACATGCATCACAGCGAGAGGCACTTGTTCGAAGATATGTACACGCAATGTGAGACAGAGAGTGTGCGCAAGCAGGTCAGTGCTTGTATTAGGAGATAGGAGGGAGAGAAAGCATGAAATCTCTCTCTCTCTCTCTCTCTCTCTCTCTCTCTCTCTCTCTCTCTCTTCTCGCAGATGCCAGTCCTGCTCTCAGAGATACGCTGGGAACGAGATCTGAATCCTGCACACAGATGATCTTAATGATCATCAATCTACCAGATCGACGATTAAGGTCTTCAGATAATAGATTCGGTTCTCGCTTGCAGACCACGTAAATGGCCTTATCTCTTATCCATTGCACGCCCAGCTATGCGTGTGATTCCGTGATCGGGAGCCGTCAGCCACGACAGTAGCAGCAGTTATATCTCACGAGATTGCTTCTCTCTCTCTCCCTCTCTCTCTCTCTCTTTCTCTCTCTGTGGCTTGACATATACGTAGGCGTTGACGTGACGTTGTTCCTCTGGGAGAAAAGTCAGAAGAGCAGACCAGACGTAGGACCAGCTTTGACCAGTCAACCTATACAGCTAATCAGTAAACATCACACATGTGATACATATTCTATTAAGTATATATCCATCAGCTTGAGCTTTCAGTCGTGGAAAATATAGTCAAAGGCAACCATGAGCGTGTCTTCTGACTTGCAGGTGGCTCGTATAATGAGCAAGGACAAGGTTGTCTATTGATTAGCCAAAGCTTGGATCGTTTGCAAAGGCAGTTTAACATCGAGCTTGACCTCAATAAAGTTAGGATCTCCAGCAACCGGATCCTTAGAGGGTACAACGTTGACTCTAAGCAGACAAGTTGGGAAAAACTGCCGACTTTTGACTTTGTGGAGTTACGCGCAGCGACAGGTGAAGAAACTATATAGGATGAATCAAGTAAAATCATTTTAAATCTCTGTTTAGCTTTGTATCAGTCACAATAATGGTTTCGTCGCTTCTAACTATAGAAGCGATACGTTCATAGCATCTTAAAGAATTCGATCAGTTTATTAAATAACATCAAATAAGCTTGTTATGATGTTAATAACATCATAACATCTTAAATAGGTATATCAAAGCTGCACCGATTTATTCACCAATTAAACACTTCCAACATGTAAAAACACATTTAGGTACACCATTGCAACTTGTGAAGAAAAAAGGCCAGGGAATAAAGGTACACCATTGTCTTTGTATCTTAACCTACTCGGCTTATCTGATGGCAGAACAGACTACAGACAATAATTTTGGCGACATGCCTTCTCCAAATCGATCTACATTAACGCTAAACAGTTGCTGCCCCTTACTAGCATGCAACATTTTCTCTAGCATACAGAATTGCAGGTCTATCATAATAAAGCTATGTGGCACAGAAACTTTCCTATTACTTCCACTCTCATCAACTTATCTGCTCGATTGATAGTTAATCTACTCAGAAATACATAGCTTAATCTACTCAAATCAACTTCTCTATTACTACTCGTAAGTAACATACCCTTAGTTGCAGTGCACACGAGTAGTGCCATCCTTCATGCAACTGCTACAATGATACGTTGGCAACCACATACGGCGGTTTTAAGGCATTGATTGACGAGGGAGAGTAATGTGAGGGAGCAGAGCATACCAAGTCTTAGCACACGAACACCATGTAGTTTCCATTCATGTAAACCCTTATATTCAGTTCACATAAATTAAGAAAATTGTGAGTTAAGTTTGCAAATGGTAGGCACTTGTAAGAAGCATAGTGCATGCTAGACAACACATGTGAAGCTGCATTATCCACAGACAAAGCAGCCTGCCTTGTCAACAGTAGACCCAAGTCTCCTCCCCCACCATCTCAATTTACTTTGAGCAGAATTTCTAAAAATACGTTTTTATGAATGATCAAGGTACATGCTACGATCTCTCTCATTGGGAGCACCTGTAGTTGTTCTCTCGGTAGAAAGTGAAATAATCAAAGCAACACTAACCATATCCGCAAAACTGGTAATTAAGAAATCATGGCACTATCAACACATTTGGGTATTCATTATGGCTACTAAGTTGACTTCAAACCAGGAACCCTGGAGGCCTGAAGGAGGGGAGCTTCTTCATCCACAGAAAATGAATCTGAAGCAGTGATTCCAGCATCGCTTGCTATGTTTCTTCCATTGTTACTACTGTCACTGTATAAATCGGACTTCTTGTCCAGCTTCCACTCCTGTCAGTAGTTAAATCCCACAATTCCAAGATATCAAAACATGAACATGCATCTTAGTACTATCAAATAAATTTCATCAAGTTTTATGTCCCTAGTCTGGGCAACAGTATCTAAGCCACAATAAAAAATGAGTATAATTTAAGATGATATAAGTATATGCTATGAAATCCTACAAATGATACAGGTAGAGGAGGCAAGACAATTAGTATTGATGGTGAAAAGAAAAAGTGAAAAACTATAATTAATGATATAAATACTCTCAATTTAAATAAAGATATTGATGTGTACAAAGCATGATAGTGACAAAAGAACCATGTAACCAATTCCAAATAATTGGGACATCATGCCTTGTTATTGACACTGAACATCGAAGATGGCACAAATGCAAGGTGA
Source organism: Musa beccarii (assembly GCA_024322285.1). Taxonomy (NCBI): domain Eukaryota; kingdom Viridiplantae; phylum Streptophyta; class Magnoliopsida; order Zingiberales; family Musaceae; genus Musa; species Musa beccarii. Next base: position 6,453,269 of record CM044396.1, on the reverse strand, counting down.
TGTGACTGCAACATAGCTACTCAGCAGGCTATTATTATGACAACTAAAAGCAGGCCTCTTATAAATAAACATAAACACTATCATCACTCTGATTAAGGAAGGATCACATGTTCCAAAAGATTAATATTCTGGGCTTCCGTGCTAGGTTAATATCATACCAAAATCAGTTTCAAGTCAAAGGTTCCTACCATATCCACGTAGAACATACAGCAATCTAATTCATTTGTACAGGTGCCATACCGACTCACAGGTATGTCACCTAGCTTAGTGTGTGGTATGTAGGGTTTTGGGTCAATTAGCTCCTTGATTTAGATCACGACATACATTGAATCAATTCTTATGTTGCCTGCTGCATTAATTAAGAGATTGTCATCCTACAAAGTCATTAGCACTATATTTAATGGAGCAAAAAAGTTAAAATAATAATAACAGAACTAGAAGTTCTGAAAACAAAAATATGTTATCAATTGTTTGGGTTATGTGTAACTTTGTCAAATTGGACTTGTCTGACACGATTTTGTCTCTCATCAGTATGTATCGATAAAAATGAAAACTTCATGTGAAATTAGATATTTTTTTTTTTTTTCAAATTCAACAACTCAGATCATTTATCACTGAGACCTCGAGAGCAGAAGTAACAATGTATCATTAATCGGCACAGGAAAACCAAATCCCAGTTCAATCTCAGAACAGTATAATCCTAGTAACCATAGTTTCCATATCTGCTAGTACATTGGAATACAGTGTCAGATCTAGATATACAACATATTTGAAAAAAAGACAGTCATGCTAAGATGTGGATGCTGATATGGATGTGAGAATAACCAGAAAAAATAAATAAATAAGAAATATTTGCATCTCTCAATAATTAGGGATAAGATAAATTGAAGATAATAAGGTAAAGGTGATTTAAAAATGGGTAACGAAGACATTCAGAGTAGGCGTTCAAACCAAATTAGTCGGTTGAGACAGAGCAAGAGGACTTGAGAAGAATTTTTTTGAAATAATTAAAAAGGGTTTCACATCCGTAATTTGACTACTGATATTGCTGCTAACAAAGCTTACTAGTAAGAAAAAGGAATCATGTAACTGACAACATATTGACAGAATGTTTTTCCGTTCTTTGTTACAACATAAACAAGCAAATGTATCAAGATAAAAAACGTCATTCTTAAACTAAGCAGCTTCTAAACACAAATTATCCAGTAATCTGATAATTATGCTAAGAATAATAATCTAAACTTAAACAAGCTTCAAAGAGACCCAAACTGATTATTTTTATAGTCGGGTGTTGTGCAATTAACTCATATCTTAGTTCAAGTTTCAACCATATGTGTGGGAGGCATGAAGAAAATTGCAACTGAACTAATCTGATAAACCACCATCTTTACATGTGCTATTATAGATCAATATGATAATTACAAAATGGAACATACATGCATCAAAGCTTTTAACTTGTTCTTTATGAATATAGTTTTTCTCAACCAATGAACTTTTACAGCCAGAGACTCCAATGACCAAAAACACATATTTCAATGTTACATGAAGAAATGCAAAAAGAACACAAAACTTTAAGTGACAGGTAACTTTGAAGGCTGATGTTCTTCTAACTTTAAGCAAAATTTTGAGCTGTACAAGTAGGTTAAGGATATCAGATATTTAGTACAAAGACTAAAAGCTCAAAAGTAGTTTTGATCTCTTGACCTTTCAAGGAGCACAGGGAACTTGCATCTTGTGTGTGTCTGTGTATATATGTATATATATATACATGTACATGTATATATATATATATATATATATATATATGTGTGTATATATATATGTGTATATGTACATATATACATACACACATGTATGTTTGTATGTATGTATGTATTCATGTGTGTATATATATATATACATATATATATATATACATATATAAATATATATAAAAGATCTTAAAAGAACACTGCATACAGTGAATAATTAGTTTAAATCAGATGTTCTATTTATCCAAACATTGTTAATCATTGTTCATGTTTTCCAGGTTTTATTTATAGTATATAACAAACCCTTCTGACCTAATCATGATACATAGTGAAACTGCCAAACTTAGAAGGAAAGCACATATCAGTTTCGAAACCTTGCTGAAGCAAATTGCATCATAAGTTAGATATGCATATTCAGTTATAAAAACCAATGAAACAAAATGAAGAGCCATTCCTTAATGAAGAAAAAAATTGTTTACAGAAAGCAGATAACATGTATACTGTAAAGGAAGCTCAAATGCTGTGTTCTAGTATTTTAACCTTTGTGGCCCTTTCGGGAATGCTCTCTGTCGGCAATTGGTTTGATGCTCTAACATCCCTGACCTTCAAGTAGTTGTACATGACAACACCACAAAGAGCTGTATAGAAGCATAACCAAAAAATAAAAAATTAAGCTGACAATATATAAGATACAAAAACAAAATCTCAAACAACAGAGTTTACCAATGGCATAACCAATTATATTAAGACCAGTAATTGTTGATTCAGGAAAGATAATTGTTGAAAGGGCAATTAATATCCAGTCTTTCAGAACACCGGCAACTCGAATGGTCACTGCTCCAGTTCTACCAATTACTAGAAATATAGAGAAGTTTAAGGCCAACGCACATAGAGCATTTGAGAAAAATATCCAGAAATTAAACTGGATCTGTGATATTTCCATCCCCGGCTTCTCCAATACATACCAAGGTACAAAGAGAAACAGAAAACTGTAAACAAAGTGTACAATAGTAAGAATCTTCACAAATGAAGATTTTGTGAATTACAACAGAAATTAAGATGTGAAACCAGAGGTAAGAATCTTGAATGATACAAAAATAATCTATACATAAGTAACAAAAGGAATAGAGAATTATAGTACCAGAAATAGTCAGTTATTAGAGTGCTGTCATATATGGTTCACTAATCTAAACAGGTTAACAGAAAAAACATGGATACATCAGACCATGCTACAAAAAAAAGTGCTTCTCCTACCCAAGAGAAAAAAGAAAGCAAGAAAAAAATCGAGTGGTTAGTAAACGAGGTGGCAAAGAAGCAAGCATATTAAACTATGTGAACCACAGATGCCATAACAACAAAGATCCAAAAATTTTAGCATAAGATCTTTAAAAAAATCCATAGTATGTTATGATTCAAATCCTACCCAACCAGATCAAATCAATTAGAAGTTCTGTTGTAACTATTCAGACCACAAACCATCATTGCTGGATCATCTTGAAGATCCAAGAGAGGCCACTAAGTGAAGAAATGAATCCACAGTGATGACTTATTTACATCTGTTATCTGGGGAGAATTCATTTCCAACCCAACAGACACCATCTCAAATCAAGACTTACTTGAGTCTCAACTAGTTCTTTGGCCTAAGGAAAATCCTAATTCTTCTCAAATTCGTAAAATACTTGTAATTTCATCATTATTCTCGGCATCCACTTTGAAAGGCTTCTAGAGTACCTGTCAAGTTGAAATAGTGTTTATAGATTGTACAGGTTAAAAAAATTATTTTAATATACTCGTACTCTACAATTTAAGTCGTATAGTAGTGTGACATTGTAGGAATGCGAGATTAACTTTTCATCCTAATATAAATTCTTATTTTATTAAGGAATAGGCGAAGAGCAGAATGAGTAATAAATAAAGATTCCGTAGCTCTAGAGTAATATGAAAATGAAGTTAAAATACATTATCTCCTTTCTACTTCCTATCTAACCCGCTTATCTCTTCCTTACCCTTGTTCTACCATTTTCTTCTTCCTTATCTCTTCTCTACCTATATTACCCTTTCTCTAGATTTCTCTCTTGGAGAATGTCTTCTACCTTGAAACAAGATAGGAGCTGAATATCCTATAACAGTATATGGAACCTGTGTATCCAGTCTTATTTTAGATGAACATCCACAATATCAATTGGACTCTCTTTGTTATTAGATCTCCCAAATAGCCTTCAGCAAACCTATAACATAATCTCAATCAGAAAATGGGAGACATAAGTTAAATTATTTCTTTGGCTTCTTGTTTAACTATTTTCTGCAGCTTCAGACAAAGAATACCATCTTAAGATAGAAAAGTGAAGACAGTATTTCAACTCTCATTAATTTGTTTAACCAAAAGAACCTATTATTCAGACCTGTTTGTTCAGAATAACTTCAGTTAGAGCCTCCACCTTAAAAGCATCACATGAAAAAATATTGGAACTCTGACATCCAATATTCTCCATGTTATAATTCTATGTTATGTTAAGTTTAATGTCTGATTATCTCAAACATTATGAATCACAAAAGCGCACTTTCAATAAATTCTCCTCTCCACCCAGATTTGAACCTTCCACCCGCCACAATGTAGGTAGTAACACTACCAACAAGGTGAAGGAATCTGGATCGCCTGTGGTAAATTCTGCCAGCAGGCTTTCCCAGATATTTTACTTTCATCTTGATTTACCATTTCAGACACCACTCCTCCAAGACTCACCATTAACAGAAGGATCCAACTTGCATAATCAATTGGAAAAGCAACTATCTTCAGAGGTCCCGCGAACAGACCATCTGTGATGGGTTGGACAAAATCTGCATCCAATTGCTCAATCACTAGTTTGCAGGAGGTTAATTTTTCCAATATTTATACAAACAAATAGAGACCTTTAGGTTTATTCAACCAAGTTAAGAATGTAGCAAAACATAAAACTCAGTCTTATCCCCTTCAATTTCGTACTCACCAACCTTAACTTAATTGGGATTTAGAAATAAATGTAGCTTGAAGCGAGAATATACTAGGCAAAAGAAATGTCCAAACAAATATCTGAAAAGATAGAAAAAAAATGATAATACTTGATGATCTGGAAGAAGCAACATTAAACTTATGGGTTCATTGCAAATAAATGGTTGTCAAGAATCAAGACACATTTAGGCCCACAATTTTCAAAATCCTGACCACCAATGCTGCAACCACAGGACTTAGAATTGCAGCCAGGCAACTCGATTGAGTTGTCTGCATCTGGCAGTTGTGAAAGATTGATCAGTTTCCAAAAAAAAAAGTGCAAGGACTACAAGCAAAACCTGGATTTCAATTGAATGCACACATTAATATAGAGTTTGTAAATTACCTGCAGGGTGCTATGTAATATAGACTGGTAACAGGATTTAGAGTCAAGCCCTTTTTCTGAAGAAGGACCTGAGTCAAAACCAGCCTTAAAGCTTCTGCGAATATACCAGTAACCTGGTAAGCCGTTCCAATTACATTAAAATTGATCTCACCATAGGATGAAATTGCAACCCCAACACTGACCAGCACCATGTTCAAGAAAACATCACACCTCAATTTGTCAGTGCCGCAGGTAACAGCCATGAGAAATGTTGCAACAGGCACTGTAAGTTCATGTTCAATAATAGTAATTCAATACAACATTTTCGTTGACTAGACATGATGGTAGGAGGGATATAGGACAACTCACTTAAGGCCTTGAGCATCTGAATAAAAGCAACTGAAATATGCAAATAAGCAGTGTTGCCAAACCTGTCAAAATAAGACTATACTTGTCACTTGTACTAAAAATAAAAGAGACAGCTTCCCAACAGAAATTGATTATAAAATTAATCATCAAAAGGCTGTCAAGAATCATGGAAACATTATAAGAAAGCATCAATACATGAAAAAACAGTGCAAAACACATTCTGATTGATTGCTTGACAACAAAATGGTTGCTAATTTGCAAATACAAGTGCAAATAGCATATGATATGTTATGCAAAAAGAAATCTTTTTCCTGCTGGAAAGACTAATAAACTAAAGTATTTATGGAGCCAGAATACAGAATCATATATCACTAGAATTGGCCTTCCAAAACCAAATCCTTTTTTCAACCAAAAGAAGAAGATCAATGGATAATAAAACCAAAACAAATCTGAACTTCCTTGAGCAGGTGACCAACTTCTACAGTTCATGCCTATCCACACAGATGTTGTGACTAGCGTGGGGGAAGAAGACTAATACCAAAAAAACAATTAACAATGACACAGCTTCATAAAATAGTTGAGGTAAGATTCACGTGATTCGGGCACTCCTTGTCTATATCTATGCAGACAAAAACTATGCTCTTCACCATATGAGAATAGATAAGAAATAAAAAATCTTCCTTGAGTAAACCCAACTCAAACCTAAGCTTCTTGTATCTTCTCTTACATAAATTTTGATGAATTTTCCCTCATCCTCTCTAGATCTACTAGAGAGAAACTCTAGGACACTCAGAGTGTTGTTTTTTTTTACATCCTTCCCTACTAAAACCTTGAGATATTCAATGTCTTAATAGAATAACCAAATCTTCACTTCAAGGGTTTCTTTCTTCCATGTGAAAGTGAATGTCCAAGGAACTTGTCCTTCAAGAACCTTGAGAAATCAAAAAAAATGTTTGACAACCCCAACAACTAGTAATATCAAACATATAAGTTAAACCAGAAAATAAAAGTTGACAACCTGTGCAGATTTTTGTCCACATACAATTGAATTCGCCTGATTAAGCATATTGATGTTCTTAGTGAAAACAAACAATCAATTGGAATGAAAGGAAATATGATCATGGACTTTTTTCCCTTTTGGCAAGCATAATCACCGTCACTTCAGCATTTTAAACTTTAATAAATAAAGGATTCAATATCTGTTTGAATAGTGTAAAAGTATAAAAGTCAAAATCCAAAGAATGAGACAACTTATTGATTATCTTGCTCAGTGTAAATTGCTGAAACATGATACAATAATCTTAAAAGCAAGTCATCATTATTAGAAATGAGGGGGAAACAACTATCTATGCCTTCACAACTGATAGCAGGTACAACTCTAGTTGAACATGCTTACCATAGACTTGATGCAAAGAACGCACTAATAGGAATCACACAAGTTGAATATCTGCAAAGGTATAAACTATATATTAAAGAAGGCATAAAGACAGAAAACTAGATAAGTGAGTCTAGACCCCTTACATCTGAAAAGTCATCTTAACAGGTGCAACAACCTGCCATGTCAACAAATAAATCCAAGTAAATCAAAGCATTATCTAAAAGATGTCATGTTTATTTATAGAAAACAAGTACAATAAAGAAACAAAACTTAGTCAAGAAAAATAATAACAAAGATTCCTATATGTTAAGAAGAAAAATCATAGAACTCACACAAAGGTAAAAAGCTGTTTTGGAAAAAGAAAACTACTTTTAAAAGTTAAGACAATCTTGTTGTGAATTCATATGCTGAGTGTTTATGAGTCCATGTAATAGTTACTGAGCCAAATAAAGATTTATTTTTCTTGTAAATATTCCAAACTTTCCCCAATCAATAACCTTGGCAGTAAGTGCATCAATATCTTAGGGTATACCTTGCAGCCCAAATATATTATTCATGTTATACATCAAGGTATGAAATATCAATCCAACAATCAACCAGGATGTGAAATATGCTATTTAGCCCACCTCAATCTGGTAATCACTGTACCAGGATTACTAGGCAGTACACAAACCAGTACCAAATGGCATCAGGTGAGAAGCTAAGTGTCCAGTACTGGTATTAATTTCTTATCCGTCCAGTACTGGTATTAATTTTGGTTATTTTTGATAGATGTCTTTCCTTTTTCTCTTTCATTCTCTCTCTCTTTCTATCGCACACTCTGGCACTCCCTCTCTCTACTTTCTCTCCTGCCTGTTGCATCACTGTGCCTTTTCCGTCTCACCATGTCACCACCTTTTCTCCTCCTCCTCATCCTCCTCCAGGTCATTGTTTTGTCCTACAAGTACACCTCCTCATACTCTTCCCTTCCTTCTTCGTTCCCTCTTTCTCCCCAGCCCATGCAGTATCAATTGAGACCCAATATCAATCCATCAATTTGTACTAGAATTTTAATTTTTAATTTTAGGATGTAGACTTCACTGCCTCCTCTTTACTCATAACATATGTTAGCACAGTAATTTAGGTGTCTACTTCATAAAATGCTTGGCCAAATGAACAAGAGTGGCAGTTGGCTGAGTTTTTATTTTACTGGGAAAAAGTATTGTTCTAAGATTTGATTAAGATTACCAAACAATACCAAATGGATTAAGATTTTGCCGATTAAGATTATCAGCAAAACAATACCAAATGGACTAAGATTTGAAATAAAATATTCTTCACCTGAAACATATGGTTGAAGAAAACAACATAAAATGAGAAATATGATTTTTACTAGCAAGTGACTCCTCCATCGTTGGAGGCAATAATCAGTCCAACCTGTAAGCTCTTAGTGTCATCAACTAAGTGCTGCGTCGATGAAAGCTACCCGTTCAATTTTCTGAGGTAGTCATGCCAAACAACTTGAACTCCAATTAGCAAACATATCGAATTGACTAATTAAATTGAAAGCATAGGGAGTCAAATCTATGAACTTCAAAAACAAAAGATAACCCTTTCAATTTACTATGCTAGCCTTTTCAGACAAACTTTGGACTCCAAATAACATATATATAAAATTCAATCAAGTTAAGGGGTCAAATGACTCAAATCTATAAACTTCAAACAAGAAAAATATTGATGACCGAGACAGAAATCTAACGTAGCATAACATTTTACACATACTTGAAGCAAAGCATAAAAAATAACTAATAATGAGAAAGATATATAAGAAAAAAATTCTCAATGACAGGTCTAAACATACCTTAAAAACACGAACAAGTAAGAATGCCACCACACCAGAAAATCCCATGTGAATCATAGTTAAAGTTATGGGAAAAGGAAACTTGAAATGCTTTGGAGATAGTACCCACTGCAAATGTATGAAAGAATAAATAAGAAAGAGCCTATGACACATGCACTCAGACGTACATGCTTCTTAGTAATAATAAATGTGGAAAATAACACAAAATGTTCACTGTCTCTAGTATACAAACAAAATAATATGCAGGCAAAGTTGAGTTTAAGCTGCTTTTACAACATCTACAAGATACTATAACATAAGCCTTTCGTTCATAAGTAATACCTAGGTCCTAGACAGCATGAGAAACATGGTTCTGCAAAGTAAGGATGCTTTGCCAGCATAGTCATCATACTAGCTCCAAATACTTGGAACAATTTAATCTAAATGGTAAGAATTTTCATCTCTCAAAATTTTCTGACATTTTAAAGAAAAATCAGCACCAAGTCAGTTCTCCACAACAATGCACGAACTCAGAAAAATAATAGTAACACATTGAACACAAAATGATATTAGGTACTGCACATTCTTAATCTAACAACAAGTGGAATTACTAGTACCCCTTAAAACTCATATCTGAAAAAACTAAAGTTGATTCAATCACAAAGAATTCACCAAATTGTATTTACAGAATGAGAGTTAAGATTTTCTGCAAATTGTGATACATCAAAAGAATAGTAAAGTACAAAGTAAAAATTAAAATTACATAACTAAATATTAGCTACGATGAAGCCAAATCATTGTTCTCTTGCTTTGTGTTATGAAATCCCTTGTCAAAAAGTTATCAGAAATAGGTCTTCTAGCAAATATCATAATAAGAAAAGACCTTAAATTTCAGCATATTGGATTATGTTGGCTAGTAAAAAAGACAAAGAATTCATAAAACATGTGAAATGATTTACCTTGTTATACAAGATAACCCCTGATGAGAGACAAATGTAAATAAGGAGATAAAGGTAAGTCAGCAGGAGTTGTTTGCTGATCATTGTGCCTGCTGGTTATTTATACAAATTTTGATTCCAGATTACAATTGGCTTGACTAGCTAATAATCTGGATGGCTGAAGCTATACACACTGATAGCATACTAAATTTAGGAGAAATATCCTTTCCATTGAACAGTAAGTCCATATTTAATGGCAACTCGTGACACACATAGCTATGCGGTTAAACTCTTGAGGGCACCCAGCTTTACTTCAATAATCAGAAAGCAAGATACCTGAAAAATGATCAGCAAATTAAGAAATAGTAAATACAATGTCACAGAGCTCTAAGTAAATTAAAACACATACAAAAAAGAAGGCCTCAAGTTAAGAGACCATGTCATAGCATGACCTGAATTTTCTCTTACGGATGCTACTTCACCACTGGCACTGATCATATATAGAGGAAAGTTCTAGACACGAATTAGAAAGGAGGTTTGTTTACAAAAGTAAGGCCTACAGAGTGAATCCTTAAAGAGTTAAGCTTTCACCAATTCACTCTATATGAGTGTTTGCACAAGTATTACAAAATTTCTAATGTTGAATAAGTTACCTTTTAGGCTTTTACTGTGATTTGCTGAGTGCATGGATCTATAGCTTTAAAACATCAGAGGATTACATTGTAGAACCACATCCAATGTACCACCCCTTTGATATCTTTCAGCCATTGTAATTGTTACATAACTTTTGTTCACAAGGATAACAGAGCTGCCATCTGACCAAGCTGTGTGGGTTTCAGACCAGGTGAAATTGCATCAGGTTGATGTAATACTAAAATAATCAGCTAGCAGGTCATAAAATCTTCACCTAGACACAACTGATCAGTCAAAAAATCTCTTCTGGACCCTTGCTTAACATTGTGCATGCTTCTTCTTTTTTTTAAAATTGTTGTGCACTTTTGTATTGTAATGAGTTAAACCTGACTAATTTTGTATTGGGATGTAAATCTTTCAACAGTTTTTAACTTCCCCTGAAACTTTGTCTACATAACTGAAATATTAGATGTAAATATTTGATATAAACCTTAGACAAAAGAAGCCGAATGGTTTAAATAAATATAAGAAGTATTTGTATGGTAAAGGATATATGTAAAATGCAGATGACATGAACATATTACGCTATTATAGAGGCTAGTCTAACATGACCCATGGATCGAAAACACTTGAACTAAACCAACACTCTAAAGTTCAGCAAGTTGTTACTTGGACCTGACACATATATCCATAGCTCATTATAAAAGCATTGTGCCAGGTTAACCCTATCCGTTTGGGTCAAGAATATCAGCCCTAATAAATAGTCATGACTTGAACTCATTAGCTATAGATTTCATCTTCCAAATCCAATATTAGGAGATTATTTTTCCACATTCTAGGTAAAGAAATTAAATCAACAACCTTTTTGCCAAGGTACAAAACAAATCAACGGATGTGCATCCATTGACCTTGCAGGATTCAACAACTAAACCAAGGATTTAATTGTTGTGGCACACCTACATACCAACAGCCATCCAGGAACTTACACTGGCAATAGTTATAAAACTGAAGAAGAAAAAGATAGGAATCAATGAACTCATCCTTCCTCAAGAATCTTTATGATTGATATCTGAAACCCCAAGAGTGAAGAAACAACATTCATCAAGATCACTGTGACATGAAAAGAATAATGGGAAAGGAAAATAAATATAAAACAGCAAATGGGGACACGGTGTAATTTAGTTTTCAGTGCCTTTTCACTCTGATGTACCCGAACTACAAAAGGCACTATGCTATATGTTAGAGAAAAAATGACTTATTGAATCCCCCATTCCTTGGGAATTCACACTGGGTTGATTGGTAAAGGATATATGTTACATGGTGATATGTGAAGATAATATGCGGTTATGGTGGTTAATCTATTTCGACATGTGGTAAAATGCCCTCCATCAACATGAGCAAGTCTGGAAGATGTGATTCTGATATTGCACCTATACACAATGGGCCATCTTAGATGAATTGGGTTAAGTTGATCCTGTCAGTTTGGATCAAGAATGCCAGCCTTATCAGATAATCACAACTTGAGCTTATTAGTTAAGGAGCTCATCTTCAACAGCCAACATTATGAACTTAGGGTAAACACAATAATTGAATCGGTAATCTTCCTGTCAAGGTACAAAATGAATCAAAGACTGAGAATCTATTGACTTTGCAGAATATAACATCAAAACCAAGAATTCATTTGTTGGTCACACACGCTCATACCAGCACTCATCAAAGAACGAATGTTGCATAGACATTAGTTAAATTAAGTGAAAGGGAGGGAGCGGGGAGGAGTGGTAAGGATAGAGTTTGTTTATGATTTGTTATCTGAGACCCCAGAATAGACTTTCATCAAGATCACGGCATCTTTAAAGCTAGATCAGGAAGGTAAATAGATGGGGGAACATAAGACATGATTTTTAGCTGCTAGTGCTCTTCACTCGTATATCTGGAAGTAAAAAAAGACACTTTAATTTTCAGAAAAAAAGGACTTCTTGAGAAACCTAATCACCATCTCCGTTTCTACATAATGACGACGTCACTCGATACTCAATTTCTATCCTGATTTCTACATAATGCGGTCGGATAAGAATAAATGAACGTACGATTAAGGCATGATTCTTCCATCGTTCTGCGAGCTCGTAAGACCGAACTTGTGAATTTCGACACCCAGCATTCAGTTTGATAGTAAAGAAACTCTCGCCCTCTTGCCGCACCCTACCATCGCCAAGATCTTCCACCGAGAATGGGACACTAAGCGGATCTAATACTCAGATCTCCTTTTAGGGTTACATGCACCTGACGTCTCTTAGTTTCTCATAACGCACACGGATCACGAAGGAGAGAAAAGGACATCAAAGAGCGTTAAGAGCCCACCTTCGGTGGAGATACAGACAGACGAGGGCAGATCGACCGCACATCCGTGTTCGTCGGAGTGGTAGGGGGCTCACACCGAGGACGTAGCTCGAGAAAGGGCGCCCTCACCAGCGATCGTTTGAGGCGATGGGAGAGAGGGGCCAAAGGAGAGGGGAAGAAGCAGTGTACTGTGGACGAGCGGATCGGTTTGATTCGCTTTTGTTTGGTGAGATTGGGTTCGACCGAGATATAAATAAACCATAACAGGTGTAACTCAGAGCGGTTCGGTTTAACTGGGGCGGTCAAATGTCGGTGGGCGTGTGGGTGGTTCGATTTAAGAGACCGAAGACTAGACTGAGAGAAGACCTTCTTGGAGGGAGAGAGAGTGAAAGAGACGGTCCGATGATAGAAGAGTGGTGGAAGAAAGAAAATAAGATAAAGGACGGGAAAAAGGTGACTGCGAGAGATGTCGGCAGGAAAAAAAGGTGGAGAGAGACTTCGAAGAGGAGAGATGGCAGAGAAGGAGATGGAGGAAGAGAAACAAGTAGATGAGAAACAATGCTTCATTTGTTCCATTAAGCCTAACTTTTAATTGATACGAGCACTGTGATAATGAATACTAAGTATTAAATAAATGGTACTTATTTAAATAATTGATTCGGTTTTATAGCTCATGTGGGTTTTTCAAATAATTGATCGTTTTCAAATCAATTTGTTCTATTTGCGGATCAGACCGATGAGCAATTTGAATCTTAATTTTTTTTGGTCCAATTATCCCATTTAAAGTGGTTTCTATAATTATGGTTTCACCAACAATAATAGAAAAAAATATATTATCAACTAGGTTAGCTGATAAAATATTTTGAAAGTTTATTTTAAGATTTCGGTTCTGGATCTTATTTCGTCACTCGTCGTAAAAAATAATTATAAAGATTATTTATTTATTTTTATTTTAAGGATAATATTATCTTATATATATATATGAATAATAAAAAAAATTAAATCCTAAATAATCATGATATCATAGATATTATCGTATGATAGGGAACCTTACGGTAACTAATATGCAGTTCTCATGTGAGATCCAAATCACCCTCCACTTATTTATCTGTGTAGATAAAAATTTAAAATGAGAAAACACAAGTTTCCTTCTCGATAATAAAAGTAATCATAAACTTGTTTCTCACAAGAAAATCAATCACAAATTTTCTTCTCAATCATAAACTCTATTCTCATCCTCTAAAGTATAAAAACATATTCTACATTCCAAAAAGGAGAAAGGGGTTGGCTTTTTTTTTCTTAAGAATTATTTGAATCTATATTTAAAAATATCAGATTACTAACTTAAGTATCAGAGAGATTGAGTCGAGAAACCCCTCTCTACCTTGATTTTTGTATAAGTGACACATTAAGAGTACGGTATTTTTATCTCGGAGACATCAAAATTTTTGTATACATAAGTCTAGACTACATCAGGCTAACCAAAATATCAACGATATTTTCTCCTAGTATCATGTAATTTATTTTTTTTATTTCATAAATTAAACTTTTTTTAATCAACTTGTAAAACAGTCATATTTCATTAGAATTGAGGATTTAAATATCTCATATACATCAACAACGACTTCTTGATGGTTCTATATTGAAATCATAATTGAGTGTTTCCTAATACAACCATTTTCTCCTCTCCATAAAGAATCTATCATCAGTCAATACGTGATTGCCACGTGAGATCCAAATCATCCTCCATCTGTTTGTCTACAAAAATAAAAATTTAAAATAAGAAAAGACAAGCTTCCTTCTCATTCATTATAGTAATAAAATTAATTATAAACTTTCTTGTTTTTAAGGAAGATAATATTAAACTCCATTCTCTTCTTTTACGAAATCAAAAACTTCCTTTATGAGGAAAGGGGTTGACTCTTTCTTTCATATTATTAACTTGAGATTGGGTTATGAAACCCTTTCGACCTTGTCTTCATATAGGTGACACATCAAGAGCATGATATTTTTACCCTAGAGACACTGACATATATATATATATATATATATATATATATATATATATATATATATATATATATATATATATATATATATATATATATATATATAAGTATGGATCATGTTGGGCTAACCAAGATATCAACAATAAATTTTTTCCTAATATCATGTAATTTAAATTTTTATTTAATAAACTAATTTTTTTAAAACACTCATATTTCATTAGAATTGAGAATACAAATATCTTATATATATATATATATATATATATATATATATATATATATATATATGGTTCAAATAATGATTCCTTAACAGTTCTATATTAAAATCATAATTATCAAGTAAAACAAAGCCATGATGTAAAATAAGATTAAGATTTGTATGAATTAATAGGATGAATATTTCCAAATATAGTTCCAAATCTATAAAGAATCTATTGTTAGTCAATACGTAGTTGTCACGTGAAATCTAAATCACCCTTCACTTATTTACCTACATCGATAAATATTCAAAATAAGAAAATATAAGTTTCTTTCTCATTCATTATGGTAATAAAAATAATCATAATTTTTCTCTCTTCCTTTACGATAAGAAAGATGATCATAAACTTCATTACCATCCTTTAAGGTATAAAAATATATTCTAAAAAAAACAAGGGTTAACTCTTTCTTTTCAGGAGCTACTTGATTTACATTTAGAGATCTCGGATTACTAACTTGAGCATTAGGGAGACTAGTCGAGAAACACCTCTTAACCTTATTTTTTTATGTAGATGTCACATTAAAAGTATGGTATTTTTATCCTAAAGATATCGATATTTTTACGTACACAAGTCTAGACCACATCGAACTAACCAAGATGTCAATGATATTTTCTCATAACATTATGTGATTTAAATTTTTTATTTAATAAACTAAAATTTTTTAATCAGCTCACAGAACACTCCGATTTTATTAGAATTAAGGATTCAAATATCTCATTGTTCTATATTAAAATCATAATTAATAAGTAAAACAAAACCATGATGTAAAATAGGATTAAGATTAGTATGGATGAATAGGACGAGTGTTTTCCAATGCAACCATTTTATCCTCTCCATGAAGAATCATGTACTTTAGAAGAACATATAGGTTTGCACCTTCATTAATAATTTTTTTTTGTTTTTTTGACCTTTCATTGTATATTTAGTACATATGCACTTGGTGAACTTAAACATTTTCAAATTCTTCATACTAAATGCGTCATATCTTGCGGATGTCGTGACGTACAAATTCCTCAAAATTCGTCATAGCGTCCCACAGGCATCACAGATGAAGCATCGCCATCCAATCAATGAGTCAAACATCACACCTCACCCTCTTTTGTCAAACATCAACCACTCCGGGAAAGGAGACTAAAGAGGTTCCACTGCAGACAAAGTCCAGCTCGATCCAGCACATTCTAATTATTATTATCATTCACTATTTGTCAAGCCTCACAACAATCTCACATGCAAAAATATAAAACTCCAAAAACTTATATGAGTAAAAAAAAAAAAACAGAAACGAAAAGGTACAATTACAACAAGACACAACTCTCAACAATACTTTTTCCAAGCATCAAATTTACCCAAATTTCCTTACTTTTACACTGTTCTAACTTTCTTCTCCTCCACTCCAATTTCCTGATAATAATCACAACAGTAACAATGATGATTTCTGTCTTTGGGGATGGGTACGGTTTAGGACTAGG
Organism: Musa beccarii; assembly: GCA_024322285.1. Taxonomy (NCBI): domain Eukaryota; kingdom Viridiplantae; phylum Streptophyta; class Magnoliopsida; order Zingiberales; family Musaceae; genus Musa; species Musa beccarii. Next base: position 6,436,953 of record CM044396.1, on the reverse strand, counting down.
AGATGGTCCACTTCCAGATCTTGATGCGGAGTTTGACCTTGCAGTCCGCGTTGGGGGAGGATACCGGCGCCGCTGCCTTGCCCTTGGGCACGCCGACGTCGATCCCCACGCATCGCACGTGGATCCCCATCCTCTTCGTCTTTAGTCCCCCGATCTTTACGCCGACCTTGGTGTCCACATCGATCTCCAGCTGCAGACTGGTTTTCTTCCTCAGATCCGACGTTGCCGTCGAGTCCAGCGTCTGGGCCCCGGCCGACAGCGTGGCGGCAAGAAGAGTGGTGTTCTTCCCATGCTGGACGAAAGCCGGGAAGGATCCATCGCCGATGTCCACCCCGCCGGAGAAGACGGAGACGGAGGCCGCGTCGTAGAGGTAGGCTATCTTGCTGTTGGGGTTGCGGGCGGTGACGTTGAGGTCGAGCCGGGAGGTGATGTGTCCGGCAGCGGAGACGTTGAATGCGGCGAGGCGGAGGCCGCCGACCTCGAACGTGGGGCGGCGGGGGTGGTAGATGAGGTAGAAGACGCCGGCGGAGATGGCGGCGAGAAAGACGAGGGCGACCACGATGATGGTGAGCCAGAGGCAGCAGGAGCAGCAGCAGCCCCGACGCCTGCGGCGGCGAGGCGGCGGCTTCCGCGGCTGGGGGCGATAGGCCGGGAGGGTTGCGCCGTATGTCTGGCCCTTCGTCGGCGGGAAGGAGGGTTGCCCCCCGCCGCCGCCGTTGAGGGCCTGGGGAGGGTTGTGGTTGGGCTTCGCCGAAGCGTAGACTTGCTCCGCCATCGCCTCCGCCGTCCTCCTCGCTCTCCTCCTCTCCCTTCCCCAAAGCGAGCGTTAGAAGCCAAAGCAAGATCTACAGAGACGAGAAGGCGAAACGCGGTCTACTCCGTTTGGCATTTTATAAGGTATAACAATAATGCCCTCTCATAGAACCAAAGCTAATCAGCGCCTTTGTGAGTCGTGCACCGTCAAACGGCAACCAGACTGACGTCACCCTGTGAAACTAAGGCAGTTGCCCGATTAGCCTGAGCCGTGTCTTAAGATTCGTGCACATCAAAACGGCGTCTTCATCATCGGGCGGTTCGCTGGAACATCTTAGTTACGGTGGGCTCTCCCATAATTCATTTAGTGACAGTGATGTGGTATTTCCACGTGTCCGATAATGATCAGACGGTGGTCCAACGATCCGAACCGCGAAATTTATGGTGGTTTTTGGACGATGGTCCCACGATCGAGTGTGGGACGCTGTGGGACAGACAAACTGCACATGCGTATTCTGGCATCATTTGCGCCTCTCTTATTAGTTTAATTGTGTTCGAAAATGATTGGCTATCATCGGACCACAACTGGGTGACATCTATCACGTTATCCGAGTCTTAAAAGCTTGGCATCTTATTCCGAATGGGGTCCATCGGTTATCTGTCCCCATTTTGATTATTGGTTAAATTAACTTAATCCTCACGAGGTTTTCTTTTCCTTTCGAATTTTGGCAAGCCTTCGATGGGGTGAGACAAAGTTATTCCCCTGGAGGGTTGGGAGGGACAACGCACGTGAAGTCCACGCGAGGTTGGCGCAGTGCACGCAAGGCTCTATTAGTGGTATGTCTCCCTCGTTTGAACGGCCGATAACATGACGGTGGATAGCGATTATTATTCTTATCACTTAAAACCGCGTTAGGACATTGACAAAATAGATCTGGAGCCTGTGATTAGTATCCGAGTCATGCTTCACATAAATTTAGGTGCTCGATAGACGATCAAATTGTTTCACTTCGATTTGGCTTTCAATAGATCCATATCGAGATGGATGATCAATTCATGGTAAATATACTGAATGGTTCCAAATGAGCCTCCATGACAACCATTAAACATCATCAGAAATGTCCTTCATTTGTTTCACTCTTTTTTTTTTATAACCGAGTCGATCAAGCCCTTGGCCTGATGATCTTGGTTCTTTTTTGAGTGCTGATGCTATGAGCATTGCATGTACCCATTTGATTACTTAATAGAATATATTTAGCTGCTTTTTTTTTAAATTTTCTGAATAAAAATAACATTTGTCTGTCAGTCATCAATACCAAGAGCTTTTTGAGGAGACTAACCCGAGCGCTGGGTTTGGTCTGATTACGAGGGATCTCTCCTAACTTGAAAAGGGTCTTCAAGAACAGGGGCCGAGTTCGCTGTTTCTAAAAGCTTCGAGTTACACAAAGCAACAGCATCAACATCAGATGGAGCGGCAGAACTAAAGAAACAGAGAGTCTTGAGGGGAACGAGGAAGACAGAGACTCGGATTGCAAACAACGAAAGGTGATGAGAGGGTGCACTAAGATGAAACGAGTTGGCCGAGTTAATCACCCGTTTCATCAATCGGACGGTCTCGATCATCAATTTGGTGATCCACCTCCCATCCGACGGCTGTCGCGTTCCAATTGGACGGGCACTGGCCCTCGCCCCATGATTGATCGTGCGAGCGGCGTGGAAGCTCTGAAAGGCTCGTCTTCGTATGAATTTTCTGCTTCATCCTCATCTGCCGCCGCCTCTGCACCCTTCCGTCGCTTCCTCCCTCTCTTGACTCGTCGATCCAATCTGAGGTTCGAGACTGCTGTTTTGGTGGATCGAATTTTTTGTTTGATTTCATCTGTTTTCGCTTGGTTGATTGCGTCTTTAGCTTCGTTCTTAGGGCGCTATCTTTTGATCGAAATTTCTCGCGTTATTATCATAGACTAAGATCTTGATAGAAGTCTAAATTATAAATTAAGTTGATCTCTAACTGCGAAATCTAGGTGTTGTAGTTTTTCGATTTCGTCGTGTCCACATTTGATGCAATCTCAATTTTTAGGCTGTAGTATCTTCTTAATCTGAGTTGGAAGTAGATCGGCCGGTAGTTCTTTTTTGCTCTCTCCTTACAAGGTCCGATGGTGCAAATCTTTTATATGAGGAGGGTGATTTGATGCATTTGGTTCATTCAGATGGTGTTGGAAGTGTTGGCTTCTCATGTAATTGATGAATTTGCTTTTTGCTAACAATTTAGCACAAAATTTCTGTTTTATCTGCGTGGAAAGTTGTAGCTTTGCATTTTTATTTTTATTTTTATATCAAGATATCAGTAATTGCCTGAGCCATAGGGTCCTTGGATTATTGTTTTCTTTACTTAAAAAGTGGAAAATTTTGATTTTTTGTCTGTAGTCTGATTCTGAATATGTGAATGTTATAAAAAAAAATGATAGAATAGTTGCTTTTAACCATCTTCAGGTCGTCAGCATGGGCGAGGCAAAGAAGAGCATTGACGTGGAGGAAGGATCATTGGAGATTGGCATGGGTACATAATATCTGATCATCTGTCTTTTGTTGTTCCAGCTGGCTTTTATTTAATGTTGATCCATGCATTTTGATGCCTTTAACAATCCATATCAAGAAACTCGATGTGTTTTTAGGTTTTCTTGATTAACAAGTTGGCCGAAATTTTGAACATATACCTATTGTCGAGAGGCTTGTCCATACACTGATGTGGAATGTATGGATTCTTGAATGATTGAGGACTTAACTATATTAGGCCCTCGATTTGCATGATGTAGAATATATATTTAAATAAATTCTGCACTAGACTATGAGAATAAGTATATAGGGTTATCTAATAAAACTATCCAAGTTATTGATGTTTGGTCTAGGAATGAACTTTTAAACCGGCATGTTAGCATCTATTTGTAAAATATGGTTCTTTCGGAAGCAGACCCCAAATAGTTGGGGCATTATGGCTGTATAGTTCTTTAAGAAGCCGGCATGTTGTGAATTGTTTATACTTCTAGGGGCAACAAGTTTCTTGGAGATATTGCCCATTAGTCCTGTTCTTTATGTTATCTATTGTGTACCTTGATTATCTATATCATTCATATATCAGACGCTGATATAGTACATTGGTACTTCCTATATTGTCATAATGAAACTTTAAAATTTGAACTATGTTTATATCCTCCTAACCATTTTTTCAGTACCAAGGAACTGGATGCAGTTTTTTTAATTGCTTTTTTGAAATCGGTATAATTGAAATCGTGGGTTAAATTTTGGCTCGGTACTGATACCAGCTGGTGATCGGACCATATGGTAGCCGTGTAGGGAGGCTTGCTGATACTCGATACTGCTTGGGGTCACTTGGACCAGAGATAAAAAGAGAAAGAGAGAGAAGAGAGCAGGAGGAGGTGGCGGTCCAGATGAGTGGGAGGAGGTGGCAGCAAGGAGGTGACAGTGAAGTAGGCTAATGTGGGGTGCCAAAGAGCCTGACAGAAAATTAGAAAGAGAGAGAAGAAGAAGGAAAAAAAATGTTGACACTTTTCAAAATTAAAAGAATGGAAAAGCTACCTACCATTTGCTTACTGCCCTGTAAGCCTGGTACTGTATGCTTACCATTTGTGAGCCTCACTTTGGCCTAGACCAGACAACTTACCAGTCAAATGGCCAACTATTGCAATCTAAATTTAATTCCTTGTTTGGAAAACCTTCTTTTATATTACTTTTATGATCTATTCATAATTACATTTGGCTTAACTTTCAGAATGAAACAAAATTTCTTGCATCCATACTCTGCCAAATGGCCTTGAAGTTCTCTCCTGTTGGTTGACCCTCTTTCTGAAGCTTGGAGACCCAATCACTCTCTTTCCCTTCTTTAAATTGGGGGAAAAAATGGCATCCATACTCTTTCAACCTGAATAGTGTTTGAGTTCCTATTTGGGTTAGAAAGAGAATCGGTTTAAGTCCCAGCAATGGTCAGATTGGGTCTGGGATGCCTCACTGCTGTTTGGACAGAGTTTAGGGCCTCCGGGCTCCATTTGGGCTGCCTGGACCACATGGTAATCAAGTCCAGGGAGTGAGGCTGTAAGTCTGATACATACATCTTGGATGGGTTAATCTATTGTCATAATGGACTGTCTCTTATCTTTGGTCCTCAAACTAGAGAAAGGTGATTATTCTGATTTTTTTCTCCTGTTCTATCATGATTGTATAAATGAATCATGATGCATATGGAGCTTCTATGTGTTTTTGTAATTATGCTATATGATAGAGTACCTATGATATAATCTTTTTGGTGACAGAGTACAGGACTGTCTCTGGAGTTGCAGGACCTTTGGTCATCTTGGATAAAGTGAAGGTACTACTACACCTTATTTATCAGTTGATTTTCTGTTCTTTTATCTTTTTTTTATTGAAATTGTTCACTAAATTCTTGTTGTATGAGTTTTCTGTGCACTTTTTGCTCACAATAACCAATTCCTTTCAGGGTCCCAAGTATCAGGAGATTGTTAATATACGATTAGGAGATGGCACTATCCGGCGTGGTCAGGTCCTTGAAGTTGATGGTGAAAAAGCTGTTGTTCAGGTGCTAATACTTATTGATTTTTTTATTGTTGTAAATGCTTTTACTTTAGAATTTCTGTGCAGGTCAGTTTGGACCTGTGTGTGACTTGTAGGTTGTGGCTCCTTTTTATAGGAATCAGCCCTTTCATTCGTTTTCATTTAGATCTCCGCTCTACTTATATCTCCTGACCCTAGAAAACTGAATGTGAACTTTTATATTAGATCTGTTTATGCAAGCCATTCCAGACTTCATTGTTCTTTTTTGTTTTACAGTGTCATGATCTGCGAAATTGTTTTTCTGTTTCTCCAGTTCATTATACCTATTTTTTCCCCTTATCATGTCTTAAGATACATTTATTGCCTGGCTTGTTTTCTGAAAAGTCAGATTTTATGTACCTGCACACTTAAACACAGTGATGTCATTGGATAAATGAGGCAAATGTTGTGTCAGAATTTTAGAAGCCAACTTTGATGCGATGATGGGATATGCCAAGAAATAAAACATAGTAAATATGAAACTTAAATTAGAAACATAACCTAAGCCAATTTTTGACTTGGGATTTAAAGGAAATATGTATCTGAAGTTGTTATGAGCTATTTAGATCTATTGTCCCTTAGTTTTGAGAGGTTGATCTATAAACCTAGGAATTTGTACCCATGGCAGAAACGCTTAAACAAAAAGCACAAACCATGTACATCATGCTAAAAGTCACAGTGAAGGCATCATCAACTTGATCTGTTTTGATGAAGAGTATCAGGCTTCTTTCTGAAATCCACATAAATGATACGGAAGAGTTAATATAAAAGATTAATCTTTTTATCATGTTAGCAACTTCAATTTTAGTAAATATGTACCAAGCCGAGGAAATTGTATGTATGGGCCCATGCATTGTCATTCCTTGTTTTAGACAGCTAACATGTGCTAGACTTTTCATCTGTGCATAATTTAGATAACTAGGATATAGTCATGGAAAGAAATTCTTTGCATATAAGGGTAAAAGTGTGTACGGTGACCCACCCTAGGCCTTGCATTGGTGGGAGCCTCATGAACTGGACCATCCATATCCATGCAAGTGTAGCTTTGTTAGGTAGGAAAGGTTCGGAAAAAGTGAAATATTCCATACTCCCAAATCTTTGACTTGGTCAGTAAACAGTATCAGACCGATTAAGTTAGTGAACCCACAAAAAGGTTTGGATAGATCTTTTGTGATTTTGTGTCATTTCTTAGGACCATAAAGGGGTCATACTGGAAATTTGGAAGAATAGCATAAAACAGGAGAAAGCCTAGAGAGTTCACCACAGTGGGAAATGAGATTTATAAGTATTCAGTTGGCATTGAAGGTAGTCATTGTGAGGTATTGGATGATAAGTGGAGGAGAAAAACATAATGAACTTGAATCATTAATGTTAGGGGCCTCAAAGCTTTTGATTTAACAAGTGCAAGTTTTTTTTATCAGAATTGTAATGGAGGACCAGGAGCCTTGAGTTCATCTTATAAGGCTTAATGTTGTGGTACATGATACATGTTATGCCACAATATAATTAAGGGTGCATTTGAGAATACATTTTAAATATACATTGAGGGTTCAATGTACATTTCAATTGTGAATTGATGCTTGATAAATTTTTTTCAAATCGTATATGGCCTGGATGCTACATTGGAAATGATCAAATGCTGATGCTACCTTAGGATAGCATTAGCATTTCAGTATTTGCAGGATGCTAATATAATATTTCAAATTTCAAAAGTACCCTATGACTTTATATAAAATCATATGATTACCAAAATGATTTAGTGAGAAATTAATATAATTTATATTTTCTACAAGATGAAATTTTATTTATTTATTTTTAAAGAATTTTTTATATTTATTTTTATGATATATTTTTTTATTTGTTACATATTTGGGCCATATTAACTTTTTTTATAAGATTACATGCATTCATTTATTTATTTTATTTATGTACTTATTAATTTAAATAAAACATATGTATTCACTTTTGAATAAATATTAAAAATATTAAAAGGGTACATTTGTCGCAAAATATTCATTGGATTTTTGAAATACAATTTTGCCAAACAACACTTCAAGCGCATTTAGAATGCAATTTTCATTTATTGTTTACCAAACACTCAAAGCATTCCAAAACTGTACATTCACTTAAACCCCTTTCTCCAATTGCACATTAAAAATATAAATGTGTTCCTAAATGCAGCCTAAACTCTTTTGACAAGAAGGTTGTGTCATCCATAAACTACCTTTGCTTGCAAGTCCATTATCACGCAGCTGAAATTCGTATGATCTTCATTTTCAATGCATTATTTCAATTTCTCACATGAAGTATAATAATTTCTGATAAAACATTTATGCATGCATCAAAAGTTTGTATGACACTTACAACAGATCTTCATATTCATCAACAATTAAATCATCACTAGATGTATCATGCAATAAGTGATTGTCAAAAGAAATATCAATCGGTAATAACATGTCAAAATTTCTTGAAATCATTAGTTTAAAAAGAATCTAAAATTTCATGAGGAATACAATGCCAAAAATCAAAAAGTTATGATGAATTCACAATTCAGTCCTTGGAATTTATAAATACATTCTCACAACTTTACAACTCAACCTAATAACTTCAGTATGCTGACCGTTGGGCTACCATAGGTTGGCTTGCTTGACTAGATTTGGTTGCTTGTTTAGACCGCACTAAGTTCGACTTGCTTGATTGGACTACATAGCGTATGACTCACCTGCGCTAGACCGTGCCAAGTTTGGTCTACTGTGGCTTGTCACACTTGGGCTAAGTTGTGCTTGGGGCACTTAGGCTAGCATGCATGGTTGACCATGCTAGAACTCACCTACGCTCGCCTGGCTGGCAAGCCTAGTCTTGGTCAAGCCTCATGTGTGGGCCAAGCTGGTGCTTGCACCCTGCCTGTGTGTCTATATCCTCCTTGAGCTATGAACATATGCATAGGCCGAGCTGGTGCTTGGCCTACCCATTGAATGTTGTGCCTACACATGGACCAAGTGCTTGCATGCATTGGGTTGAACTCCTGCTGGATCGTCTCACATTGTTATTTAAAATGTACTCATTGTGCTTTGGGTTTGCACAACTCAAGCTAGCTTTGCAAATTGATTTGAACTCGTGCTTGCAAATCTGTTGCCCACGTGGATGGGTCGGTACTAGTTAGTCTATAGCTACTGATTTGAACTTGTGCTTGCAAACCCTTTGCCCTAAACCCCAAAACTCAAAATTTATATTATCAATATATTCTTAATTAGGTTTAAATAAAAAATCAATATTAAAATCCCCAAAATACCCCTAGTCAAAGTCAATATATGATAATTCATCAAACTTTCTTTCCAGTTAAAGCTCTTGTTGTTTTAACCAGATAGTGAGTGAGCACCACCTTATTGTGTCTAAACATCCCACTATATTTAGTTTGGTTCATAATAATTAATCTTGTTCTTGTTTTAATACTCTCAAAGATACCAAAGAATCTACAATTGTTTTTGATAGCTTTTTTTAGGCATATCTTTATTTAACATTCTTTTGTGGTGGTTAGGTTTTTGAAGGGACGTCAGGAATTGACAACAAATACACCACTGTCCAATTCACTGGCGAGGTGATATACTGTTTCTTTGACTTTCCTGTATATCATCATATAATTACTGGCAAGGAATTGACAACAAATACCTTGATATGCTTCAGCTTGATTACATGTGTATCTTGTCTTTTGAAATGCTGTATTAGACAGTCTGAACTTTGTACAACAGATTGCAAACTATATGTGCTATTAATGATTGTTATCTAGAAACATATCTTGCTTTATGTGTGGACACTTGAGTCCACATATATATCTCTGTTAAATGAGTTAAAACAAGGATCTTAAGTTGTATTCAGTCACTGTCATTCAGTCTCAGAATGCATTGTATAGCTTCAAACTTAGGACAGAAGGCATTTTATGCAAGCCTTTATTACTATAATGAACACTGCTTTTGTGATCGCCTAGAAGTCCATTCATTATTGTTATCTTCTTAAGATGTGAAATGCTATTAACTATCTCATTTGTCCCATTGCTTTTATTGGTAAATCCTGTGTTTTGCACATAACTGGATACCAACCAGCAATGTTGGGAGCACATAAGTGGATTTAGATTGTATGTATGTGCGTGTGCAGCTGCAGCTTTATTCAACTTTCAACCGTGTTCAATATCTAACAGTTGGTCTAGATTGCATTTTCATTCCGCTTGTTAGGAATTAAGTTTCTTTGTAATTTTCGAAAGACTGCTTTTATGTGCTTTTCTGTTGGTCTTTGCTGCATGACCATACTAATTTCTTTCTTATCTTGACTAAGGTTTTGAAAACCCCTGTATCTCTTGATATGCTTGGACGCATTTTCAATGGCTCTGGAAAGCCAATAGATAATGGCCCTCCAATCTTGCCTGAGGCTTATTTGGATATATCTGGTAAGTTGGTGGTTAGTGATTTATAACTTGATGTTATACTGACTGTTTCTTTCCTACAAAAGGAGTTAACTTAAATCTGTTGCAGGAAGTTCTATTAATCCTAGTGAAAGAACCTATCCTGAAGAAATGATTCAAACTGGAATATCTACCATTGATGTTATGAATTCTATCGCTCGAGGACAGAAAATCCCTCTCTTTTCTGCTGCTGGTCTCCCTCACAATGAAATAGCTGCCCAGATTTGTCGCCAGGCTGGTCTTGTAAAGCGTCTAGAAAAATCTGACAATCTTTTGGAGGTATTTTGGATCCATCAATCTCATGCAATTAATAACCAAGGCACATATTATGGTAACTTAGCTTTGTGCAAGTTTGAAATAACTCTCTTTGCAGAAAGGATTGTAATTTTGTGGCATGGGCACACACCTATGCTGTATTGGCACCTTACAAACCACCATGCTGTCCTGTTGAATATACCACTTGTACCAGCTGGGGCTATCCAAAAACTTGGCCGTGACGCAACTTGACATAATTTGGCATGTCTCAACCAGCATGATAGTTCTTGTCACAAATTATGATTATTGCATTTCTGATGAAGTAACCAGAGGCATTTTTTCTAAGGCATGAGTTCCAGTAACAATAATCCATTTACGTTAGCACAACCTGTATACTTAAGCTACTTTGCGCTATTAAAATTGCCAAGACCTGCTCGCATCTTGTATTTAGGTTCAAGATGCAGAAATTGGTTATTGTGGTACCTGATTTGACGTCGATTCTGCTTATCAGGCCTTGAAGTGTAGCACAAAAAATGGATGCATTGGATTATAAGCAACATATGTCAAACTTTTGTGTGTGTCATATGTGCTTCAAATATTGTTGCTGCTGGGTTGGATAAATGGAACTGCTTGATTGTATAATCCTGAAGTAACAAGTAACTACCGTTGAACTATTGATGATTAGAAAGATTAAAAAAGACGAGTGTAACCAGTACACGAGGCTCCCACCAATGCGGGGTCCGAGGAGGGTCAATGTACATAGCCTTACCTTTAAATATTTAAAGAGGTTATTTTCGTGACTCGAACCTTGGTCTCCCATGTCGCAAAGGAACAACCTTACCATTGTACCAAGGATTACAATGATAAGTGATCAAAATTTTCTTGGTTGGCATATAATAAGCTCCTACTGTAACTTTTAGATTGTACATTTCTTGAAGGATAACTTACAAGTTACAACCATAAGCCATGTTCAGGTGATCTGACCTTGTAGTACTCATTTTCTTTCTGAATTGGGATTGAAATATCTAGTGCTATTTAACAACAGGATAAAGAAGAGGACAATTTTGCTATTGTATTTGCTGCTATGGGAGTCAATATGGAAACTGCACAATTTTTCAAACGTGATTTTGAAGAAAATGGTTCAATGGAGAGAGTGACTCTTTTTCTGAATTTGGTAAGCACCCTTTTTATTTCTGTTAGTAAACTTGTGCTTCTCCTGTATTATACTTTTCTGCAATGTTTAACAGGTTATAAAATGGTTTAACATTTTTCTTTTTTTTAAAATAAAAAGGATATATTACTGTTTAACATTCATTTGTTCTTATGTTATTTGGCCAGGCAAATGACCCCACCATTGAGCGCATTATTACTCCACGAATTGCACTCACAACAGCAGAATATTTAGCTTATGAATGTGGGAAGCACGTCCTTGTCATCCTAACTGACATGAGCTCATATGCTGATGCACTTCGTGAGGTATTTTTTTAATTAAAATCAACAACACTCTGTCGAGAGTCTCATACACTGAGTTTGTCCTTTTAACAAAACTATCTCAGACATGAAAATATACATTTAATATCTACCTTCAAATTGTAAATTGTATGATAATTTTTTCATGTCATCTAAACAATCTGCATATTCATGGGTTTACTTTGTATTTATCTCCTGAAAATGTCTCCATCAGTTCTGGTGGTACCATGTGCCAGCATGCACCGGTGGATGGTTTGGCAGCAGCATGAGCTTGGCCTTGCATTCATGTACATCATATGCTTGTTTCCTAAAACTGAACTGTGCTGCTTGAGCTAAACAAAGGCTTCTACATTGCAGATCTTTTCTCCTGCATAAAACGTTATAGATGAAAAGAAATCTAGTACATAAGTATAGGTTCAATCTATTCAATTCCTTCAGTTTTTGTTTTCATCTTTCTTCAAACAGAAGACTTCTAATTTCATTCAACAAATTGCATTGGATATCTATTGTTATATTTTTCCCTTTTATGGATTTTCATCTGGTTATGCATGAAGCTACTCCAAGCAATATTTTCAACTACTAAATTGATGAGCTATTTTTGTTCCTAATAAATATCATTATGCTTGTAGGTATCAGCAGCCCGAGAGGAAGTACCAGGTAGACGTGGTTATCCAGGGTATATGTACACTGATCTGGCAACTATATATGAGCGTGCTGGACGGATAGAAGGAAGAAAAGGCTCCATTACACAGATACCCATCTTAACCATGCCAAATGATGGTATTTGTTAGATATCATGTTTTTGTCCTATGCTAATAATCTTTTTTTTTTTCTTGCCTTCTTCATATAAAATTCGGATCAGGAACTTCCACAAATATTCTAATATGGTAGCTGCTAGAGATATCTACATGGTGTCTTGCATTTTCATGATGCTTGTATAGCAGACTGCTGTGTGAAAATCATTCATTGGAGCCTTTGCTGTATTTTCTCCCAGTTGCAGTATAATTAGGGAGAGAAATGCTCTAATTTTGGCTGAAAGGTTCTATTTTTGTACAGATATTACCCATCCGACACCTGATCTTACTGGTTATATCACTGAAGGTCAAATTTACATCGATAGGCAGCTCCATAATCGGCAGGTACATGCTGCATACATTGCTATCACAAAGGGCCCATTTTGTTCCATCATTAGTGTGCTATGGATGATCTCTCTGGTTTTTGCTATGTTACTGGGCATTGTGGAACTATTTACTTTTTCTTATGGGTTCACTGACTAATTATCTTTTGATATGTTTGAAGATATATCCTCCTATCAATGTCCTCCCTTCTTTATCTCGGCTAATGAAGGTTAGTTTCTTTACCTGATATGGATTTAATGTTCATCTCTTTCTGTCAGTCATGAAGGTAGTCAGGTAGTCAGTAGCCTATGAATACCAGTTTCCTCCCGGTTTCCATGCAGAGTGCTATAGGTGAGGGCATGACCCGGCGTGATCATGCTGATGTCTCTAACCAGGTTTGTTATGAATGATATAGGTATCATACTAATTATATATGTTTCTTCATTGAAATATCCATTCATTTAATTGCCTTCATTTTCTAGCTCTATGCTAATTATGCCATTGGAAAGGATGTTCAAGCTATGAAGGCAGTCGTAGGAGAGGAGGCACTGTCATCCGAGGATTTGGTCTCTCTCTCTCTCTCTCTCTCTCTCTCTGCCTTCCTGCCTGCTTGCCTGTCTATGTGTATTTCAGGGATGAAACTGCATCATGCTTACCATGTCGTGATTGTGTTTTTTCACAGCTTTATCTCGAGTTTCTGGACAAGTTTGAAAGGAAATTTGTTACTCAAGGAGCATATGACACTCGAAACATCTTCCAGTCGCTGGATCTCGCATGGACGCTTCTACGTATTTTCCCCCGCGAGCTTCTCCACCGCATACCTGCAAAGACCTTAGATCAGTATTACAGCAGGGATACAACACACTAATTCTGTCTGTACAACTTCAAATTTTCGTCTGCCACAGCAGGGATACAGCACACTAATTCTGTCTGTACAACTTCAAATTTTCATCTGCCACGGCATGAATAATATGTTCAGAAACTCAGGCTGTTTCTTGCTTGAGTGTTTGATCCCCTTGCTTTTGCCTACTGTATTCCCGAGAATTAATTCCTAAATAGATTTTTGTAAAATTATGTTTCAATACAACATATAGTCATGTTTTGTGGATGTATTTGTTGAGAAACCGAATTACTACTGTCACTGTTATTTCCGCTATTCATAAGAAATAAAGACTATTGTGTAGGAATTTCTGCTAAATCCTGATGAATATTAACCAGTAGCATTAGACACTATTAGAGTTTAGTAGTATCCGAAGATTAACATTGAAATGCTGTCTTGTGTTCACTGGTCTCAGGTTTCTCTCTGACGTGTGCCAAGCTGGATGATTTGCGGCACTTATCCAAACAACATGCGCCACCACCATAATGTCAAGCACATGTAAGTGAAAACTCAAGCTGACAGATTCATCTTTTGATAGAGTCTTGTAGGCATTGTGCAATGTTCTAATCTCCAGTGTTATTCTAAGCCAGACTGTTGTATGACTTTTCAAATCAGCTGGTATGTACTGGTTTGGGTATGGACTGGTACACAGACCACTCGTTTTAGGTAGTCCGGTGTGACTCATATAAAGAAAACCTAAAACAGCCATTAGGGCTTGTTAATGTGAGTCCTCTTCTTGTAGGCGTTGCTGTCTTCTCGTGATGTTATTGTTGCCGCCATTGTTATTTGATGTTGTTGTTGCTATCGTCGTTTATCTCTTTGGTGCACTCCCTCTTGATCTTCTCCTCTTCTTCCTTCTTTATTGTTTCATTTTCTTCCTCCTCATTTGCTTCATCTTTTTCCTACTCTTCTTCCATTGTTTTCTCTTCTCTCTCTCTTTTTTTCTTTTGTACATCCTCTCATATCTCCTTCTCTATGAGTCTACGAGTCTTCCTCTTCACTTTTTTTCTTAGTGTATATTTGTTCGACCAACCATTGGTATGAGTATGGTACAATCCTTGATCGGTATGAGTATGGTATAATCTTCAGGTTTCTTCGAGTTTTTTTTTAATCAAAGAAAATAAGCTATGAGATCTTCACAGTTCTACCAAAAAAAACTTGTGTAACTCGTCTTCGAGCAGTGCAAATACTTCACGAGAAAAGGATCCCTACCATACCATATTGCAACTATCAATTCTTGCTTTATTACATTTACGAAAGCAAAATAGAACGGTGAAAGAAGTGAGTCACAAGAAGAGAGGAGATGTTTAACAGCCCAACGACATAGTCGATATGCCATGGTGAATGTTTGGCCGTTGATAGCGGATCCATTAATGTTATTGAATTTGTTCCTTTAATGCTTCACATTCCAAGACAGATTTATTGTGTTTGTATTGAAGACCTATTGCACAACAAATTCCATTGTGATCACATAGATGAATCCCACACCTCCATCCCGAAAAAGAGAGCATCCATCGGCATTGAGTTCATACCATCCCTAAAGGTGCTTTTTGCCAACTCAGCTTCAGAGTGCTACTTTGGTATTAGCAGCCAATATGAGCCACGACTTAAATCCATACTCATCTAATGGAATGTTCCTAATTACTTTTGAAGAGGGTATTATTATGCATCTTCCAGATGAATAACAGGGTATTAATTGCTATGATATGCCCTGTGGAATTATTCTCTTGTCGATTTGTATTCAAACGTGATTCGTAGATTAAGCAGTCATCAATCCCAAGTTTGACGGAAAAGGAACCATCAACTAAAAGAAGAAAAGATGATAAACAGATTTAGAATAATTTTGACATAAAAGGGCAGATGAGTTAAAATAGATCTGTTTAAGTTATTAATATTAAGAAAAAATTATCATTATATAAAACTAAGATCTAAAGAGATTTTTCGATCTGACCTCTTCAACGCTTAATAACTCAAGATATATGGGTACGAATTCGAATGATCTAAAATAATAAAATTTTCATTCTCTTATTTTTTTTTTATGTTCAAGATGTATCTTTATATTTGATAGTAAAGGAAGGAAGTTTATTTTTTTTTATCATAAAAAATAGAAGAAAATTTATGATTATTTTTTTAATTATTAAAGATGAGAAGAAAGTTTATAATTATCTTTTTGATAAAAAAAATTTATTATTATTTTACTGTTTGATGATCAGAGTAATGATGCATTACATGACGGATGATTAGTCGAATATGCCCCCATTTAGATGCGCCACCTCGAGTTCCGTATTGGGGAAATCCGGATTAATGTGATTAATCGTAAGTCTCTCTCTCTCTCAGCATCACTCGATCGGATTCATGAAGTTGGATCATGTCCAGATATGAACGAAATCACTAAAGCAGTGCTGCCGTTTTAATGGAAAAGCATCAGATCGTAGTAATCGTGGCAGATCGTCGGTGTTACGTACAGACGAGAAGCGAGAAAGGAGACACGAGGGCGGTGGTCATATCCAGGAAACGGGAGAATCCAATGATGCGTTCGGAAATCTTGAGTCTGTTCTTCCAAGATCTGCATCGGACTTTGGCGCAATCACTGTGATGGCAACCAGTGGTCCATTGCCGGAAGGACATCGTAAAAGTCATATGAAACTATTTCCGTCCCATTTCTGAAGTAGAAGATCTCATCTCCCCTTTCTCCCCGGCCCTGCAATCCCACCATATTCTCTCCTTCATGATTAACTCCGAGGCATGCACGTTTCAGACGGTACCGCACCGCTCGCAGAGGGCACGTATGAATCTTAATGGCACAGCTCCATGGTGATCATATATCACAGGCGGGAGAGGATCGATGCGCCATTAGTGTGCTTTGGTCTGCGTGCCCATTGACGGAGACTAATCATGGGAAGCATGCAGCTTGAAACATGTCACCGCTGCACTGTTCTACCTCGGTTTACATGAAAAAGACTACGTCGCCTTCGCGTAACACTTCTTTCTGGGACAGCTACGCGTGGTAGTTAACTCTCGATCTATAATTATACATGTATATGTTAACAGGATAGAGAGATATCCACTTTCCCTGAAAAAAAATTACGAAAATATACCTCTATAAAGGAGACATAAGTTTCATACGTAATGCAAGTGAAGTACACTAGATTTCTGGACATGCAATGCAAGTGAGACATTGCCGATACTGTTTGGAGGTCTAGATTATGGCTTAAGATGACCTGCGCTGGGGAGCTCATTCATGTCTTCTCCCTCCCAGGCTAATAAAGCTTGAGAAAAGGTATCTCTTGCTCCCAGACATGATCCATAAGCGAGGATGTAAAGATACGTTGGCCTGGTGATAATAGTAGTTTCGGGTCGTATCGCCTCTTTAGCTCCACAAACACGTTCCATTTGAGGCCGAAGTGTTTCATCCAGTCGGTCTGTGCTGTATAGTGAGGTAAATACTGCTTATACTGGATTCCTTCCCGATGACAGAATCTCAGTATCTCATCGTTTTTGTCGTCCAAGTGCTCCCAATCACCCATTATCGCAGACCGCAGCAGACCTATGGAGTAGAAGATCTCTTCGTCTGGGATCACCGCCGACATCTTTTCATCCCACCTGCACCCATGCATGCATCTTCGCTGTTGGCACAGTTAATGAATCATTGAACCAGAGGTTTGGAAGGGCGGGAATGTATTCCACGTACTTGTTCTTCTTCAAGGGGTATATCAACACCGGCCCCCTGGAATTGTTAGGCTTGAGGATGCCCTTGAAGACCCCGATCTCGAAGTCTCGTATTCTAGACTTGGGCACAAATATGTTGAGCCATGGGTGGGGGACATCCCAGAGTCCCATGGAACGTAGTTTCATCTCCCCGTCGTGGACTCTGTCGAGGAAAGCCATGTAGGAGACGTCGTTGGCGAAGGCAAAGCCGGGGACAAAGCTCAGCAGCTTAAGAAAGGAGTGAAGTTTCTGTGGGGAAGCAAGAATGTTCAGTACCAGCGATAATTACCGTCCCTGTACTAAAGTCAAAGCTATGTTCACAGGCATAGGAAACATGTACCCTTATGACAGTTCGTTTAACAACATCGATAATAGCTTGAAGCTACAACTTATATGGAACTTTCGAGAAGACCCTCAGAGAGAGAGAGAGAGAGAGAGAGAGAGAGAGAGAGAGAGAGAGAGATGCATGCAGTAGTCACAGATTCGTCATGGATGAACACAAGCAAGTGGCATCGAGGAGCCATCTAGAACGAATGAGATGGGACACGAGTTTGCATGGGTGTTGGCCGCTGCGACTGTGGGAGAGAACAACAATCTAAGGGGATCTCAGCAGTACAGCGGCGTGGGTCCTGGGAAGATATGATGGTGGGTACAAGGCCAACATGTTGCGTGGGAGAAGAAAGCAAGATCAGTACTTTTACCTGATCAACCGAAGATGCCGTGGCGAGCTCGTAGTACACAGCTCCTTCCAAGCAGTAGACGGCACCGAACTGGGATGCGAGCAGCTTTACCTTCTCCCAGTCCCTGTCCGAGAAAAAGGAAGATCTCCAGTTGCCGATTAGGCTGTGATCCATCATCAGCAGCGATCCCTCCACGTAATCAAATCCCTCCGATATCGAGATCAGAAGCTCCTGGTCCCGGGTGAAGGAGACGAAATCCGTGTAGATGAGCCGCGCCCACCGGACCCGTTCCGGTGCAGGCTCCACGGCGATCCGAGCTCTGGTAATGATGCCCAACTGGCCAAGACCTCCTAAGACTCCGTAGAATAGCGCTGGGTTCTCGTTATGGGAGCATCTCATTATCTCACCTTTACCTGTCGAACAACCAACGATCAGATCAATCAGAACAATCAGGAATTTAAGGCTGAACAAGCTTGAACGAGAGTAACAATTATGGTGGTATATGTTACGGCTGCAAAGACATGCAGAGATTCTACCCGTGACGACTTCCAGCTCGTAGACGTTGGAAATCTGTGGACCATGCCGGAAGGCCTGGCCGCTTACTCCGGCGTTCGAGAGCGTCCCGCCGACGGTCAGGTGGAGATAATCAGTCCATGAACGGGGTGCGAGACCATGCTTGAGCGTTTCATGCAGGACGTCGATCCAAAGCTGCTCCCCTCCGGCGTCGACGTACCAGAAGGAGGACCCATCGCCCCGTGACACATTGATCCGGTCATCGCGGCCACGGCCTAGTGATGGCATGTCGACGACCACGCCGCCCGGTGCAAGGGCCTGGCCTCTGACGGAGTGGCCGCAGCCTCGAGCAGCGACGGTGAAGGGGTGGGGGGAGA
Organism: Musa beccarii; assembly: GCA_024322285.1. NCBI lineage: Eukaryota > Viridiplantae > Streptophyta > Magnoliopsida > Zingiberales > Musaceae > Musa > Musa beccarii. The sequence goes on along the minus strand of CM044396.1, from coordinate 6,418,120 downwards.
AGTAGGAGAACCGGACGAGGGCGGCAATGTCGTCGGGGGACGACGGGTAGAGCACGGCCGAAGGGGGCGCTCTGGTGAGGCGGCCGAAGTCGGTAGAGAACCGTGTGGTGGTGTCGGGATCGACGTAGATCCTATCGGCAATATCCAGCTCGAGGAGGCCCTGCGGGAGAGTTATCAGAAAGGATGGTGGTATGTGGCTAAGTCTCTGCGGAGACATCGGCTGAGGTGATTCGAGATAGCTGTGTGCGAAGAAGGGAAGAAAAGGTGGGGGGCTATTCAGAACCAGGGGAGGAAGGAAGGAAGGAAGGGGAAGACAACAGTGGCGTGGAAGGTAAACAGGCATGGGAGAGCGGAGGAGGAGAGTGCAGAGGAAATCCTGGGGATAGGTTTGGGGACAAATGTTGGTCCCTGTCAAAGATACGGAGGACGACACGGAGAGATCCGATCATCCATCTTCCAATGTACGTGAGCACAAGGGCTGTAAAGGAAGTCACAAAGAAAAAGAAGCCGAAGAGGAACACATGGCCGCAGAAGAAGCTGACTCCAACGATACAAGAAGATCCAACATGCGAATATACCGATGGCTTAGGATAAGATTTAAAATTCTTGTTTAATAACTACAGTTTTCTCTTTGAGTTCATTTAATATTACTTTTTTTTTTTGGTTGCATGCATGTGTATATCTCATACTTTTGTTCATTCTTTTTTTTATATATATACTCGTATAGAAAAGGTTGATTTATCTATTTTCGTTCAATTTGGAATCAAATATAATCCTATATTCATAGTAAAAAAAAGATATATGTATGCAAACAATAAATATTTCATAAGAATGCACATTGGTCTGCGTGCGTATACGTTGGCAAGCAAATGGATGCATGGAATGGAGTCGTGGTGGCAACCATGGAAACGACAACTATTCAGCTCAGTTAAAGTTGAGAGGTACAATAATAGGTTAGAGTCTGGAGATGCGTACATCGGCCTTATGGACCACTGTTATTGGTGTGATCGAGAGCTGTATGATGGGAGAGAAGCTGCATGAAGGTTTCCTAGTGCCAAGGCCTTTGGTGTATGACCTATGAACCGATTGCCAACTTGGGATGAGACTCCCCAAATGCCAGTGTGAAGTTTTGGAGGTGAGGGACAATGTTTGACTTCTCACGTGACGAGGGATATATTAGATGGCAGGCGGTGGAGTCGGTGAAAGCGATAAGTCAGCAATCCTGAAAGAGACCAAAAATCTACTTCTGATTCTTCTCATGTTGGATACTTGTGCGCAAGTTTTGAAGACTCATTTTGAGTTTTGATCGATGCAACATTCTAACTGTCTGTCAGAATACAACAAATATGAAGATGTGTTTGAGACTCGTAAAATAATTCAATGATCTTTGAATTTGCTTAACATTATTAAACTCGACTGTTATTTAGAAGATTAAGGAAGGTTAAGTGTCGTATGACTAATCGTGATATTAAGTGGATTTATGAATCTAGTGTTCTCGATGCTCAAGTCAATCCCGACGAGAATAAAATAAATTTAACAAAAATTGAGATAGATCTTGATTATTATGCCTAACATAATCTTCTAAGTGGGTCAATAAGAAAAAAATATCCTACAGATATTTCTAGATAACATATTTTTTAACTATCATTTTGAATTGACATCCACACATATGTGGAAGAGAAGAAGAAGAAAAAAAAAAAGGGACCAAAAACAAATAATTCTCTCGCATGGTTTGCAGGTGAACTTGACAGTTTGGATGAGAGAATGTCTTTGGGAGACAAGTTTGGGACCCCAAACCCCACACCTCCTCAAAACCTTCAGCCGTCCTCGTCAACTGCATCAATGTAGCCACAGCCAATTCAGCTTGAACAAATGCTTTCCTTGAGAAAGAAACAGGAGCAAATATTTTCACACAAGATTTAGCGAGGATTCCCTGCAGAAGTGTCGTGCCACAACCAGCAAAGATCTCACGGATTGCCCACAAAAAGTTCACCTGTTTTCTGAAAGGAGGATCACATGCCAAGGATGGAGTACAGCAGCCACCTCATCTTCTTTTCCCATGGTGGAGGTGTGGCCAAAACTTGAGATGAGTAGGCATCAGATGTTGAGGTGACTGGTGGCCGAGTTCCTCATCACAAGCTGCACTTTTCCTACCTGGATCGATCAGAAAGAATCAGCACATCATATGACTCAGGATCTTGTTCACCTGTTGGGTTTCCCCGAATGGAATTGCCCTGCGGCCGAGAACAAACAAAGAAAAAAGGTGGTCTGCATGGGACAAGCATTTTTTGATTTCTAAGATTTTGTTCGATATTTAGCGCCCACTATATTAATAGTTTTCTTTTTAAAACTAGTGATGAAGATAAAGATTCGATTCTAAGATATTGCTATCGTTCGTCAAAATCCTAGACATCCTTTCATTTGCTGGACGAAGTTTCGGACTCTTAATTCTAGCTATTAGCACTTGATATCATCATACCTATTTATAATTTTGATTTCTATGAAAAAAAAGGTAAAAGACAACGTAAAATAATATTTCTCGTATCCTTTTCTTTAATGCCCAAGGTAATATTTTTCATAAAATAATTCTTAAATTCAAAGTAAGACATCTTATCGAACTCTCGATCGAGAGTGTAAGATCAAAGAGCAACACATTTGCCAAAGACAGAGAATAAAGTCAAAATGTGAACTCGTGTCACGTTTTAGTTTTGTGATCGAATCACAAACCGATAAATATTAAAATAACAACAATAAAGAAAATGATGAAGGCATGACTATTTCAGTAAAAACCAATCCAACGTTTTCAATATACCGTCATCTTTGGGGCATAAGCGAATTAGATAGAGCATCAATGTGCTTGACAAAATGGATCCATATTGATAGCGGATAAGATTTCCTTAACTATATGAGGAAATCCCGCTAGTTTGTTGAGGAAAATCCTCCTGGTTGTTGAGGAAAATCTTCTCTTCTTCTCTCTTCTTATGTATATAAATAAGACTCTGTTGAGCCATATTCAATATACTTTTATCTTTACAATTCGCTTAACATGGTATCGAGCCATTGTCTAAGAACAAGCTCTCTCATTTTTTTTCCTTCTTCTCATTTGTCAAGCGGCGAATCGGTGTCTTGCAAGTTCGGCGAAAGCTATCCTCCGCTGCCATCCTCGGACCACCACCTTGATCGCGCCAGATCAGGTCTCCTCCCCTGCTTCCTCTGCTTCCACGGGTGAAAGCTACCCTCTACCGCTCGCCGATAGCGCAGGAGTTGCATCCAGGCCTAGCAGTGGCCGGACCAATCGGCAAGGACCGGCGAGCTCTCCTTCCTTCAAACTCCCCAATTAGTTGGTTCTGCGGAACGCAAACATCGACATATAGTTGAAACTGGTCTCTCACTTCTACATCAAGCATCCATGCCCCCAACTTTTTGGTCAAAGACCTTTGTTGCCGTCCTATCTAATTAATCGTATGCTTACTCCAATCCTACAATACCGGTCACCATTTGAAAAACTTTTCAACAAGCCTCCAAATCTTGAAAACTTCAAAGTCTTTGGTGTTTATGTTATCCATGCTACGGCCTTATACCTCACACAAACTAACACCATCCGGTCCCTTGCCTCGGGATCCATCTAACACCAACCAAATCTGACAAACTATGGTTACGTCAAACCGCCTCATCCTTCAAGCCATTCAAGCCTCGATTCTTTGGGTCCATTGCCCCACTAATATCTTCATGTACAAGCTAACTGCCGAAGCATGGTCGAAGTTGCAAACCACATTGGCAAATCGCTCGCGTACTCGCATGCTCGACTCTTATCGATCGATGAGAGTGAAACAAGGGGGAAGTACTATTACGATTACTTACAAAATATCAAAGTTATTATCGATGACTTAACTTTGATAGGTCACTCCTTGGTGAAGAAGAAGTCCTCATCCATACACTTAATGGCCTGGGGACGAATACAAAGAACTAGCGACAAGCAGTGACTCGACTCACCATATCATTTGAAGAACTATATGACAAGTTGATTGACTATGAGATGTATTTGAAGTGCCATGACAAGTCACCCGAACCAACTATCACATTTCAGGTCGGTCAAAATCGACAAGGAAGAGCAACCAGGACAATGCGCAAGTCAACAAAAGCCGGGCTCAATCGCCTCCGAACCTATGAGTCCCAAGCAAACCTCTTCTCATCCCCATCATCGCTTTCAAGATGTCAACTTCAACACTCAACAGACCCTGGCGTCTGATCGCATCGACCAACAGAAGTCGCGGCTATGTGATAAAGTCGGACATTCTGCGAAAGTATGTCGGTCTCGACCCAGAACCCCTGCTCCATCACGGTGGCCTCAAGCGAATCTCATGACTACTCCAACCACTAGCCAATCTAATTGGCTTATGGACTCTGGAGCCTCTCATCACATCACGTCTGATCTTCAGAACCTGTCCATCCACAACACCTATAGCGGCAATGAAGATATCATCATCGGGTGTAAATGGGTCTTTCGAATTAAGCGGAACCCAGACGGATCTGTTGCTAGATATAAAGCACGTCTAGTAGCCAAAGGGTTTCATCAACGACCTGGAGTTGACTTCACGAGACTTTCGATCCTGTTGTTAAACCCACAACAATTCGACTTATTCTAAGTTTGGCCGTCTCAAAAGGTTTGGCAAACGACAACTAGATGTTAATAATGCCTTTCTACAGGGGACTCTAATCGAAGATGTCTATATCGCAAAACCCCTGGCTTCATTCATCATCGATTCAAGACATGTGTGCAAACTACACAAAGCTATTTATGGACTTCGTCAAGCTCCAAGAGCACTGTATCTTTGAACTTGGTTCATTTTTGACATCAATCAACTCCAAGTCGATACCTCGTTATTTTTTCGACAACAAAGACACACAATATATCTTCTCGTATATGTGGATGATATTATTATTACAGGCAATGATCCCTTAGAGATTCATACATTCATAACACAATTGGCTGATTGATTCTCCCTCAAGGATCTTGGACCCTTAAGTTACTTTCTTGGAGTTGAAGCAACATTTACATCTTCAGGTCTTCTCCTATCACAAAGAAAGTATATTCAAGACCTATTATCCAAAACAAACATGCAGGATGCAAAAGAAGTTACAACTCCTCTCTCTACTAGTGCATCATTCAAATTATGTGATGGAAGTCAATGCTACTCAATATCGACAAGTACTTGGCTCTTTACAAAGATTACTTGGCTCTCACCCGATCGATATCTCATTTGCGCTTAATAAGTTGTCTCAATTCATGCACCACCATCTACTACACATTGGTGCCAGTCAAACGAATTCTACGATATCTTAAAGGAACCCTTCATCATGGCCTATTTCTCCATAAACACACCCCACTTAATCTCCATGCCTTTGTATCGATCTTGATTGGGGGGAACTTTGATGATAGAACTTCTACGTCGGGTATATTGTTTTCCTTGGAGCTAATCCTATCGGTTGGAGTTCTAAGAAGCAAAAACGATCATACGGTCTATGATGAAGTGAATACCGTGCTATTGCTACATTACTCTCGAACTCAATTGGGTCACAAATCTCCTTAAGAACTCAACGTCGCCTCTCCATTCCTCCTACAATATATTTGTGATAATATTGAAGCTACCTACTTGTGTGCCAATCCAAAGATTCCACTCACGCATGAAACACATCGCCATCGACTTTCACTTCGTGCGAGATCAAGTTGTCCGACATCAACTACGTGTCTCTCACGTGCATACAATGATCAACTAGCGGACTCACTCACGAAGCCTCTTGCCCGTAAACTATTTTCATTCCATCGATCCAAGATTGGTATCCTTGATAGAGTACCATCTTGCGGGGCATGATAGCGGATAAGATTTCCTTAACTATATGAGGAAATCCCGCTAGTTTTGAGAGAAAATCCTCACTGGTTGTTGAGGAAAATCTTCTCTTCTTCTCTCTTCTTATGTGTATAAATAAGACTCTGTTGAGCCATATTCAATATACTTTTATCTTTACAATTCAGTTTAACACATATAAGCAACATAATAATGCAAGTCAAACATTTAGGAAAAGGTTTTGGACAACCAGCAACACAATTTAAGGTTGAGTTCAGAAATTCAACATTCTTAGATGAAAATTCAACCTTTGTTTCTTGGAAAGAACACATTTTTCTCCTTATATATGATTTTACAGCAGAAACATTGTAGCTTTATTCTGTGGGACTGATAGGAGTCTCTGTGTTAGTAGTTCATAGTTCAAATCTGGAAAATAAGACAAATGGTGCAGATGAGAAGCAGAGAATAGAATGGTCACCATTCTTCAGAACCTTCCTTCGATTAGGAAGATTTGCTACAGATATGCTGTGTTTCATGGAAAGTTAGACCAGTCGGTGCCATGGAGGTTTGAGCAGGTTCTTCTTCTCTAGCAGCAACACCAAACCTAATGCCAAGCTGATGGAGCATTGGAGTACTTGCTGTATAATTTTGAGTACCCGGTAAAAAGTTCTGCATCACTAGTCGAGAAAGAATTCGGTCGAAAAATTTAAAGGAATCCTATGTTAGGATTCTTTCTCAAATTTTCTTCACAAATACAATCAATATTGATAATGATAAGGTGATTTCAATAGTTGCTAAATCATGTTTGTTAAGATAGATGGCAGTATCTGTTCTCACAAAATGGTATCAAGAATAAGACCACAATGTTCCATCATCCAGCTGATGTAGTTTCCATCTTCCCCTATAGAAGCCTGCCAAAGGAAAAAATAATTAGAATTGCTATTAGCTAATCTAAATCATCAATGCAAAAAGTGACAGATGTAACTAAGACTATGTTTATCTGAATGATTATAAACTAAGATAGAAGTCTCTAGTCATTACATTAGAAACAATATTAGAATTGACTGCTAACCCATGCAAAATACTACCACATTGCCATGCTGCAGGTCTTGCACAGTACTGCTACAAGGCTATCCTTCTCCTCTCCTCTACTGCTTGAATGAGGAAAGCTCTTTCCTTATGGCAATCAAATAGAACCTCATTTCTCCCCGCTGCCATGGGAGCTCTCTTCCAAGGAATTGTATGTTGCCATCCTCTGCTCCTTACGACTTCCAACCTTACGACTTCTGTTTTGGACAAACACTGATCTCCGGCCTTCCATATCTTCTGCTGCTGCTGCTGCTGTTCTAATTATCCACAACCTATTAGCACATATCATGGCTCTTTGAAGACAATCAAGTCTGATCTCCTGCTATCATGGAGTTGCCACATCAATTTTGCGGTTGACTGACATGTTCTGCTTGCTACTAGTGCTTCTCTGGACAGATCTGAGGACTGTTGGGAACTCGAGATTGTCATCAATCCATGGAGAATCCAGAAAAATGCATGTCGAAGATGTTAGAATTGCTGGTCGATATTGGAGCATACTAAAAGGATTGCTGTTACCTTCTTCTTGTTTCACCATATAGTGTTCACCCTGTTCTGGCTAGCAGAGCATCACCGTAATGAGTGTTAGCATGCATGTCCTGCACTTTTTCGTTATGTATTGGATTAAAGATCACATAGAATCTCCATCCATGGTCTTAATCTCAGTAGAGATACAATTCTCCACGGAGATTGCTGAAGCCATGACAGTGTGAAGTAGCTCATGTCTAAACCAAATTATTAATGTCTCTGCAAACCGGATTTAGCTTGTGCCAAATTATTACTCTCCCAGATTTATATGGTCGCATTTCCTTGTGCCAGTCTACCAGATCAGCTGATGTTTCGAGCTGTTTCAAGATACAATTGAAGTTGCAAAAGCTCAAATCAACTTGCACAAGCAAGAACAGGTTGCTAGGTGCTCAACAGAGGAAACCGAGTTAATTCCAGTCTAATTCTCCAACACCACAATATTTATACCTCACATTGCAGTGAAACACCAGAATCAAAGATTGTACAAGAAAGATGAATTCAGATCCTTGCACAATTTGGCACTTGCATTTGGGAAGCTCAAGCAGTTTTGCCTTTCAATGGTCAACTTGGATCAAGATGCTTGATCAACAGATCAGAACAGCTACTCTGTCTTTCCTTGTGTGCTATACCCAGGAACATCTACTCCTTGTTCATAGGTTTTCATTTCTCTATCTTTATCCGAAACCAAAAGCACATGGACTGGCGCTTCTCCATCTTTGGAACCAAAGAGAGTAGCAGATTGCTGGATTGTAACAGGACCTACAAGAAAGCTGTTCCACCAAGGCCATGGTGCAGCAGATTATGAGCAATGCTATCTCTAGCCTGCATGGCGCTCATCGATTGGAGGCTGTTCTCTGGCACCATCTCGTCGTCCACCAGCTCAAACCGCAGCTCCGGGACCATCTCCTCCTTCCTCATCTCGCATATGTTGTGAAGTACGCAGCATGCCCCGAGGAACACCGGCAAGTCCTGCAGCTTCACTTCGGTCCTCTTCTGCAGGCAGCCCCACCGTGCCTTCAGCTTGGTGAAGGCCTCTTTTGCCACCCGCTGCACTTCCCCGATCTTCTCGTTGAAGGCGTGCTGCGCCCATGTCAGGTTCTTCTGGGCGTACGGGACCAGCACCCAGTCCAGCAGAGGGTAGCTGGCGCCGCCCACAATCCACTGGTGGTTCAAAAGGCCACTGTTGGCGCGCTGGTACAATGCCGATTTCTCGAGCACTTGGTCGTCGGGCATCGACCCGGGCCAGCCGATGCAGACGTCGGTGAAAACGCCGTCGGGGTCGACGACACCTTGAATGGTGACGGTGTAGGAGGCCTTCTGTTTGCGTTCGGTGTGGCGGCGGTTGAAGTAGGCGGCGATGCCGATCTTGGGGGCGATAATGGGGATGTGGGTTGTGTACATGGCACCCATGACATTGGGGATGCCGGAGATGCCCTCGAAGCGCGCGGCTGCGGCGGCCGCATCGGATGGGCCGGGCCATAAGAGCGATCGCGGCATAAGCACGTTCCGGATGGCAGTGCAGACCTCGAGAATGAGCTTATGGCAGGTGGAGATACCAAGTCCGAAGCGCCGGGAGACAAGCCGGAGAGGCTCCCCGGTGGCGAGGCGCCACACGCACACGGCAACGCGCTGCCTGACGGGAATGGCGGCGCGGAGCGCCGTGTCCTCCTTGGCCACGGCGGAGCCGAGCTCTTCGCAGAGGAAGTCGAAAGTGGCGCGGGACATCCGGAAGGCGCGCCGGAATTCGTCCTCCGGGAGGTCCGGATGGTTGTACCGGTCCCACCAGTCGCGGGACCGGTCCTTGACCCAGAGCCGGCGTTGCCCGGGCTGCAACGGCGGCGGCGGCGGCGCATCCTGTGGCTCCTCTCCTGCGGCGTCATCGTCGGCGTGCGGTGGGGAAGAGGAGGCGAAGGGCTTCAAGGCAACGAGCCGGCTGGGGGATAAGTCATCGGCTCGCGGGCGCTTCTTGGCAGTGGATTCCATGGCCAGGGGGAGAGCGGAATGGGATTGGGGATCGGGGAGGACGGCGGTGGCGGGGTCGTGGAAAAAGGAGTAGTAATAGGAGAAGTCGTCGTCGTCGAACGAGGCGGCGGGGACAAGCGCAGGAGTATGATAAGTGGTCATGAATGATCCCAGTGTCGGCGGGGGTTTCCTTCCTTCGTCTGCAACTCGAGCTCAAGTATTTTGATTTGGTGACGATGGGATATGGCGATGGGTCGAGCTGATTTATATGTTGCGGTGAGGGAGAAGGTGGGTGGAAGGGGCGCGTGCACGCGGTCGGATCGAATCCGTCTCGTCGTTGGCAAGGGGGAAGGCAGGGAGAAGGCAGCAACCGCGGCTCACGCGGGTGCCCTGACCGGACCAGTCGCGGTCGGCTTACCGTCCAAGGTGGGCGCGGTTTATCCATGGGGGCCACAGAGAGAAAGAGACACGGTGACACGTGGATCCCAGTTGAGAGCGGCTACTTTCCTTGTGGGGGGTTCGATTGGCATGGGAAACGGTGGAGGGGGAGCAACATTTCGCCATCACCACCGCGTGCCTACCTGCCTCTTGACTGGACGTGTCAATTGGACCTATACAGGGCCGCGCAATCAGTCCAATCAAAAGATAGGTACGCAATCGGGTAAGAAGAATCCGATAGGAAAATGTTGCTTTTTGTGAAACACGTGCGGCGATGACGTCCGTGCAAGTTGCGTAAGGTGCTTAAATGTGATTCCACGGACTCAGTCAATTCCTTAGCCACTCTTAGACGACGCACTCTCCTCCCATCGCTTCATTGTGACCGGAGAAGGATTTGAATTTAATGTAGGCCTCATAGGAAGGGCAGATCGTGGAGACAGAGGAAGGATGAAAAGTATGTTGGGTGAATCTTGGTCGGGCCAAAAAAAAAAAAAAATGAAGAATATTTTCTGGGAATTCATCCGAGTATTTTTGTTGCTATCTTCTCATCAAGCGAGAAATAAATCGATAAAATCTAGTACGCGTGGTGGTGTCACCCCGCGGCGTTGATGACGTGACGCTATTGGATCCGCGCTTCGAAATGGGACCCACAGGCGCTTTTTGAACCCAAAGAAAAATGACCTTTTTCTTATCCATCTGCCGCTCTCCGCGCCTCACACGAAGCCTCGCCAAGTTTCTACCCCTCATGGGTCCCACATTGTTCTCTCCAGTCACCACGTGGGTGCGCGTAGAAGCCGCCTTTTCTTTTTATTCCCTCACGTCACATGCCGTGTCGGCACGAGTGCTCCACGAAGGATCCCATACAAGAAGGCTAAAGGGTTAAAAGTCCTTAATTAAAGTGAATACTTCTTCTTCTTTCTAAGATATTTGGAATCCAACATGGTTTCGTATAAACATACATCTACAACTCTCTGTGCACCTAAGATACCTAAAGTAGGTTTTCTTGGCACTACAAGCCAAAAGAGTCGTCTAAACATACCATTCGATTCCAATTGACATAATGTTAAGTCACGAGTCCTCATCAATCCTCAAGTATTCAAAATCACCATACCTAATGTTAAGCCAACATGATCTCATCTATTATATTAGAATAAATGATTCCTCAACTTAAAGAACCATTTAGTAATATACTTAATCTCAACTGAATGTTTATGTTCTCACGAGTCTTTATATCCTAAATTAAGTCTTATTCCATCTCTCACGTGGGACTAAACTAAAGGATTATGTGGTTGGTGGAAATTTTTATTTTTTGATGTAATTTTTTATTCAATAATTTTTTCCATGTAACCTAAAAAAAAAAAAATGGTTAGAACCTCTTATAGTTGACATCTCGTTTTGTTAGGATAATTATAATACTCCTGATTAGTTTCACACCAAAAATAAATAAGACTAAGATTTACTTATAAAGATATGATGAATGTGTTATTATTAGCTTCAGTCTAAATATTTTGATCAGTAATTCATGTCAAATAAAATTTATGAGTTAAATAACTTATCAAACTCAGATCATAATGTTTGTTCTCAGAGTTGATTCCGTTTTAAGTGAAAAAAAAATTATAACAAGCATTGTGACCAACAAACAAAATTAATTCAGAAGATCTTATCAATACTCCTTGATAGATTTACTAAAGACTTGATCCACTAAAACCAATCCTTACATGAACTTCCGACTGCAAATTCGGTGGGTTTAGGCTGCTGCCAAGAATGTAAAAAGCAGCTTATCAGTCTAAAATCTGCCTACAAGCTAAGCTGAATTATACTGTTCATATCTCAGCTTGCTTATAAAGAATGAACATTATTTCTTTGATTTGATTGAGATCATCAGTTATTTACATGTCTAAGTCTCGATCTTGAGCAACTTGAGCTTGCCCACTTTACCAGTGGCATAAGCATCATTGCTGCCAATTGATGCATCGGAGAAACCATTTAAAGACTCCAGGAAACGCGAGGTTATCCATGAAGCCAGAACTGCTTCTGGGTCTACCGATAGGCACTTCTTTGAACTCGATGAGATCAACATCTTTGAGCGAAGAACTGGCAGTGAGGTGCGATGACTTGATGGAGGAAACAAATAGGATAGTGGACTTCGTCACTTGAATCATGCCTTTCTTATATATATGGTGGTTTAATGAACCATTTGATTTGGTCAACCTCGATTAAATAATGCAGCAGTAGAGCTTATTAACAAAACTCCACAACTTCTTATTCCATGCGACATTTATGCCGCGGATATCTGAGTTGGAGGACATTCTTTAATGCGTTAGGTGTTCTTGCAGAGGTGTTGTTTATTGCTCGTCTCCGTTGGCCACATGTTTACCTGTTCAGAGATTAGGTGGCCATTCTCTGCCACAGCCATTAACAAGCTCGGGTCAAATTTACCCGGACATCTCTACTGCATTTCAAGTATCTCAATCATGTCTAGTTCTCGCAGGTTTATACTGGATGTGTACATTGTGCTCCACCTGATTAATGACCACATGCATGCTAAAGTTTAACATGTATGAGATTTATTGGAAAAGAAGGTACTATATATGTCCCATGAGATTCTTAGGATGTATGCAAACTTTCACGTTTAACGTAAAATACGTATCAACTTCGACGTGCGTATATGTGTGAATGTAATAGAAGAATATACGGGGCTACGTAGGTAACTGAACATGAACTCTGATCCCTGTTGCAATAAATCTGAGCTCAGTGGTGAAACACCAAAGCCGAGAGAGAGAGAGAGAGAGAGAGAGAGAGGCTACTAGAAAGGAGGAAGAGAAGGCCAGAGAGACCTAAAATGCTCAAAGAAATGGAAGAATCCTCTTGTAGTGAGGTACCCTTTGGCTTTGGTCATCCCTGCTCTTCGCTGCTCTACATCTTAAGTGCCTGTGCTCGTTGCTTGGGCTGCTCCATTTCTTCCGATGACCCTCAGGATCCTTCTACAGAAGAAGAGAATGGTGAAGACTCCAGTGTACTCTCTCTCTCTCTCTCTCTCTCTCTCTGCACCTCATATAGTAGTTTTTTGCTTGGTGCCTTTCTACTCTTGAATCATGAATTATCTGAGATACAAATGCAGGAAAAAGGAGCCGAGGTAAATACCTCTATGGCTTCAAGAAGGCCAAGAAGGCCACCGGCAAGTGAAGGGCGAGGAGGCCAGATTAACTGAGAGTAGCTTTGTTTCTAGTCCCACAAGTTTCAGGCTTTATTTTGGACTCCATCTACACTTTTTGTTAACCCTCACCAAGGTCCTGTTGTATGTCTCCAGTCTGTACATTTAGCTGGAAATTGATATTGTATGATCCTGAATAATGCTTGTCATTTATTCTATCACGGCATTACTACCATGTCATTAAGTCCTACGCCCAAGATTAAAATATCAAGAGTTTTAAGACACAAATACATTAGAGATCGTAGAAAAATCTTCGTACTTTACAGCATATGAAGATTGTTCAACATATGAAGTACTGCGCCCAAGCCGACTGCCTTCTAGATTAGGATTGATAAGGTTGCCTTGATAATTATAAAACAAATATGATTTGCGATATAAATTATATACGTCTCGTTTTTTCCAATAAATCTGAGTTACCTATGGATTTATTTGCTTATGATATCTTAGTTTGACTGTCAATGCTTCACTGCGTACGGTTTTGGATACATACGATGGCAATCGATGGATTTGGGGTGCATCCTCCTGTGGTATAGAATTGACAGACGAGCTCGACCGTTTGGGTGCCTCTGGAAAGAACTGTTGATACCTCCTGGTTTTATTTCCACTCGATTACTTCTGGCTTGTATATTTCGTATTGTTTCTATTGAGTTGTCTTTCGCATTGCTCTTTTTTCCCAGGTTCATACTGTCACAACAGGAAGTATTTATGTCAGGGTGGCCTGTGGAAATGGGTAGCAATGCTAAAGCTAAAGTTGAGTCGGGAAGGAGAGACGGACGTCTTAGGTCAACTCATCTGTCCTCCTCAGGAGGAGAGAGCTGCTCCCTTACGCAGTAGACCTCCCCAATTAATATCTCTGCTTCCGACCTGCCGTCTTCATGAGGTTGAGATATGTTCAAAACACCATCGCTCACGGGGAATTGCGAAGAGTTCTCTAAAAATGTCTCATCCATCAATGCATGCCTTTATGATGCGAACCATTATAAGCGCACCATAGCGGTGCCACAGAAACAACGCACAATTAAGAAGGCAAGAAGAAAGCCATATTTATTGCAGGAATGGCATATACAAAGCTAGTCGAGCTTGCGAATAGAGGCGGATAATAGCAATCGGGATCGCAGCGAGGGCAATATGGTTGACATATTTAACGGGGATGCGGCTCCTCCACTGTACAACAGTAGCAAGGATCAAACTTTCTGCAATGACGACTATATATATATATATATATATTCACACAAAAAATTACCATTATTTTGTTTCCCTCTTCCAACCTTTCAATATGTGGATCTTTAATTTTAGGATAACAAAGAAGTAAAATCAAATTAGTAGATGAGAAATATTTTATTTTCCTCTCGATAACATGATATTAACCACCAATGTCAATGATCTACTCGCAAATTATATTGTTTATATTTGACTAATAGAACATGTTAAGGTCACTTAACCACTTGTTCAATTTGAATTTAGTAAAAATAATACTGCTAGAGAAAAGAACAACAACAACTAGTGCAACGAAATGGTTACCATCACTAAGAGTATAAAAGCATCCAAAAATAGTTAGCATGATAACAAGCGTGTGGTGGCCATCTTGAGTGGATTAAGTTTCAAGAGTCCAATTTAGCCTTTTTATATAGAATTTTATATAGTATAACATAAGCTTGCGATTTAGTGAAATCAAGATAAAATTAGATACATCCATTTTTCACCTAAAAAAAAAATTTGGAATGGAAATCACAACTAGCTCAGCCCCCTATTTATTGTAAATCTAACATATAGGCTTACCATATTAAGCCATCAATTATAACTTGTATCAGAATGGGACTGGTCCACCTGCATTAGGTGTAGGGGGAGCCCAACCCAAGTTAAATTGCAACTTCCTTATCCTATCAATGTTGTAACCCACACATGTTTTGTTCTAGTCACTCCCACGGCACAACACCAACAAGAAAGAAGACACTAGAAATTGGGAATAACATCAACAATAGTCTCAAATTTCTTGATGGTTCTATGCTGTCTCATACAATTAGAATTAGTTTGATCAATTTTATCCTATTCACTCTCTAAACATTATGTGAATATCTATAAAGATTGCTAATACTATCAAGAAAAATATAAAAGATTTATTATAACAAAAAGGAGGTAACACTACGGATACAACTGCTATGACTGTGATGCTGTTATCATATTTAAATCAAAAGGAGATGTTCGTAATTTATTTTAGAGTTTCATAAGATGTTTTATTATTCATAAGAAGGTGAGAAGACATAAGGTTAATGATTGAATTAATTATAATTCATGAGAGCGTGAGAAGATATAGAGTAAATTCTTTAAAGCATCTAATATATTTTTAGAATTTTATTTGATATTTTATGATGATTCATGACAATGTGAGAAGGCATAAATTAATGACTGAGTTAATGATATCCCTCTTGGTTTAGGCGAGAGTGTCTTTGAACCAATCTTGAATCTTGTTATGAGCTTTGTCAATAAGATTGAATTAATAAATATTAACGAATTATCCTTTAGTAACAAAAGATCCGAGATACCTATAGATGAGGTTTACTTCCTCACATATTTTTTGTTTTACCAAAGCTTGATGGTGGGAATTAAAAATGTTTTATCATCACATATTTTTTTTTTCCAGAATTATATCTTCCCACACGTACAGAGCTAAATAAGTAAACATCACTTTATTCATCATCATAAATATTTATTACAGTCTATTTATTTCCTCAATTCATGAGTAAAAAGTAAACATAGTAATGTTAATTCGGAGAATTATTCAAGTGGCTCTACCTAGCGGTAGAGAAAGGTCCGCTCTCCACTGTGATCTGATTCAGTGCTAGCGGAAGGCTGCTCTGAAAATCAAAAACAAAGAAAATTCAGCAACGCTGAGTAGGAACCCCAAAAGTCAACTCAAAATAAATGCATAATCAAAAATCCATCATCCCATTGGCGTATATCAAATACCCGAAGGAGCACTTTCCCAACAGCGGATGGAGAGGCTTTATCCTACGGGATGAGTTTGTGATTCTCCCAATAGCGGATGGAGACAAACTCATATCACACTCCCAACAACAGATGGAGTGGCGTCCCTCACCTGTCAAAGTGGGGTCGCGTTCCTCCCAACAGTGGATGGAGGAACCGTCCAGCCGTCACGTCTGACGACACGCTAATCCCCGAAGGGAATCGCCCTTCCTGCTCTTGGCAGGGAAATATAATCTCATATTAATCATGTCTATTCGGGATGAAACAACACATTCAAAACATCTCTTTTCAATAATATCAATATCAATAATACCAAATAGCCCTCAATTGACTTGAACCCTAGTTAAGTCGGTCTAATCAAACTCGATTCATTAGGACCTAACTGGACCGATCTCTAATCCTCATTTAACTGGTCTGGAACCACCCTAGACTAGTATAATTTGGACTAGATTAGGTTCAAGTTAGGTTAAACTGACTTGAAAGGTTAAATCAATTCGGAACCACCCTGAATTGATCTAGACTAATCAAGTCTGGTTTAGTTCAATCAATAATTGGGCTTAAATCCAATAATTACATAATATTGGACTAGGTTGAGCCGACCCAAATATCGGTCCTGTGCACTGTACATGACTGTACATGCATCACACCAGGTTGGGCCAACCTTAGCCCATGACTGCCCACATTGGGCTGGGTTGGGTTAACCGGTGGGCTAGAGCCCGACCCATAGGTAGGGCCTGGCCTGCAAGCTGTTTTAACCCAATCCAATCCAATTTTATAATTTTGAATTATAATAATATATATTCACTACTGATAATAATATATCAAAACATAACAACATATTAAATAAATGATAGGATAAGCTTCAATATGAGAAAATAATATTTTTAATTCAATAAGAACTAGAAATCATATGAATAATTTCAATATGATCAAATAATAACATTTCAAATCTAAAAAGGATAGAAATTTTAAATAACATATTCTAATAAAAATTTTAATATCTAAAGGATTAAGAATTTCTTCCTTTTTTTTTGAACTACTCATATTATATTTAAATCTGAATAAGATTAGAAGGTAACTGTAATAAAATGAAATAACATTCTTAAAAATCTGATATCATAAAACATATACAATTTCATAATGAAAACTTTTAAAGGGTACCAAAGGGTAAAGTGTTTTAATTCAAACTAATAACAATAAAAGAATTTCAACATAAAATCTAAACAAAAACTTTAATTTCAAGAAAAGTAGGGAGAACCTACCTCTTTTTAGCAAGATGAAACTCCTCGTTCCTCCCATTTGTTGAGTTCTCGCTTCACGAGGAACGAAGGAGAGAAATCCCTCCCCTTAAATAGGAGGAGGTGAACCTCCATTAAAGGAAAATTTCCTAAATTTTTATATTTATTTAATATAAATTATTTTCATTTAATATACTGACAAATACGATCTCATCTTATTTGGGAATGCTTAATAAGTATTTCCTAATTCGTAATAGCAAACAAGGAAATAGGATTATATTTCCCTAATTTATACTAGCATGTAAGGAAATAATATTTAAATCTTAAATCAAATATTTGATTTGATTGCATTATCTTTCCCTATTTTATACTAGCATGTAAGGAAATAATATTTAAATCTTAAATCAAATATTTGATTTGATTACATTTCTCCCCACCTATAAGAAATTTGGTCCCCAAATTTTACTTACCTCAAGAGAATAGATGAGGATACTGCTCTCGCATATCTTCTTCTCTTTCCCACGTTGCCTCTTGGTCTGAATGGTGTTGCCAACAAATCTTTACCAAAGGTATAACTTTATTTCTTAGAACATGTTCTTTCCTTTCCAAGATCTGGATTGGTTGTTCTGCAAAAGTGGCATCGTTTCTCAATTGTAGAGGTTGGTAAGATATGACATGTGATGGATCCCTGATATATCTTCGAAGCATAGACACGTGGAATACATCATGGATGCTAGCCAAAACCGGAGGCAATGCTAATCCTGTACGCCACAGGCCCGACCTTTTGTAAGACTTCAAATGGGCCTATAAATATAGGGGCTAACTTTCCTTTTTGACCAAACCTCATAACTCCCTTGGTTGGCGACACTTTTAAGAAGACGTGTTCGCCAACTTTAAACTCTAGATCTCTTCGTCTTCGATCTGCATAACTTTTCTGGCGACTTTGAGCTGTTAATAATCTTTGACGTATAATTCGAATATTATCAGCATCTTTTTGAATCAATTGAGGTCCCAAAAGTTTTTGTTCTCCTACCTCATCCCAATATACAGGTGATCTGCACTTTCTCCCATAAAGAGCTTCAAACGGGGCCATCTGTATACCCGAGTGATAACTATTATTATAAGAAAACTCAATTAGGTGTAAGTGCATATCCCAACTTCTACCAAAGTCTAAAGTACATGCTCTTAAGAGGTCTTCAAGAGTTTGTATTGTCCTTTCAGATTAGCTATCAGTTTGGAGGTGAAATGCTGTACTAAACTTTAACTGTGTACCCAAAGATTTTTGTAGACTTCCCCAAAACTTAGAGGTGAACCTTGAATCTCTATCTGAGATAATACTAACTGGCACCCCATGATATCGAATAATCTCTTTAATATATAAACATGCTAATTTATCCAATGAATATTTCTTGTTAACAGGGAGGAAGTGAGCAGATTTAGTAAGTCTATCTACTATTACCCAAATTCCATCATATCCTTTCACAGTCTTGGGTAATCCTGTTACGAAATTCATAGTGACTTGCTCCCACTTCCATTCCGGAATTGAAATTCTTTGTAATTTTCCAGCAGGTACTCGATGTTCTGCCTTTATCTGTTGACATATAAGACATTTAGAAACAAACTCTGCTATATCTCTTTTCATACCATGCCACCAGTAGTTTTGGCGTAAATCCCGGTACATCTTGGTAGTTTCGGGATGGATATTAAATTTTGATCGGTGTGCCTCCTCCAATAACTGCATCTTTACTAGATGACTTTCAGGAACACACAAACGGTTGCGAAATGTAATAGAACCATCTTCGATTTGGAGGAATTCGGGTCTAGCTCCTTGAGCTATTTCCTTAACTATCATTTGGAGATATGGATCTTCCTTCTGAACTTCTTTAATCATTTATACTAAATATGATTGTGCCATCAGACATGCAAGAAAACTTTTATTTGTCTTCGATAAAAGTCTAAGTTTTAAGTCTACTAACTCTGTCATCATAGAATTTCTTTGAATATTCATATAGGCTACAAGACTAGAAGTATTTCTGCTCAAGGCATCAGAAACTACATTAGCCTTCCCAGGATGATAGTTGATATTAAAATCATAATCTTTTAAAAAGTCCAACCATCTTCTTTGTCTCATATTTAAATCTTTTTGTGTGAAAATGTACTTGAGACTCTTATGATTTGTGAAGATTTCAAAAATTTATCCATAAAGATAGTGCCTCCAAATTTTTAATACAAAAATAATAGCTGTTAGCTCTAAATCATGAGTATGATAGTTTTTCTCATGAGGTTTCAATTGCCTAAACGCATAAGCAACTACCCTCTCATTTTGCATTAGAACACAACCAAGTCCTTGTAGTGAGACATCACTATATACTATAAAACCTTCTCCCCCTGAAGGAATCACCAAGATAGGAGCACTGGTTAACCTTTTCTTCAATTCTTGAAAACTTCGTTGACATTTGTCATCTCATATGAACTTTATATTCTTTTGTGTCAACCTGGTCAAAGGTGCTGCTATTTTTGAGAAGCCTTCTATGAATCTTCTATAGTATCCAGCTAAACCCAAGAAACTTCTAATTTCTGAAACATTAGAAGGCCGCTTCCATTTTGTCACAGCTTCAATCTTGTGAGGGTCAACAGATATACCAGCACTCGAAATTACATGACCGAGAAACATAATTTCATTGAGCCAGAAATTACACTTGCTTAATTTGGCATATAGTTTCTCTTATCTTAGGACTTCCAGAACTGTCTTAAGATGGTATTCATGTTCTGCCATACTTTTGAAGTAGATCAAGATATCATCAATGAATACAATTACAAATTTATCAAGATAAGGGTGAAACACCCTATTCATGAGATCCATAAAGGCAGCCGGTGCATTCGTGAGTCCGAAGGGCATTACTAAGAATTCATAATGATCGTATCTTGTTCTGAAAGCTGTTTTTTGTATGTCTCCTCTTATCTTCAGTTGGTGATACTCAGATCTCAGATCAATTTTTGAATATACCTGAGTACCTTGAATTTGATCAAATAAGTCATCAATTCGAGGAAGGAGATATTTATTCTTTATGGTCACTTGATTGAGTTGCCTATAATCAATACATTGCCGCATGGATCCATCCTTATTCTTCACAAATAGGACAGGGGCACCCCAAGGTGATACACTGGGTCGAATAAAATTCTTATCTAAAAGCTCTTGGATTTGTTTCTTTAACTCTTCCAACTCAATTGGTGCCATTCTATATGGGGGCTTAGAAACAGGTGCGGTGCCAGGTAGAAGATCAATTGTAAATTCAATCTGCCTATTTGGTGGTAGTGCATGTAGATTGTCAGAAAAAACATCTAGAAAATCCCGTACAATGGGGATGTCCTTTAATACTGGCTTCTTAGATTCTTCTCCAGAAATGAAGGCCAAGTACCCCTGACATCCCTTTAATAATAGTTGGGTAGTACTCAAGGCTGATATGATAGGAAGGAGCTTTTCCTGAATTCCAATGAACTTGAAAGATGATTGATCTAGAGGTGAAAAAGTAACGATCTTCTGAAAACAATCGACACGTGCATGATATGTTGAAAGCCAGTCCATACCCAAGATAGCATCGAAATCTTGAAATTCTAGTAGAATAAGATCTACTAGCAAATCGTGACTTTCAATAGTAATAATACAATTTCTATATATCTGATCAGCTATCAAGGAGTTTCCAACTGGTGTTGCTACTATTAACATATTATGCATTGGTTCAGGATTCTTATGTAGTTTCCTAGCAAAATATGACGATATAAAAGAATGTGTAGAACTTGAATCGATAAGTACAGATGCAGGTGTACCACAAAGTGTGATGATATCTTTAATAATAGATCATGAGGCTTCAGCAACTTGATGGGTCAATGCATAGACTCTTGCCTGACCTCCCTCTCTAGGTCTTAGCTGTTGTTGCCCAACTGTTTGGGGTGGAGCTCGGCGTTGTTGCTTTCGAGGGCAATCCTTCGACATGTGTCCCGGTTGTTGACAATAAAAGCATACAGGCTGTCTCGTGGGGCATGAGGTGGAAACATGGTCTGTCTTTCCACAAAAGTAGCATCTTATAATGACTTGATTACTAGGAGCTCCTGCCTGTTGATGCCCAAGCTATTTGCCCTTGCCTTTCTTTGAAGGTCCAGAATGAGATCCCCCATACGCAGATGGTGCAGCATTAAAAGGTCGCTTTCGGTCCTTTACTTGTTGTAATTCATTATCCAATTTCTCCACCACTAGAACTCGATTTAACACTTCAGCATAGGTTGGTAAAATCAATACTGCAATAGACTTTCTAATTGATGATCGAAGTCCTCTCTCAAAATGACGAGCTCTTTGATTTTCATTAAACGCAATATGTGGAGAAAACTGAGCTAGTTCAGTGAAATAATGATCATATTCTATTACTGTTCTACTTCCTTGGTGGATGGTAAGGAATTCTTATTGCTTTTCAAAGTGAATTGAATCGGGAAAGAACTGCTCATAAAATACATCCTTAAACTGTTCCCAAGTCACCACATCGCCTCTAGACTCTAACATCCTCCTTTTTGAGGTCCACCAAGTGTCTGCCTTCCCTTCCAAAATGAAAGAAGCAAAAGGCACCTTCTGATTTTCCCGACATTCGATAGCTTCGAATGTCTTCTCCACTTGACGAATCCAATGTTCAGCAAGGATGGGATCTGGTTTGCCCTCAAAAACAGGTGGTCCCAATCTCTTAAAGTGTTTCAATGTATTACTTCCACCTCGTGGAGCTCTGTCATGCTCCTCTTGTCGCTCAAAGTATCCTCTAATAGCATTAAGGACTCCATGTACATCGTCTGGAGCATTGATAGGTGCTGGCGCATGAGGTATATTTTGTGATGTCGGAGAAGCTGGCGTATAATTAGTGATAGGTGTATGTGAGGATTGGGTTTGCTCCGTGGTGCATGGAACGTCCAAGTTATTGTTTGCTTGAACACCCCTTCGAGGGTGAAGGCCAATAGCATTACGAACACGAGCGCCACGGGTGATAGGGCCACTATTTTCTTGAATTGGCTCCATTACTCCTATAATAGGTCAAGGTAATCATTGGTCAAAATCAATCAAGAGACTCAAATACCTACAAGCCCTAAACCATGCTCTGATACCATAAAAAGATGTCATATCCTGATTTTTTTTTCAGGATTATATCTTCCCACACATACAGAGCCAAATAAGTAAACATCACTTTATTCATCATCATAAATATTTATTACAGTCTATTTATTTCCTCAATTCATGAGTAAAAAGTAAACATAGTGATGTTAATTTGGAGAATTATTCAAGTGGCTCTACCTAGCGGTAGAGAAAGGTCCGCTCTCCACTGTGATCTGATTCAGTGCTAGCGGAAGGCTGCTCTGAAAATCAAAAACAAAGAAAATTCAGCAACGCTGAGTAGGAACCCCAAAAGTCAACTCAAAATAAATGCATAATAAAAAATCCATCATCCCATTGGCATATATCAAATACCCGAAGGAGCACTCTCCCAACAGCGGATGGAGAGGCTTTATCCTACGGGATGAGTTTGTGATTCTCCTAACAGCGGATGGAGACAAACTCATATCACACTCCCAACAGCGGATGAAGTGGCGTCCCTCACCTGCCAAAGTGGGGACGCGTTCCTCCCAACAGCGGATGGAGGAACCGTCCAGCCGTCACGTCTGACGACACGCTAATCCCCGAAGGGAATCGCCCTTCCTACTCTTGGCAGGGAAATATAATCTCATATTAATCATGTCTATTCGGGATGAAACAACACATTCAAAATATCTCTTTTCAATAATATCAATATCAATAATACCAAATAGCCCTCAATTGACTTGAACCATAGTTAAGTCGGTCTAATCAAACTCGATTCATTAGGACCTAACTGGACCGATCTCCAATCCTCATTTAACTGGTCTGGAACCACCTTAGACTAGTATAATTTGGACTAGATTAGGTTCAAGTTAGGTTAAACTGACTTGAAAGGTTAAATCAATTCGGAACCACCCTGAATTGATCTAGACTAATCAAGTCTGGTTTAGTTCAATCAATAATTGGGCTTAAATCCAATAATTACATAATATTGGACTAGGTTGAGCCGACCCAAATATCGGTCTGTGCCTTTGCAATCGCATATGACCGCATACATGCATCACACTAGGTTGGGCCAACCTTAGCCCATGACTGCCCACATTGGGCTGGGCTGGGTTAACCTGTGGGCTAGAGCCCGACCCATGGGTAGGGCCTGGCCTGCAAGTTGTTTTAACCCAATCCAATCCAATTTCATAATTTTGAATTACAATAATATATATTCACTACTGATAATAATATATCAAAACATAACAACATATTAAATAAATGATAGGATAAGCTTCAACATGAGAAAACAATATTTTTAATTCAATAAGAACTAGAAATCATATGAATAATTTCAACATGATCAAATAATAACATTTCAAATCTAAAAAGGATAGAAATTTTAAATAACATATTCTAATAAAAATTTTAATATCTAAAGGATTAAGAATTTCTTCTTTTTTTTTGAACTACTCATATTATATTTAAATCTGAATAAGATTAGAAGGTAACTGTAATAAAATGAAATAACATTCTTAAAAATCTGATATCATAAAACATATACAATTTCATAATGAAAACTTTTAAAGGGTACCAAAGGGTAAAGTGTTTTAATTCAAACTAATAACAATAAAAGAATTTCAACATAAAATCTAAATAAAAACTTTAATTTCAAGAAAAGTAGGGAGAACCTACCTCTTTTTAGCAAGATGAAACTCCTCGTTCCTCCCGCTGTTGAGTTCTGCTCGGCGAGGAACGAAGGAGAGAAATCCCTCCCCTTAAATAGGAGGAGGTGAACCTCCATTAAAGGAAAATTTTCTAAATTTTTATATTTATTTAATATAAATTATTTTCATTTAATATACTGACAAATACGATCTCATCTTATTTGGAAATGCTTAATAAGTATTTCCTAATTCTTAATAGCAAACAAGGAAATAGGATTATCTTTCCCTAATTTATACTAGCATGTAAGGAAATAATATTTAAATCTTAAATCAAATATTTGATTTGATTGCATTATCTTTCCCTATTTTATACTAACATGTAAGGAAATAATATTTAAATCTTAAATCAAATATTTGATTTGATTACAGTTTCAAATTTAGACTTGTTAATGCTTTGGTTGGTAATGAAAATGTAGGATTTTAGAGTATTAATTATAGTTTTGCATGATTTAAAATTACCTCATCTAGCAAAAAGGAAGCAATTAGCAAACATATAACAGGAAATTTGAATTTTATGGATTTTGAATGGTGTTAATCGCTTCAGCTAAGGAATTGTTACACAATAATAAGTAGATATGGAGATAGAAGGTCTTCTTGTCTAATATTACAATTGCTAGGAAACCAACTAGACATAGACCCACTAACACGATAGAAAAATGTTGGTGAATTGATGCATGTTGAGATCCAATTTATAAATTTGGTAGCTAAGTCAAGTTTATAATGCAGGTAAGAATCCCAAAAATATCTCCGCTAGAGGCTTTATCATAAATCTTAGATAAATAGAGTTCAATTAGAATAAGAGGAATTTTATATTTTGATTTAGTCAGACAATGAAAAAGTTGATTAGTTATGAGAATATTATCACATATTTGAGACCAAAGTTGTCACGACCCGACCTGATGGGCTAACTAATCTATCAACTTTTTTTTTGTCTATCAACCATGTTGAATCTCGGATTTTGATGATAAAATCAATTGGTAAAATATTTGTTCTAATCTATATTATCAAAGATAAGTGTGCAGGATTAACTACGATGGGTCAGAAACATAAAGTGATTTGCCGAGGTCAAGTTCGTCGGGTGTTCAAGGGTTCATCGGAAGTCCGAAGGATCGTTGGAAGTGTTGCCGGAACCAACTAAGATCGAATCAGGGACTTGTCGAAGTTTTCGAAAGTTCGTCGTGAAGATCGTTGAAGGTTCGTGGAACTTTGCCGAGAAGGTTTGTATGCTTATCGAAGACTCGTTGAGTGTGCCATATAAGCCGGGAGCATGCTGGGAATCCGCCGG
The DNA here is from genome assembly GCA_024322285.1 of Musa beccarii. Classification (NCBI taxonomy): domain Eukaryota; kingdom Viridiplantae; phylum Streptophyta; class Magnoliopsida; order Zingiberales; family Musaceae; genus Musa; species Musa beccarii. Next base: position 6,392,716 of record CM044396.1, on the reverse strand, counting down.
AAGAAATCCGAGGGAAGTATCGGAGGAATGCCGAAGTCTCATCGTAAAGCTCGCCGGAATAAGACTTGAAGAATATCGATTTAAATCACTGTTAATTATGTTTTAATTTCGTAGTTGGTACATACTTAGGGCAAGGATTTCGAATTAATCCTGCTCTAAATTGGTAGGGGTCAACCGAGCCCTTACTTGGCCTTTTGGGCCTTGAACAAGGCCCATTCAGCTTTGCTGAATGGGCCAAGCGGTAGAACCGCCTGTGTCAGGCGGTAGCACCGCCTGGCAGCCATGTGCTTTGGGCGGCGCTACCGCCACTGGGTGGTAGTACCGCCCCATCTGATGTCTGATGGTGGTAGTACCGCTGCTCAAGCAAGAGCACCGCTTTGTATCGTCTTGTCGCCTGACGATCGATCAAGTGTAGCACCGCTTAGCACCGAACTCAATTTGATTTCAAATTTGGAGCCCAAATTTAAAACCATTTTGGATCTATAAATACTCCTCATTTCTCAGCTGAAAGGATACCCTTTTGAGAGTTAGAATCTTGAGTTTAAGTCTTTGAATAGTCTAGAAAAGCTTTGTCTCTTGCTAAGTGTTCACCTCCTTCTTCTTCTTCTTGAGAAATCTTGTAAGAGTGTGAACCTCTTGTAAAGGGTTATAAAAAGGGGTATTTGGTCCTTCCCCTTCAAAGGATTTGCTAGTGGAAGTGCGGAGCCTCATCGTGAAGGCTTCAAGAGTGGATGTAGGTCATTTGACCGAACCACTATACATCATTGTGTTCATGAATGTGTGAGTGTTTATATTTCTGAATTATTTTATTACTTAGCTACAAATTGCTTAGTTCCTTGCTATTTCCTTTGCTTAAGCAACTTCTTACAAGTTCTCTTTCATCGAATCGAAATCTTCCTACGAACTTATTTTTTTGTAAAATCGGTTTCAAAACTACGTTTTTAATCCGCTGCACTAATTCACCCCCCCTTAGTGCCTTTTCGATCCTAACAATTGGTATCAGAGCAAGGTTTGCTCTCATATTGGTTTAAAACCCAAGAGAGATGGCCTACTCCGGTATGCAAGAGGGTCACTCCATTACTCGTCCGCCTATGTTTAATGGGTCGAACTTTGGAACTTTGTTGAAAATGATTTTGTAAAATCTTCTCTTCTGATGAGTGAATGGAATGAGTCGGAAAGGAAGATTTTTGCTCTCAACGCAAAGGCTATGAATGCCTTATTTTGTGCACTTGATAAGAATGAGTTTAATCGGGTTTCTATTTGCGAATCGACTTTTGATATTTGACGCACTCTTAAAATCACTCATGAAGGCACTAGCCGAGTGACAGAGTCCAAAATCAACATTCTTGTGCATTCTTATGAAATTTTTTGTATGAAACCAAATGAGTCCATTGGAGACATGTACACCTGCTTTATGGATGTCATCAATGGACTTAAAGCTCTTGATAAAAGTTTTTCTAATTTTGAGTTGGTAACTAAAATTTTAAGATCCCTTCCAAAGAGTTGGGATCCAAAGGTTATGGCTATTCAAGAGGCCAAGGATCTTAAAATATTTCTGCTTGAAGAACTTATTGGGTCTCTAATGACCTACAAGATGACGTGCCATGCTCATGAAGAGCTTGAGAACCCCCTTCCAAAGAACAGGAAGGATATGACACTTAGAACACAAGAAGACCACTTGAAAGGAACATCAAGTGATGAGGACAGTGACAATGACATTGCACTTTTAACTCGAAAGTTTAAGAAATTTATAAGAAAGAATAAATTTAAAAATGACACAAAAAATAAATTTGAACAAAAAAGGACCAAGTTATTTGCTACGAATGCAAGAAGCCGGGATACTTCAAGAATGAATGCCCTCAAGCCAAGAAGAAGCAATTCATGAAGAAGAAAGCTTTGAAGGCCACGTGGGATGATTCAAGTGACTCCGAGGTTGAAGAAGCTAGCAACAAAGAGGAGGCCAACTTCGCACTAATGGCATTAGGAGAAGAGGTTAGTGAGTTATTTAATGAAGAGTTATCTTTTGATGAACTTTCTATCACTTTTCATGAGTTATTTGATGAATGTAGAACTATTAGTAAGAAGTTTAATTTGCTTAAGAAAGAGCATGCTTTATTACAAAATAAGTTCAATAGTCTCCAAACCCCTTCTCTACCCCCATGCTCTAAGTATGAACACTTAGAGGTAACAAAAAGCGAGAACTTGCTACTCAAAGAGACCCTAAACAAGTTTAAGGTCGGTAGCAAGGGCTTGGACATGATCCTTGCTAACAAGGGTGACGTTGGAAATAGAAGTGGAATCGGATTTGTGAGTGGATCTCACCAAAATCCCACCACCTTCATTAAAGGACCCACATTGCATGTATCACCCCATTTGAAATGTAATTTTTGTGGTAAAACGGGACATGTTGCTTACAAATGTCCATTCAAGAAATTTAATCCACAAAAATTGATATGGGTTCCTAAAGGAACCATAAACAATTCAATGTTGAAATACAAATTAAGTAGATCAATTTGTAAGGCACCCAAAATCAAATGGGTACCTAAAAACCATCCTCTTTTTAGATAAACTCACAAGCTAGGAGCAAGAAATGGTATCTTGATAGTGGATGCTCAAGGCACATGACCGGAGATCCATCTCATTTCTCTATGCTCACTAGCAAAGAAGAAGGGTATGTCACCTTCGGAGACAACAAGGGTAAAATCATTAGCAAGGGAACCATAGGTAACAAATCAAGTTTTTCAATTGATGATGTCTTGCTAGTTGATAGTTTAAAACATAATCTTTTAAGCATTAGTCAATTATGCGATAAAGGTTATGTTGTTAGATTTGAATCTAATGTTTGCATCATTGAAAAACCAAACAATGACATATCCATGATTGCTTTAAAATAAAACAATGTCTATACTATAAATATTGATGAATTAAGTAATAAAATATGTTTTTCAATTTTGAATGATGATACTTAGCTTTAGCATAGGAGATTAGGCCATGCAAGCATGAAACTAATCTCTAAAATTTCATCTAGAGAGTTAGTAAGAGGAATCCCAAACATAAAATTTGTTAAGGACAAGGTGTGTGATGCATGTCAACTAAGAAAACAAATAAAAACTAGTTTCAAATAAAAAAAATCAAATTAGCACCACTAGACCAGTGCAATTGATCCATTTGGACTTATTTGGACTAACTGACATAACAAGCCTAGGAGGTAGCAAATATGCCTTTGTAATTGTGGATGATTATAGTAGATACACTTGGACCTATTTCTTGGCTTACAAAAGTGATTGTTTCAAATGTTTCTCTAAATTTTGTAAACTTACTCAAAATTAAAAAGGTTTTATGATTTCATCAATTCGAAGTGATCACGGAGGTGAATTTCAAAATCATGACTTCCAAAATTTTATAAAATAAACGGATATAACCATAACTTTTCTACTCCAAGAAATCCACAACAAAATGGAGTAGTAGAAAGAAAAAATAGAAGTTTGCAAGAAATAGCTAGAACCATGTTAAATGAATATAATTTACCAAAATATTTTTGGGCCGAAACCGTGAATACGGCTTGCTATGTTATGAATAGAGTTCTAGTGAGACCATCCCTATCTAAAACTCCATATAAATTATGAAATGATAAAAAGCCCAATGTTTCTTATTTTAAAGTTTTTGGTTGTAAATGCTTTATTTTAAATGAAAAGGCTGCCTTAGGAAAATTCGATGCAAAATCCAATGAAGGCATATTTCTTGGTTATTCTTTCGTTTCTAAGGCTTTTCGTGTTTTCAACAAAAGAACCTTAGTTATAGAAGAATCTATTCATGTGGTTTTTAATGAAATTTTTGAATTTAATAAGAAAGATTTTGATGATGATTTTGGCTTTGATAATTTGAATTTGAATGAACCCTCTCCTCAAAATGACAACTTGGATGCATCTTCTTCCCAAACTTCCTTACCCAAGGAATGGAAGTATGTAGATGCTTATCCCAAGGAGTTAATTATAGGAGATGCAACGAAAGGGGTTCAAACTCGTTCTTCTTTCAAAGATTTTTGTGCCCATGCCGCTTTTCTTTCTCAAGTTGAACCAAAATACATTGATGATGCCTTGAAAGATGATTCTTGAGTTATCGCAATGCAAGAAGAATTGAATCAATTTGAGAGGAATGAGGTATGGAAGCTTGTTCCTAGACCTAATGACCACTTAGTTATTGGTACTAAGTGGGTCGTTAGAAACAAGCAAGATGAATGTGATATCGTGGTTAGAAACAAGGCTAGACTAGTGGCCAAAGGTTTCAACCAAGAAGAATGTATCAATTACGAAGAGACCTTCGCTCCGTTGGCAAGATTAGAAGCCATTAGGATGCTCCTTGCCTATGCTAGTAGTAATGATTTCAAATTATTTCAAATGGATGTCAAAAGTGCATTCTTAAATGGTTTTATTTCCGAAGAAGTGTATGTCGAACAACCACCCGGATTTAAAAATTCTTTTCTCCCTAACCATGTGTTTAAGCTAACTAAGGCTTTATATGGTCTAAAATAAGCCCCTAGGGCTTGGTATGAGAGGCTTAGTTCTTTTTTAATTTCAAATGATTTCACTAAAGGCAAGGTTGATACTACATTGTTTATTAAACATTTGAAAATAATTTTCTTATTATTCAAATTTATGTTGATGATATTATTTTTGGTTCTTCTAATAAATCACTATGTGAATCATTTGCCAAGAATATAAGTGATGAATTTGAGATGAGCCTAATGGGAGAACTAAATTTCTTTTTAGGATTGTAAATTAAGCAACTAAGTGATGGTATATTTCTAAATCAATCAAAGTATACATTAGAATTGTTAAAACGATTTAACATGGATGGATCAAAAGACATTAGCACTCCTATGGGCACCTCCACTAAGTTAGATATGGATGAAAATGGAGAAAGTTTTGATTAAAAAACATATAGGGGCATGATAGGTAGCTTGCTTTATCTCACTGCAACTAGACCTGACATCATGTTTAGTGTGGGGCTATGTGCAAGATTCCAAGCTAATCCTAAGTTATCTCACTTCAAAGCCTTTAAGAGAATCCTTAGATATCTTAAAGGGACTCCGAATCTTGGATTATGGTATCCAAAATCCGATAACTTTGATTTGAAAGTTTATGCAGATGCGGTTTTTGGTGGATGTAAAATAGATAGAAAAAGTACATTCGGAACATGCCAATTTCTAAGACATGCACTTGTTTCTTGGACTTCTAAGAAACAAAATTCAGTTGCACTATCTACGGTAGAAGAAGAATACATAGCTGTAAGTGCATGTTGTGCACAGGTTATTTGGATGAAAAATACACTAGAAGACTATGGAATTTATTTAAAGAACATTTCTATAAAATGTGATAACACGAGTGCTATCTGTCTAACTAAAAATCCGATTCAACACTCTCGAACTAAGCACATTAACATTAGGCATCATTTTATACGTGTTCATGTTAGTAGTAAAGATGTCACCCTTTAATTTATTGATACAAATCATCAATTAGCAGACATTTTTACAAAACCTTTAAATGAGGAACAATTAGATTTTATTAGAAGGGAATTAGGCATGTTAAATTGTCCTAATAAATGAGCTTTATTGTATGAGATTTTTCCTTGAAATTTTGATTTTCGTTGATCTGACTTCCTCTCGGATTTCTTTTTGAAATTTCAGATTTCTTTTTGACATCATCCCATCCTTAAAATCTCTGAAAACAAATTCAGAATAAATAAATAAAAAATTAATATTTTGTGAGGCCAGCGGTAGCATCGCTTGAACCGGCGGTAGTACCGCCTGGGTATTCGGCTCCCAAGCAGTAGCACCGCCTGGTTGGCTGTAGTACCACCCGAACACCCCCATATTAAAGGGGGTGTTAGGGTCGGCGGTAGAACCGACCGAAACACTCTCCCTTTCATCCTTCTTCTTCCTAAGCTCCTCTAAGCCTTCTCCTCTCCATTCTTCCTCCTCCTAAAGGGCAAATCAAAGGCATTTTTATGATCCAAACTCCTCACCTCTCTAGGAAACACAAACAAGGTAATAGATGAAATTTTCTCTTCTACTCACAATTGCTTATCTTTTCCTTATTATTTCCTTTTGTTTGTTCATCATGAATAGATATAGACATGGCATGGCTCCTAAGAAATCAACAAGAGGCAAAGGGAAAAGGTTGGAAGGAGATTCATTTGAACCAACCCTTTTTAGATATAATGAGGTAGCCTTAAGATATCCAAATTTTGATTGTAAAACCATACATAAGGGTAAACATGTTGATCTAGGTGAACTAGGAAACCTAGAACCTATTAGATGGTTTGCTAATCTAAATGCTCTACCTATCTTGCAAATTAATGAACCAATCTACCCTAGGTTGGTTAAACTATTTTATGCTAACATGATTATTAAAGATGATGTTTTGTCTGCCTATGTGTTAGGAACCACAATTCAAATTTCTGATCGTATCATATGTGAGTTACTTGGAATTGAAGAAACGAATAAAGGATGCTATTTTAGAGGGTAATGGGATATGGATACAATCGGAGCAACCCACTCCGAAGCCTTAGAAATGATTTTTGCTAATCCTAACTTAGGCATCATCCCTAAAAGCTGCGAGCACTTATTACCTTTTAACTCGAAATTACTTCATCACATTATGATAAGCATTCTACTTCCGAAGCAGTTTCATCCTGATGAAATGAGTATGTTAGAACTGAGTATGATGTATTGGATTATGACTAGACAAAACAACTACTTTGGTTATTTGATTAGACAACATATGATAGAAATTTTCTCTAGAGACTCGATGTTGTCGTATGGTGGGTTGATCACTAGGCTCATTTTTGCCCATGACATTTGTGTGTTACCCAACGAGGAAGTAATGAAAGTTGATAGATATAACACAATTAATAAAAGTCTCCTGAAACGGCTTAGATGCACCTTTAGAGATGACATAAGGATTAGGCAACCTAGAAGAGTTGATATAGTTCCTCCACCAGTAGAGCAACCTGAAACACCAATTTTTAGGGGAAATGAATCTCCTTCGCCTAGTCCCGTTGATCCAGCACCGTCTGTGCCAGCTCATGCTCCATCTACTGAAGATCCAATCATACGTGTCTTGAATCAAATCACATCACAACAAGCTGAAATTTTGAAGGTAGTGCAACTAATGAACCGCAAAATAGATCACTTGTATAGGTATCTTGGCGTTCCTCCTCGGAGTAGCTATTGTTTTCTTTTTAAACACTTGTCCTGTTATGCTTATGACTACTATGGATGATGTTATGTATTGTAACTTTCATTTTATCTACTCAGCTTTTGCGTGAACTTTTTTTTCGATTTGATTGTAATTTTAACTTGATACCTTCTTCCTTGTGACTACTATATGACACTTTTATATCATTTTATGACTTGATACCTTCCTCGAATGGTTTCTTGCTCTCTCCATGACAATGAATGGTTTCTTCACCTTCATTATTTTTGTTGATGACAAAGGGGGAGAAAAATGTAAATTGCTATGATGGAGTAATTGTTGCTATGTTGGAATAAAATGCTTAAAGTGAAATATGAATCAATTGTATCGCATTGCAAATGCTTAAGAACTCTTATTCTTGAGATAAGATACTTTTTTATTTGATATTATGTATTGATATTAAAACACTCTTTTGGATATCACTTGATCTTTATCATGTTTGAATTAATATTTCTGGTTATTATAGGTGTAAATACTTTGACATTGTTTAAAATATATTATTTTTAGTATTTATGCCTAAGCTTTTTTATTAAGCTTTATGTTGAATGAAATCTATTCGATTTGGCTTAAATTCAAAAGATTGAATTTAAGTGCTTTTTACCTTCTAATGATATGGCATATAGATAGGGGGAGTTGAGTTTAACTCCATCATCAATTGATTGTCATCATCAAAAAGGGGGAGATTTTTGAATCTTGGATTTTGATGATAAAATCAATTGATAAAATATTTGTTCTAATCTATATTGTCAAAGATAAGTGTGTAGGATTAACTACGATGGGTCAGAAATATAAAGTGATTTGCCGAGGTCAAGTCCGTCGGGTGTTCAAGGGTTCATCGGAAGTCCGAAGGATCGTCAGAAGTGTTGCCGGAACTAACCAAGATCGAATCAGGGACTTGCCGAAGTTTTCAAAAGTTCATCGCAAAGATCGTCGAAGGTTCGTGAAACTTTGTCGAGAAGGTTCGGAAGCTTGTCGAAGACTCATTGAGCGTGCCATACAAGCCGGGAGCATGCTGGGAATCCGCCGGAAGAAATCCGAGGGAAGTATCGGAGGAACGCCAAAGTCTCAACGTAAAGATCGCCGGAATAAGACTTGAAGAATGTCGATTTAAATCACTGTTAATTATATTTTAATTTCGTAGTTGACACGTACTTAGGGCAAGGATTTCGAATTAATCTTGCTCTAAATTGGTAGGGGTCAACCGGGCCCTTACTAGGCCTTTTGGGCCTTGAACAAGGCCCATTCAGCTTTGCTGAATGGGCCAGGCGGTAGAACCACTTGTGCCAGGTGGTAGCACTGCCTGGCAGCCGAGTGCTGGGCGGTGCTACCAACCAGCCAGGGGCGGTAGTACCGCCCGGCTATAGTGTACAGTGGCGGTAGTACTGCTTGCTCCGACGGTAGCACCGCTTTGCAGTATCACCTTTGTCGGTCTGACGATCGACAAAGCAGGAGTAGCACCGCCAAACATCGGGAACTCCAATTTGATTTCAAATTTGGAGCCTAAATTTGAAACCATTTTGGATCTATAAATACCCCCCCTTTTACAGCTAAAAGGGTACCCTTTTGAGAGTTAGAATCTTGAGTTTAAGTCTTTGAATAGTCTAGAAAAGCCTTGTCTCTTGCTAAGTATTCACCTCCTTCTTCTTCTTGAGAAATCTTGTAAGAGTGTGAACCTCTTGTAAAGGGTTATAAAAAGGGGTATTTGGTCCTTCCCCTTCAAAGGATTTGCTAGTGGAAGTGCGGAGCCTCATCGTGAAGGCTTCAAGAGTGGATGTAGATCATTTGACCGAACCACTATACATCATTGTGTTCATGAATGTGTTAGTGTTTACATTTTTGAATTATTTTATTACTTAGCTGCAAATTGCTTAGTTCCTTGCTATTTCCTTTGCTCAAGCAACTTCTTACAAGTTCTCTTTCATCGAATTGAAATCTTCCTACGAACTTATTTTTTTGTAAAATTGGTTTCAAAACTACGTTTTTAATCCGCTGCACTAATTCACCCCCCCTCTTAATGCTTTTTTGATCCTAACAATTGGTATCAGAGCAAGGTTTGCTCTCATATTGGTTTAAAACCCAAGAGAGATGGCCTACTCTGGTATGCAAGAAGGTCACTCCATTACTCGTCCGCCTATGTTTAATGGGTCGAATCATACATATTGGAAGACTAGTATGAGGAATTTTCTCATTTCTAAGGACTTCGAACTTTGGAACATTGTTGAAAATGGTTTTGCAAAATCTTCTCTTCCGATGAGTGAATGGAATGAGTCGGAAAGGAAGATTTTTGCTCTCAATGCAAAGGCTATGAATGTCTTATTTTATGCGCTTGATAAGAATGAGTTTAATCGGGTTTCTATTTGCGAATCGACTTTTGATATTTGACGCACTCTTAAAATCACTCATGAAGGCACTAGCCGAGTGACAGAGTCCAAAATCAACATTCTTGTGCATTCTTATGAAATTTTTTGTATGAAACCAAATGAGTCTATTGGAGACATGTACACCTGCTTTATGGATGTCATCAATGGACTTAAAGCTCTTGATAAAAGTTTTTCTAATTTTGAGTTGGTAACTAAAATTTTAAGATCCCTTCCAAAGAGTTGGGATCTAAAGGTTACGGCCATTCAAGAGGCCAAGGATCTTAAAATATTTTCGCTTGAAGAACTTATTGGGTCTCTAATGACCTATGAGATAACGTACCATGCTCATGAAGAGCTTGAAAACCCCCTTCCAAAGAACAGGAAGGATATGACACTTAGAACATAAGAAGACCACTTGAAAGGAACATCAAGTGATGAGGACATTGACAATGACATTGCACTTTTAACTCGAAAGTTTAAGAAATTTATAAGAACAAATTTAAAAATGACAAAAAATAAATTTGAACAAAAAAAGGACCAAGTTATTTGCTATGAATGCAAGAAGCCGGGACACTTCAAGAATGAATGCCCTCAAGCTAAGAAGAAGCAATTCAAGAAGAAGAAAGCTTTGAAGGCCACGTGGGATGATTCAAGTGACTCCGAGGTTAAAGAAGCTAGCAACAAAGAGGAGGCTAACTTCGCGCTAATGGCATTAGGAGAAGAGGTTAGTGAGTTATTTAATGAAGAGTTATCTTTCAATGAACTTTCTATCGCTTTTCATGAGTTATTTGATGAATGTAGAACTATTAGTAAGAAGTTCAATTTGCTTAAGAAAGAGCATGCTTTATTACAAAATAAGTTCAATAGTCTCCAAACCCCTTCTCTACCCTCATGCTCCAAGTGTGAACACTTAGAGGCAACAAAAAGGGAGAACTTGCTACTCAAAGAGACCCTAAATAAGTTTAAGGTCGGTAGCAAGGGCTTGGACATGATCCTTGCTAACAAGGGTGACGTTGGAAATGGAAGTGGAATCGGATTTGTGAGTGGATCTCACCAAAATCCCACCACCTTCATTAAAGGACCCACATTGCATGTATCACCACATTTGAAATATAATTTTTGTGGTAAAATGGGACATGTTGCTTACAAATATCCATTCAAGAAATTTAATCCACAAAAATTGATATAAGTTCCTAAAGGAACCATAAACAATTCAATGTTGAAATACAAATTAAGTAGATCAATTTGTAAGGCACTCAAAATCAAATGAGTACCTAAAAACCATCCTCTTTTGTAGACAAACTCACAAGCTAGGAGCAAGAAATGGTATCTTGATAGTGGATGCTCAAGGTACATGACCGGAGATCCATCTCATTTCTCTATGCTCACTAGCAAAGAAGAAGGGTATGTCACCTTCGGAGACAACAACAAGGGTAAAATCATTGGCAAGGGAACCATAGGTAACAAATCAAGTTTTTCAATTGATGATGTCTTGCTAGTTGATGGTTTAAAACATAATCTTTTAAGCATTAGTTAATTATGCGATGAAGGTTATGTTGTTAGATTTGAATCTAACATTTGCATCATTGAAAAACCAAACAATGACATATCCATGATTACTTTAAATCAAAACAATGTCTACACTATAAATATTGATGAATTAAGTAATGAAATATGTTTTTCGATTTTGAATGATGATGCTTGGCTTTGGCATAGGAGATTAGGCCATGCAAGCATGAAACTAATCTCTAAGATTTCATCTAGAGAGTTAGTAAGAGGAATCCCAAACATAAAATTTGTTAAGGACAAGGTGTGTGATGCATGTCAATTAGGAAAACAAATAAAAACTAGTTTCAAATCAAAAAATCAAATTAGCACCACTAGACCAGTGCAATTGATCAATTTAGACTTATTTGGACCAATTGACATAACAAGCCTAGGAGGTAGCAAATATGCCTTTGTAATTATGGATGACTATAGTAGATACACTTGGACCTATTTCTTGGCTCACAAAAGTGATTGTTTCAAATGTTTCTCTAAATTTTATAAACTTACTCAAAATAAAAAAGGTTTTATGATTTCATCAATTCGAAGTGATCACGGAGGTGAATTTCAAAATCATGACTTCTAAAATTTTTGTAAAATAAACGGATTTAACCATAACTTCTATACTCCAAGAAATCCATAACAAAATGGAGTAGTAGAAAGGAAAAATAGAAGTTTACAAGAAATGGCTAGAACCATGTTAAATGAATATAATTTACCAAAATATTTTTGGGCCGAAACCATGAATACGGCTTGCTATGTTATGAATAGAGTTCTAGTGAGACCATCCCTATCTAAAACTCCATATAAATTATGGAATGATAAAAAACCCAATGTTTCTTATTTTAAAGTTTTTGGTTGTAAATGCTTTATTTTAAATGAAAAGGCTGCCTTAGGAAAATTCGATGCAAAATCTAATGAAGGCATATTTCTTGGTTATTCTTCCGTTTCTAAGGCTTTTCATGTTTTCAATAAAAGAACCTTAGTTATAGAAGAATCTATTCATGTGGTTTTTAATGAAAATTTTGAATTTAATAAGAAAGATTTTGATGATGATTTTGGCTTTGATAATTTGAATTTCAATGAACCCTCTCCTCAAAATGACAACTTGGATGCATCTTCTTCCCAAACTTCCTTACCTAAGGAATGGAAGTATGTAGATTCTCATCTCAAGGAGTTAATTATAGGAGATGCAACGAAAGGGGTTCAAACTCGCTCTTCTTTCAAAGATTTTTGTGCCCATGCCGCTTTTCTTTCTCAAGTTGAACCAAAATACATTGATGATGCCTTGAAAGATGATTCTTGGGTTATCGCAATGCAAGAAGAATTGAATCAATTTGAGAGGAATGAGGTATGGAAGCTTGTTCCTAGACCTAATGACCACTTAGTTATTGGTACTAAGTGGGTCGTTAGAAATAAGCAAGATGAATGTGGTATCGTGGTTAGAAACAAGGCTAGACTAGTGGCCAAAGGTTTCAACAAAGAAGAAGATATCGATTACGAAGAGACCTTCGCTCCGGTGGCAAGATTAGAAGCCATTAGGATGCTCCTTGCCTATGCTAGTAGTAATGATTTCAAATTATTTCAAATGGATGTCCAAAGTGCATTCTTAAATGATTTATTTCCGAAGAAGTGTATGTCGAACAATCACCCGGATTTGAAAATTCTTTTCTCCCTAACCATGTGTTTAAGCTAACTAAGGCTTTATATGATCTAAAACAAGCCCCTAGGGCTTGGTATGAGAGGCTTAGTTTTTTTTTAATTTCAAATGATTTCACTAAAGGCAAGGTTGATACTACATTGTTTATTAAACATTTAAAAATAATTTTCTTATTGTTCAAATTTATGTTGATGATATTATTTTTGGTTCATCTAATAAATCACTATGTGAATCATTTACCAAGAATATAAGTGATGAATTTGAGATGAGCCTAATGGGAGAACTAAATTTCTTTTTAGGATTGCAAATTAAGCAACTAAGTGATGGTATATTTCTAAATCAATCAAAGTATACATTAGAATTGTTAAAACGATTTAACATGGATGGATCAAAAGACATTAGCACTCCTATGGGCACCTCCACTAAGTTAGATATGGATGAAAATGGAGAAAGTTTTGATCAAAAAACATATAGGGGCATGATCGGTAGCTTGCTTTATCTCACTGCAACCAGACCTGACATCATGTTTAGTGTGTGGCTATGTGCAAGATTCCAAGCTAATCCTAAGCTATCTCACTTCAAAGCTGTTAAGAGAATCCTTAGATATCTTAAAGGGACTCCGAATATTGGATTATGGTATCCAAAATCCGATAACTTTGAAATGAAAGCTTATGCAAATGCGGTTTTTGGTGGATGTAAAATAGATAGAAAAAGTACATCTGAAACATGCCAATTTCTAGGACATGCACTTGTTTCTTGGACTTCTAAGAAACAAAATTCAGTTGCACTATCTACGATAGAAGCAGAATTCATAGCTGCAAGTGCATGTTATGCACAGGTTATTTGGATGAAAAATACACTAGAAGACTATGGAATTTATTTAAAGAACATTTCTATAAAATGTGATAACACAAGTGCTATCTGTCTAAATAAAAATCCGATTCAACACTCTCGAATGAAGCACATTAACATTAGGCATCATTTTATACGTGATCATGTCAGTAGTAAAGATGTCACCCTTGAATTTATTGATACAAATCATCAATTAGCAGATATTTTTACAAAACCCTTAAATGAGAAACAATTTGATTTTATTAGAAGGTAATTAGACATGTTAAATTGTCCTAATAAATGAGCTTTATTGTATGAGATTTTTCCTTGAAATTTTGATTTTCGTTGATCTGACTTCCTCTCGGATTTCTTTTTGAAATTTTAAATTTCTTTTTGACATCATCCCATCCTTAAAATCTCTGAGAACAAATTCAAAACAAATTTGAAAAAAAAAAATAATATTTTGTGGGGCTAGCGGTAGCATCTCTTGAACCGGCGGTAGTATCGCCTGGGTATTCGACTCCCAAGCGGTTGCACCGCCTGGTTGGCGGTAGTACCGCCCGAACACCCCCATATTAAAGGGGGTGTTAGGGTCGGCGGTAGAACCGACCGAAACACTCTCCCTTTCATCCTTCTTCTTCCTAAGCTCCTCTAAGCCTTCTCCTCTCCATTCTTCCTTCTCCTAAAGAGCAAATCAAAGGCATTTTTGTGATCCAAGCTCCTCACCTCTCTAGGAAACACAAACAAGGTAATAGACGAAATTTTCTCTTCTACTCACAATTGCTTGTCTTTTCCTTATTATTTCCTTTTGTTTGTTCATCATGAATAGATATAGACATAGCTCCTAAGAAATCAACAAGAGGCAAAGGGAAAAGGTTGGAAGGAGATTCATTTGAACCAACCCTTTTTAGATATAATGAGGTAGCCTTAAGATACCCAAATTTTGATTGTAAAACCATACATAAGGGTAAACATGTTGATCTAGGTGAACTAGGAAACCTAGAACCTATTAGATGGTTTGCTAATCTAAATGCTCTACCTATCTTGCAAATTAATGAACCAATCTACCCTAGGTTGGTTAAACTATTTTATGCTAACATGATTATTAAAGATGATGTTTTGTCCGCCTATGTGTTAGGAACCACAATTCAGATTTCTGATCGTATCATATGTGAGTTACTTGGAATTGAAGAAACGAATAAAGGATGTTATTTTAGAGGGCAATGAGATATGGATGCAATCGGAGCAACCCACTCTGAAGCCTTAGATAATGATTTTTGCTAATCCTAACTTAGGCATCATCCCTAAAAGCTGCGAGCACTTATTACCTTTTAACTCGAAATTACTTCATCACATTATGATAAGCATTCTACTTCCGAAGCAGTTTCATCCTGATGAAATGAGTATGT
Organism: Musa beccarii; assembly: GCA_024322285.1. Lineage (NCBI taxonomy): Eukaryota > Viridiplantae > Streptophyta > Magnoliopsida > Zingiberales > Musaceae > Musa > Musa beccarii. Next base: position 6,377,655 of record CM044396.1, on the reverse strand, counting down.
TAGAACTGAGTACGATGTATTGGATTATGATTAGACAAAACAACTGCTTTGGTTATTTGATTAGACAACATATGATAGAAATTTTCTCTAGAGACTCGATGTTGTCGTATGGTGGGTTAATCACTAGACTCATTTTTGTCCATGACATTTATGTGTTACCCAACGAGGAAGTAATGAAAGTTGATAGATATAACACAATTAATAGAAGTCTCCTGAAGCGGCTTAGATGCACCTTTAGAGATGGCATACGGATTAGGCAACCTAGAAGAGTTGATATAGTTCCTCCACCAGTAGAGCAACCTGAAACACCAATTTTTAGGGGAAATGAATCTCCTCCGCCTAGTCCCATTGATCCAGCATCGTCTGAGCCAGCTCTTGCTCCATCTACTGAAGATCCGATCATACGTGCCTTGAATCAAATCACATCACAACAAACTAAAATTTTGAAGGTAGTGCAACTAATGAACCGCAAAATAGATCACTTGTATAGGTATCTTGGCGTTCCTCCTTGGAGTAGCTATTGTTTTCTTTTTAAACACTTGTCCTGTTATGCTTATGACTACTATGGATGATGTTGTGTGTTGTAACTTTCATTTTATCTACTTAGCTTTTGCGTGAACTTTTTTTTCGATTTGATTGTAATTTTGACTTGATACCTTCTTCCTTGTGACTACTATATGACACTTTTATATCATTTTATGACTTGATACCTTCCTCGAATGATTTCTTGCTCTCTCCATGACAATGAATGGTTTCTTCACCTTCATTATTTTTGTTGATGACAAAGGGGGAGAAAAATGTAAATTGCTATGATGGAGTAATTGTTGCTATGTTGGAATAAAATGCTTAAAGTGAAATATAAATCAATTGTATCGCATTGCAAATGCTTAAGAACTCTTATTCTTGAGATAAGATACTTTTTTATTTGATATTATGTCTTGATATTGAAACACTCTTTTGGATATCACTTGATCTTTATCATGTTTGAATTAATATTTCTGGTTATTATAGGTGTAAATACTTTGACATTGTTTAAAATATATTATTTTTAGTATTTATGCCTAAGCTTGTTTATTAAGCTTTATGTTGAATGAAATCTATTCGATTTGGCTTAAATTCAAAAGATTGAATTCAAGTGCTTTTTACATTCTAATGATATGGCATATAGATAGGGGGAGTTGAGTTTAACTCCATCATCAATTGATTGTCATCATCAAAAAGGGGGAGATTGTTGAATCTTGGATTTTGATGATAAAATCAATTGATAAAATATTTGTTCTAATCTATATTGTCAAAGATAAGTGTGTAGGATTAACTACGATGGGTCAGAAACAAAGTGATTTGCCGAGGTCAAGTCCGTCGGGTGTTCAAGGGTTCATCGGAAGTTCGAAGGATTGTCGAAAGTGTTGCTGGAACCAACCAAGATCGAATCAGGGACTTGCTGAAGTTTTCGGAAGTTTGTCGCAAAGATCGTCGAAGGTTCGCGAAACTTTGTCGAGAAGGTTCGGAAGCTTGTCGAAGACTCATTGAGCGTGCCATACAAGCCGGGAGCATGCTGGGAATCCGCCGGAAGAAATCAGAGGGAAGTATCGGAGGAACGCCAAAGTCTCAACGTAAAGCTCGCCGGAATAAGACTTGAAGAATGTCGATTTAAATCACTGTTAATTTTGTTTTAATTTCGTAGTTGGCACGTACTTAGGGCAAGGATTTCGAATTAATCCTGCTTTAAATTGGTAGGGGTCAATCGGGCCCTTACTAGGCCTTTTAGGCCTTGAACAAGGCCCATTCAGCTTTGCTGAATGGGCCAGGCGATAGAACCACTTGTGCTAGGTGGTAGCACTGCCTGGCAGCCGTGTGCTGGGCGGTGCTACCGCCTGGCTACAGTGTACAATGGCGGTAGTACCGCTTGCTCCAGGCGGTAGCACCGCTTTGTAATCGTCACCTGACGATCGACAGCAATGCGAGTGCTACGCCAAACACCAGGAACTCAATTTGATTTCAAATTTGGAGCCCAAATTTGAAACCATTTTGGATCTATAAATACCCCCCCTTTCTCAGCTGAAAGGGCACCCTTTTGAGAGTTAGAATCTTGAGTTTAAGTCTTTGAATAGTCTAGAAAAGCTTTGTCTCTTGCTAAGTGTTCACCTCCTTCTTCTTCTTCTTGAGAAATCTTGTAAGAGTGTGAACCTCTTGTAAAGGGTTATAAAAAGGGGTATTTGGTCCTTCCCCTTCAAAGGATTTGCTAGTGGAAGTGCGGAGCCTCATCGTGAAGGCTTCAAGAGTGGATGTAGGTCATTTGACCGAACCACTATACATCATTGTGTTCATGAATGTGTGAGTGTTTATATTTCTGAATTATTTTATTACTTAGCTACAAATTGCTTAGTTCCTTGCTATTTCCTTTGCTTAAGCAACTTCTTACAAGTTCTCTTTCATCGAATTGAAATATTCCTACGAACTTATTTTTTTGTAAAATCGGTTTCAAAACTACGTTTTTAATCCGCTGCACTAATTCACCCCCCCCTTAGTGCCTTTTCGATCCTAACAATTGGTATCAGAGCAAGGTTTGCTCTCATATTGGTTTAAAACCCAAGAGAGATGGCCTACTCTGGTATGCAAGAGGGTCACTCCATTACTCGTCCGCCTATGTTTAATGGGTCGAATTATACGTATTGGAAGACTCGTATGAGGATTTTTCTCATTTCTAAGGACTTCGAACTTTGGAACATTGTTGAAAATGGTTTTGCAAAATCTTCTCTTCCGATGAGTGAATGGAATGAGTCGGAAAGGAAGATTTTTGCTCTCAATGCAAAGGCTATGAATGTCTTATTTTGTGCGCTTGATAAGAATGAGTTTAATCGGGTTTCTATTTACGAATCGACATTTGATATTTGACGCTCTCTTAAAATCACTCATGAAGGTACTAGCCGAGTGAAAGAGTCCAAAATCAACATTCTTGTGCATTCTTATGAACTTTTTCATATGAAACCAAATGAGTCTATTGGAGACATGTACACCCGCTTTACGGATGTCATCAATGGACTTAAAGCTCTTGGTAAAGGTTTTTCTAATTTTGAGTTGGTAACTAAAATTTTAAGATCCCTTCCAAAGAGTTGGGATCCAAAGGTTATGACCATTTAAGAGGCCAAGGATCTTAAAATATTTTCTCTTGAAGAACTTATTGGGTCTCTAATGACCTACGAGATGACGTGCCATGCTCATGAAGAGCTTGAGAACCCCCTTCCAAAGAACAGGAAGGATATGACACTTAGAACACAAGAAACCACTTGAAAGGAACATCAAGTGATGAGGACATTGACAATGACATTGCACTTTTAACTCGAAAGTTTAAGAAATTTATAAGAAAGAACAAATTTAAAAATGACAAAAAATAAATTTGAACAAAAAAAGGACCATGTTATTTGCTACGAATGCAAGAAGCCAGGACACTTCAAGAATGAATACCCTCAAGCCAAGAAGAAGCAATTCAAAAAGAAGAAAGCTTTGAAGGCCACGTGGGATGATTCAAGTGACTCCGAGGTTAAAGAAGCTAGCAACAAAGAGGAAGCTAACTTCGTGCTAATAGCATTAGGAGAAGAGGTCAGTGAGTTATTTAATGAAGAGTTATCTTTCAGTGAACTTTCTATCGCTTTTCATGAGTTATTTGATGAATGTAGAACTATTAGTAAGAAGTGTAATTTGCTTAAGAAAGAGCATGCTTTATTACAAAATAAGTTCAATAGTCTCCAAACCCCTTCTCTACCCCCATGCTCTAAGTGTGAACACTTAGAGGCAACAAAAAGGGAGAACTTACTACTCAAAGAGACCCTAAACAAGTTTAAGGTCGGTAGCAAGGGCTTGAACATGATCCTTGCAAACAATGGTGACGTTGGAAATAGAAGTGAAATCGGATTTGTGAGTGGATCTCACCAAAATCCCACCATCTTCATTAAAGGACCCACATTGCATGTATCACCCCATTTGAAATATAATTTTTGTGGTAAAACGGGACATGTTACTTACAAATGTCCATTCAAGAAATTTAATCCACAAAAATTGATATGGGTTCCTAAAGGAACCATAAACAATTCAATGTTGAAATACAAATTAAGTAGATCAATTTGTAAGGCACTCAAAATCAAATGGGTACCTAAAAACCATCCTCTTTTGTAGACAAACTCACAAGCTAGGAGCAAGAAATGATATCTTGATTGTGGATGCTCAAGACACATGACCGGAGATCCATCTTATTTCTCTATGCTCACTAGCAAAAAAGATGGGTATGTCACCTTTGGAGACAACAACAAGGGTAAAATCATTGGCAAGGGAACCATAGGTAACAAATCAAGTTTTTCAATTGATGATGTCTTGCTAGTTGATGGTTTAAAACATAATCTTTTAAGCATTAGTCAATTATGCGATAAAGGTTATGTTGTTAGATTTGAATCCAATGTTTGCATCATTGAAAAACCAAACAATGATATATCCATGATTGCTTTAAAACAAAATAATGTTTACACTATAAATATTGATGAATTAAGTAATGAAATATGTTTTTCGGTTTTGAATGATGATGCTTGGCTTTGGCATAGGAGATTAGGCCATGCAAGCATGAAACTAATCTCTAAGATTTCATCTAGAGTGTTAGTAAGAGGAATCCCAGACATGAAATTTGTTACGGACAAGGTGTGTGATGCATGTCAACTAGGAAAATAAATAAAAACTAGTTTCAAATCAAAAAATCAAATTAGCACCACTAGACCAGTGCAATTGATCCATTTGGACTTATTTGGACCAATTGACATAACAAGCCTAGGAGTTAGCAAATATGCCTTTATAATTGTGGATGACTATAGTAGATACACTTGGACCTATTTCTTGGCTCACAAAAGTGATTATTTCAAATGTTTCTCTAAATTTTGTAAACTGACTCAAAATGAAAAAGGTTTTATGATTTCATCAATTCGAAGTGATCACGGAGGTGAATTTCAAAATCATGACTTCCAAAATTTTTGTAAAATAAACGGATATAACCATAACTTCTCTACTCCAAGAAATCCACAACAAAATGGAGTTGTAGAAAGGAAAAATAGAAGTTTACAAGAAATGGCTAGAACCATGTTAAATGAATATAATTTACCAAAATATTTTTGGGCCAAAACCATGAATACGGCTTGCTATGTTATGAATAGAGTTTAAGTGAGACCATCCCTATCTAAAACTCCATATGAATTATGGAATGATAAAAAACCCAATGTTTCTTATTTTAAAGTTTTTGGTTGTAAATGCTTTATTTTAAATGAAAAAGATGCCTTAGGAAAATTCGATGCAAAATCCAATGAAAGCATATTTCTTGGTTATTCTTCCATTTCTAAGGCTTTTCGTGTTTTCAACAAAAGAACCTTAGTTATAGAAGAATCTATTCATGTGATTTTTAATGAAATTTTCGAATTTAATAAGAAAGATTTTGATGATGATTTTGGCTTTGATAATTTGAATTTGAATGAACCCTCTCCTCAAAATGACAACTTGGCTGCATCTTCTTCCCAAACTTCCATATCCAAGGAATGGAAGTATGTAGATGCTCATCCCAAGGAGTTAATTATAGGAGATGCAACGAAAGGGGTTTAAACTCGCTCTTCTTTCAAAGATTTTTGTGCCCATGCCGCTTTTCTTTCTCAAGTTGAACCAAAATACATTGATGATGCCTTGAAAGATGATACTTGGGTTATCGCAATGTAAGAAGAATTGCATCAATTTGAGAGGAATGAGGTATGGAAGCTTATTCCTAGACCTAATGACCACTTAGTTATTGGTATTAAGTGGGTCGTTAGAAACAAGCAAGATGAATGTGGTATCGTGGCTAGAAACAAGGCTAGACTAGTGGCCAAAGGTTTCAACCAAGAAGAAGGTATCGATTACGAAGAGACCTTCGCTCTGGTGGCAAGATTAGAAGCCATTAGGATGCTCCTTGCCTATGCTAGTAGTAATGATTTCAAATTATTTCAAATGGATGTCAAAAGTACATTCTTAAATGATTTATTTCCGAAGAAGTGTATGTCGAACAACCACCCGGATTTGAAAATTCTTTTCTCCCTAACCATGTGTTCAAGCTAACTAAGGCTTTATATGGTATAAAACAAGCCCCTAGGGCTTGGTATGAGAGGCTTAGTTCTTTTTTAATTTCAAATGATTTCACTAAAGGCAAGGTTGATACTACATTGTTTATTAAACATTTTGAAAATAATTTTCTTATTATTCAAATTTATGTTGATGATATTATTTTTTGTTCTTCTAATAAATCACTATGTGAATTATTTGCCAAGAATATGAGTGATGAATTTGAGATGAGCCTAATGGGAGAACTAAATTTCTTTTTAGGATTACAAATTAAGCAACTAAGTGATGGTATATTTCTAAATCAATCAAAGTATACATTAGAATTGTTAAAACGATTTAACATGGATGGATCAAAAGACATTAGCACTCCTATGGGCACCTCCACTAAGTTAGATATGGATGAAAATGGAGAAAGTTTTGATCAAAAAACATATAGGGGCATGATAGGTAGCTTGCTTTATCTCACTGCAACCAGACCTGACATCATGTTTAGTGTGTGGCTATGTGCAAGATTCCAAGCTAATCCTAAGCTATCTCACTTCAAAGCCGTTAAGAGAATCCTTAGATATCTTAAAGGGACTCCGAATCTTGGATTATGGTATCCAAAATCCGATAACTTTGATTTGAAAGCTTATGCAGATGCGGATTTTGGTGGATGTAAAATAGATAGAAAAAGTACATCCGGAACATGCCAATTTCTAGGACATGCACTTGTTTCTTGGACTTCCAAGAAACAAAATTCAGTTGCACTATCTACGGTAGAAGCAGAATACATAGCTGCAAGTGCATGCTGTGCATAGGTTATTTGGATGAAAAATACACTAGAAGAATATGGAATTTATTTAAAGATCATTCCTATAAAATGTGATAACACAAGTACTATCTATCTAACTAAAAATCCGATTCAACACTCTCGAACTAAGCACATTGACATTAAGCATCATTTTATACGTGATCATGTCAGTAGTAAAGATGTCACCCTTGAATTTATTAATACAAATCATCAATTAGTAGATATTTTTACAAAACCCTTAAATGAGGAACAATTTGATTTCATTAAAAGAGAATTAGACATGTTAAATTGTCCTAATAAATGAGCTTTAATGTATGAGATTTTTCCTTGAAATTTTGATTTTCGTCGATCTGACTTCCTCTCGGATTTCTTTTTGAAATTTCGCATTTCTTTTTGACATCATCCTATCTTTAAAATCTCTGAAAATAAATTTAGAATAAATTTTAAAAAAAAATTAATATTTTGTGGGCCAACAGTAGCACCGCCTGAACCAGTGGTAATACCACCTGGGTATTCGGCTCCCAGGTGGTAGCACCGCCTGGTTGGTGGTAGTACCGCTCGAACACCCCCATATTAAAGGGGGTGTTAGGGTCGGCGGTAGAACCGACCGAAACACTCTCCCTTTCATCCTTCTTCCTCCTAAGCTCCTCTAAGCCATCTCCCCTCCATTCTTCCTCCTCCTAAAGGGCAAATCAAAGGCATTTTTATGATCCAAGCTTCTCACCTCTCTAGGAAACACAAACAAGGTAATAGATGAAAATTTCTCTTCTACTCATAATTGATTGTCTTTTCCTTATTATTTCCTTTTGTTTGTTCTTCATGAATAGATATAGACATGGCTCATAAGAAATCAACAAGAGGCAAAGGGAAAAGGTTGGAAGGAGATTCATTTGACCCAACCCTTTTTAGATCTAATAAGGTTACCTTAAGATACCCAAATTTTGATTGTAAAACCATACATAAGGGTAAACATGTTGATCTTGGTGAACTAGGAAACCTAGAACCTATTAGATGATTTGCTAATCTAAATGCTCTACCTATCTTGCAAATTAATGAACCAATCTACTCTAGGTTGGTTAAACTATTTTATGCTAACATGATTATTAAAGATGATGTTTTGTCCACCTATGTGTTAGGAACCACAATTCAGATTTCTGATCGTATCATATGTGAGTTACTTGGAATTGAAGAAACGAATAGAGGATGTTATTTTAGAGGGCAATGGGATATGGATGCAATCGGAGCAACCCACTCCGAAGCCTTAGAAATGATTTTTGCTAATCCTAACCTAGGCATCATCCCTAAAAGCTGCGAGCACTTATTACCTTTTAACTCGAAATTACTTCATCACATTATGATAAGCATTCTACTTCCGAAGCAGTTTCATCCTGATGAAATGAGTATGTTAGAACTGAGTACGATGTATTGGATTATGACTAGACAAAACAACTGCTTTGGTTATTTGATTAGACAACATATGATAGAAATTTTCTCTAGAGACTCGATGTTGTCGTATGGTGGGTTGATCACTAGACTCATTTTTGTCCATGACATTTGTGTGTCACCCAACAAGGAAGTAATGAAAGTTGATAGATATAACACAATTAATAGAAGTCTCCTTAAGCGGCTTAGATGCACCTTTAGAGATGACATATGGATTAGGCAACCTAGAAGGGTTGATATAGTTCCTCCACCAATAGAGCAACCTGAAACATCAATTTTTAGGGGAAATGAATCTCCTCCGCCTAGTCCCGTTGATCCAGCACCATCTGAGCCAGCTCTTGCTCCGTTTACTGAAGATCCTATCATGCGTGCCTTGAATCAAATCACATCACAATAAACAGAAATTTTGAAGGAAGTGCAACTGATGAACCGCAAAATAGATCACTTGTATAGGCATCTTGGCGTTCCTCGTCAGAGTAGCTATTGTTTTCTTTTTAAACACTTGTCTTGTTATGCTTATGACTACTATGGATGATGTTGTGTGTTGTAACTTTCATTTCATCTACTCAACTTTTGCGTGAACTTTTTTTTTTGATTTGATCGTAATTTTGACTTGATACCTTCTTCCTTGTAACTACTATATGACACTTATATCATTTTATGACTCGATACCTTCCTCGAATGGTTTCTTGCTCTCTTTATGACAATGAATGGTTTCTTCACCTTCATTATTTTTTTGATGACAAAGGGGGAGAAAAATGTAAATTGCTATGATGGAGTAATTGTTGCTATGTTGTAATAAAATGCTTAAAGTGAAATATGAATCAATTGTATCGCATTGCAAATGCTTAAGAACTCTTATTCTTGAGATAAGCTACTTTTTTATTTGATATTATATCTTGATATTAAAACACTCTTTTGGATATCACTTGATCTTTATCATGTTTGAATTAATATTTCTAGTTATTATATGTGTAAATACTTTGACATTGTTTAAAATACATTGTTTTTAGTATTTATGCCTAAGCTTGTTTATTAAGCTTTATGTTGAATGAAATCTATTCGATTTGGCTTAAATTCAAAAGATTGAATTCAAGTGCTTTTTACCTTCTAATGATATGGCATATAGATAGGGGGAGTTGAGTTTAACTCCATCATCAATTGATTGTCATTATCAAAAAGGGGGAGATTGTTGAATCTCGGATTTTGATGATAAAATCAATTGGTGAAATATTTGTTCTAATCTATATTGTCAAAGATAAGTGTGCAGGATTAACTACGATGGGTCAGAAACATAAAGTGATTTGCCGAGGTCAAGTCCGTCGGGTGTTCAAGGGTTCATCGGAAGTCCGAAGGATCGTCGAAAGTTTTGCCGGAACCAACCAAGATCGAATCAGGGACTTATCGAAGTTTTCGGAAGTTCATTGCAAAGATCGTCGAAGGTTCGCAGAACTTTGTCGAGAAGGTTTAGAAGCTTGTCGAAGATTCATTGAGCGTGCCATACAAGCCGGGAGCATGCTGGGAATCTACCGGAAGAAATTCGAGGGAAGTATCGGAGGAACGCCGAAGTCTCAACGTAAAGCTTGCCGGAATAAGACTTGAAGAATGTCAATTTAAATCATTGTTAATTATGTTTTAATTTCATAGTTGGCACGTACTCATGGCAAGGATTTCGAATTAATCCTGCTCTAAATTGGTAGGGGTCAACCGGGCCCTTACTAGGCCTTTTTGGGCCTTGAACAAGGCCCATTCAGCTTTCTTTGAATGGGCGAGCGTAGAAACCGCCTTTGCTGCTGGTAGCATTGCTTTGGCAGCCGTGTCTTTGGCGATGCTACCAACCTGGCACAGGCGGTATAATTGCTCGGCTACAGTGTACATTGGCGATAGTACCGCTTGCTCCAGGCGGTAGCACCGCTGCATGCACTATCGATCTGACGATCGACAGCGATGCACCGCCTCGATAAGCGATAGCACCGCTTAGCACCGAACTCAATTTGATTTCAAATTTGAAGCCCAAATTTGAAACCATTTTGGATCTATAAATACCCCCTTTCTCACCGAAAGGGCACCCTTTTGAGAGTTAGAATCTTGAGTTTAAGTCTTTGAATAGTCTTGAAAAGCCTTGTCTCTTGCTAAGTGTTCACCTCCTTCTTCTTAAGAAATCTTGTAAGAGTGTGAACCTCTTGTAAAGGGTTGTAAAAAGGGGTATTTGGTCCTTCCCCTTCAAAGGATTTGCTAGTGGAAGTGCGGAGCCTCATCGTGAAGGCTTCAATAGTGGATGTAGGTCATTTGACCGAACCACTATACATCATTGTGTTCATGAATGTGTGAGTGTTTACATTTCTGAATTATTTTATTACTTAGCTGTAAATTGCTTAGTTCCTTGCTATTTCCTTTGCTCAAGCAACTTCTTACAAGTTCTCTTTCATCGAATCGAAATCTTCCTACGAACTTATTTTTTTATAAAATCGGTTTCAAAACTACGTTTTTAATCCGCTGCATTAATTCACCCCCCCTTCTTAGTGCCTTTTCGATCCTAACAAACCACTGGCCAAAATTAAGTTGATAGGCTAGTTAGCCCATCAGGCCGGGTCGTGACATTTGGTATCAGAGCCGACCTAGTATTTGGGCATGATGAGGTAGGCTTGAGTAGGAAAGGGCTACCTGTGGATGAAGTCAGAGAACTCATCACAGCGTGGAGCCACCGCTAGGCTATGCCTCACATGTACCATACTAAGGTCTGATTTGGGTCTTGATAGGGACGTCAAGTCGTTTAAGTGGGGGAGATTGTAACACTCCTAGTTAGTCTAATAGTCCCACATCGGAAGTCGGTGGGACTAAGATTGGCTTATATGGGCCTGATGAGTGTACTACTAATAATTTCAGCTTAAACATTTTGGCCAGTGGTTGATAGGCTAAAACGAAGTTGATAGACTAGTTAGCCCATTCGACCGGGTCGTGACATTTGGTATCAAAGCCGACCTAGTATTCGGGCATGGTGAGATAGGCTTAAGTAGGAAAGGGCTACCTGTGGATGAAGTCAGAGAACTCATCACAGCGTGGAGCCACCACTAGGCGATGCCTCACATGCACCATGCTAAAGTCTGATCTGGGTCTTGATAGGGACATCAAGTCATTTAAGTGAGAGAGATTGTAACACCCTTAGTTAGTCTAATAGTCCCACATCGAAAGTTGGTGGGACTAAGATTGACTTATATGGGCCTGATGAGTGTACTACTAACAACTTCAGCTTAAGCATTTTGGCCAGTGGTTGATAGGCCAAAACGAAGTTGATAGGCTAGTTAGCCCATCAGGTCAGGTTGTGACATTTGGTATCAGAGTCAAGTTTCGATCCCAGGACCTATGGGTTATGGGTCCACCATGCTTCCGCTGCGTGGTAGTTTGATACCAAATGTACTAAGATGCACTATGTTAGGGTCTGATTTGGACCTTGACGGGGACGTCAAGTCGTTTAACTAGGGGAGATTGTAACATCTATAGTTAGTCCAATAGTCCCAAATTGGAAGTGGGTGAGACTAAGATTGACTTATATGGGTTTAATGAGTGTACTACTAATAACTTCGGCTTAAGCATTTTAGTCAGTGATTGATAGACCAAAATGAAGTTGATAGGCTAGTTAGCCCATCAGGCCAAAATGAGTAATCAAATGACTTTAACTATATAGAATTTGATACACTTGTTATGAGTAATCTAAAATCAAATTTATTCGATGAGTTTTGTTAATTTGTCATATATTTTATGTTAAAAAAAAATATAAAAAATATCTTTTAACTTAAAGTCTTTGAGTGGTATATTTAATTTAAAATTTTTTCAAATTTATCTTTTGACTTAGTATTTCAAGGGCTAACTATATTGATTAATATTATTTTTAATCAAATATGGGACCAAATTTCTATTAAGTAGGGGAGAAATATAATCGCCCATGATTTCTCCCTTAACATAAATTAATTACTATAAATAATATATTGCTTTATTATTAACTTCTATATTTGTGTATTATAGTTAAGGAAATAATTAAATTTGATTTCCTTAATCAATTGGATAAGTTAGGAATCTTACTAATCAATTAGATTATTGATTGATTGATTTCCTAACAAGTGAAATGATATCGAGTCAAGTTTCGATCCCGGACCTATGGGTTATGGGTCCACCATGCTTCCATTTGCGTGGTAGTTTGATACCAAATGTACTAAGATGCACTATGTTAGGTCGATTTGGACCTTGACGGGGGCGTCAAGTCGTTTAACTAGGGGAGATTGTAACATCTATAGTTAGTCCAATAGTCCCAAATTGGAAGTGGGTGAGACTAAGATTGACTTATATGGGTTTAATGAGTGTACTACTAATAACTTCGGCTTAAGCATTTTAGTCAGTGATTGATAGACCAAAATGAAGTTGATAGGCTAGTTAGCCCATCAGGCCAAAATGAGTAATCAAACGACTTTAACTATATAGAATTTGATACACTTGTTATGAGTAATCTAAAATCAAATTTATTCGATGAGTTTTGTTAATTTGTCATATATTTTATGTTAAAAAAAAATATAAAAAATATCTTTTAACTTAAAGTCTTTGAGTGGTATATTTAATTTAAAATTTTTTCAAATTTATCTTTTGACTTAGTATTTCAAGGGCTAACTATATTGATTAATATTATTTTTAATCAAATATGGGACCAAATTTCTATTAAGTAGGGGAGAAATATAATCGCCCATGATTTCTCCCTTAACATAAATTAATTACTATAAATAATATATTGCTTTATTATTAACTTCTATATTTGTGTATTATAGTTAAGGAAATAATTAAATTTGATTTCCTTAATCAGGTGGATAAGTTAGGAATCTTACTAATCAATTAGATTATTGATTGATTGATTTCCTAACAAGTGAAATGATATCAGAGTCAAGTTTCGATCCCAGGACCTATGGGTTATGGGTCCACCATGCTTCCGCTGCGTGGTAGTTTGATACCAAATGTACTAAGATGCACTATGTTAGGGTCTGATTTGGACCTTGACGGGGACGTCAAGTCGTTTAACTAGGGGAGATTGTAACATCTATAGTTAGTCCAATAGTCCCAAATTGGAAGTGGGTGAGACTAAGATTGACTTATATGGGTTTAATGAGTGTACTACTAATAACTTCGGCTAAAGCATTTTAGTCAGTGATTGATAGACCAAAATGAAGTTGATAGGCTAGTTAGCCCATTAGGCCAAAATGAGTAATCAAATGACTTTAACTATATAGAATTTGATACACTTGTTATGAGTAATCTAAAATCAAATTTATTCGATGAGTTTTGTTAATTTGTCATATATTTTATGTTAAAAAAAAATATAAAAAATATCTTTTAACTTAAAGTCTTTGAGTGGTATATTTAATTTAAAATTTTTTCAAATTTATCTTTTGACTTAGTATTTCAAGGGCTAACTATATTGATTAATATTATTTTTAATCAAATATGGGACCAAATTTCTATTAAGTAGGGGAGAAATATAATCGCCCATGATTTCTCCCTTAACATAAATTAATTACTATAAATAATATATTGCTTTATTATTAACTTCTATATTTGTGTATTATAGTTAAGGAAATAATTAAATTTGATTTCCTTAATCAGGTGGATAAGTTAGGAATCTTACTAATCAATTAGATTATTGATTGATTGATTTCCTAACAAGTGAAATGATATTTATGAAGTAAATAATATGCATTCTATTTTTAAGTGTGAACCATTATAAATGAATATTATGTTTCTATCTTTGTGTGTGAAAGTAAACTAAAAATAAATTTAATATAAAATTAAATTTTTACTTACCTTTTGGGGAGATCTCATCTTCTCCTATATAAGGGGCTCCTCTTCTCTCATTCCTCACCAAGCCTGACAATGGGAGGATCGAAGAAAGGACTTCCCAAGGAGATGATCTCGAGAAAAGGATAACCGAGGAGAGGTAGGATCCTTTTTCCTTTTTCTTATTTGGTTTGATTTATGTTTTAAAATATTGATATTGGAATTGTTATAAATTTTATGATGCATAACAATATTTGAATTTTTAAAATTTTATGATTAATAAATAATGATAATTGATTCATGATATTAGAATGATTATTTGATTTATATTAATCTCTTAAGCTTAAGTGAGTTTTAATATTGATTTAATTATTAAAATTCTTATTTTTAGATTAATAGATCTAATTTATTTAATTAGATATTTCTGTATTTTAAGAATTATGTGTGAATTCCTATGATTTAATTAGTTTTAAATTTAAGATTACGGATTTAAATTCTTTAATTCATGGATTTGAGTTATTCTTGATAAGTTATATTTTTGAAATATAATTTGATAAGAAGATTCTAATTGGTTATGTATGACCCAACCCATGTGGCTAGGTACAATTAACCCATGTGACAAGGCATGACCCAGCCCATGTGGTCAGGTAAGAGCCAGCCCATATGGTAAGATATGATCTAACCTATGTGGCCAGGCTTGATTCAGTCATGTGACTAGGTATGATCCAGTCCATGTGGCTTTGTACGTCCCAACCCATGTGGTAAGGTACGACCTAATTATGTGGCTAGGCATAGGCCAACTCATGCGGCTAGGTATAACCTATTCCATATGGTCAGATACAACCCCAAATCATGTGTCTAAGCATGACCCAACTCGCGAGCCAAGCATGGCCTAGTTCAGTGGTAAGGCTTAGCCCAACTTATGAGTAAGGCTTAGCCTAGTCCATGAAGTTAAGTTTGCCCAGCGATGCGATTAGCGTTAGATACATAATCACTCCTCTATCTTGCCCGCTGTACCTCAACTTAATCTATTACTTAAGACAGACATGTGTAGCATATATGACCCGTCCAAGACTCAGGTGGGTTGGTTCAATTTTGGGCTAGCACTATATGATATAGTCTGATTTCCTCTTCCTTTATTGGTTTGAGCTCTTTTGACTAAATCAGACATGTTTGATCAGTTAAATTCGGTTTAGGGTGAATCCAGACTAACTTGACTAGTTCAAATCTACTTGACCTAATCGAGATCAATCAAATCTAAATTAGACCAGTCTAGGGTGATTCCAGACCGGTTCTATAAGGATTTGAGGTTGATTCTATTAGGCCATAATTAGATTTAAGCCAATTGAGCTATTCCAATTAGGGTTTTAGTTGATTGAAAACTATTGAGAGATTGCTGTTTTAAGCCTTTATGATTTGATGAATTTAAAGATTTATTTGAAGACGTCATTGACAATGATTATTGGTTTTCTACATTTCTTAAGATTATGATATTGATATGATTGTACCATGTAGTAGATGTAACTAGGCTAATGGTCTATATTGGAAGTACAACCTGTGAAAGGAGCTACGGGCCCATCACAATGTAGAGCCACTAATGGACATAGTCTAGTAGATCATATATAAAGCATGGTCTCTTGTAATATTTGATCATACTATTTTTTGGATGCATGTGTGAATGAATGAGTGAATGTAAATGAATAATTATGGATGTTTATGTATCCTTGTCGAGAGCAGGTATGGCGATTCCCTTCGGGGATTAGCGGACCATCAGACGTGATGGTTAGACGGTTCCTCCATCGGCTATTGGGAGTAACGTGTCCCCACTTAGGCGGGTGAGGGATACCACTCCATCCGTTGTTGGGAGTGCGATATGGATTATCTCCATCCGCTATTGGGAGGAATCCATCCTGTGGAATATGCCTCTTCATCCGCTGTTGGGAGAGTGCACTATCAGGTGTGATGTACGCCTTTGTTATTCATTTATCTCGTATGTGTTGCATATGACTGATGTATGATTTTACTTAAGAAATTATCATTGTTTTTCAGATGTTTAAGTTTTATAATGAATTGATATATTATTATTATTTATTAAATTATTGATATTTGTTTCAAGAATGTTAGATTATTTTTATGATTTTTTAAGGGTCCTACCAACATGTGTGGTTGTTGATATATTTTTATCTTATATTTATTTTCAGCATAATCTATAATTTTGTAATAGATAGAAACTTGGATGGAAGAGACTTATGACCCTACCAAGAAGATATGATCTTTTTTTGTTAATAAAATATTTACTATTGTAAAGGCAGGATTTGAATTCAAGAAAAGAGTGTATTTTATAAATTACGAATAATAAAATGATGATTTATTATATTTTATAAATTCTGGGATGTGATAATTTTAATGGTATCACTAATAACTTCCTCTTAAGCATTTTGGCCAGGGGTTGATCGGCCAAAACGAAGTTGATAGGCTAGTTAGCCCATCAGGCCAGGTTGTGACTTTTGGTATCAAAGCCGACCTAGTATTCGGACTTGGTGAGATAGGCTTGAGTAGGAAAGGGCTACTTGTGGATGAAGTCAGAGAACTCATCACAGCGTGGTAGACACCAATTCGTTTAAGTGGGGGAGATTCACCCTTAGTCCAATAGTCCCACATCGGAAGTGGGTGGACTAAGATTGGCTTATATGAGCCTGATGAGTGTATTACTAATAATTTTCAATTTAAGCATTCTGACCAATGGTTGATAGGCCAAAATAAAGTTGATAGGCTAGTTAGCCCATTAGGTCGGGTCATGACATTTGGTATCAAAACCGACCTAGTATTCGGGCATGGTGAGATAGGCTTGAGTAGGAAAGGGCTACTTGTGGATGAAGTCAGAGAACTCATCACAGCGTGGAGCCACCACTAGGCTATGCCTCACATGCACCATGCTAGGGTCTGATCTAGGCCTTGATAAGGACATCAAGTCATTTAAGTGGGGGAGATTGTAACACATATAGTTAGTCCAATAGTCCAACATCGGAAGTTGGTGAGACTAAGATTGGCTTATATGGGCCTGATGAGTGTACTACTAATAACTTCAGCTTAAGCATTTTGGCCAGGGGTTGATTGGCCAAAATGAAGTTGATAGACTAGTTAGCCCATCAAGCCGGGTCGTGACATTTGGTATCAGAGCTGACCTAGTATACGGGCATGGTGAGGTAGGCTTGAGTAAAAAAGGGCTACCTGTAGATGAAGTCAGAGAACTCATCACAGCGTGAAGCTACCACTAGGCTATGCCTCACATGCACCATGCTAGGGTCTGATACCATTAAAATTATCACATTCCAGAATTTATAAAATATAATAAATCATCATTTTATTATTCATAATTCATAAAATACTCTCCTTTCTTAAATTCAAATCCTTGCCTTTATAATAGTAAATATTTTTATTAACAAGAAAAGACCACATCTTCTTAGTAGGGTCACAAGTCTCTTCCACCCAAGCTTCATATCTATTGCAAAATTATAAATTATGCTGAAAATAAATATAAGATAAAAATATATCAGCAACCACACATGCTGGTAGAACCTTAGAAAAATCATAAAAATAATCTAACATTCATGAAACAAACGTCAATAATTTAATAAGAAATAATAATATATCAATTCATTATAAAACTTCAACATCTGAAAAATAATGATAATTTCTTAAGCAAAATCAAGCATTAGTCACATGCAACACATACAAGATAAGTGGATAACAAAGACGTATATCACACCCGATGGTGCACTCTCCCAATAGCGAATGGAGAGGTATACTCCATGGGATGGATTCCCCCTAACAGCGGATGGAGATAATCCATATCGCACACCCAATAGCGGATGGAGTGGTATCCCTTACCCGCCTAAGTGGGGACACGTTCCTCCCAACAGCGGATGGAGGAACCATCTAACCATCACGTATGATGGTCCGCTAATTCCCGAAGGGAATTGCCATACCTGCCCTCGGCAAGGATACATAAACATCCATGATCATTCATTTACATTCACTCATTCATTCACCCATGCATCCAAGAAATAGTATGATCAAATATTACAAGAGACCATGCTTTATATATGATATACTAGACTATGTCTATTGGTGGCTCTACATTATGATGGGCCCGTTGCTACTTTCACAGGTTGCACTTCCAATATAGGCCATTAGCCTAGTTATATCTACTACATGGTACAATCATATCAATATCATAAACTTAAGAAAAGTAGGAAATCAATAATCATTTTCAAATGACATCTTCAAATAAACTTTAAAATTCATCAAATCATTAAGGCTTAAAACAACAATCTCTCAATAGTCTTCAATCAACTAAAACCCTAATTGAAGTAGCTCAATTGGCTTAAATCCAATTATGGCCTAATAGAATTAACCTCAAATCCTTATAGAATCGGTTGGAATCACCCTAAATTGGTCTAAATTAGATTTGATCCCCAAATTTGGTCAAAAATAATATTAATCAATATAGTTAACTCTTGAAATACTAAGTCAAAAGATAAATTTGAAAAATATTTAGATTAAATATACCACTCAAAAACTTTAAGTTAAAATATTTTTTAAAATATTTTTTAATATAAATATATGATAAATTAATGAAATTCATCGAATAAATTTGATTTTAGATTAC
The DNA here is from genome assembly GCA_024322285.1 of Musa beccarii. NCBI lineage: Eukaryota > Viridiplantae > Streptophyta > Magnoliopsida > Zingiberales > Musaceae > Musa > Musa beccarii. Next base: position 6,358,813 of record CM044396.1, on the reverse strand, counting down.
TCATAACAAGTATATCAAATTCTATATCTAATAAATCAATGAAAATTTTAAGTTTTACAAGTTATTTGATTGTTGACAAAAATATAAGTTGAGGTGTATTTCAAAAGCAATTGAAATGTAAAAAAATTATCAAACTATTCAACATATATTCTTTTATAATTTCAAATGATTTATATATTATATATGTCAAAGAAATAACATTATATTTAATTGTCATTTAATTCCATCATTGTCTTAAATAATATCTAATAATTAATTTGATATTAAGTCAAAATTCTATTCAAATTAATTACTCATACAATTAATGCATGATCAAATTTATTCAACTACAAAAGTACATATTTTATTAATGTCAAAAATAATTTTTATGAATCATCCTAACATATGTCAAATCTAATATCAATATTAAGAATAATATATGATAACAAAAATTATAAAGATAAAAACTTTTTAATTTATATTTTTAAAAGATCCTATAAAATTTTTACACTTAAAATTATCAAAACTTTTACCTCCAAGAGAATAACTGAAACTTAGTATAATCTTTAATTAGTAAAACTAAATATGTTAACTATAAGTATTCATAACGATGTAATATAAAACTAAAAAAGATAATTAATTATCAATCCTAAAACTACACAATAAGTAACAAATATTTTTTATTTATCTTACTCATAATTATAGATAAAATAATATTCTAGAACAAAAGGTAACAAAATAATATGTCAAACTATAGAAGAAATTTTGTCAAACTTCATTCATGTATTATCTACCTTAAATTTACAACAAAATTATATGAATGAATTTTTGGTCCCCATGAAAATGACATGGTCAAAATAATAAATGCTATAAGGCTTATGCAATAAACTTAATTTATTTATAAAATAAAAATCTAAATATTTTACAGTAAACATAAGCATCATAAAATATTTTTATTTAGATTGTCAACTTATTTTTATAAATTTAATATGTGCATCTTCATGAATAACTAAGTTTACTATATGTATATCAAAATATTTATATTCTATAATCAATTTCACAATTCTTATCTACTTTTTTCAAAAGAAGGTTAGAATGTCATGACAAAATCACATTCAAAATGTAAAACTTTATGAGAGTTTTTAAGATAAACTAATACAATACTTATTTTAATTTAGAGAAAAAAATAAAATTTTGGCCTTTTACTTAATAATCCTATTGCAAGTAATTTAACGAGATTCTTTTGCGTAACATCTTTAATCAATCAATTCCTTATAAAAAAAAAATCATATTTGGCTTAATAAAATAATCTTATAAATCATATTCAGCTAAACAAAATAATCCTAATCTCCTAAAATCATGCTTTAGTTGCATTCCTATGTAATTCTCAAAATATACATCTCAAAAACTAATTGGATCATTTAATATTCTAATCTTAGGATCCCATATTCGAACAGGTCATCAAAATCATTGCTCTGATACCATTAAAATCAGAGCCGACCTAGTATTCGGGCATGGTGAGGTAGGCTTGAGTAGGAAAGGGCTACCTGTGGATGAAGTCAGAGAACTCATCACAACATGGAGCCACCACTAGGCTATGCTTCACATGCACCATGCTAGGGTCTGATCTCGACCTTGACAGGGACCTCAAGTCGTTTAAGCGGGGGAGATTGTAACACCCCCAGTTAGTCTAATAGTCCCACATCGGAAGTGGGTGGGATTAAGATTGGCTTATATGGGTCTGATGAGTGTACTACTAAAAACTTCAGCTTAAGCATTTTGGCCAATGGTTGATAGGCCAAAACGAAGTTGATAGGCTAATTGGCCCATCAAGCCGGGTCGTAACTTTTGGTATCAGAGCCAGGTCCACAAAACCTGGCTTTGATACCATTAAATTATCACATTCCAAAATTTATAAAATATAATAAATCATCATTTTATTATTCGTAATTCATAAAATACACTCTTTTCTTGAATTAAAATCTTTGTCTTTACAATAGTAAATATTTTTATTAACAAGAAAAGATCACATCTTCTTGGTAGGGTCACAAGTTTCTTCTACCCAAGCTTCATATCTATTATAAAATTATAGATTATGATGAAAATAAATATAAGATAAAAATATATCAGCAACCACACATGCTGGTAGGAACCTTAGAAAAATCATAAAAATAATCTAACATTCATGAAACAAATGTTAATAATTTAATAAGAAATAATAATATATCAATTCATTATAAAACTTAAACATCTGAAAAACAATGATAATTTCTTAAGTAAAATCATGCATTAGTCACATGCAACACATACGAGATAACTGGATAACAAAGACGTACATCACATCCGATGGTGCACTCTCCCAACAGCGGATGGAGAGGCATACTCCATGGGATGGATTCCTCCCAACAGCGGATGAAGATAATCCATATCGCACTCCCAACAGTGGATGGAGTGGAATCCCTCACCTACCTAAGTGGGGACACGTTCCTCCCAATAGCGGATGGAGGAACCGTCTAACCATTACGTCTGATGGTCTGCTAATCCCCGAAAGGCATCGCCATACCTGCCCTCGGCAGGGATACATAAATATCCATGATCATTCATTTACATTCACTCATTCATTCATACAAGCATCCAAGAAATAGTATGATCAAATATTACAAGAGACCATGCTTTATATATGATCTACTAGACTATGTCCATTGGTGGCTCTACACTGTGATGGGCCCGTAGCTCCTTTCACAGGTTGTACTTCCAATATAGATCATTAGCCTAGTTATATCTACCACATGGTACAATCATATCAATATCATAAACTTAAGAAAAGTATGAAACCAATAATCATTTTCAAATGACATCTTCAAATAAACCCTTAAATTCATCAAATCATAAAGGCTTAAAAACAACAATCTCTTAATAGTCTTCGATCAACCAAAACCCTAATTGGAATAGCTTAATTGGCTTAAATCAAGTTTAATCCAGTTATGGCCTAATCAAATCAACCTCAAATCCTTATAGAACCAGTCTGGAATCACCCTAGACTGGTCTAATTTAGATTTAATTGATCTCGATTAGGTCAAGTAGATTTGAACTAGTCAAGTTAGTCTGGAATCACCCTAAACTAATCTTAACCGATCAAACATGTCTGATTTAGTCAAAAGAGATCAAACCAATAAAGGAAGAGGAAATCAGACTATATCATATAGTACTAGCCTAAAATTGAACCAACCCACCTGAGTCTTGGACGGGTCATATGTGCTACACATACCTGTCCTAAGTAATATGTTAAGTTGAGGTACAACGGGCTAGATAGAGGAGTGATGATGTATCTAACGCCAATCGCATCGCTGGGCAGGCTTAACTTCATGGACTAGGCTAAGCCTTGCTCATAAGTTAGGCTAAGCCTTACCACTGAACTAGTCCATGCTTGGCTCGCGAGTTGGGTCATGCTTAGACACATGATTTGGGGTTGTATCTGACCATATATAATAGGTTATACCTAACCGCATGAGTTGGCCTATGCCTAGCCATATGATTAGGTCGTACCCTACCACATGGGCTAGGACGTACAAAGCTACATGAACTGGATCATACCTAGCCACATGACTGAATCAAGCTTGGCCACATGGGTTAGATTATATCTTACCACATGGGCTGGCTCTTACCTGGCCACATGGGCTAGGTCATGCCTAGTCACATGGGTTAATTATACCTAGCCACATGGGTTGGGTCGTACATAACCATATTGGCTTAGTCGATCTACTCTAGCAGATCAATTTAACTCAAGTCAGACCCCAACTAGAATCCTCTTATCAAATTATATTTCAAAAATATAAATTATCAAGAATAACTCAAATCCATGAATTAAAGAATTTAAATCTATAATCTTAAATTTAAAACTAATTAAATCATAGGAATTCACACATAATTCTTAAAATATAGAAATATCTAATTAAATAAGTTAGATCCATTAATCTAAAAATAAGAATTTTAATAGTTAAATTAATATTAAAACTCACTTAAGCTTAAGAGATTAATATAAATCAAATAATCATTCTAATATCATGAATCAATTATCATTATTTATTAATAAAATTTTTGAAAATTTAAATATTGTTATGCATCATAAAATTTATAACAATTCCAATATCAATATTTCAAAACATAAATCAAACCAAATAAAAAGGAGAAAGAATCCTATTTCTCATCGACTATCCTTTCCTCGAGATTATCTCCTCGAAAAGTCCTCTCCTCGATCCTCCCATTGTCAAGCTTGGTGAGAAACAAGGGAAGAGGAATCCCCTTATATAGGAGAAGATAAGATCTCCCTAAAAGGTAAGTAAATATTTAATTTTATATTAAATTTATTTTTATTTTACTTTCATATACAAAGATAGAAACATAATATTTATTTATAATGGTTCACATTTAAAAATGGAATATATACTATTTACTTCCTAAAACTCATATCACTTATTAGGAAATCAATCAATCAATAATCTAATTAATTATTAATATTCCTAACTTATCCATGTGATTAATAAAATCAAATTTAATTATTTCCTTAACTATAATACACAAACATGGAAGTTAATAATAAAGTAATACATTATTTATAGTAATTAATTTATGTTAAGGGAGAAATCATCAGTGATTATATTTCTCCCCCACTTAATAGAAATTTGGTCCCCAAATTTGATTAAAAATAATATTAACCAATATAGTTAGCCCTTGAAATACTAAGTCCAAAGATAAATTTGAAAAATATTTAGATTAAATATACCACTAAAAAACTTTAAGTTAAAAGATTTTTTAAAATATTTTTTTACATAAAATATATGATAAATTAATGAAATTCATTGAATAAATTTGATTTTAGATTATTCATAACAAGTATATCAAATTCTATATCGAATAAATCAGTGAAATTTTTATGTTTTAAAAGTTAATTGATTGTTGACAAAAATATAAGTTGAGGTGTAACTCAAAAGCAATTGAAATGTTAAAAATTTATCAAACTATTCAACATATATTCTTTTATAATTTCAAATGATTTATATGTTATATATGTCAAAAAAAAACATTATATTTATTTCTCATTTGATTCTATCATTGTCTTAAATAATATATAATAATTAATTTGATATTAAGTCAAAATTCTATTCAAATTAATTACTCATACAATTAGTACATGATCAAATTTATTCAACTACAAAGGTACATATTTTATTAATGTCAAAAAATAATTTCTATAAATCATCCTAACATATGTCAAATCTAATATCAATTTTAAGAATAATATATGATAACAAAAATTATAAAGATAAAAACTTCTTAATTTATATTTTTAAAAGATCCTATAAAATTTTTGCACTTAAAATTATCAAAACTTTTACCTCCAAGAGAATAACCGAAACTTAGTATAATCTTTAATTAGTAAAACTAGATATGTTAACTATAAGCATTCATAACGATGTAAGATAAAACAAAATAAAACATAATTAATTATCAATCCTAAAACTACACAATAAGTAACAAATATGTTTTATTTATCTTACTCATAATTATAGATAAAATAATATTCTAGAACAAAGGGTAACAAAATAATATGTCAAACTATAGTAGAAATTTTGTCAAACTTCATTCATGTATTATCTACCTTAAATTTACAACAAAATTATATGAATAAATTTTTGGTCCCCAACATGAAATGACATGGTTAAAATAATAAATGTTATAAGGCTTATGCAATAAACTTAATTTATTTATAAAATAAAATTTTAAATATTTTACAGTAAACATAAGCATCATAAAATATTGTTATTTAGATTATCAACTTATTTTTATAAATTTAATATGTGCATATAAATGAATAACTAAGTTTACTATATATATATATATCAAAATATGTACATTCTATAATCAATTTCACAATTCTTATCTACTTTTCAAAAGAAGACAAGAGTGTTATGACAAAATCACATTTAAAATGTAAAACTTTATGAGAGTTTTTAAGATAAACTAATACAATACTTATTTTAATTTAGAGGAAAAATAAAATTTTGGCCTTTTACTTAATAATCCTATTGCAAGTAATTTAATGAGATTCTTTTGCGTAACATCTTTAATCAATCAATTCCTTATCAAAACAATAAATCATATTTGGCTTAATAAAATAATCTTATAAATCATATTCGGCTCAATGAAATAATCCTAATCTCCTAAAATCATGCTTTAGTTGTATTCCTATGTAATTCTCAAAATATACATCTCAAAACTAATTGGATCATTTAATATTCTAATCTTAGGATCTCATATTCCAACAGGTTCTCAAAATCATTGCTCTGATAACATTAAAATTGTCACATCCCAGAATTTATAAAATATAATAAATTATCATTTTATTATTCGTAATTCATAAAATACACTCCTTTCTTAAATTCAAATCCTTACTTATACAATAGTAAATATTTTTATTAACAAGAAAAGATCACATCTTCTTAGTAGGGTCACAAGTCTCTTCTACCAAAGCTTCATATCTATTGTAAAATTATAAATTATGCTGAAAATAAATATAAGATAAAAATATATCAGCAACCACACATGCTGGTAGGAATCTCAGAAAAATCATAAAAATAATCTAACATTCATGAAACAAACGTCAATAATTTAATAAGAAATAATAATATATCAATTCATTATAAAACTTAAACATATGAAAAACAATGATAATTTCTTAAGCAAAATCATGCATCAATCACATGCAACACATATGAGATAACTGGATAACAAAGGCGTACATCAAACCCAATGGTGTACTCTCCCAATAGCGGATGGAGAGGCATACTCCACGGGATGGATTCCTCTCAACAGCTGATGGAGATAATCCATATCGTACTCCTAACAACGGATGGAGTAGTATCCCTCACCAGCCTAAGTGGGGACACGTTCCTCCAAACAACGGATGGAGGAACCGTCTAACCATCACATCTGATGGTCCGCTAATCCTTGAAGGCAATCACCATACCTGCCCTCAACAGGGATACATAAACATCCATGATCATTCATTTATATTCACTCATTCATTCACACATGCATCCAAGAAATAGTATGATCAAATATTATAAGAAACCATGCTTTATGTATGATCTACTAGTATGTCCATTGATGACTCTACACTGTGATAGGCCTGTAGCTCCTTTCACAGGTTGCACTTCTAATATAGGCCATTAGCCTAGTTATATCTACTACATGGTACGATCATATCAATATCATAAACTTAAGAAAAGTAGTAAACCAATAATCATTTTCAAATGATATTTTCAAATAAATATTTAAATTCATCAAATCATAAAAGCTTAAAAGCAACAATCTCTTAATAGTCTTCAATCAACCAAAACCCTAATTGGAATAGCTCAATTGGCTTAAATCAAATTCAATCCAATTATGGCCTAATAGAATCAATCTCAAATCCTTATAGGACTGGTCCGGAATCACCCTAGACTGGTATAATTTAGATTTGATTGATTTCGATTTGGTCAAGTAGATTTGAACTAGTTAAGTTAGTCTGGAATCACCTTAAACTGATCTTAACCGATCAAACATGTCTGATTTAGTCAAAAGAGCTCAAACTAATAAAGGAAGAGGAAATCAGACTATATCATATAGTGCTAGCCCAAAACTTAACCAACCCACCTGAGTCTTGGATGAGTCATATGTGTTACACATGTCTGTCCTAAGAAATAGGTTAAGTTGAGGTACAGCGGGCTAGATAGAGGAGCGATGATGTATCTAACGCCAATTGCATCCCTGGGCAGGCTTAACTTCATGGACTAGGCTAAGCCTTACCACCGAAGCCATGCTTGGCTCGCGAGTTGGGTCATGCTTGGATACATGATTTGGGGTTGTATTTGACCATATGGGATAGGTTATACTTAGCTGCATGAGTTGGCCTATGCCTAGCTACATGATTAGGTCGTACCTTGCCACATAGGCTGGGACGTACAAAGTCACATGGACTAGATCATACGTAAATTAATTTTTAAAAATATAAATTAAGAAGTTTTTATCTTTATAATTTTTGTTATCATATATTATTCTTAAAATTGATATTAGATTTGACATATGTTAGGATGATTTATAGAGATTATTTTTTGACATTAATAAAATATGTACCTTTGTAGTTGAATAAATTTGATCGTGCATTAATTGTATGAGTAATTAATTTGAATAGAATTTTGACTTAATATCAACTTAATTATTATATATTATTTAAGAAAATGATAGAATCAAATGAGAATTAAATATAATGTTATTTTTTTGACATATAACATATAAATCATTTGAAATTATAAAAGAATATATGTTGAATAGTTAGATAAATCATTTGAAATCATTTGAAATTATTTTTTTGACATATATAACATATAAATCATTTGAATAGAAAGGATTTTAAATCATTTGAAATTATTTTTTTGACATATATAACATATAAATCATTTGAGGTGTAACTCAAAAGCAATTGAAATGTTAAAAATTTATCAACCCACCTGAGTCTTGAATAGAAAGGATTTCAAATGATTTAAAATCCTTTCTATTTCAAATAATTTCAATATATGTAATTAAGTTGGCCTAATTACATTCAAAACTATCTCAAATTTAACCTAAACTACTTCAATTTGAGAGGCTCCAATTTGATTCAAATTTGGAGCCAAAAAATCATCCCATCTCTGGTTAGAACACACAAGTACACTGAACCTAAAAGTAAGAAAACTTTATTAAAATCCTTTCTCTCCTCTAGTCTTCACTTTTATTCAAAGAGAGGAGTGTTTGAGTGCTTGTAAGGGTTACCTCCTAAGCCCGTCAAAGGAGAGTGCTGTAAGGGAGTTGATCCTCGCCCGTTGAAAGGAGGATAGCTAGTGGAAAAGCTGATGGTCTCAAGAGAAGAGGAATCGGGAGTGGATGTAGGTCGTATGACCGAACCACTATAAAATCAATTTGCGTTTACTTATTGTTCTTTACATTTCTGCAAACCTGCTTATTTTACTTACTCCGCTTTCTCCTCACTTTCTTATGAATCATTTTAAGTTTATACGCAATCGAAATCGGATTTCATCGAAACGAAGTTTTCAACATACAAAGTTTCTGAATTTGTTTAAATCATCGAAATTTATTGTCTTTAATCGTTGTACTAATTCACCCCCCCTCTTAGTGCCGCTCTTGATCCCATCACTTCCTAGCTTGAGTGAGAGTATCTTTGAATCATATTGAATCCTTTAAAAAGCTTTGTTAATATGATTGACTTGACAATTGTCAATAAGATATTTTTTTAGTAATAAAAGATCCTATTTGCATAAAATGGTTGAGGTCCTCATATAAATTTTATTTTATCGAGCCCTCATAATAAGAATTAAAAAAGATCTCTGATTTAACCTAGTTAAAGAATAGGTTGAAAATCAAAATATTGTATTTCTATATATCCATTAGAGTTTTACATAATCTGGAATTGCCTCTTCGAACTAGAAGGAAATAATTGGCTATCTACTGGAAAGTTTAAATTTCATGGACTTTGATTGGTGTTAATCACTTCAATATGCATTGATCTATGAGAAGTTTACTAAGGTCTTATTACTTAATAATATATAAATACGAAGATCGTGGGTGTCCTTATATAATATCACGGAAACAGTCCATGCACAAACCAATTAAAAAAATAGATAAATGCTGATTAATTGATGTAAGTTGAGATCTTATTTTCAAATTTTATCTAAGTCAAGTATATCATGCAGGCAATAATCTCTATCATAACTCCCCTAGAGACTATCATAAATCTTTATTAAGTCAAGTTTTTTTTTCTTAAATAAGGAGATTTTTAACATTTTGATTTAGCCATATAGTGAAAAAGTTTATTAGCTTGAAGAATGTTGTCATGTATATTCGTACCTAGGACAAAAGAAATTTGTTCTTATTTACCAACATATTTATTTTTATTGAAGTCAGCCAAGAGTTTGTATAGGATATAATAGAGATTAATGGAATGAAATTCATCATACCAAGAGCTAATCATTTTTTTGAAGGAACGAAAATAATGACAACTTTACCTCATTTTGACTTAAGCTTACCATCTTTATGAAATCTATCAAATGCATCAAGGATGTTCATATTGATATTTTCTCTACAACCTAGAAAGAATTTAATAGTGAATCCATCGAGTCTAAGTTTTTGTTTTTTTTATTTTTTAAATGCCAAAATTTCATAGATAGAGAATGATGAGTGTGTATTAATCCATATTCAATTAATTCAAAAATCATTTTGACTCGATTATTAATAATTTTACTCAAACAAAAGATTAATCTTTTCAACTCATCAATTGAGTTATTATTCATCGTAAAGATTTAGGATTCATCAATAATAAGAATCTTTTAAAATAGGACCAAGAAAGCATGGAAGCTTTTAGTGTAAGCATAGATGCCATGAATCCATTGCTAAAAAATATTGTGTGTAACATTATGCATATTTAGAAAGTGGCGAATGGATTTGCCAACTAGTTGACCAATTTTGCAAGGAGTAATACATTTACATAACATAATTTTGGAGTAATATATTTATGTTTCTTTTTGAAGGAAAGGTGAGTAGGGAATTAAGGGAGATAATTATCATCAATTGCCCACCTTACATTAAGTAGGTGTAAAATTTTTTCCTATATGCTTCTTTTCTTTCCATACAGTTTATAATACTCAAAAGATTTTTTATCCCTCACCTTAGAGCGATCAATTCTGTCATGACTTTTTATTGTATAGCTTTTGATTAAGGTATCTTAAATCATGTGAACATTTTTTTTACATTGGACAACTTTCTATCAGGGGAAAAAAAATAATTATCACAATCAACAATATCTCTGGCAACATACCACGATATTTCCATTCTAGAAATATATTTTAGTACATAAAAAAAAGTCTAATTGCTTAACTCCATCATACATGATACAATAAAAAAAATTCTTTCATACTAGATATTGGGAGAAGTCTTGTGCATTGAGTTCGTCCATTTTACCGATTATATAATCAAAATATATACGTTGATTAATGTTATATATTTTATAAAAATTAAAGCTCAGGACATGGAAAGGTTGGATGTTAGTGCCGTTAAGGTGGTGAGCAATAAAACCAAAACAAATAGTCATCATTGCTTGTGTGAAGAAGAGTTGGAGCCTCTTCGATCCTTTCTAATGTTTGGAAGTTGAGGGGTCGGGACCAACTTGCTAGCTAATGCAGGAGATATTTCAGACAAATCATACTGCCTGTGATCCTGATTGCTTTGACCTGCCAATATCATACAAACCATGACCACAATCTCCACACTCTACTGCTTAATTCTCTTGAAATAAGTCATTGATTTCTTCCTCCTTCCAAATCTTATGTTGGTTACTTTGTGCTTTGTTTGTCATACCATCATCTGAGTAGAGGGCTTTTTAGTGTAATTAGGAAACATACCTACATGGCTATAACAAATGTGATGATGATCACTGGAAATATTGGATTGTATTAGGAATATTTTGAGTTTATTAAAGAATTATATATATAAGCCGACAATTGAGTTCACCAGTTGGACCATCAGTAAAAGTTTTGCAAGCTTAATTTATGAGGGAAGGTTAGTCCTCAAATATAAAGTTCTTTTTGGGCACTAACAAGCAAAAGATAAGATATTTTTGTTCTCTAAAGTAATGAAAATATCTCTCCATTTTTGAAAAACAACATTAGACAACTCTTTAATTACTAAATTGAAAGACAACTAACATTACCTTGATGATAAAAAAAAATGAAAAATTGATTTGTGGTATAAATTATTTTTTAATTTTTTCATAATAAACCTTGAATCGCCCTTAAGATTATGCTATCATTGTTCGGCTTTTCATTCTTCATTGTGTAGGGCTAAAAGGCACCTTTTAGTGGCACCGCCTTTGATACGTTATTGAACACAATAAACAAAACAAACAACACAGCTTAGAGGCGAAGAAGAGAAGGTGGAGATGGGATTTTTATTCAAACAACAACATGAAGTAAAACAACAATAACAAGTGGTCACTATGGGTTATGCAGCGCTGCGGAAACACAATTAATTTGGCAAAGCCTCCATGTTCGATAACATTTATTGTCATATTGACAACACATGCAATCAATATCACCACATTTGAATTTCAAGCATGGAATTACCATAATTTTATTTTCCTCTTCCATCTTTTCGATATCCCGACCTTTAATTTTAAGACAACAAAAAGCAAAACCAAATTAGTAGATAAAAAAAATTTTATTTACCTTTTTCATTAAGAAGAGATTAGCAAGTATTGTCATTGATCCACTTTTAAATTATATATACTTCGTTTGACTAAAGGAACATGTTAAGACCACTTACCCACTAGTTCAATTTGAATTTAATTAAAATAAAAATGCAAGAGTCTCCAATAATAATTGACACAGTGATGCTTACCATGGCTAAGAGTACAAAGACATCCAAGGATAGCTAGCATGATAACCAAGCGTGCGGCTGCCATCTTGAGTGAATGATGCTTAAAGATTCGAAATGAGCCTTTTTATATAGAATTTTTGAATGTTTAAATATAGTATGAAATAAACTTGTGATGTAGTAAAAAATTATTGAAATAGAAATCACCACATATAGGGTTGCTATATTAAGCAATCCATTGTACCACATATCAGAATAAGATTGTTGTGGTTCAAGCTGTAAAATCCTTATTCTATTGATGTTGTAAGCCACACACCTTTCGTTCTGGTTGCTCCCCCAACACAACGCGAACCAGAACAAATATACTAGTAATTAGAGACAATTATCTACAGTGCTCTCAATTCATGATAGTTCTAGGCTTTCTCATATAAGTAAAATATGTTTGATCAATTTTATCCTATTCACTTTCCATATTCACTCTCTAAATATTATGTAATGTCTAAAATGATTACTAATACTATCAAGAGAAGTACGTTATTGGTAGAAACATAGATAAGATATGCAATACGACAATGACAGCTCGGGATACTATTATTATATTTAAATAGAAAAAGGTGACATTAGTAATTTACTTCAGAATTTTATTTGATATTTTATAATCCATGGTGAGAGGGGTTAGATTTGATGACTAAATAAATTATATTTTATGAGAATGTTTAGACAGTTAATTCTATAAAGCATCGAATATTTTTTTTTAGAGTTATTGATTGAGTTAATCATGATATCCTTCCTGGCTTGAGTGAGAGTGTCTTTGAACTAATCTTGAATGCTTTTTAAGAGCTTTGTCAATCTGATTGACTTGACAATTGTCAACGAGATGTCTTTTAGTAATAAAAGATCATATTTACTTACAGATTTTGTTATAAATTGTTTAAATTAAAAAAAAGTTTTCTTTTGAAAGGAGTTATTTGGAAAGGTGTTTTTCTTTGTAGTTATTTTGATAGTTATTTTTTCAAAGATTATGTCTTTTAGGAAAATATCTATAAATAGATATGTAAGAGTAAATTATCATGGACAACTATTTTTGAGATTCTTCTTCTTTCTTGATAACTCTTTAAGTGATTAGACCTTCTCCAATTTTTCTTTAAAGATTCTTTATTGTCTACTCAATACAGATCTTCTATAGGCTTGTCATATCCACTAAAATTATTTGTATCAAACCCATAGCAATCTTGTCGAGAAGTGGGTGCAAATATCATTTTTAGGAAAGTGTTTATATATGTTTCAAGCCTAAATACTTTTCCTACAGTGTTCTTGATCTTGTGTTTGTTATTGGTTTCCATCCCCTTCTTTTGTTGTGTTTTCCTATAATCTAAAAACGATATTTGAGTTTATCATGGAGGCCACGAATACCATCAAATTGTTGAATCAAGATTTTGTTCGTTTGGATCGCTTTGATGGAACAAACTTCATCCGTGGCAAGACAAGATGAAGTTCATGTTGATTGCTTTGAAGATTTTCTATGTGCTTGATCCAAATCTTCAACCAATTCCTGTTACAACTGACAATGACACTGATGAAGTCAAGGCTGAATGAAAGAAGAGAAATGAAGATGAAGTTATGTGTAGAGGACACATTCTCAATGCTCTTTCGGATCGGCTTTATGATCTTTATACTGTGGAACCATCTGCAAAAGCAATTTGGAATGCCTTAGAATTCAAGTATCAAGCCGAAGAGGAAAGTACAAAGAAATTTTTAATTTCTAAATATTTTGATTACAAGTTTGTGGATGACAAGCCAATCTTGGCATAAGTGCATAAGTTGTAGGTCATTGTTAATCAATTGAAGGCTGAAAAAATCGAACTTCCTGAATCTTTCCAAGTAGGGGCTATTATAGCCAAGTTGCCTTTATCTTGGAAAGGGTATAGGAAGAAGATTTTTCATGACTCCAAGGATATCACCTTAGAGCAAATTCAAAAACATCTTTGAATCGAGGAGGAATCAAGAATGAGAGATAAGAGTGAAAACTCTTTTAATAATGTAAAAGCAAATGTTGTGAAGCAGCCTAAGAATTCCAACAAAGGCAAGTAAAACAAGGAGAATCATCTTGGCCCTAAAAGGGATCAAGAAAAATTTAAGAAGCCAAAGAGTAGAGGCTGTTTTGTTTGTGGAAAACCTAGTCATTTTGCAAGAGATTGCAGATTTAAGAAAGGCCAAAAATCGAAAGTCAACTCCGTTAAGGGAGATGATAATATAATCGCTACGGTGAGTGAAGTGAATACCATATTTGGCAAGGTTTTTGGTTGGTGGTATGATACATGTGCTACCGTTCATATTTGCTATGATAAGACACTCTTTAAGACTTATAGAGAAGTCACAGATGGGTAAGAAATTCAAATGAGAAATGAAGTTCGTTCTAAGGTGATTGGCAAGGGAAATGTGGAACTCATTTTCACTTCGGGTAAAAAAGTCACTCTTACGAATGTTCTTTATATACCAGATATGAGTAGAAATTTAGTGAGTGGGAATCTTCTTGGCAAATCTGGAATTAAATCTATATTTGAATCCGAGAAGTTAATTCTATCCCGTAATGGGTCTTTTGTTGGAAAAGGCTATTCCACTGAGGGAATAGTATAATTCCCTTACTTTTATGAATAGCCTTTTCCAACAACAATATGCCATGTTAACATGTTAATAATTATGACATGTTAACAAGAGGAGGCAATAGATATTTCATTACTTTTATAGATGATATGTCTAGGTTCATATATATGTCATAATTATTAACATGTTAACATGGCATATTGCAAGAATAATGATCCTCAAAGGATAAAATTATGACCAAGAGGAATCAAATGTACATTTGTAGGCTATGCCTCAAACAGTAAAGCTTATAGGCCTCTTAATTTGGAGTCTAATATCATAATAGAATCTAGAGATGTGGAGTTCTTTGAACACTTATTGACTTCAAATAATAATGTTCATCCTCCAACTAGTGAAGAGTCACTAGTGGAAACATCTCAAAAGGTTGGTGAGCAACCTAATATTCCTTTGATTGGACATAAATCAAATTCACAAATTGGAGAACAATCTCATGAATTAAGGAGAAGCACTCGTGTACGGAAAGCAAAAACATTAGGATCAAATGAGATTGATTCTCAAAGTATTTCTTTTCACCTTGTGGAAGGAACTACTGAGAGTCTTAAAAACAATTCCTCTTGTTTTACAAGTGGAAGATGATCCTAAAATGTTTAAAGAAGTTATGGCCTCTCGTGATGCTACTTTCTGGAAAGATGCTATTAATGATGAGATGGATTCTATTATGTCAAACCACACTTAGGAACTTGTCGATTTACCTTCTGCCTCTAAACCTATTGGTTGTAAATGGGTATTTCATAAAAAGTATCATGCAGATGATATTCTCCAAACATTCAAAGCAAGATTAGTTGCTAAAGGATTTTGACAAAAGGAAAGAATAGATTATTTTGACACATATGCTCTTGTGGCTAGGATCACATCTATTAGAATTATTTTTGCTTTAGCATCAATTTTTAATCTTTATGTTCATCAAATGGATGTCAAAATAGTATTTCTAAATGGAGACCTCGATGAGGAGGTATATATGGAACAACCCGAAGGTTTTATTCTATCAAGAAATGAACATAAAGTATGTAAACTTATTAAATCATTATATGGTTTAAAACAGGCTCCAAAACAGTGGCATGAGAAATTTGATGCAACAATTCTTTCTAATGGATTTGTTCACAATGTTGCAGATAAATGTGTTTATCTCAAAACTTGTGATGACTATATGGTGATAGTTTGCCTTTATGTTAATGACATGCTAATAGTGAGCAACAAGATGAAAGGTATTATAGAAACAAAGAGGTTTCTATCTTCAACATTTAAGATGAAAGATCTTGGGCAAGTTGATACCATACTAAATATCAAGATAAAAAGAAATAGTGGAGAATATGCTTTGAGTCAAACTCATTATATAGAGAAAGTACTAGAGAAATTTAGTCACTTAAGAATTAAAGAAGCAAATATCCCGTTTGACCCAAGTATTAAATTAGTCAAAAATGTTGGAAGAACAGTTGCTCAAATAGAATATTCAAGTGCTATAGGAAGTCTTATGTATGCAATGCAATACACAAGACCTGATATAACATTTGCAGTTAGTAAATTGAGTAGATTTACTAGCAATTCAAATATAGAGCATTGGAAGGCTATTGAAAGAGTTCTTGGGTACCTTAAACAGACCAAAGATTATGGCCTACAATACTTAAAATTTCCTGTTATTTTAGAAGGATATACTAACGCAAGTTGGATATCGAGTTTAGGAGATAACAAATCTACTACTGGTTGGGTGTTTACCTTGGGAGGTGATGTTGTTTCTTGGAAAAATAAGAAATAAACATGTATAACTCACTCAACTATGGAATCTGAATTTGTTGCTCTAGTAGAAGCAGGAAAGGAGGTTGAATGGTTGAGGGACTTTCTATTAGAAATTCCATTGACTTCTAAGAGTATGAATTCAATTTCTATACTTTGTGATAGTCAAGCCACTTTAGCTCGTATATATAGTGAAATATACAATGGAAAGTCAAGACACATAAGTCTTAAACATGATTATGTGAGGAAATTAATCAAGAGTGGGATTATTTCCCTTACATTTGTGAAAACAAATGAGAATTTAGCTGATCCGTTCACTAAACCTCTTACAAGAGAAGTTGTAAGATCAACATCAAAATAGATGGGGCTGAAGCTCCTTGAATAAAAGATCCACCAATGATAGCAACCCTACTCAACATTATGAAATGAGTAATGAAGAGTTCAAAGGGTAAGAACAAGTTATTGACATGTGGAGTGGTTCAGCACTTTGCAATATTTTATTGGTCCCATCCAAAGATGTTAAAGTGCTAGTTGTCACCGAACGAGGGTTGAGTTAATTATACTCTTAATGAAGTTTAGTCAAGTTATGACAAGTATCTTAAAGAGTGACAAAGATACTATATAAACTTCACCTATATGAACTTAGAAGTGGTGCCACTTCGATTGAGAGTTGGAGTTTCTCTCATAAAAGTTCATGAACTTGGATGAGCCCAAGGCCATATTAGGGTTGAGTGAGAATTTATGAGGAATGCGAGAATATAGTATTTATATGTGTGGTATCACCGGTGTTGTCATTAGGAATAACAAATTTAAAGCTTTTATGCTATTTGGGATTTCGACTTCACTTTGTGATGCTTACACTAAGGTAATATTCAAATCGAAAGATATATTACTTTATTCATAAATATTATTTAATCATTTGGAGAATTTTTTTTATTTTCAATAAGTGGGGGATTGTTATACATTGTTCAAATTAAAAAAAAAATTTCTTTTGAAAGGAGTTATTTGAAAAGGTGTTTTTCTTTGTAATTATTTTGGTAGTTATTTTTTCAAAGGTTGTGTCTTTTGGAAAAATATCTATAAATAGATATGTAAGAGTAAATTATCATGGACAACTAATTTTGAGATTCTTCTTCTTTCTTGATAACTCTCCAAGTGATTAGACCTTCTCTAATTCCTCTTTGAAGATTCTTTATTATTTGCTCAATATAGATCTTCTATAGGCTTGTCATATCTACTAAAACTATTTGCATCAAACATATAGCAATCTTATCGAGAAGAGGGTACAAATATCATTTTTAGGAAAGTGTTTATACATGTTTCAAGCCTAAATATTTTTCCTACAGTGTTCTTGATCTTGTGTTTGTTATTGGTTTCCATCCCCTTCTTTTGTTGTGTTTTCCTACAGGTTTTTTGTTTTACCGAACCCTCAGAGTGAGAATTAAAAGAGATCTTTGATTTAACATAGTTAATAGATAGATTGAAAATCAAAATTTTATTTTTCAGTATATCCATTAGAGTTTTACATAATTTGGAATTGCCTCTTCAAGCTACAAGGAAATAATTAGCTATCATCTAGTGGAAAGTTTGAATTCTATGGACTTTGATTGTTATTAATCATTTCAACATGTATTGATCTATGAGAAGTGTACTAAGGTCTTATTACTTAAAAATATATAGATATGAAGATAGTAGGTGTCCTTGTATAATATCATAAAGGAAACTAGCCAGACACAAACCAATTAAAAAGATAGATAAGAGAAGGAGTACTATTAGAGAAAGTGTCCCATTAAAAGTAGGAGTCTTATTAGGGAAAGAGTCCTATTAGAATTAGGAGTCATACTGGAGAAGGAGTCCTAATTAGAAGGGAGTTGGTTAGATGTAGGAGTCTTGAGTAAGAGTCCTATTAGGAGTTGGGGTTTAGAAGTCCTATAAATAACCATATATTCACCCTCTTTTCATAATGAATAGATCATCTTTTTAAGTAGCCTTTGAGCAGCAACTAGGAGGAAGGAACCCCTATAGAGTTCCAAGGAGGTCGATCCCCTAAAGAGATCAACCCCAAGCTTAGAATCCGTAAGGGTTCTAACACTTGGTACTAGAGCAGTGTTCTTGGTATTTCGCGGCCCTTCCACAACCATCCACCAGCTCTCCACAACCGCCCAAAGCAATTCCCACAATTGCTTAGAAAATCATCGCTGAATTCTGCCGTCATCTTCACAACCGCAGATCATCCTTTGATCTTCCCGTGAATTGCAACATGTTCTAGTTATCTATCTTACTGCTGCTGCTGCAATTTAGTTATCCTTATTCAAAAAATCCAAAAAATTCATCCTATATTACTGCATAAACTTTTCGTCGCAAAGTTTTCATCTTTACAACGAAAGTTGCACTGTAGAATTTTAACCGCATAGCACTATTTTTTTGATCTTGCTACTATGTTTTTTCTATCCAAATCTCTACAAAAATTTTATGACGCTTTGACACTTCCTAATAGTGGTTTTCCCTTTGGTTTTGTCAAAAAAATTCTTAATATAAACCACTTAACTTTTACATCCAAACTGCTGCACTTTAGACCTAAAAATCTACTATAGTACCTCTCTGTGATCCTCAATTTTGCCAAACCTCTTGCTGTTGTTTCTTTCTACGAAATTTTTAACAGCATTACTTCTCACTTACCAATAGATTCTATTTAAGTTTTGCTTGAATCTCTATTGAAAATTTTTAAAAAAAATTGCATCTTTACTACTGAAATTTATTCAGCAAAAATTCTAGTGTTGCACCTTTGTCCTTTTTCTCCTCCGTAACCTGCCAAACCCTAGCCACCTTGCTGCCACCAACCAAGGCATCTTTAGGGCATCCATCTAGCCTTAAGATTCAGTCATCATAACCTAGTTTCATAACCCTAACAGCATCAAAAATCACAGCTCAAAACAGTAAACCATTACAGCTGAACCCTTATATCACCGATTTTTGTCCAAACCTTCCACCACCTCATGCCATTAACCAATCAACAGAAAAAAGACAAGAGCATCTCTGATCTACAAGCATACGCTATAGCTTCTCAAGACCCAATTGATGCCAAATTTGAAGCATGAAAATCTCGAATTGAATCATGGCTTGAATCACGCTTGGAAGACAAATTGCGTGCTTTGTTTGCAGAATTCAGAATTGGATAACCACCGAGTCCAATCAAATTGCAACAAGGAGAGAATTCAGAAAGGACCCCAGAGAAGTAGGGATAGCCCTCGGATATGCTTCAGTCACACATGAGGGTGGACTTCCCACGATGGGAAGAAGGAGACCCAACAGGGTGGATTTCGCGCGTTGAATGTTACTTTCGCTACTACCGAACGTCGGATAATGCTATGGTGGAGATTGCTGTCATCCACCTTGAAGGAGATGCTATTCAATGGTATAATTTCTGAAATATAATTATGGGGCTTCGACGTGGAATCAATTTAAGAATGCACTACTGAACCATTTCGGACCTACGAAGTATGAAAATATTGACGGTCAACTCACAAAGATTTGACAAACCTCTATGATTCAGGAGTACCAAACTAGATTTGAGAAGCTATCCTACCTTGCTCATGATTGGACTGACTGTCAATTGTTAGGAACATTCATCGAAGGACTCAAGCCAAAGATAAAATGGGAAGTTAAGACACGACAGCCCCGTACCTTGATGGCTGTGATTTCTTTTGCCCGAATACAAGAAGAACGACTCAGCCAAGATGCTAAGAGGATGAGAACCACTCCTAGAACCTCAGCATATAAACCCCCTTCTGCTCCCAGCCATCATTCGCTGTCAAAAAAATTGACAAGAGAAGAACTACATGACCGATCAGCAAAGGGTCTTCGTTGGCATTGCGATGAGTCGTGGAACCACGATCATCGCTACAAAAGGGGCCTCCTCCTACTGATTGAACCACTTGAAGACATGGAGGAGGAGATCCAAGAGCATGAGGAAGATGTCATAGATGAAGAATAACAACCAATTGATATTACGATGCATGCCTTTGCCGGTTACGCGAACCCGCAAACAATGAAAGTGGGAGGATTTCTAATGTAACGACCAATCATCGTTCTTATTGACATCGGGAGTACTAATAATTTTATGAACAGAAAGGTTACTATCCAGATGGCTTTACCTATTAAGAATTGCAGCAGGTTCGATGTTAAGGCCGTAGATGGACGAATTTTGAAGTGTGAACGTAGGTGCCTTTTGGTGAAACTATTTTTGTAGGACTAAGAGATAATTGCAGATTTTTTCCTCCTCCCTCTCGATGATTATGAGGCTATGCTTAGCATCGATTGGTTAATGACATTAGGTAATGTTTCCTGAAATTTTTTGAAATTAAGTATGAAATTTTACAGTAAGGGAAAATAGGTGATATTATACGGGAAACGTGGGGGTGGCGTAACGATGATTTGCACGCAATGAATGGAGAAAGTTTTGCACAAAGCATACAGTGGATTTTTAGTACAACTTGAGCAGCAATCTAAGGAGAGCCAACTGAATTTGAAGATCCAAACCTACTTCCCTTGCTTGTTGAATTTTTAAATATATTTGACGAACCACACAGCCTACCTCCTAACTACCGGCATGATCATCGTATACCAATTCTTCTAGGCAAACCTCCAGCAAATACTCAGCCATATCAATATCCACATCTCTAGAAAGATGAAATAGAAAGGATTGTAAAAGAGATACTTGAAACAGGAGTTATTCAGCCAAGTTGCAGCCCCTACTCTTTACCGGTGCTCCTCGTACGAAAGAAAGATGGAACATGGCAAATTGCATTGATTATTGAGCTCTCAACAGCATAACCATCAAGGACAAGTACCCTATTCTAGTAGTAGATGAATTGCTTAATGAATTAAAGGGAGCACGAGTCTTCACAAAGCTGGACCTTCGATTCGGGTATCATCAAATACGAGTGTGCGAAGAAGATATACCGAAAACTGTCTTTCGAATGCACAACGGCCACTACAAATTTCTGGTAATGCCCTTTGGTCTCACCAATGCTCCCTCCACCTTCCATAGCCTTATAAATGATATTTTTCAAATTTATCTTCATAAGTTTGTGCTGGTTTTCTTCGACGATATCCTTATTTACAACCCTTCTCTTGAAAGTCATATTCAGCACTTACAACTTATTTTAATAATTTTGTGAGAATATGTTCTTTTTGTCAAAAAAATAAAGTACAACTTTCTTCAACAAAAGGTGAAATTTCTTCGGTATATCATATCAGAGGAAGGGGTGGTAGTGGACCCCTCCAAAATTAAAGCAATGCAGAATTGGCCGACCCCGAGGAACATAAAATCGCTGCGCGGCTTTCTTGGTTTAACAGGTTACTACAGCAAGTTCGTGAAACTATGGAAAGATCTCTCATAGATCTGTAGGAATTCAGGGATATACGATCTCCCTAGGTATCTTCTTTTACACATGCAGTTTTGCGGATTTGTTTTTGACGCACCGATCTTCGCACGATGATGAAAACTTTCTACGAGAAATCTGGGGTTTTGTTTTTTGTTCTTCCGCTGCGCATGTGATGTCGCTCCCCTGAAGGATTTTCCAACATCAATACCTTGCCTTTGACGATACCCCTTAGCCACTAGCCTTGCTTTATAGGTCTCTACCTTTCCAAAGATTCTGACAAATGGAGACTAATCATTAATGTACCTGAAGCTTCTGTAAGCTTCTGTTTTGCCCTCTCTACAAGGTACTTTATGCAGTTCCTCTTCTAGTGCCCATCTTTGCTATAGTGGAAGCACTGACCTTTGTCCTTTGTTGGGTCTTTTTTAGCAACTTTTTTCTTACCCATTTTGCCCTTGCCCTTGCCCCTCTTAAGGGTCTTCTCAACCTTTCTTTTTTTTCTGGTCTCATCAGTGTAGAGAACCAGCTTCTCTTTCTTGATGGTGCTCTCTGCTTCTCTCAACATATTTAGGAGCACTGGGAGGGTCACCTCAAGTTTGTTCATATAAAAATTCATTATGAATTAAGAAAAGAAATCTAGTAGGGACTGAAGAACAAAATCCACACACAGGTTATCCTCTAGGACCATTCCTAGACCTGTGAGTTTCTCGATCCACTCAATCATCTTAAGGACATGGTTTTGAACCGGTGTCCCCTCAGTCATCCTGGCATGGAAAAGACTCTTTGATATCTCATATCACTTAGTTCTTCCCTGTTCCTCAAACAGTTTGCGGAATACAGGAGTATAGAATTAGCATCCATATTTTCATGCTGTCTCTGTAACTCAGTAGTCATAGAGGCCAACATATAATACTGAGCAAGATTGGATTCATCTAAGTACTTCACATAACGAGCGATCTTATCCTTGCTTGTCCCTTCGTTGGGCGTAGGGATCACTATATCAAGGACATATGCGATTTTCTCCATCGTGAGAATGATTCTCAGATTGCGAAGCCAATCCGTATAATTTGGACTAGTGAGGCGGTTGGCATCAAGTATGCCACGTAAAGGATTTGAAAAGTGATATTTTATGAAATTAAAGATGTAGTAGAAATAAATAATATGCAGACTTTGTAAAAATTAAATAGTTAAGATAAGGACTTCTATCTTAATGTACTTCCACTAATTTTTCGCGAGACACACAACACCCTTCGATATGTGAATCGGAGACCCCCGGTGGATCTCTAGTGGGGATTAGGATCCAATCGGTGTCTTAATATAACCTCGAGGGACTCGACCAATAACGTGAAGCCCGTAAACGTAGGCAACTCTTGCCAATTACAACTCCTTGTGATTCCCGTCCTGTTCGGCCTTCGAACCACCATGGCCTCGAGGGACTCGACCAGCCATGATGTTCGGTTAAGTCATCACCATCGTTACAAGATGAGTTTGATTTGGTGATATACTCTTGAGGGACTCGACCAAGCATACCATGTCCTCAGGTCACCGGTGACATCTCTATGTCATAGATAAGATAGCGAAATGCGATATAGGTGAGTCTCGAGGACTCGACTAACTCAACCTACACCGGAATCGGTTCCTAGCTATAACGATGGAATGCCATATGGGTCAATCTAATTACCTCACATTTATCGAATTAATATTATTAATGGAGAGGATTTTTGATTTGGTCTTCTAACATAATGTGTCACACACATATGTATTTAATATATATATCTACATCGCATGTAAATATATATATATATATATATATATATATATATATATATCTAGTAGGTGTATATCTAATCACACATCACATGAGCAATCACACCAGATGATCATGGACCACATCCTAATATGATCAGGCCTGAGCCAGTGAGCCCAATCACTCACATCAAGATCTATGTGTACTTCGGCGCATCTCTATGCCCTGTGATCATCCATCTCGCTTCATCGAATCCGTCGACATCTCAACGCATCTCCATGCGTCGGATCGTCTGTCTCGACCTCGTGAGTCATGCTACCGCTACGCCTTCTCATATAATTATAATAAAATTACAGGCATGCAAGCTCAACAATAAATAAGAAAAGAATACAGGCTCATAGGCCCCAATAATAATAATCACATATACACACATCACATCACAAGTCCATTATCATCTGTCCACATCATACATCATATGTATATATTATTTTATAGGACTACTAGACAAAAATAATAGTTAATTAAACTATTTAATTAACATATTTAATTTTTTGAAATCAGGGATATAAAGGGAATTTTTGAATTCCCAGGGGTATTTAGGTAATTCAACCAAAAAATATTTTGGTAATTTTGTCAAAGGGGATAGAATCTGAAATTTTTGAAATTTTGAGGGGTATTTTGGTAATTCTATCAAAAGGAGTAATATCTGGAATTTCTAAAATTTCGAGGGGCAAAACTATCTTTTGCCCTAAAACCCTAACTCCTCACCCCTAGCTACCTACGTTACAACTGCAGCCACTGCCACCTTCCCGGCGGTGGCCTCGTGGCGGCGGAGGAGGGCGCCAGGGTGGGCGCTTGTCATCCATGCGGCGGCGCCATCGCTTCCTACAGCGCAAAGACACGGTGCCTTGTGGCGCTATCCCTGCAGGCAGTGATTTTATCACTTTATTAGGTATTTTATCACTTTATCTTGCGTGTTGCATATATTGTGATGTCTTTGGATCTGTGCAATGGGAATCGGATCGTGATGAGATCACGATAATGAGACCGATTCACCTTTAAACACAGATCCTAAATTATCCTGGTCATAGGTTACTCGAGAAGGACATCGAGATAACCGGATAGACTGGTGTATTGTATACCCGTCCATATGATGGAAGTAGCTGGTCTCATAGCTACTCGTGTGGGGACACTAAGGGTATAGTGTAGGTGCTCATTGGGGAATGAGTTCACTGATTGATTCGCCTAGGGAATGTTGGATGGTTATTGATACCTCACGTCAGATAGTGATTCCGTAGTTCTAGTAGTGTATCTGGTCCTTAGACTTGAGACACTAAGGATGTCCTGTATGAGTACTCTACTCTTTGATACCGGACTTATAGGTTTGGAAAATTCCAGATCTAATACAACCGGTTATTAGGAGTGGTAGCCAACCTTACAAGGACTATTGAGTGTCAATAGAGGATCATCCGCTCTCGGTATCATGAGAGGAATATCCCATGTGTTCTTGCTCGAACAAATCCTTGGCCAAGGTTATTCGGATTGAGAGAGAAAGAGTTCTTCGGGAGAATTCGACAAGAGCAAGACTCGAGGAGAGACCGTATGAGCCTGACAGCACTGTGCCCGATATAGGGTCTCTGGGATATTGGATGGATGAGGGACTATAGATACATGGTAACTGAGAATAGATAGGTCCAAAGGATTTGATTCCCCTATATCGTTTGGGGGCCGCGGCGTAGTGACTTGGTATATCTACAGTTGATGAGTTGGGTGAATTATTATAGAGATAATAATTCACTAAGTCAGAAGGAGTTTTGACAAGTATGACTCATTGCCAGCTCGATATTGGGCCTAGAGGGTCACACACATATGGTAGGTGTTGCGACGAGTCGAGGTTCGGATATGAGATATCCGCTGAACCTCCTATCTTATTGGATATCCATTAAGCCCTTGAATTATTGGATCCTGAGATGAGATCCAATAATTGCTAATAAGAGATTATTGGGTAGAGACCCACTAATCTAAGAAACTTGGGTAATTGGATGGAGATCCAATACCCAATAGGGTAAAAGATCCATTAGGGTTTTCAGGGGGCCTCTATAAATAGGAGAGAACCAAAGCTCTATAGGCTAAGGGTTTTTTTTTTGCAGCCACCTCCTATTCTCCTCTCCCCAGAGAGAGGTGCATAGTTACAATCCCTGTCGTGTGGATACTGCTAGAGAGGAGGACGCTTGACCTCCTTCATCCTCTCCCACAGATCTACAGGAATTCAGGGATATATGATCTCCCTAGGTATCTTCTTTTACATGTGTAATTTTGCAGATTTGTTTTTGACGCACCAATCTTCACACGATAACGCAAACTTTTTATGAAAAATCTGGGATTTTGTTTAAATCCGTAATCAAATTTGGGTAACAAAATAATATGTTAAACTATAGTAGAAATTTTGTCAAACTTCATTCATGTATTATCTACCTTAAATTTATAACAAAATTATATGAATAAATTTTTGGTCCCCAACATGAAAATGACATGGTTAAAATAATAAATGTTATAAGGCTTATGCAATAAACTTAATTTATTTATAAAATAAAATTTTAAATATTTTACAATAAACATAAGCATCATAAAATATTGTTATTTAGATTATCAACTTATTTTTATAAATTTAATATGTGCATCTACATGAATAACTAAGTTTACTATATGTATATTAAAATATGTACATTCTATAATCAATTTCACAATCCTTATCTACTTTTCAAAAGAAGGACAAGGGTGTTATGACAAAATCAAATTCAAAATGTAAAACTTTATGAGAGTTTTTAAGATAAACTAATACAATACTTATTTTAATTTAGAGGAAAAATAAAATTTTGGCCTTTTACTTAATAATCCTATTGCAAGTAATTTAATGAGATTCTTTTGCGTAACATCTTTAATCAATCAATTCCTTATAAAAAAAATAAATCATATTTGGCTTAATAAAATAATCTTATAAGTCATATTTGGCTCAATGAAATAATCCTAATCTCCTAAAATCATGCTTTAGTTGTATTCCTATGTAATTCTCAAAATATACATCTCAAAACTAATTGGATCATCTAATATTCTAATCTTAGGATCCCATATTCCAATAGGTTCTCAAAATCATTGCTCTGATACCATTAAAATTGTCACATCCTAGAATTTATAAAATATAATAAATTATCATTTTATTATTCGTAATTCATAAAATACACTCTTTCTTAAATTCAAATCCTTGCCTTTACAATAGTAAATATTTTTATTAACAAGAAAAGATCACATCTTCTTAGTAGGGTCACAAGTCTCTTCCACCCAAGCTTCATATCTATTACAAAATTATAAATTATGCTGAAAATAAATATAAGATAAAAATATATCAACAACCGCACATGTTGGTAGGAATCTCAGAAAAATCATAAAAATAATCTAACATTAATGAAACAAACATCAATAATTTAATAAGAAATAATAATATATCAATTCATTATAAAACTTAAACATATGAAAAACAATGATAATTTCTTAAACAAAATCATGCATCAGTCACATGCAACACATATGAGATAATTGGATAACAAAGGCATACATCACACCCGATGGTGCACTCTCCCAGTAGCGGATGGAGAGGCATACTCCACGGGATGGATTCCTCTCAACAGCTGATGGAGATAATCCATATCGTACTCCTAACAATGGATGGAGTAGTATCCCTCACTCGCCTAAGTGGGGACACGTTCCTCCAAACAACGGATGGAGGAACCGTCTAACCATCATATCTGATAGTCCGCTATTCCCCGAAGGGAATCACCATACCTGCCCTCAGTAGGGATACATAAACATCCATGATCATTCATTTACATTCACTCATTCATTCACTCATTCATTTATAAGAAACTATGCTTTATGTATGATCTACTAGACTATGTCCATTGGTGGCTCTACACTATGATGGGCTCATAGCTCATTTCACAGGTTGCACTTCCAATATAAGCCATTAACCTAGTTATATCTACTATATGGTACAATCATATCAATCTCATAAACTTAAGAAAAGTAGTAAACCAATAATTATTTTTAAATGACATTTTCAAATAAACCTTTAAATTCATCAAATCATAAAAGCTTAAAAGCAACAATCTCTTAATAGTCTTCAATCAACCAAAACCCTAATTGGAATAGCTCAATTGACTTAAATCAAATTCAATCCAATTATTGCCTAATATAATCAATCTTAAATCCTTATAGGACTGGTGTGGAATCACCCTAGACTGGTCTAATTTAGATTTGATTGATTTTGATTTGATCAAGTAGATTTGAACTAGTCAAGTTAGTCTGGAATCATCCTAAACTGATCTTAACTAATCAAACATGTCTGATTTAGTCAAAAGAGCTCAAACCAATAAAGGAAGAGGAAATCCGACTATATCATATAGTGCTAGCCCAAAACTGAACCAACCCACCTGAGTCTTGGACGGGTCATATGTGCTATACATGTCTGTCCTAAGTAATAGGTTTAGTTGAGGTACAACGGGCTAGATAGAGGAGCGATGATGTATCTAACGCCAATCGCATCGCTGGGCAGACTTAATTCATGGACTAGGCTAAGCCTTACTCATAAATTGGGCTAAGCCTTATCACCGAACTAGGCCATGCTTGGCTCGCGAGTTGGGTCATGCTTGGATACATGATTTGAGGTTGTATTTGACCATATGGGATAGGTTATACCTAGCCGCATGAGTTGGCCTATGCCTAGCTACATGATTAGGTCGTACCTTGCCACATGGGCTGGGACGTACAAAGCCACATGGGCTGGATCATACCTAGCCATATGATTGAATCAAGTCTGGCCACATAGGTTAGATCATATCTTACCACATGGGCTGGCTCTTACCTGGCCACATGGGTTGGGTCATGCCTAGTCACATGGGTTAATTGTACCTAGCCACTTGGGTTGGTTCGTACATAAATATATGGGCTGAGTCGATCTAGTCTAGCAGATCAACTTAACTCAAGTCAGACCCCAATTAGAATCCTCTTATCAAATTATATTTCAAAAATATAAATTATCAAGAATAACTCAAATCCATGAATTAAAGAATTTAAATCCGTAATCTTAAATTTAAAACTAATTAAATCATAGGAATTCACACATAATTCTTAAAATTCAGAAATATCTAATTAAATAAATTAGATCCATTAATCTGAAAATAAGAATTTTAATAGTTAAATCAATATTAAAACTCACTTAAGCTTATGAGATTAATATAAATCAAATAATCATTTTAATATCATGAATCAATTATCATTATTTATTAATAATAAAATTTCAAAAATTCAAATATTGTTATACATCATAAAATTTATAACAATTCCAATATCAATATTTCAAAACATAAATCAAACTAAATAAAAAAGGAGAGGATTCTACCTCTCCTCGATTATCCTTTCTTCGAGATCATCTCCTCGGAAGTCCTCTCCTCGATCCTCTCATTGTCAGGCTTGGTGAGGAACGAGGGAAGAGGAGCCCCTTATATAGGAGAAGATGAGTTCTCCCTAAAAGATAAGTAATATTTAATTTTATATTAAATTTATTTTTTTATTTTACTTTCACACACAAAGATAGAAACATAATATTTATTTATAATGGTTCACACTTAAAATGGAATATATATACTATTTTCTTCCTGAAAATCCCATCACTTATTAGGATATAAATTAATTAATAATCTAATTGATTAGTAAGATTCTTGACTTATCAACGTGATTAAAGAAATCAAATTTAATTATTTCTTTAACCATAACACACAAATATGGAAGTTAATAATAAAATAAGAAATTATTTATCGTAATTAATTTATGTTAAGGGAGAAAACATTGATGATTACATTTCTCCCCCACTTAATAGAAATTTGGTCCCCAAATTTGATAAATATTTAAATTTTATTTTATAAATAAGTTAAGTTTATTGCATAAGCCTTATAACATTTATTATTTTGACCATGACATTTTCATTTTGGGGACCAAAAATTTATTAATATAATTTTGTTGTAAATTTAAGGTAGATAATACATGAATGAAGTTTGACAAAATTTCTACTATAGTTTGACATATTATTTTGTTACCCTTTGTTCTAGAATATTATTTTATCCATAATTATGAGTAAGATAAATAAAATATATTTGTTACTTATTGTGTAGTTTTAGGATTGATAATTAATTATCTTTTTTTTGTTGTTTTATCTTACATCGTTATGAATGCTTATAGTTAACATATCTAGTTTTACTAATTAAAAATTATACTAAGTTTTAGTTATTCTCTCGGTGGTAAAAGTTTTGATAATTTTAAGTGCAAAAATTTTATAGGATCTTTTAAAAATATAAATTAAGAAGTTTTTATCTTTATAATTTTTGTTATCATATATTATTCTTAAAATTGATATTAGATTTGACATATGTTAGGATGATTTATAGAGATTATTTTTTGACATTAATAAAATATGTACCTTTGTAGTTGAATAAATTTGATCATGCATTGATTGTATGAGTAATTAATTTGAATAGAATTTTGACTTAATATCAACTTAATTATTATATATCATTTAAGACAATGATAGAATCAAATGAGAATTAAATATAATGTTATTTTTTTGACATATATAACATATAAATCATTTGAAATTATAAAAGAATATATGTTGAATAGTTTGATAAATTTTTAACATTTCAATTGCTTTTGAGTTACACCTCAACTTATATTTTTGTCAACAATCAATTAACTTTTAAAACATAAAAATTTCATTTATTTATTCGATATAGAATTTGATATACTTGTTATGAGTAATCTAAAATCAAATTTATTCAATGAATTTCATTAATTTATCATATATTTTATGTAAAAAATATTTTAAAAAATATTTTAACTTAAAGTCTTTGAGTGGTATATTTAATCTAAATATTTTTCAAATTTGTCTTTTGACTTAGTATTTCAAGAGCTAACTATATTATTAATATTATTTTTAATCAAATCTGGGGACCAAATTTCTATTAAGTGGGGGAGAAATGTAATCACTGATGATTTCTCCCTTAACATAAATTAATTACTATAAATAATGTATTGATTTATTATTAACTTCCATGTTTGTGTATTATAGTTAAGGAAATAATTAAATTTGACTTCCTTAATCATATGGATAAGTTAGGAATCTTACTAATCAATTAGATTATTGATTGATTGATTTCCTAATAAGTGATATGATTTTTAGGAAGTAAATAGTATACATTCCATTTTTAAATGTGAACCATTATAAATGAATATTATGTTTTTATCTTTGTGTATGAAAGTAAAATAAAAATAAATTTAATATAAAATTAAATATTTACTTACCTTTTAGGCAGATCTTATTTTTTCCTATATAAGGGGACTCCTCTTCCCTTGTTTCTCACCAAGCATGATAATGGGAGGATTAAGGAGAGAACTTCTCGAGGAGAAAATCTCAAGGAAAGGATAACCGAGGAGAGGTAGGATCCTTTCTCAGTTTTATTTGGTTTGATTTATGTTTTAAAATATTGATATTGGAATTGTTATAAATTTTATGATGCATAACAATATTTGAATTTTCGAAATTTTTTTATTAATAAATAATGATAATTGATTCATGATATTAGAATGATTATTTGATTTATATTAGTCTATTAAGCTTAAGTGAGTTTTAATATTGATTTAACTATTAAAATTCTTATTTTTAGATTAATGGATCTAATTTATTTAATTAGATATTTCTATATTTTAAGAATTATGTGTGAATTCTTATGATTTAATTAGTTTTAAATTTAAGATTATGGATTTAAATTCTTTAATTCATGGATTTGAGTTATTCTTGATAATTTATATTTTTGAAATATAATTTGATAAGAGGATTCTAGTTGGGGTCTGACTTGAGTTAAATTGATCTGCTAGAGTAGATCGACTAAGCCAATATAGTTATGTATGACCCAACCCAGTGGCTAGGTATAATTAA
Source organism: Musa beccarii (assembly GCA_024322285.1). Lineage (NCBI taxonomy): Eukaryota > Viridiplantae > Streptophyta > Magnoliopsida > Zingiberales > Musaceae > Musa > Musa beccarii. The sequence continues at coordinate 6,326,802 of CM044396.1, read as the reverse complement.
CCCATGTGACTAGGCATGACCTAGCCCATGTGGCCAGGTAAGAGCCAGCTCATGTGGTAAGATATGATCTAACCCATGTGGCCAGGCTTGATTCAGTTATGTGGCTAGGTATGATCCAGTCCATGTGATTTTGTACGTCCCAGCCCATGTGGCAAGGTATGACCTAATCATATGGCTAGGCATAGGCCAACTCATGCGGCTAGGTATAACCTATTCTATATGGTCAGATATAACCCCAAATCATGTGTCTAAGCATGACCCAACTCGCGAGCCAAGCATGACCTAGTTCAATGGTGAGGCTTAGCCTAACTTATGAGTAAGGCTTAGCCTAGTCCATGAAGTTAAGCATGCCCAGCGATGCGATTGGCGTTAGATACATCATCACTCCTCTATCTAGCCTATTGTACCTCAACTTAACCTATTACTTAGGACAAGCATGTGTAGCACATATGACCCGTCCAAGACTCAGGTAGGTTGGTTTAGTTTTGGGCTAGCACTATATGATATAGTCTGATTTTCTCTTCCTTTATTGGTTTGAGCTCTTTTGACTAAATCAGACATGTTTGATCGGTTAAGATTAGTTTAGGGTGATTCCACACTAACTTGACTAGTTCAAATCTACTTGACCTAATCGAGATCAATCAAATCTAAATTAGACCAGTTTAAGGTGATTCCAAACCAGTTCTATAAGGATTTGAGGTTGATTCGATTAGGTCATAATTGGATTAAATTTGATTTAAGCTAATTGAGCTATTCTAATTAGGATTTTGGTTGATCGAAGACTATTAAGAGATTGCTATTTTTAAGCCTTTATGATTGGATGAATTTAAGGGTTTATTTGAAGATGTCATTTGAAAATGATAGTTGGTTTCATACTTTTCTTAAGTTTATGATATTGATATGATTGTACCATGTAGTATATGTAACTAGGCTAATGGTCTATATTGAAAGTACAACCTGTTAAAGGAGCTACGGGCCCATCACAGTGTAGAGCCACCAATGGACATAGTCTAGTATATCATATATAAAGCATGGTCTCTTGTAATATTTAATCATACTATTTCTTGGATGCATGTGTGAATGAATGAGTGAATATAAATGAATGATCATGGATGTTTATGTATCCCTGCCGAGGGCAGGTATGGCGACTCCCTTCGGGGATTAGCGGACCATCAAACGTGATGGTTAGACGGTTCCTCCATCCAATGTTGGGACGAACGTGTCCCCACTTAGGCGGGTGAGGGATACCACTCTATCCGTTGTTGGGAGTGCGATATGGATTATCTCCATCCGCTGTTGGGAGGAATCCATCCCATAGAATATGCCTCTCCATCTGCTGTTGGGAGAGTGCACCATCAGGTGTGATATACGCCTTTGTTATCCAATTATCTCGTATGTGTTGCATGTGACTGATGCATGATTTTGCTTAAGAAATTATTATTATTTTTTAGATGTTTAAGTTTTATAATGAATTGATATATTATTATTTCTTATTAAATTATTGACATTTGTTTCATGAATATTAGATTATTTTTATGATTTTTCTGAGGTTCCTACCAGCATGTGTGGTTGCTGATATATTTTTATCTTATATTTATTTTCAGCATAATCTATAATTTTACAATAGATATGAAGCTTGGGTAGAAGAGACTTGTGACCCTACCAAGAAAATGTGATCTTTTCTTGTTAATAAAAATATTTACTATTGTAAAGATAAAGATTTGAATTCAAGAAAGGAGTGTATTTTATGAATTACGAATAATAAAATGATGATTTATTATATTTTATAAATTCTGGGATGTGACAATATATGTTGAGACCCACCACGCTTCCGCTGCGTGGTAGTTCGATCGTGGGACATTTGGGGGAACTAAGATTAGCTTATATGGGCCTGATGAGTGTACTACTAATAATTTCAGCTTAAGCATTTTGACCAATGGTTGATATGCCATAACGAAGTTGATAGGCCAGTTAGCCCATCAGGCCGGGTTATGACTTTTGGTATCAGAGCGACCTAGTATTCGGGCATGGTGAGATAGGCTTGAGTAGGAAAGGGCTACTTGTGGATGAAGTCAGAGAACTCATCATAGCGTGGAGCCACCACTAGACTATGCCTCACATGCACCATGCTAGGGTCTGATCTGGGCCTTGACAAGGACGTCAAGTCGTTTAAGTGGGAGAGATTGTAACACCCCTAGTTAGTCCAATAGTCACACATCGGAAGTCGGTGGGACTAAGATTGACTTATATGGGCCCGATGAGTGTACTATTAATAACTTCAGCTTAAGCATTTTGGCTAATGGTTGATAGACTAAAACGAAGTTGATAGGCTAGCCTACCAGGCCAGGTCATGACAAAAGTAGTTTGTTCTTGATTATCAACTTATTTAATAAAAGTTTTATCTTGGTAGATAGAGTCGTAACCAAAAGATTGAATAGGATATTACTAAGTAATGAGACCCAAGAGCTATTGCTTTTCTTAGGAATGAAAACAAGGACTGATTTACCTCAATTTTATCTAAGCATACAATCTTTTTGAAATCCATTGATTGTGTTAGAAATATTTTGAGTTTATTAAAGAGTTATATATATAAGTTGACAATTGGGTTCATCGGTTGAATTATTAGTAAAATATTTTACAATCTTAATTTCTAAGATGAGATTAGTCCTCAAATAAAAAATTATTTTTGTGCACTAACAAGTATGATGTTTTTGTTCTCTAAAATAATATAAATATCTCTCTTTTGTTGGGGAAAAAAAATATTGGATACTTATTTCATTATTAAATTGAATGACAAGTATGACATAAGATTTTCTAGAATTACCTTGATGATAAAAAGATAAAAAAAAGATTTGTTGTATAAATTAAAATTTATTTTTTTCATAATAAATCCTGAACTATTCTTAAGATTATGTTATCATAGTTCAACTTTCCATTCTTCATTTCACAGGAGTAAAAGGTATTTTTAGTGGTGCGGAGAAAAAAAAGCATGAGATGATATTTTTATTCAAGCAATAACATGAAGTGAAACAACTATAGTAAGTGATTGTTAGGATCGAAATCGGCTCTAAGAGAGTAGGGTGTGTGTGAATTAGTGCTTATGTAAAAACATTGATAATTTGAAAACTTTATTTGATAAAATTGTATCAGAAATGCATTTGAACTTAGAGAAAGTGTGAAGTGGATTGAGTAGCCAAATTAGTAAGCAATATTAATAAAGAGGCTAAGAAGAGAAGGCATACCAATTTTATAGTGGTTTGGTCATTATGACCTATGTCCACTCTCGATTCCTCCTTCGTTGAGGTCATCGACTTCCACTATTGATATTCTTTAAATGGGTGAAGATCAACTACTTTCTTACAGCTTTATTATCCTTTTTATAAGTTTAGGAGATAACTTTTATAGTTCTTTTAGCCCTCCCTTAAGCAGAAATTATACTTAAAGAAGAGGAGAGGAACTATCAAGGAATTACAACCGCTTGACCTATTTTTTGGTCACTAAATGGGCATTCCTCTTGGCCCAAAATAGGCTCAACTCTAGCTCAATTAGTCCCTAATTAAGTTGGCCTAATTACTTTCAAAACTAACTCAATTACAACCTAAACTACTTCAATTTGAGAGGTTTCAATTTGATTTAAACTTGGAGCCAAAAAATCATCCCATCTCTGGTTAGAACACACAAGTACACTGAACCTAAAAGTAGGAAACTCTATTAAAATCCTTTCTCTCCTCTAGTCTTCACTTTATTCAAAGAGAGGAGTGTTTAAGTGCTTGTAAGGGTTACCTCCTAAGCCCGTCAAAGGAGAGTGTTGTAAGGGAGTTGATCCTCACGCGTTGGAAGGAGGATAGCTAGTGGAAAAGCCGATGATCTCAAGAGAAGAGGAATCGGGAGTGGACGTAGGTCGTATGACCGAACCACTATAAAATCAATTTGCGTTTACTTATTGTTCTTTATATTTCTACAAACCTGCTTATTTTACTTACTCCGTTTCCTCCTCACTTTCTTATGAATCATTTTAAGTTTATACACAATCGAAATCGGATTTCATCAAAACGAAGTTTTCAACATATGAAGTTTCGGAATTTGTTTAAATCATCAAAATTTATTATCTTTAACCGTTGTTCACCCCCCCTCTTAGTGTCGCTCTCGATCCCAACACTTTCTAGCTTGAGTGAGAGTGTCTTTGAATCATATTGAATCCTTTAAAAAGCTTTATTAATATGATTGACTTGACAATTGTCAATAAGATATTTTTTTAGTAATAAAAGATCCTATTTGCATAAAATGGTTGAGGTCCTCATATATTTTTTAGTTTATCGAACCCTCATAATAAGAATTAAAAAAGATCTCTGATTTAATCACTTCAATATGCATTGATCTATGAGAAGTTTACTAAGGTCTTATTACTTAATAATATATAAATACGAAGATCGTGGGTGTCCATATAATATCACGGAAACAGTCCATGCACAAACCAATTAAAAAAATAGATAAATGCTGATTAATTGATGTAAGTTGAGATCTTATTTTCAAATTTTATCTAAGTCAAGTATATCATGCAGGCAATAATCTCTATCATAACTCCCCTAGAGACTATCATAAATCTTTATTAAGTCAAGTTTTTTTTTCTTAAATAAGGAGATTTTTAACATTTTGATTTAGCCATATAGTGAAAAAGTTTATTAGCTTGAAGAATGTTGTCATGTATATTCGTACCTAGGACAAAAGAAATTTGTTCTTATTTACCAACATATTTATTTTTATTGAAGTCAGCCAAGAGTTTGTATAGGATATAATAGAGATTAATGGAATGAAATTCATCATACCAAGAGCTAATCATTTTTTTGAAGGAACGAAAATAATGACAACTTTACCTCATTTTGACTTAAGCTTACCATCTTTATGAAATCTATCAAATGCATCAAGGATGTTCATATTGATATTTTCTCTACAACCTAGAAAGAATTTAATAGTGAATCCATCGAGTCTAAGTTTTTGTTTTTTTTATTTTTTAAATGCCAAAATTTCATAGATAGAGAATGATGAGTGTGTATTAATCCATATTCAATTAATTCAAAAATCATTTTGACTCGATTATTAATAATTTTACTCAAACAAAAGATTAATCTTTTCAACTCATCAATTGAGTTATTATTCATCGTAAAGATTTAGGATTCATCAATAATAAGAATCTTTTAAAATAGGACCAAGAAAGCATGGAAGCTTTTAGTGTAAGCATAGATGCCATGAATCCATTGCTAAAAAATATTGTGTGTAACATTATGCATATTTAGAAAGTGGCGAATGGATTTGCCAACTAGTTGACCAATTTTGCAAGGAGTAATACATTTACATAACATAATTTTGGAGTAATATATTTATGATTCTTTTTGAAGGAAAGGTGAGTAGGGAATTAAGGGAGATAATTATCATCAATTGCCCACCTTACAATTAAGTAGGTGTAAAATTTTTTCCTATATGCTTCTTTTCTTTCCATACAGTTTATAATACTCAAAAGATTTTTTATCCCTCACCTTTAGAGCGATCAATTCTTTGTCATGACTTTTTATTGTATAGCTTTTGATTAAGGTATCTTAAATCATGTGAACATTTTTTTTACATTGGACAACTTTCTATCAGGGGAAAAAAAATAATTATCACAATCAACAATATCTCTGGCAACATACCACGATATTTCCATTCTAGAAATATATTTTAGTACATAAAAAAAAGTCTAATTGCTTAACTCCATCATACATGATACAATAAAAAAAATTCTTTCATACTAGATATTGGGAGAAGTCTTGTGCATTGAGTTCGTCCATTTTACCGATTATATAATCAAAATATATACGTTGATTAATGTTATATATTTTATAAAAATTAAAGCTCAGGACATGGAAAGGTTGGATGTTAGTGCCGTTAAGGTGGTGAGCAATAAAACCAAAACAAATAGTCATCATTGCTTGTGTGAAGAAGAGTTGGAGCCTCTTCGATCCTTTCTAATGTTTGGAAGTTGAGGGGTCGGGACCAACTTGCTAGCTAATGCAGGAGATATTTCAGACAAATCATACTGCCTGTGATCCTGATTGCTTTGACCTGCCAATATCATACAAACCATGACCACAATCTCCACACTCTACTGCTTAATTCTCTTGAAATAAGTCATTGATTTCTTCCTCCTTCCAAATCTTATGTTGGTTACTTTGTGCTTTGTTTGTCATACCATCATCTGAGTAGAGGGCTTTTTAGTGTAATTAGGAAACATACCTACATGGCTATAACAAATGTGATGATGATCACTGGAAATATTGGATTGTATTAGGAATATTTTGAGTTTATTAAAGAATTATATATATAAGCCGACAATTGAGTTCACCAGTTGGACCATCAGTAAAAAGTTTTGCAAGCTTAATTTATGAGGGAAGGTTAGTCCTCAAATATAAAGTTCTTTTTGGGCACTAACAAGCAAAAGATAAGATATTTTTGTTCTCTAAAGTAATGAAAATATCTCTCCATTTTTGAAAAACAACATTAGACAACTCTTTAATTACTAAATTGAAAGACAACTAACATTACCTTGATGATAAAAAATGAAAAATTGATTTGTGGTATAAATTATTTTTTAATTTTTTCATAATAAACCTTGAATCGCCCTTAAGATTATGCTATCATTGTTCGGCTTTTCATTCTTCATTGTGTAGGGCTAAAAGGCACCTTTTAGTGGCACCGCATTTGATATGTTATTGAACACAATAAACAAAACAAATAACACATAGCTTAGAGGCGAAGAAGAGAAGGTGGAGATGGGATTTTTATTCAAACAACAACATGAAGTAAAACAACAATAACAGGTGGTCACTATGGGTTATGCAGTGCTGCGGAAACACAATTAATTTGACAAAGCCTCCATGTTCGATAACATTTATTGTCATATTGACAACACATGCAATCAATATCGCCACATTTGAATTTCAAGCATGGAATTACCACAATTTTATTTTCCTCTTCCATCTTTTCGATATCCCGACCTTTAATTTTAAGACAACAAAAAGCAAAACCAAATTAGTAGATAAAAAAATTTTATTTACCTTTTTCATTAAGAAGAGATTAGCAAGTATTGTCATTGATCCACTTTTAAATTATATATACTTCGTTTGACTAAAGGAACATGTTAAGACCACTTACCCACTAGTTCAATTTGAATTTAATTAAAATAAAAATGTAGGAGTCTCCAATAATAATTGACACAGTGATGCTTACCATGGCTAAGAGTATAAAGACATCCAAGGATAGCTAGCATGATAACCAAGCGTGCGGCTGCCATCTTGAGTGAATGATGCTTAAAGATTCGAAATGAGCCTTTTTATATAGAATTTTTGAATGTTTAAATATAGTATGAAATAAACTTGTGATGTAGTAAAAAATTATTGAAATAGAAATCACAACAATTCATCCACCTTTTATAGTAATTCTAAAATATAGGGTTGCTATATTAAGCAATCCATTGTACCACATATCAGAATAAGATTGTTGTGGTTCAAGCTGTAAAATCCTTATTCTATTGATGTTGTAAGCCACACACCTTTCGTTCTTTTGTTGCCCCCCAACACAACGCGAACCAGAACAAATATACTAGTAATTAGAGACAATTATCTACAGTGCTCTCAATTCATGATAGTTCTAGGCTTTCTCATATAAGTAAAATATGTTTGATCAATTTTATCCTATTCACTTTCCATATTCACTCTCTAAATATTATGTAATGTCTAAAATGATTACTAATACTATCAAGAGAAGTACGTTATTGGAAGAAACATAGATAAGATATGCAATACGACAATGACAGCTCGGGATACTATTATTATATTTAAATAGAAAAAGGTGACATTAGTAATTTACTTCAGAATTTTATTTGATATTTTATAATCCATGAGATGGTGAGAGGGGTTAGATTTGATGACTAAATAAATTATATTTTATGAGAATGTAATAAGACAGTTAATTCTATAGAGCATCGAATAATTTGTTTTAGAGTTATTGATTGAGTTAATCATGATATCCTTCCTAGCTTGAGTGAGAGTGCCTTTGAACTAATCTTGAATCCTTTTTAAGAGCTTTGTCAATATGATTGACTTGACAATTGTCAACGAGATGTCTTTTAGTAATAAAAGATCATATTTACTTACAGAAATGGCTGAGATTCTTACAGATTTTGTTATAAATTGTTTAAATTAAAAAAAAGTTTTCTTTTGAAAGAAGTTATTTGGAAAGGTGTTTTTCTTTGTAGTTATTTTGGTAGTTAATTTTTCAAAGATTATGTCTTTTAGAAAAATATCTATAAATAGATATGTAAGAGTAAATTATCATGGATAACTATTTTTGAGATTCTTCTTCTTTCTTGATAACTCTTTAAGTGATTAGACCTTCTCCAATTTTTCTTTGAAGATTCTTTATTGTCTACTCAATACAGATCTTCTATAGGCTTGTCATATCCACTAAAATTATTTGTATCAAACCCATAGCAATCTTGTCGAGAAGTGGGTGCATATATCGTTTTTAGGAAAATGTTTATATATGTTTCAAGCCTAAATATTTTTCCTACAGTGTTCTTGATCTTGTGTTTGTTATTGGTTTCCATCCCCTTCTTTTGTTGTGTTTTCCTATAATCTAAAAATGATATTTGAGTTCATCATGGAGGCCACGAATACCATCAAATTGTTGAATCAAGATTTTGTTCGTTTGGATCGCTTTGATGGAACAAACTTCATCCGTTGGCAAGACAAGATGAAGTTCATGTTGATTGCTTTGAAGATTTTCTATGCGCTTGATTCAAATCTTCAACCAATTCCTGTTATAACTGACAATGACACTGATGAAGTCAAGGCTGAACGAAAGAAGAGAAATGAAGATGAAGTTATGTGTAGAGGACACATTCTCAATACTCTTTCAGATCGACTTTATGATCTTTATACTGTGGAACCATCTGCAAAAGCAATTTGGAATGCCTTAGAATTCAAGTATCAAGCCGAAGAGGAAAGTACAAAGAAATTTTTAATTTCTAAATATTTTGATTACAAGTTTGTGGATGACAAGCCAATCTTGGCATAAGTGCATAAGTTGTAGGTCATTGTTAATCAATTGAAGGCTGAAAAAATCGAACTTCCTGAATCTTTCCAAGTAGGGGCTATTATAGCCAAGTTGCCTTTATCTTGGAAAGGGTATAGGAAGAAGATTTTATATGACTCCAAGGATATCACCTTAGAGCAAATTTAAAAACATCTTCGAATCGAGGAGGAATCGAGGATGAGAGATAAGAGTGAAAACTCTTTTAATAATGTAAAAGCAAATGTTGTGAAGCAGCCTAAGAATTCCAACAAAGGCAAGTAAAACAAGGAGAATCATCTTGACCCTAAAAGGGATCAAGGAAAATTTAAGAAGCCAAAGAGTAGAGGCTGTTTTGTTTGTGAAAAACCTAGTCATTTTGCAAGAGATTGCAGATTTAAGAAAGGCCAAAAACCGAAAGTCAACTCCGTTGAGGGAGATGATAGTATAATCGCTACGGTGAGTGAAGTGAATACCATATTTGGCAAGGTTTTTGGTTGGTGGTATGATACATGTGCTACCGTCCATGTTTGCTATGATAAGACACTCTTTAAGACTTATAAAGAAATCACAGATGGGTAAGAAATTCAAATGGGAAATGAAGTTCGTTCTAAGGTGATTGGCAAGGGAAATGTGGAACTCATTTTCACTTCGGGTAAAAAAGTCACTCTTACGAATGTTCTTTATATACCAGATATGAGTAGAAATTTAGTGAGTGAGAATCTTCTTGGCAAACTTGGAATTAAATCTATATTTGAATCCGAGAAGTTAATTCTATCTCATAATAGGTCTTTTGTTGGAAAAGGCTATTCCACTGAGGGAATGGTATAATTCCCTTACTTTTATGAATAGTCTTTTCCAACAACAATATGCCATGTTAACATGTTAATAATTATGACATGTTAACAAGAGGCGGCAATAGATATTTCATTACTTTTATAGATGATATGTCTAGGTTCATATATATGTCATAATTATTAACATATTAACATGGCATATTGCAAGAATAATGATCCTCAAAGGATAAAATTAGGACCAAGAGGAATCAAATGTACATTTGTAGGCTATGCCTCAAACAGTAAAGCTTATAGGCCTCTTAATTTGGAGTCTAATATCATAATAGAATCTAGAGATGTGGAGTTCTTTGAACACTTATTGACTTCAAATAATAATGTTCATCCTCCAACTAGTGAAGAGTCACTAGTGGAAACATCTCAAAAGGTTGGTGAGCAACCTAATATTCCTTTGATTGGACATAAATCAAATTCACAAATTGGAGAGCAATCTCATGAATTAAGGAGAAGCACTCGTGTACAGAAAGCAAAAACATTAGGATCAAATGAGATTGATTCTCAAAGTATTTCTTTTCACCTTGTGGAAGGAACTACTGAGAGTCTTAAAAACAATTCCTCTTGTTTTACAAGTGGAAGATGATCCTAAAACGTTTAAAGAAGTTATGGCCTCTCGTGATGCTACTTTCTGGAAAGATGCTATTAATGATGAGATGGATTCTATTATGTCAAACCACACTTAGGAACTTGTCGATTTATCTTCTACCTCTAAACCTATTGGTTGTAAATGGGTATTTCATAGAAAGTATCATGCAGATGGTACTCTCCAAACATTCAAAGCAAGATTAGTTGCTAAAGGATTTTGACAAAAGGAAAGAATAGATTATTTTGACACATATGCTCTTGTGGCTAGGATCATATCTATTAGAATTATTTTTGCTTTAGCATCAATTTTTGATCTTTATGTTCATCAAATGGATGTCAAAACGATATTTCTAACTGGAGACCTCGATGAGGAGGTATATATAGAACAACCCGAAGGTTTTGTTCTATCAAGAAATGAACATAAAGTCTGTAAACTTATTAAATCATTATATGGTTTAAAACAGGCTCCAAAACAGTGGCATGAGAAATTTGATGCAATAATTCTTTCTAATGGATTTGTTCACAAAGTTACAGATAAATGTGTTTATCTCAAAACTTGTGATGACTATATGGTGATAGTTTGCCTTTATGTTGATGACATGCTAATAGTGAGCAATAAGATGAAAGGTATTATAGAAACAAGGAGGTTTCTATCTTCAACATTTAAGATGAAAGATCTTGGGCAAGTTGATACCATACTAGGTATCAAGATAAAAAGAAATAGTGGAGGATATGCTTTGAGTCAAACTCATTATATAGAGAAAGTACTAGAGAAATTCAGTCACTTAAGAATTAAAGAAGCAAATATTCCGTTTGACCCAAGTATTAAATTAGTCAAAAATATTGGAAGAACAGTTGCTCAAATAGAATATTCAAGTGCTATAGGAAGTCTTGTGTATGCAATGCAATGCACAAGACCTGATATAACATTTGTAGTTAGTAAATTGAGTAGATTTACTAGCAATCCAAATATAGAGCATTGGAAGGCTATTGAAAGAGTTCTTGGGTACCTTAAATAGACCAAAGATTATGGCTTACAATACTTAAAATTTCCTGTTATTTTAGAAGGATATACTGACGCAAGTTGGATATCGAGTTTAGGAGATAACAAATCTACTACTGGTTGGGTGTTTACCTTGGGAGGTGGTGCTGTTTCTTGGAAAAGCAAGAAACAAACATGTATAACTCACTCAACTATGGAATCAGAATTTGTTGCTCTAGCAGAAGCAGGAAAGGAGGCTGAATGGTTGAGGGACTTTCTATTAGAAATTCCATTGACTTCTAAGAGTATGAATTCAATTTCTATACTTTGTGATAGTCAAGCCACTTTAGCTCGTGCATATAGTGAAATATACAATGGAAAGTCAAGACACATAAGTCTTAGACATGATTATGTGAGGAAATTAATCAAGAGTGGGATTATTTCCCTTACATTTGTGAAAACAAATGAGAATTTAGCTGATCCGTTCACTAAACCTCTTACAAGAGAAGTTGTAAGATCAACATCAAAATGGATGGGGCTGAAGCTCCTTGAATAAAAGATCCACCAATGATAGCAACCCTACTCAACATTATGAAATGAGTAATGAAGAGTTCAAAGGGTAAGAACAAGTTATTGACATGTGGAGTGGTTCAGCACTTTGTAATATTTTATTGGTCCCATCCAAAGATGTTAAAGTACTGGTTGTCATCGAACGAGGGTTGAGTTAATTATACTCTTAATGAAGTTTAGTCAAGTTATGATAAGTATCTTAAAGAGTGACAAAGATACTATATAAACTTCACCTATATGAACTTAGAAGTGGTGCCACTTCGATTGAGAGTTGGAGTTTCTCTCATAAAAGTTCATGAACTTGGATGAGCCCAAGGCCATATTAGGGTTGAGCGAGAATTTATGAGGAATACGAGAATATAGTATTTATGTGTGTGGTATCACCGGTGTTGTCATTAGGAATAACAAATTTAAAGCTTTTATGCTATTTGGGATTTCGACTTCACTTTGTGATGCTTACACTAAGGTAATATTCAAATCGAAAGATATATTACTTTATTCATAAATATTATTTAATCATTTGGAGAATTTTTTTTATTTTCAACAAGTGGGGGATTGTTATAAATTGTTCAAATTAAAAAAAAAAGTTTTCTTTTGAAAGGAGTTATTTGAAAAGGTGTTTTTCTTTGTAATTATTTTGGTAGTTATTTTTTCAAAGGTCGTATCTTTTGGAAAAATATCTATAAATAGATATGTAAGAGTAAATTATCATGGACAACTATTTTTAAGATTCTTCTTCTTTCTTGATAACTCTCCAAGTGATTAGACATTCTCCAATTCCTCTTTGAAGATTCTTTATTGTTTGCTCAATACAGATCTTCTATAGGCTTGTCATATCCACTAAAACTATTTGCATCAAACATATAGCAATCTTGTCGAGAAGAGGGTACAAATATCGTTTTTAGAAAAGTGTTTATACATGTTTCAAACCTAAATATTTTTCCTACAGTGTTCTTGATCTTGTGTTTGTTATTGGTTTCCATCCCCTTCTTTTGTTGTGTTTTCCTACAGGTTTTTTGTTTTACCAAACCCTCAGAGTGAGAATTAAAAGAGATCTTTGATTTAACATAGTTAATAGATAGATTGAAAATCAAAATTTTATTTTTCAGAATATCCATTAGAGTTTTACATAATTTGGAATTGCCTCTTCAAGCTACAAGGAAATAATTAGCTATAATCTAGTGGAAAGTTTGAATTCTATGGACTTTGATTGTTATTAATCATTTCAACATGTATTGATCTATGAGAAGTGTACTAAGGTCTTATTACTTAAAAATATATAGATACGAAGATAGTAGGTGTCCTTGTATAATATCACAAAGGAAACTAGCCAGACACAAACCAATTAAAAAGATAGATAAATGTTAGTGAATTAATACAAGTTGAGATCATATTTTCAAATTTTATCTAAGTCAAGTATATCATGTAAGTAAGAACCCCTATCATGACTCCCCTAGAGACTTTATCATAAACCTTAGCTAAGTCATTTTTTATTAGAATAAAGAGATTCTTACATTTAGATCAAGTCATATAGCGAAAAAATTTATTAGCTTGAAGAATATTGTCATGTATATTTGGGACAAAAGAAGTTTGTTCTTCTCTACCAACTTATTTAATAAAGATTTTATTCTAAGTCTTAGCCAAGAGTTGGTATAGGGTATGATAGAGAGTCATGGAACAAAATTCATCGTACCAAGAGCTAATCGTTTTTTTTAAATAATGAAAACAAGGACAAATTTACCTCGTATTTGATATAAGCTTAACATTTTATAAAATCCATTAAATATATCGAGAATGTCCATATTGATGTTTTCCCTGCAATCCTGAAAGAATTTAATAGTGAATCCATCGAGTCTAGGCTTTTCCATTTTTCTATTTTTTTTAAAACTACTAAAATTCCGTAGTTAGAGAATGGTGAATGTGTATCAATCCATATTCAATTAATTTAAAAATAATTTTGACTCAATTATCTATAATTTTACTCAAACAAAAGATTAGTCTTTTCAACACATCAATTGAGTAATTATTCATCATGAAGATTTAGGATTCATTAATAATAAGAATCTTTAAAAATAGAACCATGAAAACATGAAAGCTTTTTAGTGTAAGTATAGATATGACGAATTCATTGCTAAAAAATATTGAGTATAACATTATGCATATTTACAAAGTGGTGAATGGATTTGCCAACTAGTTGACCAATTTTGCAAGGAGTAATACATCTACACAACATAATTTTGGAGAAATATATTTATTTCTTTTCAAAGAAAAGGTGAGTAGATAATTAAGGGAGCTAATTATCGTTAATTGTCCAACTTACATTAAGTAGGCGTAGAAATTTTTTTCTATATGCTTCTTTTCTTTACATACATTTTATAATACTTATAGATTTTTTTATCCCTCACCTTTAGAGCAATCAATTCATTGTCATGACGTTTTATTGTATTAGGTTTTGGTTATGATATCTTAAATCATGCATTAGACAACTTTCTATTAGAGGGGAAAAAAAATATAATTATTAGAACCAACAATATATGTAGCAACATACCACTATATTTCCATTATGAAAATATATTTTAATATATAAAAATTATCTAATTGTTAAATTCTGCTATACATGATACAATAAAAAATTATCTTTCATAACCAATATTGGGAGAAGCCTTATGCATTGAGTTCATCCATTTTACAAGTTATATAATCAAAATCTATAAGTAGATTAATGATGTATGTTGTATAAAAATTAAAGCCCAGGGTATAGAAAGGTTGGATGTTAGTGTCATAAAGGTGACGTGCACGGAAAACAAAACAAATAGTCATCATTCCTTGTGTTAAGAAGAGTTGGAGACTCTTTGATCCCATTTATGTTGTGAAGTTGAGGAGTATGACCAATTTGCTAGTCGATGTCGGAGATCTTTCAAGTAAATCATGTTGTCTATGATCTTGATTGTTTTTACTAACCAATATCATACAAACTATGATCACAATCGTATAGCGGAATTAGTGCAAAGAAATTAGTGCAGCGAATAAAGATGATAAATTTCGACGATTTAAAATAAGTTTGAAAACTTTGTACGATTCAAAGTAATGTTTCAATTAACAGCATTTCGATTGGGTTTAACTTGAACACATATGTAAGATGATGAAGTAGAAGTGAAGTAAAGTAAAGGCTTGCAGCAATGTAGATGACAATAAGAATATGCAAACATGATTTTATAGTGGTTCGATCATACGACCTACGTCCACTCCTGATTCCTCTTCTCTTGAGGCCACTAGCTTTCCACTAGCTATCCTCCTTTCAACGAGCAAGGATTGACTCTCTTTTATAGCACTCTCCTTTTGATGGGCTTAGGAGGTAACCCTTACAAAGCCTCTCACCCCTCTCTTGAACTTTTCCAACACTTGGAATTTGAGGGGAGGATTTCTCTCAAGTTTACAACAAAATTTTTCCTTTATTTTGTTCTAAGTTGCGTGTATTTCAACCATGGATGAGAGGTGTATTTATAGACCCCAAGAGGATTCAAATTTGAAGCCCAAATTTGAATCACCTAAGATTTCAAAGGTACTGACAGTACTACTGCCAGTGTTGGGCGGTACCACCGCCTAGGCTTTTTGCCTTTGTTAATGTACTAGGTGGTACCACCTCCTAGCTGATGGGAGAAAATAAAAGGATAGGTAACAAACAATAACTTTTGTCTATGAACAAATACTAGTAGGCCGTAACACAACGGAATTAAATAGAAATCACAATCAAATAGAACACCAAGATTTACGTGGAAAACCCCTTCAACGTGAAGGGTAAAAACCACGGGGCAAACCAGAGAAAATCCACTATAGAAATAATGAATGTACAATTCTCGAATCTCTTGCCCAAAACCCAAGCAACAATCACAAGAGAATAACTGGGATACAAGGATCACGTCACTGTGCATAATATTCAAAACCTCGCTCAAGCAATCACAGAAAAACTCACTGTAGATCTGATCTAACCTGAGATGAGAAACTGTTTGGATGAGTGAGAACAATTTTTGAGTTTTCCTTGTCTTCTTCCCTTTCTTTTTCTCTTGTTTTTCTACCCTTTTCTCCTCTCTTTGAATCCCTAATGTTGCTGCAAATTTCTGCCCCTTACTGCGATGTTAATCTCCTAATTTCGTAGCCACCGTAGCCCCTATATATAATTAGAGATTAGGTGAATTAGGGTTTAAGGTTAATAAAGAGGAGGGCTATGGGCTGCTAAAGCCCATATGGGCTGAACTGGGCTCTCAGCCCAATAACCTCCCCCTTCAGCCCATAAGAGAGGCTATCCCATGACTCAATGTAAATCCATGCCGATCAACTGTCGGCACATCTCCTGTCTCTCTTTTGGTAAAGTCTTTGTTAACATATCTGCTCCATTATCATCTGTACGAATTTTCTGAAGTTGCAACTGCTTCTCTTCAAGTACATTTCGAATCTAGTGATATCTGATATCTATATGTTTTGACTTAGAATGAAAAACTAGGTTCTTACATAAATGGATGGCACTCTGGCTGTCACAATACACCACATAATTTTTCTGTTTCAGCCCTAATTCTTGTAAGAATTCTTTCATCCATAATATTTCTTTACAAACCTCTGTAGTAGCAATATATTCTGCCTCTGTGGTGGAGAGAGCAATACACCTTTGTAATCTGGATTGCCATGACACAGCTCCCCCTGCAAAAGTAAGTACAAAACCTGATGTAGATTTCCTTGTATCAATATCTCTGGCCATATCTGCATCTGTGTAACTCACTAACACAGGTGGTCCACCTCCAATGCTTAAACAAACCTTAGAGCTTCCTCTGAGATATCTCAATATCCACTTCACTGTTGCCCAGTGCTCTTTGCTTGGATTTGCAAGAAATCTGCTAGTAACACCCACTGCATATGCGATGTCCGGCCTCATACATACCATTGTATACATTAGACTTCCAACTGCTGAAGCATAAGGAATCTTTTGCATTTTCTCCTTCTCTTCATCACTTGACGGACTCTGTTCTGAGCACAACTTGAAGTGACCTGAAAGAGGAGAACCAACTGGCTTTGCATTGCTCATACTGAACCTTTCTAATACCTTCTCGATGTATTTCTCTTGTGACAACCAAATCTTCTTGTTTTTCCTATCACGAGAAATCTGCATGCCCAGTATTTGCTTTGCTGGCCCCATGTCCTTCATTGCAAAGGACTCACTCAGTTCCTTCTTCAACCTGTCAATTATACACATATCTTTCCCAAGGATAAGCATATCATCAACATAAAGTAAGAGAATAATAAAATTCTCACCAAACCGTTTGATATACACACAATGATCTGAAGCCATTCTTTTGTATCCATTTTCAATCATAAATGAATCAAACTTTCTGTACCACTGTCTTGGAGCTTGCTTCAATCCATACAAACTCTTTCTTAACTTGCAGACAAATTTTTTTTTACCTTTGACTTTGAAACCTTCTGGTTGCTCCATATAAATTTCCTCCTCCAAATCACCATGAAGGAAAGTTGTCTTCACATCTAACTGCTCCACCTCCAAGTCCTGGCTAGCAGCAATACCTAGAGCAACACGAATAGAAGACATTTTAACAACAAGAGAAAAAATCTCTTCAAAGTCAATACCTTTCTTTTGACCAAAGCCTTTCACAACCAATCTGGCTTTTTACTTTGGTTGAGAACAATATTCTTGAGTCTTCAACCTGAAAATCCACTTGTTCTTCAAGGACTTCATTCCCTGTGGAAGTTGCACCAAATCATATGTATGATTCATCTGTAGAGCATCCATCTCTTCCTGCATAGTAACTAGCCATATTTTTTTCTGCTCGCTTTTAACTACTTCCTGGTAACTCTCTGGTTCACCTACATCAGTAAGCATCACATATTCATCTGTAGAGTATCTTCTGGAAGGCTGACGTTGTCTTGAAGATCTTCTCAATTGAGGTTCTGCGGGAAGCTGCTCCTCAACTTCTTCTTCTTGAACATGTCCTGTAGGTAGATTAATATCCGCTCTACACCATCTTCCCCGCACATCTCCCCATCACCCTGATATCTTTGGAGGAACAACTGGGTCACAATCTGCTAATCCTTCTGCAGAAGTCTTGGCTGGTGCCTTCTTCTTCAAATCCTCAAGGAATTGATCCTCAAAGAAGACCACATCTTTGCTTCTAAACACCTTCTGCTTTTCTGGATCCCAAAGCCTATAACCAAATTGATCATGTGAGTAGCCAAGAAAAATACATTCTTTTGTCTTACCATCCAGCTTGGACCTTTCATTATCTCGGAATATGTGCAAATGCACGACAACCAAATACTCTCAAATGCTTATAGAAAACATCTTTCCTCGACCAAACATGCTCTGCAACATCGGATCTAGGGTCATGCAGGAGATAAGTTGATCACATCAACTGCAATCCTCAAAGCCTCATCCCAAAACCTTTTGGGTAGCTTTGCCTGTGAAAGCATACATCTGATCTTTTCCATGATGGTGCGGTTCATCCTCTCTGCAATTGCATTATCTTTGAGGTGTACCAGAACTGTCATCTCATCTTTGGATGCCATGTGACCTACAATAATCATCAAACAATCCTGTATACTCATCACTATTATCCGATCTTATGCATTTCAACTGCTCTTCTGTCTCCTTTCAACTCTGGCATGAAACTCTTTGAAGACACCAATAACTCCGATCCTTGGTCTTCAAAGCATAAGCCCAAACTTTCCTGGAATAGTCATATATAAAAGTAACAAAGTAAAGTGCACCACTGATGCCAGGAACATTAGTAGAACCATTAGGAGTTTTTGTCCTCAAAGGACCACATACATCTATATAAACACGGTTCAAGGCATGTATTTTTCTAGACAAAGCAAGACTAGCAAATGAAACTCTATGTTGTTTACCAGCTAAACAATCGATACAAGGGTTCAAACGTATACCTCTGAGGTCAGGCAATACCTCTCTCTTGGAAAGAGCTTGCAGTCCTTTCTCGCTCATGTGTCCCAATCGCCTATGCCACAACTCCATGCTGAAGTCTTTCTCTATGGTATTTAACTGTTCACCACAAGCTTTAGTCTATAACCTGTACAAAGTGTGATATTTCTTTCCATTAGTTATAACAAGAGAACCCTTACTGAGTTTCCACTGCCCTCTGTGAAACCTGCTATCATAGTCTTCATCATCTAATCTTCTAACTGAAATTAGATTCAACCTCAAGTCAACCACATGCCTCACATCCTTAAGCACCAATTTGCATCCAAGATTAGTCTTTATATGGATGTCACCCATGCCAATGATGTCTGCTGTGCCATGGTTGCCCATCTTGACAACACCAAAATTTTCAGACCTGTACATAGTAAAAAACTCCCTTCGTGGTGTAGCATGATAAGAAGCTCTTGTGTTAATTATCCACTCGAGATCCTGATACACATAAGAAAAAATATCATCAGATGGAGACAAAATCAAATAATCACCAACCTGCACTGTAGCTGTGGTATTTTCTTTTGACTTTGTAGACTCCACTTCTTTTCCCTTTTTCTTGCTCTTCTTAGGCTGCTTACACTGATTCTTATAATGTCCTTTCTCACCACAGTTATAGCAAACAATATCTTTCCTTGATCTTGACTTGCTTCTACCTATGCGTGAACTGCTTCTATCTTTAGACCTTGACCTTCCTTTGTTCTCGAGATAAGTGCTTGTGAATCAATCTGAGATAATCACTTGAGGTCTTTCTTCTCAACTCCTCATTCAACAAACCGCTTGTTACTTGACTCATGGTAACAATACCATCCGCGCAGAATTATCGAGGGAAACCACCGGTGTCTCCCAACATTCGGCAATGAACTGAGAAGTAACAATGCTTGCAACTCATCATCAAGAGACATTTTCATAGAAGATAACTGGTTAGTAATACTCTGAATTTCATTCAAATGCTCAGCAATAGAAGCACCCTCTTTATATTTTAGGTTCACAAGTTTTCTGATCAAAAAAGCTTTGTTGCCAGCTGTTTTTCTTTCATAGAGGCCTTCTACTTTTTCCATAGAGAATATGCAGAACTTTCAGTAGAAACATGATGAAAGACACTATCATCGAGCCAATATCAAATAAATCCAACCGTTTTTCGATCTAATCTCTTCCACTCATCATCTGTCATAGTTATGGGTTTTTCACTATCCCCTTGCAAAGGTCCATACAAATCTTTGCAATACAAGAGATCTTCCATTCTTGGTTTCCATATCATCCAATTGTTTCCGTTCAAACTAATCATGCGAGAAACATTACCAGCCTCCATGTTCAAATACAAAAGTTAAATCACCAAAACCTTGCTCTGATACCAGTTGATGGGAGAAAATAAAAGGATAGGTAACAAACAATAACTTTTGTCTATGAACAAATACTTGCAGGCCGTAACACAACGGAATTAAACAGAAATCATAATCAAATAGAACACCAAGATTTACGTGAAAAACCCCTTCAACGTGAAGGGTAAAAACCACGGGGCAAACCAGAGAAAATCCACTATAGAAATAATGAATGTACAATTCTCGAATCTCTTGCCCAAAACCCAAGCAACAATCACAAGAGAATAACTAGGATACAAGGATCACGTCACTGTGCACAATATCCAAAACCTCGCTCAAGAAATCACAGAAAAACTCACTGTAGATCTGATCTAACTTGAGATGAGAAACTGTTTGGATGAGTGAGAACAATTTCTGAGTTTTCCTTATCTTCTTCCCTTTCTTTTTCTCTTATTTTTCTACCCTTTTCTCCTCTCTTTGAATCCCTAATGTTGCTGTAAATTTCTGCCCCTTGCTACAATGTTAATCTCTTAATTTCGCAGCCACCATAGCCCCTATATATAATTAGAGATTAGGTGAATTAGGGTTTAAGGTTAATAAAGAGGAGGGCTATGGGCTGCTAAAGCCCATATGGGCTGAACTGGGCTCTCAGCCCAACACTAGCCTGGCGGTACCATCGCTTGGCACACTAACATGGTCATTGTACTGGGCAGTACCATCGCTCGGGCACTCTGCCCCAGGGCGGTACCACAACCCTAGACTACCTGGGAAGCTAGACCTGGGTGGTGCTATCGCCCCAGTCTGGCGGTACCATCGCCAAACAACGTCCAGCACTCCTGGTTGGGCCTTAAAATCGGCCCAAACTGATCCAATACAAGGCCCAATTGGCCCCTAACAGGGTTAAAGGATTAACACCTAATCTTAACCATAATTATGTGCTAACTACGAAATTAAAGACATTTCTAAGCTATTACAAATTTCGCAAGTCAAGACTTCTTTCTCCGGTGAGCTTCTGGTGAACTTCTGGTAGTCTTTCGATGAACCCTTGGATACAATTCTGCAGACTCTCGGCAAGCTCCTGGATTTCATGATGATCTTGGTGAGTTCCGACAAGCTTTTTCGGTAAGCTCCGATCTTTCTCGGCCAATTTCGATGAATCTTTGGACTTTCGTCGAACTCTCGAACTTCCAACGATCCATTGCACTTGACTTCGACACTTTATTTCGCTTTGTCTTCATCGTTATTATAGTTAATCCTGCACACAAGCCAAAACTCTACTTCGATCTAGATAATTATTACAATGTGAATTGACATTCTGTTGCTCGACACGTCATTGACCTATCGGTGCTTCGTCCATTTCTTCGGCGCATCGTCCTCTCTTGCATCCTGTTGCCTAATCGGTGGTTGACCTCCGCAACCCCAATATCCTTGGCGCAACATCACTCATTTTGGCCTGATGCCCGACGTCCGAAGCCTTCTGCCGATTGTCGACCAGACCTCCGACTCGACATCCAATATCCTGACATGTTCCTCCGGCACAACGTTAATTCCTCCTCCGTCAATTATCTAATCTTGATCGAGTAGACCTATGTGACTTAAAACATATTTAGACAACTAAACACAATCAATTAGTTTCATCATCAAAATCCAAGACCTAATAGCTTTATCAGTTAATTCTTTTGAAGCAAATCATTAATTTCTTCCTCTTTCCAAATCTTGTGTTTTTTTACTTTGTGCTTTATTTGTTATAATATTATTATAGATCATATAAGTAGAGGGTTTTTTAGGGTAATTAGGAATCAAACCTGCTTGGTTGTAACAAATGAAATGGTGATCACTAGAAATACTAGATTGTGTTAGGAATATTTTGAGTTTATTAAAGAATTTTATATATGTTTACAATTAAGTTTGTTGGTTGGATCATCATGAAAAGTTTTACAATTTTAATTTATGAGAGAAGGTTAGTCCTCAAATATAAAGTTCTTTTGTGCACTAACAAGCAAAAGATAAGATGTTTTTGTTCTCTAAGGTAATGTAAGTATCTCTCTTTTTGTAAAAAAGAAAAACATTGACACTTCTTTCATTATTAAATAGAAAGATAACTATGATATCAGATTTGCTAACATTACCTTGATGATAAAAAATAAAAATGATTTGTGGTATAAAATATTTTTTATTTTTTCATAATAAATCTTGAACCGCTCTTGAGATTATGTTATCATTGTTCGACTTTGCATTCTTCATTGTACCAGATTAAAAGGTACCTTTTAGTGGTGCCACATTTGATACATTACCAAATATAGTAAATAAAACATACAACACATAGCTTAGAAGTAAAGAAGAAAAGCATGGAATGAGAATTTTATTCGAACAACAATATGAAGTGAAACAACTATAGTAGGTGGTTACTATGGGTTGTAGAGTGTTGGGGTATGACAATATGTTTGGCAAGCCTCCCATTTTCGATAACATTCTCAATCATATTGATAACATATGCATTCAACATCATCTTCGCATTTAAATTTCAAGCATGGAATTACCACTATTTTGTTGCCCTCTTCCAACCTTTTAATATCTCGACCTTTAATTTTA
The DNA here is from genome assembly GCA_024322285.1 of Musa beccarii. Taxonomy (NCBI): domain Eukaryota; kingdom Viridiplantae; phylum Streptophyta; class Magnoliopsida; order Zingiberales; family Musaceae; genus Musa; species Musa beccarii. The sequence goes on along the minus strand of CM044396.1, from coordinate 6,303,810 downwards.
GGATAACAAAAAGCAAAACCAAATTAGGAGATGAAAGATATTTCTTTTTTTTCGTTAAGAGTATTGTGAAATTCAGAGACAACATCACATACGTAGTGAAAGAATAGAAAATAAAAACATCCTAGATTTCTACAAAAAGATTTTATCGTCATGCGAAGATCGGTGCGTAAAAATTCGTGAATCTGAAAATTATGTATGTAAGAAAGATAGTACATTGGGAGATTATATATCCCTGAGAATTCAACAGATCCGTGGGAAGGATGAAGGAGATCAAGCGTTCTCCTCTCTAGTGGTGATCCACGTGACAAGGGCTGCGAAGATGCTCCTCATTAGGGAGAGGAGAATAGGAGATGGCTACTAAGAAAACCCTAATATATGAGTCTTTGATGTTCTCCTATTTATAGAGGCCCATTGTTAACCCTAATGAATCCTGCCCTATTGGGTATTTGATCTCTATCTAATTACTTAAGCCTCTTAAATTAATGGATCTCTATCCAATAATCTCATATTAGCTGTTATTGTATCTCATCCATTGGATCTAATAATTCAAGGATTTATTGGATATCCAATAAAATAGGGGCTCTGACAGATATCTCATATCCGAACCTTTACTCGTCGTAACACTTATCATATGTGTGTGACCCTCTAGGCCTAATATCAAGCTGGTCGTGAGTCATACATATCATAACTCCTTTTGACTCAGTAAATTATTATCTCCATAATAATTCACTCGACTCATCGACTACGGATGTACTAGGCCACTACACTGTAGTCCCCAAATGATACAGGGGAATCCAATCCTTTGGCCCTATCTAACCTTAGTTATCATGTACTTATAGTCCCTTATCCATCTAATATCCTAGAGATAGTATATCAGGCATGGTGATGTCAGTCCCATACGATTTTCACTCGAGTCTCACTCAAATCAGATTCTCCCAGAGAACTCTTTCTCTCTTAATTCGAATGACCTAGGCTAGGGAATTGCCTGAGCAAAAACACATGAGATATTTCTCTCATAATACCGAGAGTGGATGATTCTTTATTGACACTCAATAGCTCTCATAAGGTTAGCTGCCACTTATAATAATCGGTTGTACTAGATCTGAAACTTCCAAACCTATAAGTCCGGTATCAAAGAGTGGAGTACTCATACAGGACATCCTTGGTGTCTCAAGTCTAAAGACTAGATACGCTACTCAGACTATGGAATCATTGTCTGACAAATAGGTATCAATAACCATCTAGCATTCTGTAAGCGGATCAATCAGTGAACTCATTTTTCAATGAGCACTATCTTTAGTGTCCCTACATAAGTAGCTATGAGACCAGCCACCTCCATCATATGGATGGGTATATAGCACGCCAGTCTATCCAGTTATCTCGATGTTCCTTTTGAGTAACCTATGACCAGGATTATTTAGGGTCTGTGTTTAAAGGTGAATCAGTCTCATTATCGTGATCTCATCACGATCCAATTTCCATTGCATAGATCCAAGAACATCATAATATACATCCAGATAATGTTAGAAAATGTTATTAATCATAAGCAAAGATATTGATGTAGTATGTTACAAGTGTCATCACTCACGTGATTGGCTTGTAGGGCACCTATAACTAATAATCCCCCACTTGACCTAAAGTCAATCACCTACGTGTCTGATCCCCATCAGACCTCTGTAATGCTCAAAGACAATATGAGTCAATAGTTTTGTCAGTAGATCTGTAGTATTATCTTCGGATGAAACTCTTTCCACTGCTACATCTCTTCGGGCTACGATCTCTCTAATAAGCTAGAACCTCCTCAAAACACTTCTGATGAGACCCGAGTTCTCTTATTTGAGCAATCGTCCATAGTTATCACAATATAAGGGAATTGGCTCCTCATTGCTTAGTACGATTTCTAGATTTGTGATGAACTTCTTCATCCAGACCCCCTCCTTTGCTGCCTTTACCATAGCAATGTACTTCGCCTCTATGGTCGAGTCAGCAGTATATTTTGCTTGAAACTTTTCTAGCATATTGCTCCTCCATTCAAGGTAAACATATACCCTAAATTAGACTTGCCATCATCAATATCGGATTGGAAGCTCGAGTCCATGTAGCCCTCAATCCTAAGGCTACTTTCTTCATATACTAGTAAAAGATCCTTAGTCCTTCTCAAGTACTTAAGGATACACTTTATTGCTAGTTATAAGTGCCCTATAAGCCAATCACGTGAGTGATAGCACCTGTAACACACTACGTCAATCTTTTTACTTATGATTATTGGTATATTCTCACATTATTTGGATGTATATTGTGATGTTCTTGGATATGTGCAATGGGAATCAGATTGTGATGAGATTATGATAATGAGAACAATTCACTTTTAAATATAGACCCTTAATAATCCTGATCATAGGTTTCTCGAGAAGAACATCAAAATAACCGGACAAACTAGTGTGCTATATATATGTCCATATGATGGAGGTGATTGGTCTCATAGCTACTCGTGCAGAGACACTAAGGGTACAGTGCAGGTACTCATTAGGGAATAAGTTTACTGATTGATCCGCTTATGGAATGTTGGATGGTTATTGATACCTCACGTTAGACAACGATTTCGTAGTCCCAGTAGTATATTTGGTCCTTAGACTTGAGACATCAAGGATGTCCTGTATGAGTACTCCACTCTTTGATGCCAGACTTACAAGTTTGGAAGTTCCAGATCTAGTATAGCAGGTTATTGGGAGTGGCAGCCAACTTTATGAGGGCAATTGAGTGTCAATAAAGGATCACTCACTCTCGGTATCATAGGAGGAATATCCTGTGTTCTTGCTTAAGAAAATCCTTGGCTAGGATCATTCGGATTGAGAGACAAAGAGTTCTCCGGGAGAATCCGATTAGAGCGAGACTCGATTGGAAATCGTATGGACCTGATAACACCATGCCTGATATATGGTCTCTGGGATATTTCATGGATAAGGGACTATAGGTACATGGTAATTGAGTATGTATAGGTCTAAAGGATTGGATTCCCCTATATCATCTAAGGACTATGTCGTAGTGGCCTAGTACGTCCGCAGTCAATGAGTCAAGTGAATTATTATAAAGATAATAATTCACTGAATCAGAAAGAGTTCTGACAGGTATGACTCATGGCCAGCTCGATATTGGGCCTAGAGGGTCACACATATGGTAGGTGTTACGACGAGTAGAGATTCGAATATGAGATATCTGTCGGAGCTCCTATCTTATTGGATATCCAATAAGCCCCTATATTATTGGATCCCATAGATGAGATCTAATAAGAGCTTGATTATTAGGTAGAGACCCATTAATCCAAGATGCTTGGGTAATTGGATGGAGATCCAATACCCAATGAGGCAAGATCCATTAAGGTTTACAGGGGGCCTCTATAAATAGGAGGGAACCAAAGACCCATAGGCTGGGGTCTTCTTGATAGCCACCTTCTATTCTCCTCTCTCTAGAGAGGAGCATCGTTGTAGTCCCTATCATGTGGATACCACTAGAGAGGAGGATGTTTGACCTCCTTCATCCTCCCTCATGGATCTATAGGAACTTAGGGATATACAATCTCTCTAGGTACTTTCTTTTTACATACGTAGTTTTTGAATTTGCAGATTTGTTTTTGCGCACGGATCTTCACACGACGACAGAACCTTTCGTGAAAATCTAAGATTTTTATTTTCTTTCTTCCGCTGTGCATAAGATGTTGCCCTTGGATTTCCCAACAGTAGTATTAGAGCTAGGTTGTTCATGTAAAAATTAGATTTTAACTGTGTGTATTATGTTGTGGATCTACTTTTGATGCCAAAATCATTGACGTAAAAGACGAGTAGGACAGCAACTGTTGCTATCCTCGTAGTTTGGCCAAGGCTGCTTGCAGCCATGGTCGTGCGCATAGGGGCTGTCGGTTGCCGGTGGGTGGTGGCCGTCGCCTCGAGGTTGCACCTTGCCGCGCATGCGCAGAGGAGCCCGCAGAAGGGCGCGATGGCGACACCGCCCACAGGGCAGCGGCACCACAGGTCTTTGGGCTCACGGGTGGGGTCCAACACCCCCCGTGGTGGCTAGACTGTAAGGGGTGGTGCCTGTGGGCACTGCCCCGTGGCTAGCCACTTGCGAGGGCAATGCTTGCCCGTAGCGGCGCCACCCGTGGGCACACCGCCCGCAGGCATGGGCGACACCCCCCGCACGCATGGCGCCGCCGTTAGGGTGGCGGCAATCGTAATGTTGTAGCAAAGCAAGGGATTAGGGTTTTTAGACAAAAGATAGTTTTTCCCTTGAAAATTTTAAAAATTCTAATTTTATCCCTTCTAATCGAATGACTAAAATGCCCTTTAGAATTCAGAAAATTCCTTATGTCTCTATTTTCAAAAATATATTAGTTAATTAAAATATTTAATTAACTATTATTATTCATCTAGTAGTCCTATATAATGATATGTACTTGTGATGTATGATGTGGACATATGATCATGGACCGTGTGATGTGATATGTGTACATGTGATTATTACTATTGGGGCCTATGAGCCTTTATTTTTCTCATTTATTATCAAGCCTGTGTGCCTGTAATTATATTGTAATTACACGAGGAGGTAGCGAGAGCGGGACCCACAAGGTCGAGACGGACGATCCGACGCATGGAGATGCATTGAGATGTCGATGGAACCGACGAAGCGAGATGGACGATCACAGGGCATAGAGATGCGCCGAGGCACACATAGATCTTGATGTGAGTGATTGGGTCCACTAGCTCGGGCTTGATCACATTAGGATGTGGTCCATGATCATCTGGTGTGATTGCTCATATGATGTGTGATTGTTTATACACCTACTAGATATATATATTTACATGCGATGTAGATATATATTAAATATGTATGTGTGTGACACATTATATTAGGAGATCGAATAAAAAATCCCCTTTCTTGATAATATTAAGTCAGTAAACGTGAGATAATTAGATTGACCTATGTGGCCTTCCACCGTTATAGGTAGGAACCGATGCCCGGTGTAGGTTGAGTTGGTTGAGTCCCTCGAGACACACCTATATCATGATTCGCTATCTTATCTATGACATAGAGATGTCACCGGTGACCTAAGGACATGGTATGCTTGGTCGAGTCCTTCGAGAGTATATCATTGAATCAAACTCATCTTGTAACAATGGTGATGACTTAACCGAACATCATGGTTGGTTGAGTCCCTCAAGGCCATGGTGGTTCGGAGGTCGAACAGGACGAGAATCACAAGGAGTTGTGATTGGCAAGAGTTGCTTACATTTTGGGCTTAGTGTGATTGGTCGAGTCCCTCGAGGTTACACTAAGATGTTGATTGGATCTCGATCCTGTTAGGACTCTGGCTATGAGAGTCATAATTGATAAGGACATTCATGTAAATCCTATCTAGCCGACCCCTATTAAAGAGGTGAAGAGGTCGGCTAGGTTAGGGTTAGGTTGCTTCTTAGAGAAGGAGTACTATTAGAGAAAGTGTCCCATTAAAAGTAGGAGTCTTATTAGGGAAAGAGTCCTATTAGAATTAGGATCATACTGGAGAAGGAGTCCTAATTAGAATGGAGTTGGTTAGAAGTAGGAGTCTTGAGTAAGAGTCTTATTAGGAGTTGGGGTTTAGAAGTCCTATAAATAGTCATATATTCACCCTCTTTTCATAATGAATAGATCATCTTTTTAAGCAGCCTTTGAGTAGCAACTAGGAGGAAGGAACCCCTATAGAGTTCCAAGGAGGTCGATCCCCTAAAGAGATCAACCCCAATCCGTAAGGGTTCTAACACTTGGTACTAGAGCAGTGTTCTTGATATTTCACGGCCCTTCCACAGCCATCCACCAGCTCTCCACAACCGCCCAAAGCAATTCCCACAATTGCTTAGAAAATCATCGCTGAATTCCGCCGTCATCTCCACAACCACAGATCATCCTTTGATCTTTCCGTGAATTGCAACATGTTCTAGTTATCTATCTTACTGCTGCTGCAATTTAGTTATCCTTATTCAAAAAATCCAAAAAATTCGTCCTATATTGCTGCATAAACTTTTCGTCGCAAAGTTTTCATCTCTACAACGAAAGTTGCACTGTAGAATTTCAGCCGCATAGCACTATTTTTTTGATCTTGCTACTATGTTTTTTCTATCTAAATCTCTACAAAAATTTTATGACGCTTTGACACTTCCTAATAGTGGTTTTTCCTTTGGTTTTGTCAAAAAATTCTTAATATAAACCACTTATCTTTTACATCTAAACTGCTGCACTTTAGACCTAAAAATCTGCTATAGTACCTCTCCGTGATCCTCAATTTTGCCAAACCTCTTGCTGTTGTTTCTTTCTACGAAATTTTTAACAACATTACTTCTCACTTACCACTAGATTCTATTTAAGTTTTGCTTGAATCTCTATTGAAAATTTCTGAAAAAAAATTGCATCTTTACTATTGAAATTTATTCAGCAAAAATTCTAGTGTTGCACCTTTGTCCTTTTTCTCCTCCGTAACTTGCCAAACCCTAGCCACCTTGCTGCCACCAACCAAGGCATCTTTAGGGCATCCATCTAGCCTTAAGATTCAGTCATCATAACCTAGTTTCATAACCCTAACAGCATAAAAAATCACAGCTCAAAACAGTAAACCATTACAGCTGAACTCTTATATCACCGATTTTTGTCCAAACCTTCCACCACCTCATGCCATTAACCCATCAACAGAAAAAAGACAAGAGCATCTCTGATCTATAAGCATACGCTATAGCTTCTCAAGACCCAATTGATGCCAAATTTGAAGCATGAAAATCTCGAATTGAATCACGGCTTGAATCACGCTTGGAAGACAAATTGCGTGCTTTGTTTGCAGAATTCAGAATTGGATAACCACCGAGTCCAACCAAATTGCAACAAGGAGAGAATTCAGAAAGGACCCCGGAGAAGTAGGGATAGCCCTCGGATATGCTTCAGTCACACATGAGGGTGGACTTCCCACGATGGAAAGAAGGAGACCCAATAGGGTGGATTTCGCACGTCGAACGTTACTTTCGCTACTACCGAACGTCGGATAATGCTATGGTGGAGATTGTTGTCATCCACCTTGAAGGAGATGCTATTCAATGGTACAATTTTCTGAAATATAATTATGGGGCTCCGACGTGGAATCAATTTAAGAATGCACTATTGAACCATTTCGGACCTACGGAGTATGAAAATATCGACGGTCAACTCGCAAAGATTTGACAAACCTCTATGATTCAGGAGTACCAAACTAGATTTGAGAAGCTATCCTACCTTGCTCATGATTGGACTGACTATTAATTGTTAGGAACATTCATCGAAGGACTCAAGCCAAAGATAAAAGGGGAAGTTAAGGCATGACAGCCCCGTACCTTGATGGCTGTGATTTCTTTTGTCCGAATACAAGAAGAACGGCTCAGCCAAGATGCTAAGAGGATGAGAACCACTCCTAGAACCTCAGCATATAAACCCCCTTCTGCTCCCAGCCATCATTCGCTATCAAAAAAATTGACAAGAGAAGAACTACATGACCGATCAGCAAAGGGTCTTTGTTGGCATTGCGATGAGTCGTGGAACCACGATCATCGCTACAAAAGGGGCCTCCTCCTACTGATTGAACCTCTTGAAGACATGGAGGAGGAGATCCAAGAGCATGAGGAAGATGTCATAGATGAAGAATAACAACCAATTGATATTACGATGCATGCCCTTGCCGGTTACGCGAACCCGTAAATAATGAAAGTGGGAGGATTTCTAATGTAACGACCGATCATCGTTCTTATTGACATCGGGAGTACTAATAATTTTATGAATAGAAAGGTTACTATCCAGATGGCCTTACCTATTGAGAATTGTAGCAGGTTCGATGTTAAGGTCATAGATGGACGAATTTTGAAGTGTGATCATAGGTGCCTATGGGTGAAACTATTTTTGTAGGACTAAGAGATAATTGCAGATTTTTTTCTCCTCCCTCTCGATGATTATGAGGCCGTGCTTGGCATCGAATGGTTAACAACATTAGGTGATGTTTCCTGAAATTTTTTGAAATTAAGTATGAAATTTTACAGTAAGGGGAAATAGGTGATACTATGCGGGAAACATGGGGGTGGCGTAACGACGATTTGCACACAATGAATGGAGAAAGTTTTGCACAAAGCATGCAGTGGATTTTTGGTACAACTTGAGCAGAAATCTAAGGAGAGCCAACTGAATTTGAAGATCCAAACCTACTTCCCTTGCTTGTTGAATTTTTAAATATATTTGACGAACCACGCAGCCTACCTCCTAACTGCCGGCATGATCATCGTATACCAATTCTTCTTGGCAAACCTCCAGCAATACTCAGCCATATTAATATCCACATCTCTAGAAAGATGAAATAGAAATGATTGTGCATTGATTATCGAGCTATTCAGCCAAGTTATTCAGCCAAGTTATTCAGCCAAGTTATTCAGCCAAGTTGCAGCCCCTACTCTTTACCGGTGCTCCTCGTACGAAAGAAAGACGGAACATGACGAATGTGCATTGATTATCGAGCTATCAACAGCATAACCATCAAGGACAAGTACCCTATTCTAGTAGTAGATGAATTGCTTAATGAATTAAAGGGAGCACGAGTCTTCACAAAGCTGGACCTTCGATTCGGGTATCATCAAATACGAGTGTGCGAAGAAGACATACCGAAAACTGTCTTTCGAATGCACATTAGCCACTACAAATTTATGGTAATGCCCTTTGGTCTCACCAATGCTCCCTCCACCTTCCAGAGCCTTATGAATAATATTTTTTAAATTTATCTTCGTAAGTTTGTGTTGGTTTTCTTCGACGATATCCTTATTTACAGCCCTTCTCTTGAAAGTCATATTCAACACTTATAACTTATTTTAATAATTTTATGAGAATATGTTCTTTTTGTAAAAAAATAAAGTACAGCTTTCTTCAACAAAAGGTGAAATTTCTTCGGTATATCATATCAGAGGAAGGGGTGGTAGTGGACCCCTCCAAAATAAAAGTAATGCAGAATTGGCCGACCCCGAGGAACATAAAATCGCTGCGCGGCTTTCTCAGTTTAACAGGTTACTACAGCAAGTTCATGAAACTATGGAAAGATCTCCCATAGATCTGTAGGAATTCAAGGATATACGATCTCCTTAGGTATCTTCTTTTATACGTGCAGTTTTGCGGATTTGTTTTTGACGCACCGATCTTCACACGATGACGAAAACTTTCTACGAGAAATCTGGGGTTTTGTTTTTTGTTCTTCCGCTGCGCATGTGATGTCGCTCCCCTGAAGGATTTCCCAACATCAATACCTTGCCTTTGACGATACCCCTTAGCCACTAGCCTTGCTTTATAGGTCTCTACCTTTCCAAAGATTCTGACAAATGGAGACTAATCATTAATGTACCTGAAGCTTCTGTAAGCTTCTATTTTGCTCTCTCTACAAGGTACTTTATGCAGTTCCTCTTCTAGTGCCCATCTTTGCTATAGTGGAAGCACTGACCTTTGTCCTTTGTTGGGTCTTTTTTAGCAACTTTTGCCTTACCCATTTTGCCCTTGCCCTTGCCCCTCTTAAGGGTCTTCTCAACCTTTCTTTTTTTTCTGGTCTCATCAGTGTAGAGAACCAGCTTCTCTTTCTTGATGGTGCTCTCTGCTTCTCTCAACATATTTAGGAGCACTGGGAGGGTCACCTTAAGTTTGTTCATATAAAAATTCATTATGAATTGAGAAAAGAAATTTGGTAGGGACTGAAGAACAAAATCCACACATAGGTTATCCTCTAGGACCGTTCCTAGACCTATGAGTTTCTCGATCCACTCAATCATCTTAAGGACATGGTGTCCCCTCAGTCATCCTGGCATGGAAAAGACTCTTTGATATCTCATATCACTGAGTTCTTCCCTGTTCCTCAAACAGTTTGCGGAATACAGGAGTATAGAATTAGCATCCATATTTTCATGCTGTCTCTGTAACTCAGTAGTCATAGAGGCCAACATATAATACTGAGCAAGATTGGATTCATCTAAGTACTTCACATAACGAGCGATCTTATCCTCGCTTGTCCCTTCGTTGGGCGTAGGGATCACTATATCAAGGACATATGCGATTTTCTCCATCGTGAGAATGATTCTCAGATTGCGAAGCCAATCCGTATAATTTGGACTAGTGAGGCGGTTGGCATCAAGTATGCCACGTAAAGGATTTGAAAAGTGATATTTTATGAAATTAAAGATGTAGTAGAAATAAATAACATGCAGACTTTGTAAAAATTAAATAGTTAAGATAAGGACTTCTATCTTAATGTACTTCCACTAATTTTTTGCGAGACACACAACACCCTTCGATATGTGAATCGGAGACCCCCGGTGGATCTCTAGTGGGGATTAGGATCCAATCGGTGTCTTAATATAACCTCGAGGGACTCGACCAATAACGTTAAGCCCGTAAACGTAGGCAACTGTTGCCAATTACAACTCCTTGTGATTCCCGTCCTGTTCGGCCTTCGAACCACCATGGCCTCGAGGGACTCGACCAGCCATGATGTTCGGTTAAGTCATCACTATCGTTACAAGATGAGTTTGATTTGGTGATATACTCTTGAGGGACTCGACCAAGCATACCATGTCCTCAGGTCACCGGTGACATCTCTATGTCATAGATAAGATAGCGAAATGCGATATAGGTGAGTCTCGAGGGACTCGACTAACTCAACTTACACCGGGAATCGGTTCCTAGTTATAACGATGGAAGGCCATATGGGTCAATCTAATTACCTCACATTTATCGAATTAATATTATTAATGGAGAGGATTTTTGATTTGGTCTTCTAACATAATGTGTCACACACATATGTATTTAATATATATATCTACATCGCATGCAAATATATATATATATACATATCTAGTAGGTGTATATCTAATCACACATCACATGAGCAATCACACCAGATGATCATGGACCACATCCTAATATGATCAGGCCTGAGCCAGTGAGCCCAATCACTCACATCAAGATCTATGTGTACTTCGGCGCATCTCTATGCCCTGTGATCATCCATCTCGCTTCGTCGGATCCGTCGACATCTCAACGCATCTCCATGCGTCGGATCGTCTGTCTCGGCCTCGTGAGTCATGCTACCGCTACGCCTCCTCATGTAATTACAACATAATTACAAGCATGGAGGCTCGACAATAAATGAGAAAAGAATAGAGGCTCGTAGGCCCCAATAATAATAATCACATATACACACATCACATCACAAGTCCATTATCATCTGTCCACATCATACATCACATGCATATATTATTTTATAGGACTACTAGACAAAAATAATAGTTAATTAAACTATTTAATTAACATGTTTAATTTTCTGAAATCAGGGACATAAAGAGAATTTTTGAATTCCCAGGGGTATTTAGATAATTCGGCCAAAAAATATTTTGGTAATTTTGTCAAAGGGGATAGAATCTAAAATTTTTGAAATTTTGAGGGGTATTTTGGTAATTCTATAAAAAGGGGTAATATTTGAAATTTCTAAAATTTTGAGGGGCAAAACTATCTTTTGCCCTAAAACCCTAACTCCTCACCCCTAGCTACCTACGTTACAGCTGCAGCCACTGCCACCTTCCCGACGGTGGCCTTTGTGCGTGGGGAGCGCGCCGGGGTGGCGGCGCTTGCCGTCCATGCGGGCGGCACCATCACTTCCCTACAGGCACAGCACCGGTGCCCTACGGTGCTATCCCTGCAGGCAGGGATTTTATCACTTTATTAGGTATTTTATCACTTTATCTTGCGTATTGCATATATTGTGATGTCTTTTGATCTGTGCAATGGGAATCGGATCGTGATGAGATCACGATAATGAGACCGATTCACCTTTAAACACAGATCCTAAATTATCCTGGTCACAGGTTACTCGATAAGGACATCGAGATAACCGGATAGACTGGTGTGCTATATTCCCGTCCATATGATGGAGGTAGCTAGTCTCATAGCTACTTGTGTGGGGATACTAAAGGTATAGTGCAGGTGCTCATTGGGGAATGAGTTCACTGATTGATCCGCCTAGGGAATGTTGGATGGTTATTGATACCTCACGTCAGATACCGATTCCGTAGTTCTAGTAGCGTATCTGGTCCTTAGACTTGAGACACCAAGGATGTCCTGTATGAGTACTCTACTCTTTGATACCGGACTTATAGGTTTGGAAAATTTCAGATCTAATACAGCCAGTTATTGGGAGTGGTAGCCAACCTTACAAGGGCTATTGAGTGTCAATAGAGGATCATCCGCTCTCGATATCATGAGAGGAATATCCCATATGTTCTTGCTCGAACAAATCCTTGGCCAAGGTTATTCGGATTGAGAGAGAAAGAGTTCTTCAGGAGAATTCGACAAGAGTAAGACTCGAGGAGAGACCGTATGAGCCTGATAGCACTGTGCCCGATATAGGATCTCTGGGATATTGGATGGATGATGGAATATAAATACATGGTAACTGAGAATAGATAGGTCCAAAGGATTGGATTCCACTGTATCGTTTGGGGGCTGCGGTATAGTGACTTGGTATATCTACAGTTGATGAGTTGGGTGAATTATTATAGAGATAATAATTCACTAAGTCAGAAGGAGTTTTGACAAGTATGACTCACGGCCAGCTCGATATTGGGCCTAGAAGGTCACACACATATGGTAGGTGTTACGACGAGTCGAGGTTCGGATATGAGATATCCGCTGAACCTCCTATCTTATTGGATATCCATTAAACCCTTGAATTATTGGATCCTGAGATGAGATCCAATAATTGCTAATAAGAGATTATTGGGTAGAGACCCACTAATCCAAGAAACTTGGGTAATTGGATGGAGATCCAATACCCAATAGGGTAAAAGATCCATTTGGGTTTTCAAGGGGCCTCTATAAAAAGGAGAGAACCAAAGCTCTATAGGCTAAGGATTTTTTTTTGTAGCCACCTCCTATTCTCCTCTCCCTAGAGAGAGAGGTGCGTAGTTGCAATCCCTGTCGTGTGGATACCGCTAGAGAGGAGGACGCTTGACCTCCTTCATCCTCTCCCACAGATCTGCAGGAATTCAGGAATATACGATCTCTCTGGGTATCTTCTTTTACACGTGTAATTTTGTAGATTTGTTTTTGATGCACCGATCTTCGCACGATAACGCAAACTTTTTATGAAAAATCTGGGATTTTGTTTAAATCCGTAATCAAATTTGGGTAACAAAATAATATGTCAAACTATAGTAGAAATTTTGTTAAACTTCATTCATGTATTATCTACCTTAAATTTACAACAAAATTATATGAATAAATTTTTGGTCCCCAACATGAAAATGACATGGTTAAAATAATAAATGTTATAAGGCTTATGCAATAAACTTAATTTATTTATAAAATAAAATTTTAAATATTTTACAGTAAACATAAGCATCATAAAATATTGTTATTTAGATTATCAACTTATTTTTATAAATTTAATATGTGCATCTACATGAATAACTAAGTTTACTATATGTATATTAAAATATGTACATTCTATAATCAATTTCATAATTCTTATCTACTTTTCAAAAGAAGACAAGGGTGTTATGATAAAATCAAATTCAAAATGTAAAACTTTATGAGAGTTTTTAAGATAAACTAATACAATACTTATTTTAATTTAGAGGAAAAATAAAATTTTGGCCTTTTACTTAATAATCCTATTGCAAGTAATTTAATGAGATTCTTTTACGTAACATCTTTAAACAATCAATTCTTTATAAAAAAAATAAATCATATTTGGCTTAATAAAATAATCTTATAAGTCATATTTGGCTCAATGAAATAATCCTAATCTCCTAAAATCATGCTTTAGTTGTATTCCTATGTAATTCTCAAAATATACATCTCAAAACTAATTGGATCATCTAATATTCTAATCTTAGGATCCCATATTCCAACAGGTTCTCAAAATCATTGCTCTGATACCATTAAAATTGTCACATCCTAGAATTTATAAAATATAATAAACCATCATTTTATTATTTGTAATTCATAAAATACACTCCTTTCTTAAATTCAAATCCTTGCCTTTAAAATAGTAAATATTTTAATTAACAAGAAATGATCACATTTTCTTAGTAGGGTCACAAGTCTCTTCCACCCAAGCTTCATATCTATTGTAAAATTATAAATTATGCTGAAAATAAATATAAGATAAAAATATATCAGCAACCGCACATGTTGGTAGGAATCTCATAAAAATCATAAAAATAATCTAACATTCATGAAACAAATGTTAATAATTTAATAAGAAATAATAATATATCAATTCATTATAAAACTTAAACATATGAAAAATAATGATAATTTTTTAAACAAAATCATGCATCAGTCACATGCAACACATATGAGATAATTAGATAACAAAGGCGTACATCACACCCGATGGTGCACTCTCCCAATAGCGGATGGAGAGGCATACTCCACGGGATGGATTCCTCTCAACAGCTGATGGAGATAATCCATATCGCACTCCTAACAACGGATGGAGTAGTATCCCTCACTCGCTTAAGTGGGGACATGTTCCTCCAAACAACGGATGGAGGAACCGTCTAACCATCACATCTAATAGTCCGCTAATCCCCGAAGGGAATCACCATACCTGCCCTCAGTAGGGATACATAAACATCCATGATCATTCATTTATATTCACTCATTCATTCACACATGCATCCAAGAAATATTATGATCAAATATTATAAGAAACTATGCTTTATGTATGATCTACTAGACTATGTCCATTGGTGGCTCTACACTATGATGGGCCCATAGCTCCTTTCACAGGTTGCACTTCCAATATAGGCCATTAACCTAGTTATATCTACTATATGGTACAATCATATCAATCTCATAAACTTAAGAAAAGTAGTAAACCAATAATTATTTTTAAATGACATTTTCAAATAAACCTTTAAATTCATCAAATCATAAAAGCTTAAAAGCAACAATCTCTTAATAGTCTTCAATCAACCAAAACCCTAATTGGAATAGCTCAATTGACTTAAATCAAATTCAATCCAATTATGACCTAATAGAATCAATCTCAAATCCTTATAGGACTGGTCTGGAATCACCCTAGACTGGTCTAATTTAGATTTGATTGATTTCAATTTGGTCAAGTAGATTTGAACTAGTCAAGTTAGTCTGGAATTACCCTAAACTGATCTTAACTGATCAAACATGTCTGATTTAGTCAAAAGAGCTCAAACCAATAAAGGAAGAGGAAATCAGACTATATCATATAGTGCTAGCCCAAAACTGAACCAACCCACCTGAGTCTTGGACGGGTCATATGTGCTACACATGCCTGTCCTAAGTAATAGGTTAAGTTGAGGTACAACGGGCTAGATAGAGGAGCGATGATGTATCTAATGCCAATCGCATCGCTGGGCAGGCTTAACTTCATGGACTAGGCTAAGCCTTACTCATAAATTGGGCTAAGCCTTATCACCGAACTAGGCCATGCTTGGCTCGCGAGTTGGGTCATGCTTGGATACATGATTTGAGGTTGTATTTGACCATATGGGATAGGTTATACCTAGCCGCATGAGTTGGCCTATGCCTAGCCACATGATTAGGTCGTACCTTACCACATGGGCTGGGACGTACAAAGCCACATGGACTGGATCATACCTAGCCATATGACTGAATCAAGCCTGGCCACATAGGTTAGATCATATCTTACCACATGGGCTGGCTCTTACCTGGCCACATGGGTTGGGTCATACCTAGTCACATGGATTAATTGTACCTAGCCACCTGGGTTAGTTCGTACATAAATATATGGGCTGAGTCGATCTAGTCTAGCAGATCAACTTAACTCAAGTCAGACCCCAATTAGAATCCTCTTATCAAATTATATTTCAAAAATATAAATTGTCAAGAATAACTTAAATCCATGAATTAAAGAATTTAAATTCGTAATCTTAAATTTAAAACTAATTAAATCATAGGAATTCACACATAATTCTTAAAATATAGAAATATCTAATTAAATAAATTAGATCCATTAATCTGAAAATAAGAATTTTAATAGTTAAATCAATATTAAAACTCACTTAAGCTTAAGAGATTAATATAAATCAAATAATCATTTTAATATCATGAATCAATTATCATTATTTATTAATAATAAAATTTCAAAAATTTAAATATTGTTATACATCATAAAATTTATAACAATTCCAATATCAATATTTCAAAACATAAATCAAACTAAATAAAATAGGAGAAAGGATTCTACCTCTCCTCGATTATCCTTTCCTTGAGATCATCTCCTCGGAAGTCCTCTCCTCGATCCTCTCATTGTCAGGTTTGGTGAGGAACGAGGGAAGAGGAGCCCCTTATATAGGAGAAGATGAGTTCTCCCTAAAAGATAAGTAATATTTAATTTTATATTAAATTTATTTTTTTATTTTACTTTCACACACAAAGATAGAAACATAATATTCATTTATAATGGTTCACACTTAAAATGGAATATATACTATTTTCTTCCTGAAAATCACATCACTTATTAGATTATAAATCAATTAATAATCTAATTGATTAGTAAGATTCTTGACTTATCAACATGATTAAGGAAATCAAATTTAATTATTTCTTTAACTATAACACACAAATATGGAAGTTAATAATAAAATAATAAATTATTTATAGTAATTAATTTATGTTAAGGGAGAAAACATTGATGATTACATTTCTCCCCCACTTAATAGAAATTTGGTCCCCAAATTTGATAAATATTTAAATTTTATTTTATAAATAAGTTAAGTTTATTGCATAAGCCTTATAACATTTATTATTTTGACCATGTCATTTTCATGTTGGGGACCAAAAATTTATTAATATAATTTTGTTGTAAATTTAAGGTAGATAATACATGAATGAAGTTTGACAAAATTTCTATTATAGTTTGACATATTATTTTGTTACCCTTTGTTCTAGAATATTATTTTATCTATAATTATGAGTAAGATAAATAAAACATATTTGTTACTTATTGTGTAGTTTTAGGATTGATAATTAATTATCTTTTTTTTGTTGTTTTATCTTACATCGTTATGAATGCTTATAGTTAACATATCTAGTTTTACTAATTAAAAATTATACTAAGTTTTAGTTATTCTCTTGGAGGTAAAAGTTTTGATAATTTTAAGTGCAAAAATTTTATAGGATCTTTTAAAAATATAAATTAGGAAGTTTTTATCTTTATAATTTTTGTCATTATATTTTTTAAAAATATAAATAAAAAATTTTACCCCAAATCATGTGTCTAAGCATGACCCAACTCGCGAGCCAAGCATGGCCCAGTTCAGTGGTAAGGCTTAGCCCAACTTATAAGTAAGGCTTAGCCTAGTCCATGAAGTTAAGCATTCCCAGCGATGCGATTGGCGTTAGATACATCATCACTCCTCTATCTAGCCTATTGTACCTCAACTTAACCTATTACTTAGGACAGGCATGTGTAGCACATATGACCCGTCCAAGACTCAGGTAGGTTGGTTTAGTTTTGGGCTAGCACTATATGATATAGTCTGATTTCCTCTTCCTTTATTGGTTTGAGCTCTTTTGACTAAATCAGACATGTTTGATCGGTTAAGATTAGTTTAGGGTGATTCAACACTAACTTGACTAGTTCAAATCTACTTGACCTAATCGAGATCAATCAAATCTAAATTAGACCAGTTTAAGGTGATTCCAAACTAGTTCTATAAGGATTTAAGGTTGATTCGATTAGGCCATAATTGGATTAAATTTGATTTAAGCTAATTGAGCTATTCCAATTAGGGTTTTGGTTGATCAAAGACTATTAAGAGATTGCTGTTTTTAAGCCTTTATGATTTGATGAATTTAAGGGTTTATTTGAAGATGTCATTTGAAAATGATAATTGGTTTCATACATTTCTTAAGTTTATGATATTGATATGATTGTACCATGTAGTATATGTAACTAGGCTAATGGTCTATATTAGAAGTACAACTTGTTAAAGGAGCTACGGGCCCATCACAGTGTAGAGCCACCAATGGATATAGTCTAGTATATCATATATAAAGCATGGTCTCTTGTAATATTTAATCATACTATTTCTTGGATGCATGTGTGAATGAATGAGTGAATATAAATGAATGATCATGGATGTTTATGTATCCCTGCCGAGGGCAAGTATGGTGACTCCCTTCGGGGATTAGCGGACCATCAAATGTGATGGTTAGACGGTTTCTCCATCCGCTGTTGGGAGGAACGTGTCCACACTTAGGCGGGTGAGGGATACCACTCTATCCGCTGTTGGGAGTGCGATATGGATTATCTCTATCCGCTGTTGGGAGGAATCCATCCCATGGAATATGCCTCTCCATCTGCTGTTGGGAGAGTATACCATCAGGTGTGATGTACGTCTTTGTTATCCAGTTATCTCGTATGTGTTACATGTGACTGATGCATGATTTTGTTTAAGAAATTATCATTATTTGTCAGATGTTTAAGTTTTATAATGAATTGATATATTATTATTTCTTATTAAATTATTGACATTTGTTTCATGAATGTTAGATTATTTTTATGATTTTTCTGAGGTTCCTACCAACATGTGTGGTTGTTGATATATTTTTATCTTATATTTATTTTCAGCATAATCTATAATTTTACAATAGATATGAAGCTTGGGTGGAAGAGACTTGTGACCCTACCAAGAAAATATGATCTTTTCTTGTTAATAAAAATATTTACTATTGTAAAGACAAAGATTTGAATTCAAGAAAGGAATGTATTTTATGAATTATGAATAATAAAATGATGATTTATTATATTTTATAAATTCTGGGATGTGACAATATATGTAGAGTCCCACCACGCTTCCGTTGCATGGTAGTTCGATCGTGGGATATTTTGGGGAACTAAGATTGGCTTATATGGACCTGATGAGTGTACTACTAATAACTTCAGCTTAAGCATTTTGGCCAATGGTTGATAAGCTATAATGAAGTTGATAGGCCAGTTAGCCCATCAGGCCGGGTCGTGACTTTTGGTATTAGAGCCGACCTAGTATTCGGGCATGGTGAGATAGGCTTGAGTAGGAAAGGACTACCTGTGGATGAAGTCAGATAACTCATCATAGCGTGGAGCCTCCACTAGACTATGTCTCACATGCACTATGCTAGGGTCTGATCTGGGCCTTGATAGGGACGTCAAGTCATTTAAGTGGGAGAGATTGTAACACCCCTAGTTAGTCCAATAGTCCCACAACGGAAGTCGGTGGGACTAAGATTGACTTATATGGGCCCGATGAGTGTACTATTAATAACTTCAGCTTAAGCATTTTGGTTAATGGTTGATAGTCTAAAATGAAGTTAATAGGCTAGCCTACCAGGCCGGGTCATGACAAAAGTAGTTTGTTCTTGATTATCAACTTATTTAATAAAAATTTTATCTTGGTAGATAGGGTCTTAACCAAAAGATTGAATAGGATATTACTAAGTAACGAGACCCAAGAGCTATTGCTTTTCTTAGGAATGAAAACAAGGACTGATTTACCTCAATTTTATCTAAGCATACAATCTTTTTGAAATCCATTGATTGTGTTAGAAATATTTTGAGTTTATTAAAGAGTTATATATATAAGTTGACAATTGAGTTCATCGGTTGGATTATTAGTAAAATATTTTACAATCTTAATTTCTAAGATGAGATTAGTCCTCAAATAAAAAATTATTTTTGTGCACTAACAAGTATGATATTTTTGTTCTCTAAAATAATATAAATATCTCTCTTTTGTTGGGGAAAAAAAATATTGGATACTTATTTCATTATTAAATTGAATGACAAGTATGACATAAGATTTTCTAGCATTACCTTGATGATAAAAACACACAAAAAAAAGATTTGTTGTATAAATTAAATTTTATTTTTTTCATAATAAATCTTGAACTATTCTTAAGATTATGTTATCCTAGTTCAACTTTCCATTCTTCATTTCACAGGAGTAAAAGGTATGTTTTAGTGGTGTGGAGAAAAAAAAGCATGAGATGATATTTTTATTCAAGCAAAAACATGAAGTGAAACAATTATAGTAAGTGATTATTCGGATCGAAATCGGCTCTAAGAGAGTAGGGTGTGTGTGAATTAGTGCTTACGTAAAAATATTGATAATTTGAAAACTTTATTTGATAAAATTGTATCAGAAATGCATTTGAACTTAGAAAGTGTGAAGTGGAGTGAGTAACCAAATTAGTAAGCAATATTAAGAAAGAGGCTAAGAAGAGAAGGCATACCAATTTTATAGTGGTTTGGTCATTATGACCTACGTCCACTCCCGATTCCTCCTTCGTTGAGGTCATCGACTTCCACTATTGATATTCTTTAAATGGGTGAAGATCAACTACTTTCTTACGGCTTTATTATCCTTTTTATAGGTTTAGGAGATAACTTTTATAGTTCTTTTAGCCCTCCCTTAAGCAGAAATTATACTTAGAGAAGAGGAGAGGAACTATCAAGGAATTACAACCGCTTGACCTATTTTTTGGGTCACTAAATGGGCATTCCTCTTGGCCCAAAATAGGCCCAACTCTGGCTCAATTAGTCCCTAATTAAGTTGGCCTAATTACATTCAAAACTAACTCAATTACAACCTAAACTACTTCAATTTGAGAGGCTCCAATTTGATTCAAACTTGGAGCCAAAAAATCATCCCATCACTAGTTAGAACACACAAGTACACTGAACCTAAAAGTATGAAAACTCTATTAAAATCCTTTCTCTCCTCTAGTCTTCACTTTTATTCAAAGAGAGGAGTATTTAAGTGCTTGTAAGAGTTACCTCCTAAGCCCGTCAAAGGAGAGTGCTGTAAGGGAGTTGATCCTCGCCCGTTGGAAGGAGGATAGCTAGTGGAAAAGCCGATGGCCTTAAGAGAAGAGGAATCGGGAGTGGACGTAGGTCGTATGACCGAACCACTATAAAATCAATTTGCGTTTACTTATTGTTCTTTATATTTTTGCAAACCTGCTTATTTTACTTACTCCGCTTCCTCCTCACTTTCTTATGAATCATTTTAAGTTTATACGCAATCGAAATCGAATTTCATCGAAACGAAGTTTTCAACATACGAAGTTTTGAAATTTGTTTAAATCAACAAAGTTTATTGTCTTTAACCGTTGTACTAATTCACCCCCCCTCTTAGTATCTCTCTTGATCCCAACACTTTCTAGCTTGAGTGAGAGTGTCTTTGAATCATATTGAATCCTTTAAAAAGCTTTATTAATATGATTGACTTGAAAATTGTCAATAAGATATTTTTTTAGTAATAAAAGATCCTATTTGCATAAAATGGTTGAGGTCCTCATATATTTTTTAGTTTATCGAACCCTCATAATAAGAATTAAAAAAGATCTCTAATTTAATCACTTCGATATACATTGATCTATGAGAAGTTTACTAAGGTCTTATTACTTAATAATATATAAATACGAAGATCGTAGGTGTCCTTATATAATATCACGGAAACAGTCCATGCACAAACCAATTAAAAAAATAGATAAATGCTGATTAATTGATGTAAGTTGAGATCTTATTTTCAAATTTTATCTAAGTCAAGTATATCATGCAGGCAATAATCTCTATCATAACTCCCCTAGAGACTATCATAAATCTTTATTAAGTCAAGTTTTTTTTCTTAAATAAGGAGATTTTTAACATTTTGATTTAGCCATATAGTGAAAAAGTTTATTAGCTTGAAGAATGTTGTCATGTATATTCGTACCTAGGACAAAAGAAATTTGTTCTTATTTACCAACATATTTATTTTTATTGAAGTCAGCCAAGAGTTTGTATAGGATATAATAGAGATTAATGGAATGAAATTCATCATACCAAGAGCTAATCATTTTTTTGAAGGAACGAAAATAATGACAACTTTACCTCATTTAGACTTAAGCTTACCATCTTTATGAAATCTATCAAATGCATCAAGGATGTTCATATTGATATTTTCTCTACAACCTAGAAAGAATTTAATAGTGAATCCATCGAGTCTAAGTTTTTGTTTTTTTTATTTTTTAAATGCCAAAATTTCATAGATAGAGAATGATGAGTGTGTATTAATCCATATTCAATTAATTCAAAAATCATTTTGACTCGATTATTAATAATTTTACTCAAACAAAAGATTAATCTTTTCAACTCATCAATTGAGTTATTATTCATCGTAAAGATTTAGGATTCATCAATAATAAGAATCTTTTAAAATAGGACCAAGAAAGCATGGAAGCTTTTAGTGTAAGCATAGATGCCATGAATCCATTGCTAAAAATATTGTGTGTAACATTATGCATATTTAGAAAGTGGCGAATGGATTTGCCAACTAGTTGACCAATTTTGCAAGGAGTAATACATTTACATAACATAATTTTGGAGTAATATATTTATGTTTCTTTTTGAAGGAAAGGTGAGTAGGGAATTAAGGAGATAATTATCATCAATTGCCCACCTTACATTAAGTAGGTGTAAAATTTTTTCCTATATGCTTCTTTTCTTTCCATACAGTTTATAATACTCAAAAGATTTTTTATCCCTCACCTTAGAGCGATCAATTCTGTCATGACTTTTTATTGTATAGCTTTTGATTAAGGTATCTTAAATCATGTGAACATTTTTTTTACATTGGACAACTTTCTATCAGGGGAAAAAAAATAATTATCACAATCAACAATATCTCTGGCAACATACCACGATATTTCCATTCTAGAAATATATTTTAGTACATAAAAAAAAGTCTAATTGCTTAACTCCATCATACATGATACAATAAAAAAAATTCTTTCATACTAGATATTGGGAGAAGTCTTGTGCATTGAGTTCGTCCATTTTACCGATTATATAATCAAAATATATACGTTGATTAATGTTATATATTTTATAAAAATTAAAGCTCAGGACATGGAAAGGTTGGATGTTAGTGCCGTTAAGGTGGTGAGCAATAAAACCAAAACAAATAGTCATCATTGCTTGTGTGAAGAAGAGTTGGAGCCTCTTCGATCCTTTCTAATGTTTGGAAGTTGAGGGGTCGGGACCAACTTGCTAGCTAATGCAGGAGATATTTCAGACAAATCATACTGCCTGTGATCCTGATTGCTTTGACCTGCCAATATCATACAAACCATGACCACAATCTCCACACTCTACTGCTTAATTCTCTTGAAATAAGTCATTGATTTCTTCCTCCTTCCAAATCTTATGTTGGTTACTTTGTGCTTTGTTTGTCATACCATCATCTGAGTAGAGGGCTTTTTAGTGTAATTAGGAAACATACCTACATGGCTATAACAAATGTGATGATGATCACTGGAAATATTGGATTGTATTAGGAATATTTTGAGTTTATTAAAGAATTATATATATAAGCCGACAATTGAGTTCACCAGTTGGACCATCAGTAAAAAGTTTTGCAAGCTTAATTTATGAGGGAAGGTTAGTCCTCAAATATAAAGTTCTTTTTGGGCACTAACAAGCAAAAGATAAGATATTTTTGTTCTCTAAAGTAATGAAAATATCTCTCCATTTTTGAAAAACAACATTAGACAACTCTTTAATTACTAAATTGAAAGACAACTAACATTACCTTGATGATAAAAAAAAATGAAAAATTGATTTGTGGTATAAATTATTTTTTAATTTTTTCATAATAAACCTTGAATCGCCCTTAAGATTATGCTATCATTGTTCGGCTTTTCATTCTTCATTGTGTAGGGCTAAAAGGCACCTTTTAGTGGCACCGCATTTGATATGTTATTGAACACAATAAACAAAACAAATAACACATAGCTTAGAGGCGAAGAAGAGAAGGTGGAGATGGGATTTTTATTCAAACAACAACATGAAGTAAAACAACAATAACAAGTGGTCACTATGGGTTATGCAGTGCTGCGGAAACACAATTAATTTGGCAAAGCCTCCATGTTCGATAACATTTATTGTCATATTGACAACACATGCAATCAATATCGCCACATTTGAATTTCAAGCATGGAATTACCACAATTTTATTTTCCTCTTCCATCTTTTCGATATCCCGACCTTTAATTTTAAGACAACAAAAAGCAAAACCAAATTAGTAGATAAAAAAAATGTTATTTACCTTTTTCATTAAGAAGAGATTAGCAAGTATTGTCATTGATCCACTTTTAAATTATATATACTTCGTTTGACTAAAGGAACATGTTAAGACCACTTACCCACTAGTTCAATTTGAATTTAATTAAAATAAAAATGCAAGAGTCTCCAATAATAATTGACACAGTGATGCTTACCATGGCTAAGAGTATAAAGACATCCAAGGATCGCTAGCATGATAACCAAGCGTGCGGCTGCCATCTTGAGTGAATGATGCTTAAAGATTCGAAATCAGCCTTTTTATATAGAATTTTTGAATGTTTAAATATAGTATGAAATAAACTTGTGATGTAGTAAAAAATTATTGAAATAGAAATCACAACAATTCATCCACCTTTTTATAGTAAATCTAAAATATAGGGTTGCTATATTAAGCAATCCATTGTACCACATATCAGAATAAGATTGTTGTGGTTCAAGCTGTAAAATCCTTATTCTATTGATGTTGTAAGCCACACACCTTTCGTTCTGGTTGCTCCCCCAACACAACGCGAACCAGAACAAATATACTAGTAATTAGAGACAATTATCTACAGTGCTCTGAATTCATGATAGTTCTAGGCTTTCTCATATAAGTAAAATATGTTTGATCAATTTTATCCTATTCACTTTCCATATTCACTCTCTAAATATTATGTAATGTCTAAAATGATTACTAATACTATCAAGAGAAGTATGTTATTGGAAGAAACATAGATAAGATATGCAATACGACAATGACAGCTCGGGATACTATTATTATATTTAAATAGAAAAAGGTGACATTAGTAATTTACTTCAGAATTTTATTTGATATTTTATAATCCATGAGATGGTGAGAGGGGTTAGATTTGATGACTAAATAAATTATATTTTATGAGAATGTAATAAGACAGTTAATTCTATAGAGCATCGAATAATATTTTTTAGAGTTATTGATTGAGTTAATCATGATATCCTTCCTGGCTTGAGTGAGAGTGCCTTTGAACTAATCTTGAATCCTTTTTAAGAGCTTCGTCAATATGATTGACTTGACACTTATCAACAAGATGTCTTTTAGTAATAAAAGATCATATTTACTTACAGAAATGGCTGAGGTTCTTACAGATTTTGTTATAAATTGTTCAAATTAAAAAAAAAATTCTTTTGAAAAGAGTTATTTGAAAAGGTGTTTTTCTTTGTAGTTATTTTGGTAGTTATTTTTTCAAAGATTGTGTCTTTTGGAAAAATATCTATAAATAGATATGTAAGAGTAAATTATCATGGACAACTAATTTTGAGATTCTTCTTCTTTCTTGATAACTCTCCAAGTGATTAGACCTTCTCTAATTTTTTTTTGAAGATTCTTTATTGTCTACTCAATACAGATCTTCTATAGGCTTGTCATATCCACTAAAATTATTTGTATCAAACCCATAGCAATCTTGTCGAGAAGAGGGTGCAAATATTATTTTTAGGAAAGTGTTTATATATGTTTCAAGCCTAAATATTTTTCCTACAGTGTTCTTGATCTTGTGTTTGTTATTGGTTTCCATCCCCTTCTTTTTGTTGTGTTTTCCTATAATCTAAAAACGATATTTGAGTTCATCATGGAGGCCACAAATACCATCAAATTGTTGAATCAAGATTTTGTTTGTTTGGATTGCTTTGATTGAACAAACTTCATCCGTTGGCAAGACAAGATGAAGTTCATGTTGATTGCTTTGAAGATTTTCTATATGCTTGATCCAAATCTTCAACCAATTCCTGTTACAATCGACAATGACACTGATAAAGTCAAGGCTGAACGAAAGAAGAGAAATGAAGATGAAGTTATGTGTAGAGTGATGGGGGAAATATAAAAGGATAGGCAATAAACAATAACTTTTGTATAAGAACAAATACTAGCAGGCTGTAACACACAGCGGAATTAAACAGAAATCACAATCAAATAGAACACCAAGATTTACGTGGAAAACCCCTTCAACGTGAAGGGTAAAAACCATGGGGCAAACTAGAGAAAATCCACTATAGAAATAATGAATGTACAATTCTCGAATCTCTTGCCCAAAACCCAAGTAACAATCACAAGAGAATAACTGGGATACAAGGATCACGTCACTGTGCACAATATCCAAAACCTCCTCAAGCAATCACAGAAGAATTTACTGAAGATCTGATCTAACCTGAGATGAGAAACTGTTTGGATGAGTGAGAACAATTTCTGTGTTTTCCTTGTCTTCTTCCCTTTCTTTTTCTCTTGTTTTTCTGCCCTTTTCTCCTCTCTTTGAATCCCTAATGTCGCTGTGAAGATTCTGCCCTTTGCTGCGATGTTTGATCTACTAATTCGCAGCCACCATTAGCCCCTATATATAATTAGGTTTAGGTTAGGGTTTAGGGTTAACAAGAGGGCTATGGGCTGCTAAAGCCCATATGGGCTGAACTAGGCTCTCAGCCCAACAATCTCCCCCTTCAGCCCATAAGGGAGGCTGTCCCATGACTCAGTGTAAATCCATACCGACCAACTATCGACACATGTCCTGCCTCTCTTTTGGTAAGGTCTTTGTCAACATGTCTGCTCCATTATCATCTGTATGAATTTTCTAAAGTTGCAACTGCTTCTCTTCAAGTACATTTCGAATCTAGTGATATCTGACATCTATATGCTTTGACTTGGAATGAAAAACTGGATTTTTACATAAATGGATGGCACTCTGGCTATCACAATACACCACATAGTTTTCCTGTTTCAACACCAATTCTTGTAAGAATTCTTTCATCCATAACATTTCTTTGCAAACCTCTGTAGCAGCAATATATTCTGCCTCTGTGGTGGAGAGAGTAATACACCTTTGCAATCTGGATTGCCATGACACAGCTCCCCCTGCAAAAGTAAGTACAAAACCTGATGTGGATTTTCTTGTGTCAATATCTCTAGCCATATTTGCATTTGTGTAACCCGTTAGCACAGGTGGTCCACCTTCAAAGCTTAAACAAACCTTAGAGCTTCCTCTGAGATATCTCAAGATCCACTTCACTGCTGCCTAGTGCTCTTTGCCTGGATTTGCAAGAAATCTGCTAGTAACACCCACTGCATATGCGATGTCCAGCCTCGTACATACCATTGCATACATTAAACTTCCAACTGCTGAAGCATAAGGAACCTTTTGCATTTTCTCCTTCTCCTTATCACTTGATGGACTCTATTCTGAGCACAACTTGAAGTGACCTGAAAGAGGAGAACCAACTGGCTTTGCATTGCTCATACTGAACCTTTCTAATACCTTCTCAATATACTTCTCCTGTGACAACCAAATCTTCTTATTTTTCCTGTCACGAGAAATCTGCATGCCCAGTATTTGCTTTGTTGGCCCCATGTCCTTCATTGCAAAGGACTCACTCAGTTCTTTCTTCAACCTATCAATTGTATGCATATCTTTCCCAAGGATAAGCATATCATCAACATAAAGTAAGAGAATAATAAAATCCTTACCAAACCGTTTGATGTACACACAATGATCTGAAGCCGTTCTTTTGTATCTATTTTTAATCATAAATGAATCAAACTATCTATACCACTGTCTTAGAGCTTACTTTAATCCATACAAACTCTTTCTTAACTTGCAGACAAAATTTTCTTTACCTTTGACTTTGAAACCTTCTGGTTGCACCATATAAATTTTCTCCTCTAAATCACCATGAAGGAAAGCTGTCTTCACATCTAACTGCTCCACCTCCAAGTCCTGGCTAGCAGCAATACCTAGAGCAACACGAATAAAAGACATTTTAACAATAGGAGAAAAAATTTCTTCAAAGTCAATACCTTTCTTTTGACCAAAGCCTTTCACAACCAATCTGGCTTTGTACTTTGGTTGAGAATAATATTCTTGAGTCTTCAACCTGAAAACACACTTGTTCTTCAAGGCCTTCATTCTTTGTGGAAGTTGCACCAAATCATATGTATGATTCATCTGTAGAGCATCCATCTCTTCCTGCATAGCAATTAGCCACATTTTGTTCTGCTCACTTTCAACTGCTTCCTGGTAACTCTCTGGTTCACCTGCATCAGTAAGCATCACATACTCATCTGTAGAATATCTTCTAGAAGGCTGATGTTGTCTAGAAGATCTTCTCAATTGAGGTTCTGCGAGAAGCTGCTCCTCAACTTCTTCTTGCTCAACATGTCCTATAGGTAGATTAATATCTGGCTATACACCATCTTCCATCACATCTCCCCCATCACCCTGATATACTGGAGGAACAACTGGGTCACAATCTGCTAATCCTTCTGCATAAGTATTGGCTGGTGCCTCCTTCTTCAAATCCTTAAGGGTTTGATCCTTAAAGAAGACCACATCTCTGCTTCTAAATACCTTCTGCTTTTCTGGATCCTAAAGCCTGTATCCAAATTGATAATGTGAGTAGCCAAGAAAAATACATTCTTTTGTCTTACCATCCAACTTAGACCTTTCATTATCTGGAATATGTGCAAATGCACGACAACCAAATACTCTCAAATACTTATAGGAAACATCTTTCCCTGACCAAACATGCTCTGCAACATCAGCATCTAGGGCTGTGCAGGGAGATAAGTTGATCACATCAACTGTAGTCCTCAAAGCCTCATCCCAAAACCTTTTGGGTAGAAAGCATACATCTGATCTTTTCCATGATAGTGCGGTTCATCCTCTCTGCAATTGCATTATGCTGAGGTATACCAGGAACTGTCATCTTATGTTGGATACCATGTGACCTGCAATAATCATCAAACAATCTTGTATACTCACCATCATTATCTGATCTTATGCATTTCAACTGTCTTTCTGTCTCCCTTTCAACTCTGGCATGAAACTCTTTGAAGATACCAATAACCTGATCCTTGGTCTTCAAAGCATAAGCCCAAACTTTCCTGGAAAAGTCATCTATAAAAGTAACAAAGTAAAGTGCACCACTGATGCTAGGAACATTAATAGAACCATTAGGAGTTTTTGTCCTCAAAGGACCACATACATCTGTATAAACACGGTCCAAGGCATGCATTTTTCTAGACAAAGCAGGACTAGCAAATGAAACTCTATGTTGTTTACCAGCTAAACAATCAATACAAGGGTTCAAACATATACCTCTGAGGTCATGCAATATCTCTCTCTTGGAAAGAGCTTGCAGTCCCTTCTCGCTCATGTGTCCTAATCGCTTATGCCACAACTCCATGCTGAAGTCTTTCTCTGTAGCATTTAACTATTCACCACAAGCTTTGGCCTGGAACCTATACAAAGTGTGACATTTCTTTCCATTAGCTATAACGAGAGAACCCTTACTGAGTTTCCATTGCCCTCTGTAAAACCTGCTATTATAGTCTTCATCATCTAATCTTCCAACTGAAATTAGATTCAGCCTCAAGTCAATCACATGCCTTACATCCTTAAGTACCAACTTGCATCTAAGATTAGTCTTTATGTGGATGTCACCCATGCCAATGATGTCTACTGTGCCATGGTTGCCCATCTTGACAACACCAAAATTTTTAGACCTGTATGTAGCAAAAAACTCCCTCCGTGGTGTAGCATGATAAGAAGCTCCTGTGTCAATTATCCACTCGAGATCTTGACACACACAAGAAAAAATATCATCAGAAGGAGACAAAATCAAATAATCACCAACCTGCACTGTAGCTGTGGTATTTTCTTTTGACTCTGTAGACTCCACTTCTTTTTCCTTTTTCTTGCTCTTCTTAGGATGCTTGCACTAATTCTTATAATTTCCTTTCTCACCACAGTTATAGCAAACAATATCTTTCCTTAATCTTGACTTGCTTCTACCTATGCGTGAACTGCTTCTATCTTTAGACCTTGACCTTCCTCTGTTCTTTGAGATAAGTGCCTGTGAATCAATCTGAGATACTACTAAGTTCTTTCTTCTCAACTCCTCATTCAACAAACTACTTGTTACTTGACTCATGGTAACAATACCATCTAGCGCAGAATTACTGAGGGAAACCACCAATGTCTCCCAACTTTCTGGCAATGAACTGAGAAGTAACAATGCCTGCAACTCATCATCAAGAGACATTTTCATAGAAGATAACTAGTTAGTAATACTCTGTATTTCATTCAAATGCTCAGCAATAGAAGCACCCTCTTTATATTTTAGGTTCACAAGTTTTCTGATCAAAAAAGCTTTGTTGCCAGCGGTTTTTCTTTTATAGAGACCTTCTAACTTTTTCCAAAGAGAATATGCAGAACTTTCAGTAGAAACATGGTGAAAGACACTATCATCGAGCCACTGTCGAATAAACCCAACCGTTTTTCGATCTAATCTCTTCAACTCATCATCTATCATAGTTGTGGGTTTTTCACTATCCCCTTGCAAAGGTCCATACAAATCTTTGCAATACAAGAGATCTTCCATTCTTGGTTTCCATATCATCTAATTATTTCTGTTCAAACTAATCATGCGAGAAACATTACCAACCTCCATGTTCAAATACAAAAATTAAATCACCAAAACCTTGCTCTGATACCAGTTGATGGGGGAAATATAAAAGGATAGACAACAAACAATAACTTTTGTATAAGAACAAATACTAGCAGGTTGTAACACACAGCGGAATTAAACAGAAATCATAATCAAATAGAACACCAAGATTTACGTGGAAAACCCCTTCAACGTGAAGGGTAAAAACCATGGGGCAAACCAGAGAAAATCCACTATAGAAATAATGAATGTACAATTCTCGAATCTCTTGCCCAAAACCCAAGCAACAATCACAAGAGAATAACTGGGATACAAGGATCACGTCACTGTGCACAATATCCAAAACCTCCTCAAGCAATCACAGAAGAATTCACTGAAGATCTGATCTAACCTGAGATGAGAAACTGTTTGGATGAGTGAGAACAATTTCTGTATTTTCCTTGTCTTCTTCCCTTTTTTTTCTCTTGTTTTTCTGCCCTTTTCTCCTCTCTTTGAATCCCTAATGTCACTGTGAAGATTCTGCCCTTTGCTGCGATGTTTG
This sequence comes from Musa beccarii, assembly GCA_024322285.1. NCBI lineage: Eukaryota > Viridiplantae > Streptophyta > Magnoliopsida > Zingiberales > Musaceae > Musa > Musa beccarii. The sequence continues at coordinate 6,272,599 of CM044396.1, read as the reverse complement.
ATCTACTAATTCATAGCCACCATTAGCCCCTATATATAATTAGGTTTAGGTTAGGGTTTAGGGTTAACAAGAGGGCTATGGGCTGCTAAAGCCCATATGGGCTGAATTGGGCTCTCAGCCCAACATAGAGGACACATTCTCAATGCTCTTTTGGATCGGCTTTATGATCTTTATACTGTGGAACCATCTGCAAAAGCAATTTGGAACGCCTTAGAATTCAAGTATCAAGCCGAAGAGGAAAGTACAAAGAAATTTTTAATTTTTAAATATTTTGATTACAAGTTTATGGATGACAAGCCAATCTTGGCACAAGTGCATAAGTTGCAGGTCATTGTTAATCAATTGAAGGCTGAAAAAATCAAACTTCCTGAATCTTTCTAAGTAGGGGCTATTATAGCCAAGTTGCCTTTATCTTGGAAAGGGTATAGGAAGAAGATTTTACATGACTTCAAGGATATCACCTTAGAGCAAATTCAAAAACATCTTCGAATCGAGGAGGAATCGAGGATGAGAGATAAAAGTGAAAACTCTTTTAGTAATGTAAAAGCAAATGTTGTGAAGCAGCCTAAGAATTCCAACAAAGGCAAGTAAAACAAGGAGAATCATCTTGGCCCTAAAAGGGATCAAGGAAAATTTAAGAAGCCAAAGAGTAGAGGCTGTTTTGTTTATAGAAAACCTGATCATTTTGCAAGAGATTGCAGATTTAAGAAAGGCCAAAAATCGAAAGTCAACTCTGTTGAGGGAGATGATAATATAATCGCTACGGTGAGTGAAGTGAATGCCATATTTGGCAAGGTTTTTGGTTGGTGGTATGATACATGTGCTACCGTCCATGTTTGCTATGATAAGACACTCTTTAAGACTTATAGAGAAGTCACAGATGGGCAAGAAATTCAAATGGGAAATGAAGTTCGTTCTAAGGTGATTGGCAAGGGAAATGTGAAACTCATTTTCACTTCGGGTAAAAAAGTCACTTGTACGAATGTTCTTTATATACTAGATATGAGTAGAAATTTAGTGAGTGGGAATCTTCTTGGCAAACCTGAAATTAAATCTATATTTGAATCCGAGAAGTTAATTCTATCCCGTAATAGGACTTTTGTTGGAAAAGGCTATTCCACTGAGGGAATGGTATAATTCCCTTACTTTTATGAATAGCCTTTTCCAACAACAATATGCCATGTTAACATGTTAATAATTATGACATGTTAACAAGAGGAGGCAATAGATATTTCATTACTTTTATAGATGATATGTCTAGGTTCACATATATGTCATAATTATTAACATGTTAACATGGCATATTGTAAGAATAATGATCCTCAAAGGATAAAATTAGGACCAAGAGGAATCAAATGTACATTTGTAGGCTATGCCTCAAACAGTAAAGCTTATAGGCCTCTTAATTTGGAGTCTAATATCATAATAGAATCTAGAGATGTGGAGTTCTTTGAATACTTATTGACTTCAAATAATAATGTTCATCCTCCAACTAGTGAAGAGTCACTAGTAGAAACATCTCAAAAGGTTGGTGAGCAACCTAATATTCCTTTGATTGGACATAAATCAAATTCACAAATTGGAGAGCAATCTCATGAATTAAGGAGAAGCACTCGTGTACGGAAAGCAAAAACATTAGGATCAAATGAGATTGATTCTCAAAGTATTTCTTTTCACCTTGTGGAAGGAACTACTGAGAGAGTCTTAAAAACAATTCCTCTTGTTTTACAAGTGGAAGATGATCCTAAAACATTTAAAGAAGTTATGGCCTCTCGTGATGTTGCTTTCTGGAAAGATGCTATTAATGATGAGATGGATTCTATTATGTCAAACCACACTTAGGAACTTGTCGATTTACCTTCTGCCTCTAAACCTATTGGTTGTAAATGGGTATTTCATAGAAAGTATCATGCAGATGGTACTCTCTAAACATTCAAAGCAAGATTAGTTGCTAAAGGATTTTGATAAAAGGAAAGAATAGATTATTTTGACACATATGCTCTTGTGGCTAGGATCATATCTATTAGAATTATTTTTGCTTTAGCATCATTTTTTTATCTTTATGTTCATCAAATGGATGTCAAAACGGTATTTCTAAATGGAGACCTCGATGAGGAGGTATATATGGAACAACCCGAAAGTTTTAAACATAAAGTATATAAACTTATTAAATCATTATATGGTTTAAAACAGGCTCCAAAATAGTGGCATGAGAAATTTGATGCAATAATTCTTTCTAATGGATTTGTTCACAATGTTGCAGATAAATGTGTTTATCTCAAAACTTGTGATGACTATATGGTGATAGTTTGCCTTTATGTTGATGACGTGCTAATAGTGAGCAACAAGATGAAAGGTATTATAGAAACAAAGAGGTTTCTATCTTCAACATTTAAGATGAAAGATCTTGGGCAAGTTGATACCATACTAGGTATCAAGATAAAAAGAAATAGTGGAGGATATGCTTTGAGTCAAACTCATATAGAGAAAGTACTAGAGAAATTCAGTCACTTAAGAATTAAAGAAGCAAATATCCCGTTTAACCCAAGTATTAAATTAGTCAAAAATGTTAGAAGAACAGTTGCTCAAATAGAATATTCAAGTGCTATAGGAAGTCTTATGTATGCAATGCAATGCACAAGACCTGATATAACATTTGCAGTTAGTAAATTGAGTAGATTTACTAGCAATCCAAATATAGAGCATTGGAAGGTTATTGAAAGAGTTCTTGGGTACCTTAAACAGACCATAGATTATGGCCTACAATACTTAAAATTTTTTGTTATTTTAGAAGGATATATTGACGTAAGTTGGATATCGAGTTTAGGAGATAACAAATCTACTACTGGTTGGGTGTTTACCTTGGGAGGTGGTGCTGTTTCTTGAAAAAGTAAGAAACAAACGTATAACTCATTCAACTATGGAATCAGAATTTGTTGCTCTAGTAGAAGCAGGAAAGGAGACTGAATGGTTGAGGGACTTTCTATTAGAAATTCCATTGACTTCTAAGAGTATTAATTCAATTTCTATACTTTGTGATAGTCAAGCCACTTTAGCTCATGTATATAGTGAAATATAGAATGGAAAGTCAAGACACATAAGTCTTAGACATGATTATGTGAGGAAATTAATCAAGAGTGGGATTATTTCCCTTACATTTGTGAAAACAAATGAGAATTTAGCTGATCCGTTCACTAAACCTCTTACAAGAGAAGTTGTAAGATCAACATCAAAATGGATGGGGCTGAAGCTCCTTGAATAAAAGATCCACCAATGATAACAACCCTACTCAACATTATAAAATGAGTAATGAAGAGTTCAAAGGATAAGAACAAGTTATTGACATGTGGAGTGGTTCAGCACTTCGCAATATTTTATTGGTCCCATCCAAAGATGTTAAAGTGCCGGTTGTCACCGAACGAGGGTTGAGTTAATTATACTCTTAATGAAGTTTAGTCAAGTTATGACAAGTATCTTAAAGAGTGACAAAGATACTATATAAACTTCACCTATATGAACTTAGAAGTGGTGCCACTTCGATTGAGAGTTGGAGTTTCTCTCATAAAAGTTCATGAACTTGGATGAGCCCAAGGCCATATTAGGGTTGAGTAAGAATTCATGAGGAATATGAGAATATAGTATTTATGTGTGTGGCATCACCGGTGTTGTCATTAGGAATAACAAATTTAAAGCTTTTATGCTATTTGGGATTTCGACTTCACTTTGTGATGCTTACACTAAGGTAATATTCAAATCGAAAGATATATTACTTTATTCATAAATATTATTTAATCATTTGGAGAATTTTTTTTATTTTCAACAAGTGGGGGATTGTTATAAATTGTTCAAATTAAAAAAAAAGTTTTCTTTTGAAAGGAGTTATTTGTAAAGGTGTTTTTCTTTGTAATTATTTTGGTAGTTATTTTTTCAAAGGTTGTATCTTTTGGAAAAATATCTATAAATAGATATGTAAGAGTAAATTATCATGGACAACTATTTTTGAGATTCTTCTTCTTTCTTGATAACTCTCCAAGTGATTAGACATTCTCCAATTCCTCCTTGAAGATTCTTTATTGTTTGCTCAATACAGATCTTCTATAGGCTTGTCATATCCACTAAAACTATTTGCATCAAACATATAGCAATCTTGTCGAGAAGAGGGTACAAATATCATTTTTAGGAAAGTGTTTATACATGTTTCAAGCCTAAATATTTTTCCTACAGTGTTCTTGATCTTGTGTTTGTTATTGGTTTCCATCCCCTTCTTTTGTTGTGTTTTCCTACAGGTTTTTTGTTTTACCGAACACTCGGAGTGAGAATTAAAAGAGATCTTTGATTTAACATAGTTAATAGATAGATTGAAAATCAAAATTTTATTTTTCAGAATATCCATTAGAGTTTTACATAATTTGGAATTGCCTCTTCAAGCTACAAGGAAATAATTAGCTATAATCTAGTGGAAAGTTTGAATTCTATGGACTTTGATTGTTATTAATCATTTCAACATGTATTGATCTATGAGAAGTGTACTAAGGTCTTATTACTTAAAAATATATAGATATGAAGATAGTAGGTGTCCTTGTATAATATCACAAAGGAAACTAGCCAGACACAAACCAATTAAAAAGATAGATAAATGTTAGTGAATTAATACAAGTTGAGATCATATTTTCAAATTTTATCTAAGTCAAGTATATCATGTAAGTAAGAACCCCTATCATGACTCCCCTAGAGACTTTATCATAAACCTTAGCTAAGTCATTTTTTATTAGAATAAAGAGATTCTTACATTTAGATCAAGTCATATAGCGAAAAAATTTATTAGCTTGAAGAATATTGTCATGTATATTTGGGACAAAAGAAGTTTGTTCTTCTCTACCAACTTATTTAATAAAGATTTTATTCTAAGTCTTAGCCAAGAGTTGGTATAGGGTATGATAGAGAGTCATGGAACAAAATTCATCGTACCAAGAGCTAATCGTTTTTTTTAAATAATGAAAACAAGGACAAATTTACCTCGTATTTGATATAAGCTTAACATTTTTATAAAATCCATTAAATATATCGAGAATGTCCATACTGATGTTTTCCCTGCAATCCTGAAAGAATTTAATAGTGAATCCATCGAGTCTAGGCTTTTCCATTTTTCTATTTTTTTTAAAACTACTAAAATTCCGTAGTTAGAGAATGGTGAATGTGTATCAATCCATATTCAATTAATTTAAAAATAATTTTGACTCGATTATCTATAATTTTACTGAAACAAAAGATTAGTCTTTTCAACACATCAATTGAGTAATTATTCATCATGAAGATTTAGGATTCATTAATAATAAGAATCTTTAAAAATAGAACAATGAAAGCATGAAAGCTTTTTAGTGTAAGTATAGATATGATGAATTCATTGCTAAAAAATATTGAGTATAACATTATGCATATTTACAAAGTGGTGAATGGATTTGCCAACTAGTTGACCAATTTTGCAAGGAGTAATACATCTACACAACATAATTTTGGAGAAATATATTTATTTCTTTTCAAAGAAAAGGTGAGTAGATAATTAAGGGAGCTAATTATCGTTAATTGTCCAACTTACATTAAGTAGGCATAGAAACTTTTTTCTATATGCTTCTTTTCTTTACATACATTTTATAATACTTATAGATTTTTTTATCCCTCACCTTTAGAGCAATCAATTCATTGTCATGGCCTTTTATTGTATTAGGTTTTGGTTATGATATCTTAAATCATGCATTAGACAACTTTCTATTAGAGGGAAAAAAAATATAATTATTAGAACCAACAATTTATGTAGCAACATACCACTATATTTCCATTATGAAAATATATTTTAATATATAAAAATTATCTAATTGTTAAATTCTGCTATACATGATACAATAAAAAATTATCTTTCATAACCAATATTGGGAGAAGCCTTATGCATTGAGTTCATCCATTTTACAAGTTATATAATCAAAATCTATAAGTAGATTAATGATGTATGTTGTCTAAAAATTAAAGCCCAGGTATAGAAAGGTTGGATGTTAGTGTCATAAAGGTGATGTGCACTGAAAACAAAACAAATAGTCATCATTCCTTGTGTTAAGAAGAGTTGGAGACTCTGATCCCATTTATGTTGTGAAGTTGAGGAGTATGACCAATTTGCTAGTCGATGTGGGAGATCTTTCAAGCAAATCGTGTTGTCTATGATCTTGATTGTTTTTACTAACCAATATCATACAAACTATGATCACAATCATATAGTGGAATTAGTGCAAAGAAATTAGTGCAGCGGATAAAGATGATAAATTTCGACGATTTAAAATAAGTTCGAAAACTTTGTACGATTCAAAGTAATGTTTCAATTAAAAGCATTTCGATTGGGTTTAACTTGAACACATACGTAAGATGATGAAGTAGAAGTGAAGTAGAAGTGAAGTAAAGTAAAGGCTTGCAGTAATGTAGATGACAATAAGAATATGCAAACATGATTTTATAGTGGTTCGGTCATACGACCTATGTCCACTCCTGATTTCTCTTCTCTTGATGCCACTAGCTTTCCACTAGCTATCCTCCTTCCAACATGTAAGGATTGACTCTCTTTTATAGCACTCTCCTTTTGATGGGCTTAGGAGGTAACCCTTACAAAGCCTCTCACCCCTCTCTTGAACTTTTCCAACACTTGGAATTTGAGGGGACGATTTCTCTCAAGTTTACAACAAAATTTTTCCTTTATTTTGTTCTAGGTTGCATGTATTTCAACCATGGATGAGAGGGGTATTTATAGACCCCAAGAGGATTTAAATTTGAAGCCCAAATTTGAATCACCCAAGATTTCAAAGGTAATGACGGTACTACTACCAGTGTTGGGCTGTACCACCGCCTAGGCTTTTGCCTTTATTAATGTACTAGGTGGTACCACCTCCTAACCTAGCGGTACCATCGCTTGGCACACTAACATGGTCAGTGTACTGGGCGGTACCACCGCTTGGGCACTCTGCCCCAGGGCGGTACCACAACCCTAGACTACCTGGGAAGTTAGACCTGGGCGATGCTACCGCCCCAGTTTGGCGGTGCCACCGTCATACAACGTCCAGCACTCCTGGTTGGGCCTTAAAATCGGCCCAAACCGATCCAATACAAGACCCAATTGGCCCCTAACAGGGTTAAAGGATTAACACATAATCTTAACCATAATTATGTGCTAACTACAAAATTAAAGACATTTCTAAGCTATTACAAATTTCGCAAGTCAAGACTTCTTTCTCCGGTGAGCTTCTGGTGAACTTCTGGTAGTCTTTCGATGAACCCTTGGATACCATTCTGCGGACTCTCGGCAAGCTCCTGGGTTTCATGATGATCTTGGTGAGTTCCGACAAGCTTTTTCAGCAAGCTCCGATCTTTCTCGACGAATTTTGATGAATCTTCGGACTTTCATCGAACTCTCAAACTTCCAACGATCCATTGCATTTGACTTTGATACTTTATTTCGCTTTGTCTTCATCGTTATTATAGTTAATCCTGCACACAAGCCAAAACTCTACTTCGATCTAGATAGTTATTATAACATGAATTGACATTTGGTTGCTCGGCACGTCATTGACCTATCAGTGCTTCGTCCATTTCTTCGACGCATCTTCCTCTCTTGCATCCTGTTGCCTAATCGGTGGTTGACCTCCGCGACCCCGATATCCTTGGCGCAACATCACTCTTTTTGGCCTGATGCCCGACGTCCGAAGCCTTCTACCGATTATAGACCAGACCTCCGACTCGACATCCAATATCCTAACATGTTCCTCCGGCGCAACGTCAATTCCTCCTACGTCAATTATCTACTCTTGATCGAGTAGACCTATGTGACTTAAAACATATTTAGACAACTAAACACAATCAATTAGTTTCATCATCAAAATCCAAGACCTAATAGCTTTATCAGTTAATTCTTTTGAAGCAAATCATTAATTTCTTCCTCTTTCCAAATCTTGTGTTTTTTTACTTTGTGCTTTATTTGTTATAATATTATTACAGATCATATAAGTAGAGGGTTTTTTAGGGTAATTAGGAATCAAACCTGCTTGGTTGTAACAAATGAAATGGTGATCACTAGAAATACTAGATTGTGTTAGGAATATTTTGAGTTTATTAAAGAATTTTATATATAAGCCGACAATTAAGTTTGTTGGTTAGATCATCAGTGAAAAGTTTTACAATTTTAATTTATAAGAAGGTTAGTCATCAAATATAAAGTTCTTTTTTGCACTAACAAGCAAAAGATAAGATGTTTTTGTTCTCTAAGGTAATGTAAGTATCTCTCTTTTTGTAAAAAAAAGAAAAACATTGGACACTTCTTTCATTATTAAATAGAAAGATAACTATGATATCAGATTTGCTAACATTACCTTGATGATAAAAAAAATAAAAAATGATTTGTGGTATAAAATATTTTTTATTTTTTCATAATAAATATTGAACCGCTCTTGAGATTATGTTATCATTGTTCGACTTTGCATTCTTCATTGTACCAGATTAAAAGGTACCTTTTAGTGGTGCCACATTTGATACATTACCAAATATAGTAAATAAAACATACAACACATAGCTTAGAAGAAAAGAAGAAACGCATGGAATGAGAATTTTATTCGAACAACAATATGAAGTGAAACAACTATAGTAGGTGGTTACTATGGGTTGTAGAGTGTTGGGGTATGACAATATGTTTGGCAAGCCTCCCATGTTCGATAACATTCTCGATCATATTGATAACATATGCATTCAACATCATCTTCGCATTTAAATTTCAAGCATGGAATTACCACTATTTTGTTGCCCTCTTCCACCCTTTCAATATCTCGACCTTTAATTTTAGGATAACAAAAAGCAAAACCAAATTAGGAGATAAAAGATATTTCTTTTTTTTTCGTTAAGAGTATTGTGAAATTCTGAGACGACATCACATACGCAGTGAAAGAATAGAAAATAAAAACATCCTAGATTTCTACATAAAGGTTTTGTCGTCGTGCGAAGATCGGTGCATAAAAATTCATGAATCCGAAAATTATGTATGTAAGAAAGATAGTACATTGGGAGATTATATATCCCTGAGAATTCAACAGATCCGTGGGAAGGATGAAGGAGATCAAGCGTTCTCCTCTCTAGTGGTGATCCACATGATAGGGGCTGCGAAGATGCTCCTCATTAGGGAGAGGAGAATAGGAGGTGGCTATTAAGAAAACCCTAATATATGAGTCTTTGATTTTCTCCTATTTATAGAGGCCCATTGTTAACCCTAATGAATCCTGCCCTATTAGATATTGGATCTCTATCTAATTACCTAAGCCTCTTAAATTAATGGATCTCTATCCAATAATCTCATATTAGCTCTTATTGTATCTCATCCATTGGATCTAATAATTCAGGGATTTATTGTATATCCAATAAAATAGGGACTCCGACAGATATCTCATATCCGAACCTTTACTCGTCGTAACACTTATCATATGTGTGTGACCCTCTAGGCCAAATATCAAGCTGGTCGTGTGTCATACATATCATAACTCCTTTTGACTCAGTGAATTATTATCTTCATAATAATTCACTCGACTCATCGACTACGGATGTACTAGGCCACTACACTGTAGTCCCCAAACGATACAGGGAAATCCAATCCTTTGGACCTATCTAACCTTAGTTATCGTGTACTTATAGTCCCTTATTCATCTAATATCCTAGAGATAGTATATCAGGCATGGTGATGTCAGTCCCATACGATTTTCGCTCGAGTCTCACTCAAATCAGATTCTCTCATAGAACTCTTTCTCTCTCAATTCGAATGACCTTAGCTAGGGAATTGCCTGAGCAAAAACACATGAGATATTTCTCTCATAATACCGAGAGTGGATGATCCTTTATTGACACTCAATAGCTCTCATAAGGTTAGCTGCCACTCATAATAATTGGTTGTACTAGATCTGAAACTTTCAAACCTATAAGTCCGGTATCAAAGAGTGGAGTACTCATACAGGACATCCTTGGTATCTCAAGTCTAAAGACTAGAGACACTACTCAGACTTTGGAATCATTGTCTGACAACAGGTATCAATAACCATCTAGCATTCTGTAAGCGGATCAATTAGTGAACTCATTTTTCAATGAGCACTATCTTTAGTGTCCCTACATAAGTAGCTATGAGACCAGCCACCTCCATCATATGGATGGGTATATAGCACGTCAGTCTATCCAGTTATCTCGATATCCCTTTTGAGTAACCTATGACCAGGATTATTTAGGGTCTGTGTTTAAAGGTGAATCAGTCTCATTATCGTGATCTCATCATGATCTAATTTCCATTGCATAGATCCAAGAACATCATAATATATATCCAGATAATGTTAGAAAATGTTAATAATCATAAGCAAATATTGATGTAGTATGTTACAAGTGCCATCACTCACGTGATTGGCTTGTAGGGCACCTATAATTAATAATCCCCCACTTGACTTAAAGCCAATCACCTACGTGTCTAATCCCCATCAGACCTTTGTAACGCTCAAAGACAATCTGAGTCAATAGTTTTGTCAGTAGATCTGCAATATTATCTTCAGATGAAACTCTTTCCACTGCTACATCTCTTCAGGCTACGATCTCTCTAATAAGCTAGAACCTCCTCAAAACACTTCTGATGAGACCTGAGTTCTCTCATTTGAGTAATCGTCCATAGTTATCACAATATAAGGGAATTGACTCCTCGTTGCTTGGTATGATTTCTAGATTTGTGATGAACTTCTTCATCCAGACTCCCTCCTTTGCTGCCTTTACCGTAGCAATGTACTTCGCCTCTATGGTCGAGTCAATAGTATATTTTGCTTGGAACTTTTCCAGCATACTACTCCTCCATTCAAGGTAAACATATACCCTGAATTAGACTTGCCATCATCAATATCGGACTGGAAGCTCGAGTCCATGTAGCCCTCAATCCTAAGGCTACTTTCTCCATATACTAGTAAAAGATCCTTAGTCCTTCTCAAGTACTTAAGGAGACACTTTATTGCTAGTTATAGGTGCCCTATAAGCCAATCATGTGAGTGATAGCACCTGTAAAACACTACGTCAATCTTTTTACTTATGATTATTGGTATGTTCTCACATTATTTGGATGTATATTGTGATGTCCTTGGATATGTGCAATGGGAATCAGATCGTGATGAGATTACGATAATGAGAATAATTCACCTTTAAACATAGACCCTTAATAATCCTGATCATAGGTTACTCGAGAAGGACATCAAAATAACTAGACAGACTGGTGTGCTATATACATGTCCATATGATGGAGGTGGCTGGTCTCATAGCTACTCGTGTAGGGACACTAAGGGTACAGTGTAGGTACTCATTAGGGAATAAGTTCACTGATTGATCCGCTTATGGAATGTTGGATAGTTATTGATACCTCACGTTAGACAACGATTTCGTAGTCCCAGTAGTATATTTGGTCCTTAGACTTGAGACATCAAGGATGTCCTGTATGAGTACTCCACTCTTTGATGCCAGATTTATAAGTTTGGAAGTTCCAGATCTAGTATAGCAAGTTATTGGGAGTGGCAGCTAACTTTATGAGGGCAATTCAGTGTTAATAAAGGATCACTCACTCTCGGTATCATAGGAGGAATATCCTGTGTTCTTGCTTAAGAAAATCCTTGGCTAGGATCATTCGGATTGAGAGACAAAGTGTTCTCCGGGAGAATCTGATTAGAGCGAGACTCGATTGGAAATCGTATGGACCTGATAGCACCATACCTGATATATGGTCTCTGGGATATTTGATGGATAAGGGACTATAGGTACATGGTAATTGAGGATGTATAGGTCTAAAGGATTGGATTCTCCTATATCATCTAAGGACTATGGCGTAGTGGCCTAGTACGTCCGCAGTCAATGAGTCAAGTGAATTATTATAAATATAATAATTCACTGAATCAGAAAGAGTTCTGACAGGTATGACTCATGGCCAGCTTGATATTGGGCCTAGAGGGTCACACACATATGGTAGGTGTTACGACGAGTAGAGATTCGGATATGAGATATCTGTCGAAGCTCCTATCTTATTGGATATCCAATAAGCCCCTATATTATTGGATCCCATAGATGAGATCCAATAAGAGCTTGATTATTAGGTAGAGACCCATTAATCTAAGATGCTTGGGTAATTGGATGGAGATCCAATACCCAATGAGGCAGGATCCATTAAGGTTTACAGGGGGCCTCTATAAATAGGAGGGAACCAAAGACCCATAGGCTGGGGTCTTCTTGGTAGCTACCTTCTATTCTCCTCTCTCTAGAGAGGAGCATTGTTGTAGTCCCTGTTATGTGGATACCACTAGAGAGGAGGATGTTTGACCTCCTTCATCCTCCCTCATGGATCTATAGGAACTCAGGGATATACAATCTCTCTAGGTACTTTCTTTTTACATACGTAGTTTTTGAATTTGCAGATTTGTTTTTGCGCACGGATCTTCACACGACGATAGAACCTTTCGTAAAAATCTAAGATTTTTATTTTCTTTCTTCCGCTGTGCATGAGATGTCGCCCTTGGATTTCCCAATAGTAGTATTAGAGCTAGGTTGTTCATGTAAAAATTGGATTTTAACTGCGTGTATTATGTTGTGGATCTACTTTTGATGCCAAAATCATTGACGTAAAAGACGAGTAGGGCTGCAACTATTGCTACCCTCATAGTTTGGCAAAGGCTGCTTGCAGCCATGGTCGTGCACATAGGGGCCATCGGTTGTCGGTGGGTGGTGGCCGTCTGCCCGTGGAGGTTGCATTGCCCGCATGCGCAGGGAGCCCGTAGGAAGGGCCGCAGTAGGCGACCTGCCCATAGGGTGCTAGGCTCGCGGGTGGGGGCCAACACCCCTCGTGGTGGCTAGACTGCAAGGGGTGGTGCCTGCGGGCACTGCCCCGTGGCTAGCCACCTGCGAGGGCAATGCTTGCCCGTAGCGGCGCCACCCGTGGGCACACCGCCCGTAGGCATGGGCGACACCCCCCGCATGCATGGCCGCCGCCGTTAGGGTGGCGACGATCTCAATGTTGTAGCAAAGCAGGGGATTAGAGTTTTTAGACAAACGATAGTTTTTCCTTGGAAATTTTAAAAATTCTAATTTTATCCCTTCTGATCGAATGACCAAAATGCCCTTTAGAATTTAGAAAATTCCCTATATGTCTCTATTTTCAAAAATATATTAATTAATTAAAGTATTTAATTAACTATTATTATTCATCTAGTAGTCCTATATAATGATATGTACTTGTGATGTTTGATGTGGACATATGATCATGGACTGTGTGATGTGATGTGTGTTCATGTGATTATTACTATTGGGGTCTATAAGCCTTTATTTTTCTCATTTATTATCAAGCCTGTGTGCTTGTAATTATATTATAATTACACGAGGAGGTAGCAGGAGCGGGACCCACAAGATCGAGACGGACGATCCGACGCATGGAGATGCATTGAGATGTCGATGGAACCGACGAAGCGAGATGGACGATCATAGGGCATAGAGATGCGCCGAGGCACATATAGATCTTGATGTGAGTGATTTGGTCTACTAGCTCGGGCTTGATCACATTAGGATATGGTCCATGATCATCTGGTGTAATTGCCCATGTGATGTGTGATTGTTTATACACCTACTAAATATATATATTTACATACGATGTAGATATATATTAAATATGTATGTGTGTGACACATTATATTAGGAGATCGAATAAAAAATCCCCTTTCTTGATAATATTAAGTCAATAAACGTGAGACAATTAGATTGACCTATGTGGCCTTCTACCGTTATAGGTAGGAACCGATGCCCGGTGTAGGTTGAGTTGGTTGAGTCCCTCGAGACTCATATCACGATTCGCTATCTTATCTACGACATAGAGATGTCACCGGTGACCTGAGGACATGGTATGCTTGGTCGAGTCCTTCGAGGGTATATCATCGAATCAAACTCATCTTGTAACAATGGTGATGACTTAACCGAACATCATGGTTGGTTGAGTCCCTCAAGGCCATGGTGTTTCGGAGACCGAACAGGACGAGAATCACAAGGAGTTGTGATTGGCAAGAGTTGCTTATATTTTGAGCTTAGTATGATTGGTCGAGTCCCTCGAGGTTACACTAAGATGTTGATTGGATCTCGATCCTGTTAGGACTCTGGCTATGAGAGTCCTAATTGATAAGGGCATTCATGTAAATCCTATCTAGTCGACCCTATTAAAGAGGTGAAGAGGTCGGCTAGGTTAGGGTTAGGTTGCTTCTTAGAGAAGGAGTACTATTAGAGAAAGTGTCCTATTAAAAGTAGGAGTCTTATTAGGGAAAGAGTCCTATTAGAATTAGGAGTCATACTAGAGAAGGAGTCCTAATTAGAAGGGAGTTGGTTAGAAGTAGGAGTCTTGAGTAAGAGTCCTATTAGGAGTTGGGGTTTAGAAGTCTTATAAATAGCCATATATTCACCCTCTTTTCATAATGAATAGATCATCTTTTTAAGCAGCCTTTGAGCAGCAACTAGGAGGAAGGAACCCCTATAGAGTTCCAAGGAGGTCGATCCCCTAAAGAGATCAACCCCAAGCTTAGAATCCGTAAGGGTTCTAACACTTGGTACTAGAGCAGTGTTCTTGGCATTTCGCGACCTTTCCACAGCCATCCACCAGCTCTCCACAACCGCCCAAAGCAATTCCTACAATTGCTTAGAAAATCATCGCCGAATTCCGTCGTCATCTTCACAACCGCAGATCATCCTTTGATCTTCCCGTGAATTGCAACATGTTCTAGTTATCTATCTTACTACTGCTGCAATTTAGTTATCCTTATTCAAAAAATCCAAAAAATTCGTCCTATATTGCTGCATAAACTTTTCGTCGCAAAGTTCTCATCTCTACAACGAAAGTTGTACTGTAGAATTTCAACCGCATAGCACTATTTTTTTGATCTTACTACTATGTTTTTTCTATCCAAATCTCTACAAAAATTTTATGATGCTTTGACACTTCCTAAAAGTGGTTTTCCCTTTGGTTTTGTCAAAAAATTCTTAATATAAACCACTTATCTTTTACATCCAAACTGCTGCACTTTAGACCTAAAAATCTGCTATAGTACCTCTCCGTGATCCTCAATTTTGCCAAACCTCTTGCTGTTGTTTCTTTCTATGAAATTTTTAACAGCATTACTTCTCACTTACCAATAGATTCTATTTAAGTTTTGCTTGAATCTCTATTGAAAATTTCTGAAAAAAATTGCATCTTTACTGCTGAAATTTATTCAGCAAAAATTCTAGTGTTGCACCTTTGTCCTTTTCTCCTCCGTAACCTGCCAAACCCTAGCCACCTTACTACCACCAACCAAGGCATCTTTAGAGTATCCATCTAGCCTTAAGATTCAGTCATCATAACCTAGTTTCATAACCCTAACAGCTGTTAAATCTCGGATTTTGATGATGAAATCAAGTGGTGAAATATTTGTATTAATCTCTTTGTTGAGATGAGTGTGCAGGAATTACTACGATGGAAAACATAACGTGATTTATCAAGGCCAAGTCCGTCGTTGGTTCATCGGAAGTCCGAGAGATTTTCGGAAGAGTTGCCGGAACCATCCAAGATCAACTCAGGGACTTGTCGAAGTTTTCGAAAGTCCATTTCAAAGATCGTCGAAGGTTCGCGGAACTTCCAAACTAGCCGAAGACTAGTTGGGCTTGCCGAGTATCTTTGGGAGACCACCGCGGCAATCAGAGGGAAGCATCGAGGCCTGAATCTCGCCGTAGTACTCTGGAAGTCGACTTGAAGGGTGTCCGATCAAATCACGTTAAGTTATGTTCGTAAATTTGCACATGAGTAGAGCAAGGATTTAAGAAATAAATCCTGCCCAAAATTCGTAGCCAACCAGGCCACTCTGTGTCAAGTTGAGGACAAAACCCCCATTCACTCTGTCCAAATGGGGGCAAGAGGTGGAACCGCCCAAGCACTGGTGGAACCATCCACTGAAGCGGTGGAACCGCCCGGCTGAAAGCGAATAGCACCGCCTCTGCACACACACAACGCGCGGTGGAACCGCTGTGCAAGCAATACCGCCAGCCATTCAACGGCGGTGGAACCGCTGGGTTGAAGCGGGCGGCACCGCCCTTCCATCCACCGGATGAAGCGGTAGCACACCGCTGCACTGAAGCGGTGCAAACTTTCACGTCGATCAAAGATCGACACAGTGCGTGGCACCGCTTCGACAGCGGTGGCACCGCTTTGACCACCAAATCTGGGACTCCAAATTCACTTGGAATTTGGAGCCCAATTTAAATCCACTTTTGGATCTATAAATACCCCCTTTCTCAGTGAAAGGGTTACCCTTTGAGCAAAAAGTTTGAGTCTTGAGCTTTTGAAGAGTCTTTGAAAAGTGTTGTATTCTTTGCTAAGTGTTCACCTTTCTTCTTCTTGAGAGATCTTGTACAAGTGTGAACATCTTGTAAAGGGTTGTAAAAAGGGTGTTTGATCCTTCCCCTTCAAAGGACTTGCTAGTGGAAGAGCGGAGCCTCATTGCAAAGGCTTCAAGAGTGGATGTAGGTCATTTGACCGAACCACTATACATCATTGTCTCCTCAAATGTGTGAGTGTTTACATTTCTGAAATCACTTCATTTCTTGGCTGCAAGTTCTTAGCAATTACTTTCAAGTTCTCTTTAATCGAATCGATTCTTCCACGAACTTGTGTTTCTTTGAGAAATCGATTTCAAGAATACGAGTTTAATCCGCTGCACTAATTCACCCCCTCTTAGTGCCTTTTGATCCTTTCAACAAATCAAAATCATAGCTCAAGACAGTAAACCATTACAGCTGAACCCTTATATCACCGATCTTTGTCCAAACCTTCCACCACCTCATGCCATTAACCCATCAACAGAAAAAAGACAAGAGCATCTCTGATCTACAAGCATACGCTATAGCTTCTCAAGACCCAATTGATGCCAAATTTGAAGCATGAAAATCTTGAATTGAATCACGGCTTGAATCACGCTTGGAAGATAAATTATGTGCTTTGTTTGCAGAATTCAGAATTGGATAACCACCGAGTCCAACCAAAAATTGCAACAGGGAGAGAATTTAGTGTTGAATCTCGGATTTTGATGATGAAACTAATTGAGTGTGATTTGTGGTCTAACTGCGTTTTGAGTTACGTAGGTCTACTATCGATCAGGATTAGACAGTTGACGCTGGAGGAATTGACGTTGCGCCGGAGGTGATCACATCAGGATATTGGATGTCAAGCCCGAGGTTCGGTCGACTATCGGCAGGAGGCTTCGTACGTCGGGCATCGGGCCAAGAAGTGTTGCACCTTTGTCCTTTTCTCCTCCGTAACTTGCCAAACCCTAGCCACCTTACTGCCACCAACCAAGGCATCTTTAGAGTATCCATCTAGCCTTAAGATTCAGTCATCATAACCTAGTTTCATAACCCTAACAGCATCAAAAATCATAGCTCAAGACAGTAAACCATTACAGCTGAACCCTTATATCATCGATCTTTGTCCAAACCTTCCACCACCTCATGCCATTAACCCATCAACAGAAAAAAGACAAGAGCATCTCTGATCTACAAGCATACTCTATAGCTTCTCAAGACCCAATTGATGCCAAATTTGAAGCATGAAAATCTCGAATTGAATCACGGCTTGAATCACGCTTGGAAGACAAATTGCGTGCTTTGTTTGCAGAATTCAGAATTGGATAACCACCGAGTACAACCAAATTGCAACAAGGAGAGAATTCAGAAAGGACCCCAGAGGAGGGATTGCTCTCGGATATGCTTCAGTCACACATGAGGGTGGACTTCCCACGATGGGAAGGAGACCCAACAGGGTGGATTTCGCGCGTCGAACGTTACTTTCGCTACTACCGAACGTCGGATAATGCTATGGTGGAGATTGATGTCATCCACCTTGAAGGAGATGCTATTCAATGGTACAATTTTCTGAAATATAATTATGGGGCTCCGATGTGGAATCAATTTAAGAATGCACTACTGAATCATTTCGGACCTACGCAGTATGAAAATATCGACGGTCAACTCGCAAAGATTTGACAAACCTCTATGATTTAGGAGTACCAAACTAGATTTGAGAAGCTATCCTACCTTGCTCATGATTGGACTGACTGTCAATTGTTAGGAACATTCATCGAAGGACTCAAGCCAAAGATAAAAGGGGAAGTTAAGGCACGACAGTCCCGTACCTTGATGGCTATGATTTCTTTTGCCCGAATACAAGAAGAACGACTCAGCCAAGATGCTAAGAGGATGAGAACTACTCCTAGAACCTCAGCATATAAACCCCCTTCTACTCCCAGCCATCCTTTGCTGTCAAAAAAATTGACAAGAGAAGAACTACATGACCGATCAGCAAAGGGTCTTTGTTGGCATTACGACGAGTCGTGGAACTACGATCATCGCTGCAAAAGGGGCCTCCTCCTACTGATTGAACCTCTTGAAGACATGAAGGAGGAGATCCAAGAGCATGAGGAAGAGGTCACGGATGAAGAATAACAACCAATTGATATTACGATGCATGCCCTTGCCGGTTACGCGAACCCGCAAACAATGAAAGTGGGAGGATTTCTAATGTAACGACCGATCATCGTTCTTATTAACATCGGGAGCACTAATAATTTTATGAACATAAAGGTTACTATCCAGATGGCCTTACCTATTGAGAATTGCAGCAGGTTTGATGTTAAGGTCGTAGATGGACGAATTTTGAAGTGTGATCGTAGGTGCCTATGGGTGAAACTGTTTTTGCAGGACCAAGAGATAATTGCAGATTTTTTCCTCCTCCCTCTCGATGATTATGAGGCCGTGCTTGGCATCGAATGGTTAACGACATTAGGTGATATTTCCTAAAATTTTTTGAAATTAAGTATGAAATTTTATAGTAAAGGGAAATAGGTGATACTATGCGGGAAACGTGGGGGCGGCGTAACGACGATTTGCACACAATGAATGGAGAAACTTTTGTACAAAACATGCAGTGGCTTTTTGGTATAACTTGAGCAGCAATCTAAGGAGAGCCAACTGAATTTGAAGATCCAAACCTACTTCCCTTGCTTGCTAAATTTTTAAATATATTTGACGAACCACGTAGCCTACCTCCTAACTGCTAGCATGATCATCGTATACCAATTCTTCTAGACAAACCTCCAGAAAATACTTAGCCGTATCAATATCCATATCTCTAGAAAGATGAAATAGAAATGATTGTAAAAGAGATGCTTGAAACATAAGTTATTCAGCCAAGTTGCAGCCCTTACTCTTCACCGGTGCTCCTCGTACGAAAGAAAGACGGAACATGGTGAATGTGCATTGATTACCGAGCTCTCAACAACATAACCGTCAAGGACAAGTACCCTTTTTTAGTAGTAGATGAATTGCTTAATGAATTAAAAGGAGCACAAGTCTTCACAAAGCTGGACCTTCGATTCAGGTATCATCAAATACGAGTGTGCGAAGAAGACATACCGAAAACTGTCTTTCGAATGCACAACGACCACTACAAATTTCTGATAATGCCCTTTGGTCTCACCAATGCTCCCTCCACCTTCTAGAGCCTTATGAATGATATTTTTCAAATTTATCTTCGTAAGTTTGTGCTGATTTTCTTCGACGATATCCTTATTTACAGCCCTTCTTTTGAAAGTCATATTCAGCACTTACGACTTATTTTGATAATTTTGTGAGAACATGTTCTTTTTGTCAAAAAAACAAAGTACAGCTTTCTTCAACAAAAGGTGAAATTTCTTCGGTATATCATATCAGAGGAAGGGGTGGTAGTGGACCCCTCCAAAATTAAAGCAATGCAGAATTGGCCGACCCCGATGAACATAAAATCGCTGCGCGGCTTTCTTGGTTTAACAGGTTACTACAACAAGTTCATGAAACTATGGAAAGATCTCCCACAGATCTGTAGGAATTTAGGGATATACGATCTCCCTAGGTATCTTCTTTTACACGTGCAGTTTTGCGGATTTGTTTTTGACGCATCGATCTTCGCACGATGACGAAAACTTTCTATGAGAAATCTGGGGTTTTGTTTTCTGTTCTTCCGCTGCGCATGTGATGTTGCTCCCCTGAAGGATTTCCCAACATCAATACCTTGCCTTTGATGATACCCCTTAGCCACTAGCCTTGCTTCATAGGTCTCTACCTTTTCAAAGATTCTGACAAATGGAGACTAATCATTAATGTACCTGAAGCTTTTGTAAGCTTCTGTTTTACCCTCTCTGCAAGGTACTTTATGCAGTTCCTCTTCTAGTGCCTATCTTTGCTATAGTAGAAGCACTGACCTTTGTCCTTTGTTGGGTCTTTTTTAGCAACCTTTGCCTTACCTATTTTGCCCTTGCCGTTGCCCCTCTTAAGGGTCTTCTCAACCTTCTTTTCTTTCTGGTCTCATCAATGTAGAGAACCAGCTTCTCTTTCTTGATGGTGCTCTCTACTTCTCTCAACATATTGAGGAGCACTGGGAGGGTCACCTCAAGTTTGTTCATATAAAAATTCATTATGAATTGAGAAAAGAAATCTGGTAGGGACTGAAGAACAAAATCCACACACAGGTTATCCTCTAGGACCATTCCTAGACCTGTGAGTTTCTCGATCCACTCAATCATCTTAAGGACATGGTTTTGAACCAGTGTCCCCTCAATCATCCTGGCATGGAAAAGACTCTTTGATATCTCATATCACTGAGTTCTTCCCTGTTCCTCAAACAGTTTACAGAGATACAAGAGTATAGAATTAGCATCCATATTTTCATGCTGTCTCTGTAACTTAGTAGTCATAGAGGCCAACAAATAATACTGAGCAAGATTGGATTCATCTAAGTACTTCACATAACGAGCGATCTTATCCTCGCTTGTCCCTTCGTTGGGCGTAGGGATCACTGTATCAAGAACATATGCGATTTTCTCTATCGTGAGAACGATTCTCAGATTGCGAAGCCAATCCGTATAATTTGGACCAGTGAGGCGGTTGGCATTAAGTATGCCACGTAAAGGATTTGAAAAGTGATATTTTCTGAAATTAAAGATGTAGCAGAAATAAATAACATGCAGACTTTGCAAAAATTAAATAGTTAAGATAAGGACTTCTGTCTTAATGTACTTCCACTAATTTTTCGCGAGACACACAACACCCTTCGGTATGTGAATCGGAGACTCCCGGTGGATCTCTAGTGGGGATTAGGATCCAATCGGCGTCTTAATATAACCTCGAGGGACTCGACCAATCACGTTAAGCCTGTAAAGGTAGGCAACTCTTGCCAATCACAACTCCTTGTGATTCCCGTCCTGTTCGGCCTTCGAACCACCATGGCTTCGAGGGACTCGACCAGCCATGATGTTCGGTTAAGTCATCGCCATCGTTATAAGATGAGTTTGATTTGGTGATATACTCTCGAGGGACTCGACCAAGCATACCATGTCCTCAGGTCACCGGTGACATCTTTATGTCATAGATAAGATAGCGAAATGCGATATAGGTGAGTCTCGAGGGACTCGACTAACTCAACCTACACCGGGAATCGGTTCCCAACTATAACGATGGAAGGCCATGTGGATCAATCTAATTGCCTCACATTTACCGACTTAATATTATTAATGGAGAGGATTTTTTATTTGGTCTTCTAACATAATGTGTCACACACATATGTATTTAATATATATATCTACATCGCATGCAAATATATATATATATATATACATATCTAGTAGGTGTATATCTAATCACACATCACATGAGCAATCACACCAGATGATCATGGACCACATCCTAATGTGATCAGGCCTGAGCCAGTGAGCCCAATCACTCACATCAAGATCTATGTGTACTTCGGCGCATCTCTATGCCCTGTGATTGTCCATCTCGCTTCGTCGGATCCGTCGGCATCTCAACGCATCTCCATGCGTCGGATCATCTGTCTCGGCCTCGTGAGTCATGCTACCGCTGCGCCTCCTCATGTAATTATAACATAATTACAGGCACGCAGGCTCGACAATAAATGAGAAAAGAATAGAGGCTCATAGGCCCCAATAATAATAATCACATATATACACATCATATCACAAATCCATTATCATTTGTCCATATCATACATCACATATATATGTTATTTTATAGGACTACTAGACAAAAATAATAGTTAATTAAACTATTTAATTAACATGTTTAGCCTTTTGAAATCAAGGATATAAAGGGAATTTTTGAATTCCCAGGGGTATTTAGGTAATTCGGCCAAAAAATATTTTGGTAATTTTGTCAAAGGTTATAGAATCTTAAATTTTTGAAATTTTGAGGGGTATTTTGGTAATTCTATCAAAAGGGGCAATATCTGGAATTTCTAAATTTTCGAGGGGCAAAACTATCTTTTGCCCTAAAACCCTAACTCCTCACCCCTAGCTACCTACGTTACGGTTGCAGCCACTGCCACTTTCCCGGCGGTGGCCCTTGCACGCGGGGAGGGCGCCGGGGTGGGGGCGCTTGCCGTCCATGCGGGCGGCGCCACCGCTTCCCTATAGGCGCAGCACCGGTGCCCTACGGCGCTATCCCTGCAGGCAGGGATTTTATCACTTTATTAGGTATTTTATCACTTTATCTTGTGTGTTGCATATATTGTGATGTCTTTGGATCTGTGCAATGGGAATCGGATCGTGATGAGATCACGATAATGAGACCGATTCACCTTTAAACACAGACCCTGAATTATCCTGGTCATAGGTTACTCGAGAAGGACATCGAGATAACTGGATAGACTGGTATGCTGTATACCTGTCCATATGATGGAGGTAGCTGGTCTCATAGCTACTCGTGTGGGGACACTAAGGGTATAGTGTAGGTGCTCATTGGGGAATAAGTTCACTGATTGATCCGTCTAGGGAATGCTGGATGGTTATTGATACCTCACGTTAGATAGCGATTCCGTAGTTCTAGTAGTGTATCTGGTCCTTAGACTTGAGACACCAAGGATGTCCTATATGAGTACTCCACTCTTTGATACCGGACTTATAGGTTTAGAAAGTTTAAGATCTAATACAGCCGGTTATTGGGAGTGGTAGCCAACCTTACAAGGGCTATTGAGGGTCAATAGAGGATCATCCGCTCTCGGTATCATGAGAGGAATATCCCATGTGTTCTTGCTCGAACAAATCCTTGACCAAGGTTATTCGGATTGAGAGAGAAAGAGTTTTTCGGGAGAATTCAACAAGAGCAAGACTCGAGGAGAGACCGTATGAGCCTGACAGCACTATGCCCGATATAGGGTCTCTGGGATATTGGATGGATAATGGACTATAAATACATGGTAACTGAGGATAGATAGATCCAAAGGATTGGATTCCCTTGTATCGTCTGGGGGCCGCGGCGTAGTGACTTGGTATATCCGTAGTTGATGAGTTGGGTGAATTATTATAGAGATAATAATTCACTAAGTCAGAAGGAGTTTTGACAAGTATGTCTCACGGCCAGCTCGATATTGGGCCTAGAGGGTCACACACATATGGTAGGTGTTGCGACGAGTAGAGGTTCGGATATGAGATATCCGTTGAACCTCCTATCTTATTGGATATCCATTAAGCCCTTGAATTATTGGATTCTGAGATAAGATCCAATAATTGCTAATAAGAGATTATTGGGTAGAGACCCACTAATCCAAGAGGCATGGGTAATTGGATGGAGATCCAATACCCAATAGGATAAAAGATCCATTAGGGTTTTCAGGGGGCCTCTATAAATAGGAGAGAACCAAAGCTCTATAGGCTAAGGGTTTTTTTTGGTAGCCACCTCCTATTCTCCTCTCCCTAGAGAGAGAGGTGCATAGTTGTAATCCCTGTCGTGTGGATACCGCTAGAGAGGAGGACGCTTGACCTCCTTCATCCTCTCCCACAGATCTGCAGGAATTCAGGGATATACGATCTCCCTAGGTATCTTCTTTTATACGTGTAATTTTGCAGATTTGTTTTTGACGCACCGATCTTCGCACGATAACGCAAACTTTTTATGAAAAATCTGGGATTTTGTTTAAATCCGTAATCAAATTTGGGTAACAAAATAATATGTCAAACTATAGTAGAAATTTTGTCAAACTTCATTCATGTATTATCTACCTTAAATTTACAACAAAATTATATGAATAAATTTTTGGTCCCCAACATGAAAATGACATGGTTAAAATAATAAATGATATAAGGCTTATGCAATAAACTTAATTTATTTATAAAATAAAAATTTAAATATTTTATAGTAAACATAAGCATCATAAAATATTGTTATTTAGATTATCAACTTATTTTTATAAATTTAATATGTGCATCTACATGAATAACTAAGTTTACTATATGTATATTAAAATATGTACATTCTATAATCAATTTCACAATTCTTATCTACTTTTCAAAAGAAGACAAGAGTGTTATGACAAAATCAAATTCAAAATGTAAAACTTTATGAGAGTTTTTAAGATAAATTAATACAATACTTATTTTAATTTAGAGGAAAAATAAAATTTTGGCCTTTTACTTAATAATCCTATTGCAAGTAATTTAATGAGATTCTTTTGCGTAACATCTTTAATCAATCAATTCCTTATCAAAAAAATAAATCATATTTGGCTTAATAAAATAATCTTATAAGTCATATTTGGCTCAATGAAATAATCCTAATCTCCTAAAATCATGCTTTAGTTGTATTCCTATGTAATCCTCAAAATATACATCTCAAAACTAATTGAATCATCTAATATTCTAATCTTAGGATCTCATATTCCAACAGGTTCTCAAAATCATTGCTCTGATACCATTAAAATTGTCACATCCTAGAATTTATAAAATATAATAAATCATCATTTTATTATTCGTAATTCATAAAATACACTCCTTTCTTAAATTCAAATCCTTGCCTTTACAATAGTAAATATTTTTATTAACAAGAAAAGATCACATCTTATTAGTAGGGTCACAAGTCTCTTCACCCAAGCTTCATATCTATTACAAAATTATAAATTATGCTGAAAATAAATATAAGATAAAAATATATCAACAACCGCACATGTTGGTAGGAATCTCAGAAAAATCATAAAAATGATCTAACATTCATAAAACAAACGTTAATAATTTAATAAGAAATAATAATATATCAATTCATTATAAAACTTAAACATCTGAAAAACAATGATAATTTCTTAAGCAAAATCATGCATCAGTCACATGCAACACATATGAGATAACTGGATAACAAAGGCGTACATCACACTCGATGGTGCACTCTCTCAATAGCGGATGGAGAGGCATACTCCACGGGATGGATTTCTCTCAATAGCTGATGGAGATAATCCATATCACACTCCTAACAATGGATAGAGTAGTATCTCTCACCCGCCTAAGTGGGGACACGTTCCTCCAAACAATAGATGGAGGAACCGTCTAACCATCACATCTGATAATCCGCTAATTCCCGAAAGGAATCACCATACCTGCCCTCAGCAGGGATACATAAACATCCATGATCATTCATTTACATTCACTTATTCATTCACACATGCATCCAAGAAATAGTATGATCAAATATTATAAGAAATTATGCTTTATGTATGATCTACTAGACTATGTCCATTAGTGGCTCTACACTATGATGGGCCCATAGCTCCTTTCACAGGTTGCACTTCCAATATAGGCCATTAGCCTAGTTATATCTACTACATGGTACAATCATATCAATATCATAAACTTAAGAAAAGTAGTAAACCAATAATTATTTTCAAATGACATTTTCAAATAAACCTTTAAATTCATCAAATCATAAAAGCTTAAAAGCAACAATCTCTTAATAGTCTTCAATCAACCAAAACCCTAATTGGAATAGCTCAATTGGCTTAAATCAAATTCAATCCAATTATGGCCTAATATAATCAATCTCAAATCCTTATAAGACTGGTCTGGAATCACCCTAGACTGGTCTAATTTAAATTTGATTGATTTCGATTTGGTCAAGTAGATTTGAACTAGTCAAGTTAGTCTGGAATCACCCTAAACTGATCTTAACTGATTAAACATGTATGATTTAGTCAAAAGAGCTCAAACCAATAAAGGAAGAGGAAATCAGACTATATCATATAGTGCTAGCCCAAAACTGAACCAACCCACTTGAGTCTTGGACGGGTCATATGTGCTACACATAACTGTCCTAAGTAATAGGTTAAGTTGAGGTACAACGGGCTAGATAGAAGAGCGATGATGTATCTAACGCCAATCGCATCGCTGGGCAGGCTTAACTTCATGGACTAGGCTAAGCCTTACTCATAAATTGGGCTAAGCCTTACCAACGAACTAGGCCATGCTTGGCTCGCGAGTTGGGTCATGCTTGGATACATGATTTGAGGTTGTATTTGACCATATGGGATAGGTTATACCTAGCCGCTTGAGTTGGCCTATGCCTAATCACATGATTAGGTTGTATCTTGCCACATGGGCTGGGACGTACAAAGCCACATGGACTGGATCATACCTAGCCATATGACTAAATCAAGTCTGGCCACATAGGTTAGATCATATCTTACCATATGGGCTGGCTCTTACTTAGCCACATGGGCTAGGTCATGCCTAGGCACATGGGTTAATTGTACCTAGCCACCTGGGTTGGTTCGTACATAAATATATGGGCTGAGTCGATCTAGTCTAGCAGATCAACTTAACTCAAGTCAGACCCCAATTAGAATCCTCTTATCAAATTATATTTCAAAAATATAAATTATCAAGAATAACTCAAATCCATGAATTAAAGAATTTAAATCTGTAATCTTAAATTTAAAACTAATTAAATCATAGGAATTCACACATAATTCTTAAAATACAGAAATATCTAATTAAATAAATTAGATCCATTAATCTAAAAATAAGAATTTTAATAGTTAAATCAATATTAAAACTCACTTAAGCTTAAGAGATTAATATAAATCAAATAATCATTTTAATATCATGAATCAATTATCATTATTTATTAATCATAAAATTTCAAAAATTTAAATATTGTTATACATCATAAAATTTATAACAATTCCAATATCAATATTTCAAAACATAAATCAAATTAAATAAAAAAGGAGAAAGGATTCTACCTCTCCTCGATTATCCTTTTCTCGAGATCATCTCCTCGGAAAGTCCTCTCCTCAATCCTTTCATTATCAAGCTTGGTGAGGAACGAGGGAAGAGGAGCCCCTTATATAAGAGAAGATGAGTTCTCCCTAAAAGATAAGTAATATTTAATTTTATATTAAATTTATTTTTTTATTTTACTTTCACACACAAAGATAGAAACATAATATTCATTTATAATGGTTCACACTTAAAATGGAATATATATACTATTTTCTTCCTGAAAATCACATCACTTATTAGAAAATAAATCAATTAATAATCTAATTGATTAGTAGGATTCTTGACTTATCCACGTGATTAAGGAAATCAAATTTAATTATTTCTTTAACTATAACACACAAATATGGAAGTTAATAATAAAATAATAAATTATTTATAGTAATTAATTATGTTAAGGGAGAAAACATTGATGATTACATTTCTCCCCCACTTAATAGAAATTTGGTCCCCAAATTTGATAAATATTTAAATTTTATTTTATAAATAAGTTAAGTTTATTGCATAAGCCTTATAACATTTATTATTTTGACCATGACATTTTCATTTTGGGGACCAAAAATTTATTAATATAATTTTGTTGTAAATTTAAGGTAGATAATACATGAATGAAGTTTGACAAAATTTCTACTATAGTTTGACATATTATTTTGTTACCCTTTGTTCTAGAATATTATTTTATCTATGATTATGAGTAAGATAAATAAAACATATTTGTTACTTATTGTGTAGTTTTAGGATTGATAATTAATTATCTTTTTTTTGTTGTTTTATCTTACATCGTTATGAATGCTTATAGTTAACATATCTAGGTTTACTAATTAAAAATTATACTAAGTTTTAGTTATTCTCTTGGAGGTAAAATTTTGATAATTTTAAGTGCAAAAATTTTATAGGATCTTTTAAAAATATAAATTAAGAAGTTTTTATCTTTATAATTTTTGTTATCATATATTATTCTTAAAATTGATATTAGATTTGACATATGTTAGGATGATTTATAGAGATTATTTTTTGACATTAATAAAATATGTACCTTTGTAGTTGAAAAAATTTGATCATGCATTAATTGTATGAGTAATTAATTTGAATAGAATTTTGACTTAATATCAACTTAATTATTATATATTATTTAAGACAATGATAGAATCAAATGAGAATTAAATATAATGTTATTTTTTTGACATATATAACATATAAATCATTTGAAATTATAAAAGAATATATGTTGAATAGTTTGATAAATTTTTAACATTTCAATTGCTTTTGAGTTACACCTCAACTTATATTTTTGTCAACAATCAATTAACTTTTAAAACATAAAAATTTCATTGATTTATTCAATATAGAATTTGATATACTTGTTATGAGTAATCTAAAATCAAATTTATTCAATGAATTTCATTAATTTATCATATATTTTATGTAAAACATATTTTAAAAAATCTTTTAACTTAAAGTCTTTGGGTGGTATATTTAATCTAAATATTTTTCAAATTTATCTTTTGACTTAGTATTTCAAGAGCTAACTATATTGATTAATATTATTTTTAATCAAATTTGGGGACCAAATTTCTATTAAGTGGGGGAGAAATGTAATCACTGATGATTTCTCCCTTAACATAAATTAATTACTATAAATAATGTATTGATTTATTATTAACTTCCATGTTTGTGTATTATAGTTAAGGAAATAATTAAATTTGACTTCCTTAATCATATGGATAAGTTAGGAATCTTACTAATCAATTAGATTATTGATTGATTGATTTCCTAATAAGTGATATGATTTTTAGGAAGTAAATAGTATATATTCCATTTTTAAATGTGAACCATTATAAATGAATATTATGTTTTTATCTTTGTGTATGAAAGTAAAATAAAAATAAATTTAATATAAAATTAAATATTTACTTACCTTTTGGGGAGATCTTATTTTTTCCTATATAAGGGGACTCCTCTTCCCTTGTTTCTCACCAAGCATGACAATGGGAGGATCGAGGAGAGAACTTCTCGAGGAGAAAATCTCGAGGAAAGGATAACCGAGGAGAGGTAGGATCCTTTCTCCTTTTTATTTGGTTTGATTTATGTTTTAAAATATTGATATTGGAATTGTTATAAATTTTATGATGCATAACAATATTTAAATTTTCAAAAATTTTTAATTAATAAATAATGATAATTGATTTATGATATTAGAATGATTATTTGATTTATATTAATCTCTTAAGCTTAAGTGAGTTTTAATATTGATTTAACTATTAAAATTCATATTTTTAGATTAATGGATCTAATTTATTTAATTAGATATTTCTATATTTTAAGAATTATGTGTGAATTCTTATGATTTAATTAGTTTTAAATTTAAGATTATGGATTTAAATTCTTTAATTCATGGATTTGAGTTATTCTTGATAATTTATATTTTTGAAATATAATTTGATAAGAGGATTCTAGTTGGGGTCTGACTTAAGTTAAATTGATCTGCTAGAGTAGATCGACTAAGCCAATATGGTTATGTACGACCCAACCCATGTGGCTAGGTACAATTAACCCATGTGACTAGGCATGACCTAGCCCATGTGGCCAGGTAAGAGCCAGCCCATGTGGTAAGATATAATCTAACCCATGTGGCCAGGCTTGATTCAGTTATGTGGCTAGGTATGATCCAGTCCATGTGGCTTTGTACGTCCTAGCCCATATGGCAAGGTATGACCTAATCATATGGCTAGGCATAGGCCAACTCATGCAGCTAGGTATAACCTATTCTATATAGTCAGATACAACTCCAAATCATGTGTCTAAGCATGACCCAACTCGCGAGCCAAGCATGGCCCAGTTCAGTGGTAAGGCTTAGCCCAACTTATGAGTAAGGCTTAGCCTAGTCCATGAAGTTAAGCATGCCCAACGATGCGATTGGCGTTAGATACAGCATCACTCCTCTATCTAGCATATTGTACCTCAACTTAATATATTACTTAGGACAGGCATGTGTAGCACATATGACTCGTCCAAGACTTAAGTAGGTTGGTTTAGTTTTGGGCTAGCACTATATGATATAGTCTGATTTCCTCTTCCTTTATTGGTTTGAGCTCTTTTGACTAAATCAGACATGTTTGATCGGTTAAGATTAGTTTAGGGTGATTCCACACTAACTTGACTAGTTCAAATCTACTTGACCTAATCGAGATCAATCAAATCTAAATTAGACCAGTTTAGGGTGATTCCAGACCGGTTCTATAAGGATTTGAGGTTGATTCGATTAGGTCATAATTGGATTAAATTTGATTTAAGCTAATTGAGCTATTCCAATTAGGGTTTTGGTTGATCGAAGACTATTAAGAGATTGTTGTTTTTAAGCCTTTATGATTTGATGAATTAAAGGGTTTATTTGAAGATGTCATTTGAAAATGATAATTGGTTTCATACTTTTCTTAAGTTTATGATATTGATATGATTGTACCATGTAGTATATGTAACTAGGCTAATGGTCTATATTGGAAGTACAACCTGTTAAAGGAGCTACGGGCCCATCACAGTGTAGAGCCACCAATGGACATAGTCTAGTATATCATATATAAAGCATGGTCTCTTGTAATATTTAATCACACTATTTCTTGGATGCATGTGTAAATGAATGAGTGAATGTAAATGAATGATCATGGATGTTTATGTATCCCTGCCGAGGGCAGGTATGGCGACTCCCTTCGGGGATTAGCGGACCATCAAACGTGATGGTTAGACGGTTCCTCCATCCGTTGTTCCGAGGAACGTGTCCCCACTTAGGCGGGTGAGGGATACCACTCTATCCGTTGTTGGGAGTGCGATATGGATTATCTCCATCTGCTGTTGGGAGGAATCCATCCCGTGGAATATGCCTCTCTATCTGCTATTGGGAGAGTGCACCATCAGGTGTGATGTACGCCTTTGTTATCCAGTTATCTCGTATGTGTTGCATATGACTGATGCATGATTTTGCTTAAGAAATTATCATTATTTTTTAGATGTTTAAGTTTTATAATGAATTGATATATTATTATTTCTTATTAAATTATTGACATTTGTTTCATGAATGTTAGATTATTTTTATGATTTTTCTGAGGTTCCTACCAGCATGTGTGGTTGCTGATATATTTTTATCTTATATTTATTTTTAGCATAATCTATAATTTTACAATAGATATGAAGCTTGGGTAGAAGAGACTTGTGACCCTACCAAGAAAATACGATCTTTTCTTGTTAATAAAAATATTTACTATTATAAAGATAAAGATTTGAATTCAAGAAAGGAGTGTATTTTATAAATTACGAATAATAAAATGATGATTTATTATATTTTATAAATTTCGGGATGTGACAATATATGTTGAGGCCCACCACGCTTCCACTGTGTGGTAGTTCGATCGTGGGACATTTGGGGGAACTAAGATTGGCTTATATGGGCCTAATGAGTGTACTACTAATAATTTCAGCTTAAGCATTTTGGCCAATGGTTGATAAGTCATAACGAAGTTGATAGGCCAGTTAGCCCATCAGGCCGGGTCGTGACTTTTGGTATCAGAGCCGACCTAGTATTCGGACATGGTGAGATAGGCTTGAGTAGGAAAGGGCTACTTGTGGATGAAGTCAGAGAACTTATCATAGCATGGAGCCACCACTAGACTATGCCTCACATGCACCATGCTAGAGTCTGATCTGGGCCTTGACAGGGACGTCAAGTCGTTTAAGTGGGAGAGATTGTAACACCCCTAGTTAGTCCAATAGTCCCACATCGAAAGTCGGTGGGACTAAGATTGACTTATATGGGCCCGATGAGTGTACTATTAATAACTTCAGCTTAAGCATTTTAAATAATGGTTGATAGACTAAAACGAAGTTGATAGGCTAGCCTACCAGGCCGGGTCATGACAAAAGTAGTTTGTTCTTGATTATCAACTTATTTAATAAAAGTTTTATCTTGGTAGATAGAGTCTTAACCAAAAGATTGAATAGGATATTACTAAGTAACGAGACCCAAGAGCTATTGCTTTTCTTAGGAATGAAAACAAGGACTGATTTATCTCAATTTTATCTAAGCATACAATCTTTTTGAAATCCATTGATTGTGTTAGAAATATTTTGAGTTTATTAAAGAGTTATATATATAAGTTGACAATTGGGTTCATCGGTTGAATTATTAGTAAAATATTTTACAATCTTAATTTCTAAGATGAGATTAGTCCTCAAATAAAAAATTGTTTTTGTGCACTAACAAGTATGATGTTTTTGTTCTCTAAAATAATATAAATATCTCTCTTTTGTTGGGGAAAAAAAATATTGGATACTTATTTCATTATTAAATTGAATGACAAGTATGACATAAGATTTTCTAGCATTACCTTGATGATAAAAACACACAAAAAAAAGATTTGTTGTATAAATTAAATTTTATTTTTTTCATAATAAATCTTGAACTATTCTTAAGATTATGTTATCCTAGTTCAACTTTCCATTCTTCATTTCACAGGAGTAAAAGGTATGTTTTAGTGGTGCGGAGAAAAAAAAGCATGAGATGATATTTTTATTCAAGCAAAAACATGAAGTGAAACAATTATAGTAAGTGATTGTTCGGATCGAAATCGGCTCTAAGAGAGTAGGGTGTGTGTGAATTAGTGCTTACGTAAAAACATTGATAATTTGAAAACTTTATTTGATAAAATTGTATCAGAAATGCATTTGAACTTAGAGAAAGTGTGAAGTGGAGTGAGTAGCCAAATTAGTAGGCAATATTAAGAAAGAGGCTAAGAAGAGAAGGCATACCAATTTTATAGTGGTTTGGTCATTATGACCTACGTCCACTCCCGATTCCTCCTTCGTTGAGGTCATCGACTTCCACTATTGATATTCTTTAAATGGGTGAAGATCAACTACTTTCTTACAGCTTT
Source organism: Musa beccarii (assembly GCA_024322285.1). NCBI lineage: Eukaryota > Viridiplantae > Streptophyta > Magnoliopsida > Zingiberales > Musaceae > Musa > Musa beccarii. Next base: position 6,239,451 of record CM044396.1, on the reverse strand, counting down.
ATTATCCTTTTTATAGGTTTAGGAGATAACTTTTATAGTTCTTTTAGCCCTCCCTTAAGCAGAAATTATACTTAGAGAAGAGGAGAGGAACTATCAAGGAATTACAACCGCTTGACCTATTTTTTGGGTCACTAAATGGGCATTCCTCTTGGCCCAAAATAGGCCCAACTCTGGCTCAATTAGTCCCTAATTAAGTTGGCCTAATTACATTCAAAACTAACTCAATTACAACCTAAACTACTTCGATTTGAGAGGCTCCAATTTGATTCAAACTTGGAGCCAAAAAATCATCTCATCTCTGGTTAGAACACACAAGTACACTGAACCTAAAAGTAGGAAAACTCTATTAAAATCCTTTCTCTCCTCTAGTCTTCACTTTTATTCAAAGAGAGGAGTGTTTAAGTGCTTGTAAGGGTTACCTCCAAAGCCCGTCAAAGGAGAGTGCTATAAGGGAGTTGATCCTCGCCCGTTGGAAGGAGGATAGCTAGTGGAAAAGCCGATGACATCAAGAGAAGAGGAATCGGGAGTGGACGTAGGTCGTATGACCGAACCACTATAAAATCAATTTGCGTTTACTTATTATTCTTTATATTTCTGCAAACCTTCTTATTTTACTTACTCTGCTTCCTCCTCACTTTCTTATGAATCATTTTAAGTTTATATGCAATCGAAATCAGATTTCATCGAAACGAAGTTTTCAACATACGAAGTTTCAGAATTTATTTAAATCATCAAAATTTATTATCTTTAACCGTTGTACTAATTCATCCCCCCTCTTAGTGTCGCTCTCGATCCCAACACTTTCTAGCTTGAGTGAGAGTGTTTTGAATCATATTGAATCCTTTAAAAAGCTTTATTAATATGATTGACTTGACAATTGTCAATAAGATATTTTTTTAGTAATAAAAGATCCTATTTGCATAAAATGGTTGAGGTCCTCATATATTTTTTAGTTTATTGAACCCACATAATAAGAATTAAAAAAGATCTCTGATTTAATCACTTCAATATGCATTGATCTATGAGAAGTTTACTAAGGTCTTATTACTTAATAATATATAAATACGATCGTGGGTGTCCTTATATAATATCACGGAAACAGTCCATGCACAAACCAATTAAAAAAATAGATAAATGCTGATTAATTGATGTAAGTTGAGATCTTATTTTCAAATTTTATCTAAGTCAAGTATATCATGCAGGCAATAATCTCTATCATAACTCCCCTAGAGACTATCATAAATCTTTATTAAGTCAAGTTTTTTTTCTTAAATAAGGAGATTTTTAACATTTTGATTTAACCATATAGTGAAAAAGTTTGTTAGCTCGAAGAATGTTGTCATGTATATTCGTACCTAGGACAAAAGAAATTTGTTCTTATTTACCAACATATTTATTTTTATTGAAGTCAGCCAAGAGTTTGTATAGGATATAATAGAGATTAATGGAATGAAATTCATCATACCAAGAGCTAATCATTTTTTTGAAGGAACGAAAATAATGACAACTTTACCTCATTTTGACTTAAGCTTACCATCTTTATGAAATCTATCAAATGCATCAAGGATGTTCATATTGATATTTTCTCTACAACCTAGAAAGAATTTAATAGTGAATCCATCGAGTCTAAGTTTTTGTTTTTTTTATTTTTTAAATGCCAAAATTTCATAGATAGAGAATGATGAGTGTGTATTAATCCATATTCAATTAATTCAAAAATCATTTTGACTCGATTATTAATAATTTTACTCAAACAAAAGATTAATCTTTTCAACTCATCAATTGAGTTATTATTCATCGTAAAGATTTAGGATTCATCAATAATAAGAATCTTTTAAAATAGGACCAAGAAAGCATGGAAGCTTTTAGTGTAAGCATAGATGCCATGAATCCATTGCTAAAAAATATTGTGTGTAACATTATGCATATTTAGAAAGTGGCGAATGGATTTGCCAACTAGTTGACCAATTTTGCAAGAAGTAATACATTTACATAACATAATTTTGGAGTAATATATTTATGATTCTTTTTGAAGGAAAGGTGAGTAGGGAATTAAGGGAGATAATTATCATCAATTGCCCACCTTACATTTAGTAGGTGTAAAATTTTTTCCCGTATGCTTCTTTTCTTTCCATACAGTTTATAATACTCAAAAGATTTTTTATCCCTCACCTTTAGAGCGATCAATTCTTTGTCATGACTTTTTATTGTATAGCTTTTGATTAAGGTATCTTAAATCATGTGAACATTTTTTTTACATTGGACAACTTTCTATCAGGGGAAAAAAAATAATTATCACAATCAACAATATCTCTGGCAACATACCACGATATTTCCATTCTAGAAATATATTTTAGTACATAAAAAAAAGTCTAATTGCTTAACTCCATCATACATGATACAATAAAAAAAATTCTTTCATACTAGATATTGGGAGAAGTCTTGTGCATTGAGTTCGTCCATTTTACCGATTATATAATCAAAATATATACGTTGATTAATGTTATATATTTTATAAAAATTAAAGCTCAGGACATGGAAAGGTTGGATGTTAGTGCCGTTAAGGTGGTGAGCAATAAAACCAAAACAAATAGTCATCATTGCTTGTGTGAAGAAGAGTTGGAGCCTCTTCGATCCTTTCTAATGTTTGGAAGTTGAGGGGTCGGGACCAACTTGCTAGCTAATGCAGGAGATATTTCAGACAAATCATACTGCCTGTGATCCTGATTGCTTTGACCTGCCAATATCATACAAACCATGACCACAATCTCCACACTCTACTGCTTAATTCTCTTGAAATAAGTCATTGCTTTCTTCCTCCTTCCAAATCTTATGTTGGTTACTTTGTGCTTTGTTTGTCATACCATCATCTGAGTAGAGGGCTTTTTAGTGTAATTAGGAAACATACCTACATGGCTATAACAAATGTGATGATGATCACTGGAAATATTGGATTGTATTAGGAATATTTTGAGTTTATTAAAGAATTATATATATAAGCCGACAATTGAGTTCACCAGTTGGACCATCAGTAAAAAGTTTTGCAAGCTTAATTTATGAGGGAAGGTTAGTCCTCAAATATAAAGTTCTTTTTGGGTACTAACAAGCAAAAGATAAGATATTTTTGTTCTCTAAAGTAATGAAAATATCTCTCCATTTTTGAAAAACAACATTAGACAACTCTTTAATTACTAAATTGAAAGACAACTAACATTACCTTGATGATAAATAAAAAATAAAAAATTGATTTGTGGTATAAATTATTTTTTAATTTTTTCATAATAAACCTTGAATCGCCCTTAAGATTATGCTATCATTGTTTGGCTTTTCATTCTTCATTGTGTAGGGCTAAAAGGTACCTTTTAGTGGTACCACATTTGATACGTTATTGAACACAATAAATAAAACAAACAACACAGCTTAGAGGCGAAGAAGAGAAGGTGGAGATGGGATTTTTATTCAAACAACAACATGAAGTAAAACAACAATAACAGGTGGTCACTATGGGTTATGCAGCGCTGCGGAAACACAATTAATTTGGCAAAGCCTCCATGTTCGATAACATTTATTGTCATATTGACAACACATGCAATCAATATCGCCACATTTGAATTTCAAGCATGGAATTGCCACAATTTTATTTTCCTCTTCCATCTTTTCGATATCCCGACCTTTAATTTTAAGACAACAAAAAGTAAAACCAAATTAGTAGATAAAAAAAATTTTAATTACCTTTTTCATTAAGAAGAGATTAGCAAGTATTGTCATTGATCCACTTTTAAATTATATATACTTCGTTTGACTAAAGGAACATGTTAAGACCACTTACCCACTAGTTCAATTTGAATTTAATTAAAATAAAAATGCAAGAGTCTCCAATAATAATTGACACAGTGATGCTTACCATGGCTAAGAGTATAAAGACATCCAAGGATAGCTAGCATGATAACCAAGCGTGCGGCTGCCATCTTGAGTGAATGATGCTTAAAGATACGAAATGAGCCTTTTTATATAGAATTTTTGAATGTTTAAATATAGTATGAAATAAACTTGTGACGTAGTAAAAAATTATTGAAATAGAAATCACAACAATTCATCCACCTTTTTATAGTAAATCTAAAATATAGGGTTGCTATATTAAGCAATCCATTGTACCACATATCAGAATAAGATTGTTGTGGTTCAAGCTGTAAAATCCTTATTCTATTGATGTTGTAAGCCACACACCTTTCGTTCTGGTTGCTCCCCCAACACAACGCGAACCAGAACAAATATACTAGTAATTAGAGACAATTATCTACAGTGCTCTCAATTCATGATAGTTCTAGGCTTTCTCATATAAGTAAAATATGTTTGATCAATTTTATCCTATTCACTTTCCATATTCACTCTCTAAATATTATGTAATGTCTAAAATGATTACTAATACTATCAAGAGAAGTATGTTATTGGAAGAAACATAGATAAGATATGCAATACGGCAATGACAGCTCGGGATACTATTATTATATTTAAATAGAAAAAGGTGACATTAGTAATTTACTTCAGAATTTTATTTGATATTTTATAATCCATGAGATGGTGAGAGGGGTTAGATTTGATGACTAAATAAATTATATTTTATGAGAATGTAATAAGACAGTTAATTCTATAGAGCATCGAATAATTTTTTTTAGAGTTATTGATTGAGTTAATCATGATATCCTTCCTGGCTTGAGTGAGAGTGCCTTTGAACTAATTTTGAATCCTTTTTAAGAGCTTTGTTAATATGATTGACTTGACAATTGTCAACAAGATGTCTTTTAGTAATAAAAGATCATATTTACTTACAGAAATGGCTAAGGTTCTTACAGATTTTGTTATAAATTGTTCAAATTAAAAAAAAATTTCTTTTGAAAAGAGTTATTTGAAAAGGTGTTTTTCTTTGTAGTTATTTTGGTAGTTATTTTTTCAAAGATTGAATCTTTTGGAAAAATATCTATAAATAGATATGTAAGAGTAAATTATCATGGATAACTATTTTTGAGATTCTTCTTCTTTCTTCATAACTCTCTAAGTGATTAGACCTTCTTCAATTTTTCTTTGAAGATTCTTTATTGTCTACTCAATACAGATCTTCTATAGGCTTGTCATATCCACTAAAATTATTTGTATCAAACCTATAGCAATCTTGTCGAGAAGAGGGTGCAAATATCGTTTTTAGGAAAGTGTTTATATATGTTTCAAGCCTAAATATTTTTCCTATAGTGTTCTTGATCTTGTGTTTGTTATTGGTTTCCATCCCCTTCTTTTGTTGTGTTTTCCTATAATCTAAAAACGATATTTGAGTTCATCATGGAGGCCACGAATACCATCAAATTATTGAATCAAGATTTTGTTCATTTGGATCGCTTTGATGGAACAAACTTCATCCGTTGGCAAGACAAGATGAAGTTCATGTTGATTGCTTTGAAGATTTTCTATGTGCTTGATCCAAATCTTCAACCAATTCCTGTTACAACCGACAATGACACTAATGAAGTCAAGGCTGAACAAAAGAAGAGAAATGAAGATGAAGTTATGTGTAGAGGACACATTCTCAATGCTCTTTCAGATCGGCTTTATGATCTTTATACTATGGAACCATCTGCAAAAGCAATTTGGAATGCCTTAGAATTCAAGTATCAAGCCGAAGAGGAAAGTACAAAGAAATTTTTAATTTTTAAATATTTTGATTATAAGTTTGTGGATGACAAGCCAATCTTGGCACAAGTGCATAAGTTGTAGGTCATTGTTAATCAATTGAAGGCTGAAAAAATCGAACTTCCTGAATCTTTCTAAGTAGGGGCTATTATAGCCAAGTTGCCTTTATCTTGGAAAGGGTATAGGAAGAAGATTTTACATGACTCCAAGGATATCACCTTAGAGCAAATTCAAAAACATCTTTGAATCGAGGATGCGAGATAAGAGTGAAAACTCTTTTAGTAATATAAAAGCAAATGTTGTGAAGCAGCCTAAGAATTCCAACAAAGGCAAGTAAAACAAGGAGAATCATCTTGGCCCTAAAAGGGATCAAGGAAAATTTAAGAAGCCAAAGAGTAGAGGCTGTTTTGTTTGTGGAAAACTTGGTCATTTTGCAAGAGATTGCAGATTTAAGAAAGGCCAAAAACCGAAAGTCAACTCCGTTGAGGGAGATGATAATATAATCGCTACGGTGAGTGAAGTGAATGCCATATTTGGCAAGGTTTTTGGTTGGTGGTATGATACATGTGCTACCGTCCATGTATGCTATGATAAGACACTCTTTAAGACTTATAGAGAAGTCACAGATGGGCAAGAAATTCAAATGGGAAATGAAGTTCGTTCTAAGGTGATTGGCAAGGGAAATGTGGAACTCATTTTCACTTTGGGTAAAAAAGTCACTCGTACGAATGTTCTTTATATACCAGATATGAGTAGAAATTTAGTGAGTGGGAATCTTCTTGGCAAACCTGGAATTAAATCTATATTTGAATCTGAGAAGTTAATTTTATCCCGTAATGGGACTTTTGTTGGAAAAGGCTATTCCACTGAGGGAATGGTATAATTCCCTTACTTTTATGAATAGCCTTTTCCAACAACAATATGCCATGTTAACATGTTAATAATTATGACATATTAACAAGAGGAGGCAATATATATTTCATTACTTTTATAGATGATATGTCTAGGTTCACATATATGTCATAATTATTAACATGTTAACATGGCATATTGTAAGAATAATGATCCTCATAAGATAAAATTAGGACCAAGAGGAATCAAATGTACATTTGTAGGCTATGCCTCAAACAGTAAAGCTTATAGGCCTCTTAATTTGGAGTCTAATATCATAATAGAATCTAGAGATGTGGAGTTCTTTGAACACTTATTGACTTCAAATAATAATGTTCATCCTCCAGCTAGTGAAGAGTCACTAGTGGAAACATCTCAAAAGGTTGGTGAGCAACCTAATATTCCTTTGATTGGACATAAATCAAATTCACAAATTGGAGAGCAATCTCATGAATTAAGGAGAAACACTCGTGTACGGAAAGCAAAAACATTAGGATCAAATGAGATTGATTCTCAAAGTATTTCTTTTCACCTTGTGGAAGGAACTACTAAGAGAGCCTTAAAAACAATTCCTCTTGTTTTACATGTGGAAGATGATCCTAAAACGTTTAAAGAAGTTATGGCCTCTCATGATGTTGCTTTTGTTGGGCTGATAAAGTCAAATTCAGCCCATATGGGCTTTTTAAGCCCATAGCCCATCTTTCTCTTAACCCTAACCTTACCTAAACCTAATTATATATAGGGGCTAATGGTGGCTACGAAATTAGTAGATTAAACATCGCAGCAAAGGGCAGAATCTTCGCAGCGACATTAGGGATTCAAAGAGAGGAGAAAAGGGTAGAAAAACAAGAGAAAAAAAAGGGAAGAAGACAAGAAAAATACAGAAATTGTTCTCACTCATCCAAATAGTTTCTCATCTCAGGTTAGATCAGATCTTCAGTGAATTCTTCTATGATTGCTTGAGGAGGTTTTGGATATTGTGCACAGTGACGTGATCCTTATATCCCAGTTATTCTCTTGTGATTGTTGCTTGGGTTTTGGGCAAGAGATTTGAGAATTGTACATTCATTATTTTTATAGTGGATTTTCTCTGGTTTGCCCCGTGGTTTTTACCCTTCACTTTGAAGGGGTTTTCCACGTAAATCTTGGTGTTCTATTTGATTATGATTTCTATTTAATTCCGTTGTGTGTGTTACAGCTTGCTAATATTTGTTCATATACAAAAGTTATTGTTTGTTGCCTATCCTTTTTTCTATTTCCCCCATCAACTGGTATCAGAGCAAGGTTTTGGTGATTTAATTTTTGTGTTTGAACATGGAGGCTGGTAATGTTTCTCGCATGATTAGTTTGAACGAAAATAATTGGATGATATGAAAACCAAGAATGGAAGATCTCTTGTATTGCAAAGATTTATATGGACCTTTTACAAGGGGATAGTGAAAAACCCACAACTATGACAGATGATGAGTGGAAGAGATTAGATCGAAAAACGGTTGGGTTTATTCGATAGTGGCTCGATGATAGTGTCTTTCACCATGTTTCTACTGAAAGTTCTGCATATTCTCATTGGAAAAAGTTAGAAGGTCTCTATAAAAGAAAAACCGCTGGCAACAAAGCTTTTTTGATCAGAAAACTTGTGAACCTAAAATATAAAGAGGGTGCTTCTATTGCTGAGCATTTGAATGAAATACAAAGTATTACTAACCAGTTATCTTCTATGAAAATGTCTCTTGATGATGAGTTGCAGGCATTGTTACTTCTCAGTTCATTGCCAGAAAGTTGGGAAACACCGTGGTTTCCTCACTTTGTGCTAGATGGTATTGTTACCATGAGTCAAGTAACAAGTAGTTTGTTGAATGAGGAGTTGAGAAGAAAGAACTCAGTAGTATCTCAGATTGATTTACAGGCACTTATCTTAGAGAACAGAAGAAGGTCAAGGTCTAAAGATAGAAGCAGTTCACGTATAGGTAGAAGCAAGTCAAGATCAAGGAAAGATATTATTTGCTATAACTGTGGTGAGAAAGGACATTATAAGAATCAGTGTAAGCAACCTAAGAAGAGCAAGAAAAAGGGAAAAGAAGTGGAGTCTACAGAGTCAAAAGAAAATACCACAGCTATAGTGCAGGTTGATGATTATTTGATTTTGTCTCCTTCTGATGATATTTTTTCTTATGTGTGTCAGGATCTCGAGTGGATAATTGACACAGGAGCTTCTTATCATGCTACACCACGGAGGGAGTTTTTTGCTACCTACAGGTCTGAAAATTTTAGTGTTGTCAAGATGGGCAACCATGGCACAGCAGACATCATTAGCATGGGTGACATCTACATAAAGACCAATCTTGGATGCAAATTAGTACTTAAGGATGTGAGGCATGTGGTTGACTTGAGGCTGAATCTAATTTCAATTGGAAGATTAGATGATGAAGACTATGATAGCAGGTTTTACAAAGGGCAATGGAAACTCAATAAGGGTTCTCTTGTTATAGCTAATGGAAAGAAATGTCACACTTTGTACAGGATGCAGGCCAAAGCTTGTGGTGAATAATTAAATGCTACAAAGAAAGACTTCAGCATGGAGTTGTGGCATAGGCGATTAGGACATATGAGCGAGAAAGGATTGTAAGCTCTTTCCAAGAGAGAGGTATTGCCTGACCTTAGAGGTATACGTTTGAACCTTTGTATTGATTGTTTAGCTGGTAAACAACATAGAGTTTCTTTTTCTAGTCCTGCTTTGTCTAGAAAAATGCATGCCTTGGACCGTGTTTATACAGATGTATGTGGTCCTTTGAGGACAAAAACTCCTAATGGTTCTATTAATGTTCCTGGCATTAGTGGTACACTTTACTTTGTTACTTTTATAGATGACTTTTCCAGGAAAGTTTGAGCTTATGCTTTGAAGACCAAGGATCAGGTTATTGGTATCTTCAAAGAGTTTCATACCAGAGTTGAAAGGGAAACAGAAAGACAGTTAAAATGCATAAGATCAGATAATGGTGGTGAGTATACAGGATTGTTTGATAATTATTGCAGGTCACATGGTATCCAGCATGAGATGACAGTTCCTGGTACATCTCAAAGATAATGCAATTGCAGAGAGGATGAACCACCATCATGGAAAAGATCGATGTATGCTTTCACAGCAAAGCTACCCAAAAGGTTTTGGGATGAGGCTTTGAGGACTGCAGTTAATGTGATCAACTTATCTCCCTATACAGCCCTAGATGCTGATGTTGCAGAGCATGTTTGGTCAGGGAAAGATGTTTCCTATAAGTATTTGAGAGTATTTGGTTGTCGTGCATTTGCACATATTCCAGATAATGAAAGGTCTAAGTTGGATGGTAAGACAAAAGGATGTATTTTTCTTGGCTACTCACATGATCAATTTGGTTACAGGCTTTAGGATCCAGTAAAGCAAAAGGTGTTTAGAAGCAGAGATGTGGTCTTCTTTGAGGATCAAACCCTTGAGGATTTGAAGAAGGAAGCACCAGCCAATACTTCTGCAGAAGGATTAGCAGATTGTGACCCAATTGTTCCTCTAGTATATCAGGGTGATGGGGGAGATGTGTAGGAAGATGGTGTAGAGCCAGATATTAATCTACCTGTAGGACATGTTGAGCAAGAAGAAGTTGAGGAGCAGCTTCCCGCAGAACCTCAATTGAGAAGATCTTCTAGACAACGTCAGCCTTCCAGAAGATACTCTAAAGATGAGTATGTGATGCTTACTGATGCAGGTGAACCAGAGAGTTACCAGGAAGTAGTTGAAAGTTAGCAGAACAAAATGTTGCTAGTTGCTATACAGGAAGAGATGGATGCTCTATAGAAGAATCATACATATGATTTGGTGCAACTTCCACAGGAAATGAAGGCCTTGAAGAACAAGTGGGTTTTCAAGTTGAAGACTCAAGAATATTGTTCTCAACCAAAGTACAAAGCTAGATTGGTTGTGAAAGGCTTTGGTCAAAAGAAAGGTATTGACTTTGAAGAAATTTTTTCTCCCGTTGTTAAAATGTCTTCTATCGTGTTGCTCTAGGTATTGCTTGCTAGCCAGACTTGGAGGTGGAGCAGTTAGATGTGAAGACAGCTTTCCTTCATGGTGATTTGGAGGAGGAAATTTATATGGAGCAACCAGAAGGTTTCAAAGTCAAAGGTAAAGAAAATTTTGTCTGCAAGTTAAGAAAGAGTTTGTATGGATTGAAGCAAGCTCCAAGACAGTGGTACAGAAAGTTTGATTCATTTATGATTGAAAATGGATACAAAAGAATGGCTTCAGATCATTGTGTGTACATCAAACGGTTTGGTGAGGATTTTATTATTCTCTTACTTTATGTTGATGATATGCTTATCCTTGGGAAAGATATGTATACAATTGACAGGTTGAAGAAGGAACTGAGTGAGTCCTTTGCAATGAAGGACATGGGGCCAGCAAAGTAAATACTGGGCATGCAGATTTCTCGTGACAGGAAAAACAAGAAGATTTGGTTGTCATAGGAGAAATACATCGAGAAGGTATTAGAAAGGTTCAGTATAAGCAATGCAAAGCCAGTTGGTTCTCCTCTTTCAGGTCACTTCAAGTTGTGCTCAAAACAGAGTCTGTCAAATGATGAGGAGAAGGAGAAAATGCAAAAGGTTCCTTATGCTTCAGTAGTAGGAAGTTTAATGTATGCAATGGTATGTACAAGGCCGGACATCACATATGCAGTGGGTGTTACTAGCAGATTTCTTGCAAATCTAGGCAAAGAGCACTGGGCAGCAGTGAAGTGGATATTGAGATATCTCAGAGGAAGCTCTAAGGTTTGTTTAAGCTTTGGAGGTGGACCACCTGTGCTAGTGGGTTACACAGATGCAGATATGGCCAAAGATATTGATACAAGGAAATCTACATCAGGTTTTGTACTTACTTTTGCAGGGGGAGCTGTGTCATGGCAATCCAGATTGCAAAGGTGTATTGCTCTCTCCACCACAGAGGCAGAATATATTGCTGCTATAGAGGTTTGTAAAGAAATGTTATGGATGAAAGAATTCTTACAAGAATTAGGGCTGAAACAGGAAAATTATGTGGTGTATTGTGACAGCCAGAGTGCCATCCATTTATGTAAGAACCCAGTTTTTCATTCCAAGTCAAAGTATATAGATGTCAGATATCACTAGATTCGAAATGTACTTGAAGAGAAGTAGTTGCAACTTCAGAAAATTCATACAGATGATAATGGAGCAGACATGTTGACAAAAACCTTACCGAAAAAGAGACAGGAGATGTGCCGACAGTTGGTCGACATGGATTTATACTGAGTCATGGGACAGCCTCCCTTATGGGCTGAAGGGGGAGGTTGTTGGGCTGATAAAGCCAAATTCAGCCCATATGGGCTTTTTAAGCCCATAGCCCATCTTTCTCTTAACCTTAACCTAACCTAAACCTAATTATATATAGGGGCTAATGGTGGCTACGAAATTATCAGATTAAACATCGCAGCAAAGGGTAGAATCTTCGTAGCAAAGGGCAGAATCTTTGCAGCGATATTAGGGATTCAAACAGAGGAGAAAAGGGCAGAAAAACAAGAGAAAAAGAAAGGAAAGAAGACAAGGAAAACATAGAAATTGTTCTCACTCATCCAAATAGTTTCTCATCTCAGGTTAGATCAGATCTTCAGTGAATTCTTCTATGATTGCTTGAGGAGGTTTTGGATATTGTGCACAGTGACGTGATCCTTATATCTCAGTTATTCTCTTGTGATTATTGCTTGGGTTTTAGGCAAGAGATTTGAGAATTGTACATTCATTATTTCTATAGTGGATTTTCTCTGGTTTGCCCCGTGGTTTTTACCCTTCACGTTGAAGGGGTTTTCCACGTAAATCTTGGTATTCTATTTGATTGTGATTTCTGTTTAATTCTGTTGTGTGTGTTAAAGCCTGCTAGTATTTGTTCATATACAAAAGTTATTGTTTGTTGCCTATCCTTTTTTATATTTCCCCCATCAGCTTTCTGGAAAGATGCTATTATTGATGAGATGGATTCTATTATATCAAACCACACTTAGGAACTTGTCGATTTACCTTCTGCCTCTAAACCTATTGGTTGTAAATGGGTATTTTATAAAAAGTATCATGCAGATGGTACTATCCAAACATTCAAAGCAAGATTAGTTGCTAAAGGATTTTGACCAAAGGAAAGAATAGATTATTTTGACACATATGCTCTTGTGGCTAGGATCACATCTATTAGAATTATTTTTACTTTAGCATCAATTTTTGATCTTTTTTGTTCATTAAATGGATGTCAAAACGGTATTTCTAAATGGAGACCTCGATGAGAAGGTATATATAGAACAACCCGAAGGTTTTGTTCTATCAAGAAATGAACATAAAGTATGTAAACTTATTAAATCATTATATGGTTTAAAACAGGCTCCAAAATAGTGGCATAAGAAATTTGATGCAACAATTCTTTCTAATGGATTTGTTCATAATGTTGTAGATAAATGTGTTTATCTCAAAACTTGTGATGACTATATGGTGATAGTTTGCCTTTATGTTGATGACATGCTAATAGTGAGCAACAAGATGAAAGGTATTATAGAAACAAAGATGTTTCTATCTTCAACATTTAAGATGAAAGATCTTGGGCAAGTTGATACCATACTAGGTATCAAGATAAAAATAAATAGTGGAGGATATGCTTTGAGTCAAACTCATTATATAGAGAAAGTACTAGAGAAATTCAGTCACTTAAGAATTAAAGAAGCAAATATCCCGTTTGACCCAAGTATTAAATTAGTCAAAAATATTGGAAGAACAGTTGCTCAAATAGAATATTCAAGTGCTATAGGAAGTCTTATGTATGTAATGCAATGCACAAGACCTGATATAACATTTGCAGTTAGTAAATTGAGTAGATTTACTAGCAATCCAAATATAGAGCATTGGAAGGCTATTGAAAGAGTTCTTGGGTACCTTAAACAGACCAAAGATTATGACCTACAATACTTAAAATTTCCTGTTATTTTAGAAGGATATATTGACGCAAGTTAGATATCGAGTTTAGGAGATAACAAATCTACTACTGGTTGGGTGTTTACCTTGGGATGTGGTGCTGTTTCTTGGAAAAGTAAGAAATAAACATGTATAACTCACTCAACTATGGAATCAGAATTTGTTGCTCTAGTAGAAGCAGGAAAGGAGGCTGAATGGTTGAGGGACTTTCTATTAGAAATTCTATTGACTTCTAAGAGTATGAATTCAATTTCTATACTTTGTGATAGTCAAGCCACTTTAGCTCGTGTATATAGTAAAATATACAATGGAAAGTCAAGACACATAAGTCTTAGACATGATTATGTGAGGAAATTAATCAAGAGTGGGATTATTTCCCTTACATTTGTGAAAACAAATGAGAATTTAGCTGATCCGTTCACTAAACCTCTTACAAGAGAAGTTGTAAGATCAATATCAAAATGGATGGGGCTGAAGCTCCTTGAATAAAAGATCCACCAATGATAGCAACCCTACTCAAAATTATGAAATGAGTAATGAAGAGTTCAAAGGGTAAGAACAAGTTATTGACATGTGGAGTGGTTCAGCACTTTGCAATATTTTATTGGTCCCATCCAAAGATGTTAAAGTGCTGGTTGTCACCGAACGAGGGTTGAGTTAATTATACTCTTAATGAAGTTTAGTCAAGTTATGACAAGTATCTTAAAGAGTGACAAAGATACTATATAAACTTCACCTATATGAACTTAGAAGTGGTGCCACTTCGATTGAGAGTTGGAGTTTCTCTCATAAAAGTTCATGAACTTGGATGAGCCCAAGGCCATATTAGGGTTGAGCAAGAATTTATAAGGAATATGAGAATATAGTATTTATGTGTGTGGTATCACCGGTGTTGTCATTAGGAATAACAAATTTAAAGCTTTTATGCTATTTGGGATTTCGACTTCACTTTGTGATGCTTACACTAAGGTAATATTCAAATCGAAAGATATATTACTTTATTCATAAATATTATTTAATCATTTGGAGAATTTTTTTTATTTTCAACAAGTGGGGGATTGTTATAAATTGTTCAAATTAAAAAAAAAGTTTTCTTTTGAAAGGAGTTATTTGTAAAGGTGTTTTTCTTTGTAATTATTTTGGTAGTTATTTTTTCAAAGGTTGTATCTTTTGGAAAAATATCTATAAATAGATATGTAAGAGTAAATTATCATGGACAACTATTTTTGAGATTCTTCTTCTTTCTTGATAACTCTCCAAGTGATTAGACATTCTCCAATTCCTCTTTGAAGATTCTTTATTGTTTGCTCAATACAGATCTTCTATAGGCTTGTCATATCCACTAAAACTATTTGCATCAAACATATAGCAATTTTGTCGAGAAGAGGGTACAAATATCATTTTTAGGAAAGTGTTTATACATGTTTCAAGCCTAAATATTTTTCCTACAGTGTTCTTGATCTTGTGTTTGTTATTGGTTTCCATCCCCTTCTTTTGTTGTGTTTTCCTACAGGGTTTTTGTTTTACCGAACCCTCGGAGTGAGAATTAAAAGAAATCTTTGATTTAACATAGTTAATAGATAGATTGAAAATCAAAATTTTATTTTTCAGTATATCCATTAGAGTTTTACATAATTTGGAATTGCCTCTTCAAGCTACAAGGAAATAATTAGCTATCATCTAGTGGAAAGTTTGAATTCTATGGACTTTGATTGTTATTAATCATTTCATCATGTATTGATCTATGAGAAGTGTACTAAGGTCTTATTACTTAAAAATATATAGATATGAAGATAGTAGGTGTCCTTGTATAATATCACAAAGGAAACTAGCCAGACACAAACCAATTAAAAAGATAGATAAATGTTAGTGAATTAATACAAGTTGAGATCATATTTTCAAATTTTATCTAAGTCAAGTATATCATGTAAGTAAGAACCCCTATCATGACTCCCCTAGAGACTTTATCATAAACCTTAGCTAAGTCATTTTTTATTAGAATAAAGAGATTCTTACATTTGGGACAAAATTTATTAGCTTGAAGAATATTGTCATGTATATTTGGGACAAAAGAAGTTTGTTCTTCTCTACCAACTTATTTAATAAAGATTTTATTCTAAGTCTTAGCCAAGAGTTGGTATAGGGTATGATAGAGAGTCATGGAACAAAATTCATCGTACCAAGAGCTAATCGTTTTTTTTTAAATAATGAAAACAAGGACAAATTTACCTCGTATTTGATATAAGCTTAACATTTTTATAAAATCCATTAAATATATCGAGAATGTCCATATTGATGTTTTCCCTGCAATCCTGAAAGAATTTAATAGTGAATCCATCGAGTCTAGTCTTTTCCATTTTTCTATTTTTTTTTAAACTATTAAAATTCCATAGTTAGAGAATGGTGAATGTGTATCAATCCATATTCAATTAATTTAAAAATAATTTTGACTCAATTATCTATAATTTTACTCAAACAAAAGATTAGTCTTTTCAACACATCAATTGAGTAATTATTCATCATGAAGATTTAGGATTCATTAATAATAAGAATCTTTAAAAATAGAACCATGAAAGCATGAAAGCTTTTTAGTGTAAGTATAGATATGATGAATTCATTGCTAAAAAATATTGAGTATAACATTATGCATATTTACAAAGTGGTGAATGGATTTGCCAACTAGTTGACCAATTTTGCAAGGAGTAATACATCTACACAACATAATTTTGGAGAAATATATTTATTTCTTTTCAAAGAAAAGGTGAGTAGATAATTAAGGGAGCTAATTATCGTTAATTGTCCAACTTACATTAAGTAGGCGTAGAAATTTTTTTCTATATGCTTCTTTTCTTTACATACATTTTATAATACTTATAGATTTTTTTATCCCTCACCTTTAGAGCAATCAATTCATTGTCATGACCTTTTATTGTATTAGGTTTTGGTTATGATATCTTAAATCATGCATTAGACAACTTTCTATTAGAGGGAAAAAATATATATAATTATTAGAACCAACAATATATGTAGCAACATACCACTATATTTCCATTATGAAAATATATTTTAATATATAAAAATTATCTAATTGTTAAATTCTGCTATACATGATACAATAAAAAATTATCTTTCATAACTAATATTGGGAGAAGCCTTATGCATTGAGTTCATCCATTTTACAAGTTATATAATCAAAATCTATAAGTAGATTAATGATGTATGTTGTATAAAAATTAAAGCCCAGGGTATAGAAAGGTTGGATGTTAGTGTCATAAAGGTGATGTGCACTGAAAACAAAACAAATAGTCATCATTCCTTGTGTTAAGAAGAGTTGGAGACTCTTTGATCCCATTTATGTTGTGAAGTTGAGGAGTATGACCAATTTGCAAGTCGATGTGGGAGATCTTTCAAGCAAATCGTGTTGTCTATGATCTTGATTGTTTTTACTAACCAATATCATACAAACTATGATCACAATCGTATAGCGGAATTAGTGCAAAGAAATTAGTGCAGCAGATAAAGATGATAAATTTTGACGATTTAAAATAAGTTTGAAAACTTTGTACGATTCAAAGTAATGTTTCAATTAAAAGCATTTCGATTGGGTTTAACTTGAACACATATGTAAGATGATGAAGTAGAAGTGAAGTAGAAGTGAAGTAAAGTAAAGGCTTGCAGCAATGTAGATGACAATAAGAATATGCAAATATGATTTTATAGTGGTTCGGTCATACGACCTACGTCTACTCCTGATTCCTCTTCTCTTGAGGCCACTAGCTTTCCACTAGCTATCCTCCTTCCAACGGGCAATGATTGACTCTCTTTTATAGCACTCTCCTTTTGATGGGCTTAGGAGGTAACCCTTACAAAGCCTCTCACCCCTCTCTTGAACTTTTCCAACACTTGGAATTTGAGGGGAGGATTTCTCTCAAGTTTACAACAGAATATTTCCTTTATTTTGTTCTAGGTTGCGAGTATTTTAACCATGGATGAGAGGGGTATTTATAGACCCCAAGAGGATTCAAATTTGAAGCCCAAATTTGAATCACCCAAGATTTCAAAGGTAATGACGGTACTACTGCCAATGTTGGGCGGTACCACCGCCTAGGCTTTTTGCCTTTGTTAATGTACTAGGTGGTACCACCTCCTAGCCTGGCGGTACCATCGCTTGGCACACTAACATGGTCAGTGTACTGGGCGGTACCACCGCTCGGGCACTCTGCCCCAGGGCGGTACCACAACCCTAGACTACCTGGGAAGTTAGACCTGGCGGTGCTACGCCTTGATTTGGCGGTGCCACGCGCCAAACAACGCCCAAAGACTCTGGTTGGGTCTTAAAATCGGCCCAAACCGATCCAATACAAGGCTCAATTGGCCCCTAACAGGGTTAAAGGATTAACACCTAATCTTAACCATAATTATGTGCTAACTACGAAATTAAAGACATTTCTATGCTATTACAAATTCCGCAAGTCAAGACTTCTTTCTCCGGCGAGCTTCTGGTGAACTTCTGGTAGTCTTTCGATGAACCCTTGGATACCATTCTGGCAAGCTCCTGGATTTCATGATGATCTTGGTGAGTTCCGATAAGCTTTTTCAGCAAGCTCCGATCTTTCTCGACGAATTTTGATGAATCTTCGGACTTTCGTCGAACTCTCAAACTTCCAACGATCCATTGCACTTGACTTTGACACTTTATTTCGCTTTGTCTTCATCGTTATTATAGTTAATCATGCACATAAGCCAAAACTCTACTTCGATCTAGATAGTTATTACAATGTGAATTGACATTCTGTTGCTCGGCACGTCATTGACCTATCGGTACTTCATCTATTTCTTCGGCGCATCGTCCTCTCTTGCATCCTGTTGCCTAATCGGTGGTTGACCTCTGCAACCGCGATATCCTTGGCGCAACATCACTCTTTTTGGCCTGATGCCCAACGTTCGAAGCCTTCTGCTGATTGTCGACCAAACCTCCGACTCGACATCCAATATCCTGACATGTTTCTCCGGTGCAACGTCAATTCCTCCTACGTCAATTATCTAATCTTGATCGAGTAGACCTATGTGACTTAAAACATATTTAGACAACTAAACACAATCAATTAGTTTCATCATCAAAATCCAAGACCTAATAGCTTTATCAGTTAATTCTTTTGAAGCAAATCATTAATTTCTTCCTCTTTCCAAATCTTGTGTTTTTTTACTTTGTGCTTTATTTGTTATAATATTATTACAGATCATATAAGTAGAGGGTTTTTTAGGGTAATTAGGAATCAAACCTGCTTGGTTGTAACAAATGAAATGGTGATCACTAGAAATACTAGATTGTGTTAGGAATATTTTGAGTTTATTAAAGAATTTTATATATAAGCCGACAATTAAGTTTGTTGGTTGGATCATCAGTGAAAAGTTTTACAATTTTAATTTATGAGAGAAGGTTAGTCCTCAAATATAAAGTTCTTTTTGTGCACTAACAAGCAAAAGATAAGATGTTTTTGTTCTCTAAGGTAATGTAAGTATCTCTCTTTTTGTAAAAAAAAGAAAAACATTGGACACTTCTTTCATTATTAAATAGAAAGATAACTATGATATCAGATTTGCTAACATTACCTTGATGATTAAAAAAATAAAAAATGATTTGTGGTATAAAATATTTTTTATTTTTTCATAATAAATCTTGAACCGCTCTTGAGATTATGTTATCATTGTTCGACTTTGCATTCTTCATTGTACCAGATTAAAAGGTACTTTTTAGTGGTGCCACATTTGATACATTACCAAATATAGTAAATAAAACATACAACACATAGCTTAGAAGTAAAGAAGAAAAGCATGGAATGAGAATTTTATTCGAACAACAATATGAAGTGAAACAACTATAGTAGGTGGTTACTATGGGTTGTAGAGTGTTGGGGTATGACAATATGTTTGGCAAGCCTCCCATGTTCGATAACATTCTCGATCATATTGATAACATATGCATTCAACATCATCTTCGCATTTAAATTTCAAGCATGGAATTACCACTATTTTGTTGCCCTCTTCCACCCTTTCAATATCTCGACCTTTAATTTTAGGATAACAAAAAGCAAAACCAAATTAGGAGATGAAAGATATTTCTTTTTTTTCGTTAAGAGTATTGTGAAATTCAGAGACGACATCACATACACAGTGAAAGAATAGAAAATAAAAACATCCTAGATTTCTACACAAAGGTTTTGTCGTCGTGCGAAGATCGGTGCGTAAAAATTCGTGAATCCGAAAATTATGTATGTAAGAAAGATAGTACATTGGGAGATTATATATCCCTAAGAATTCAACAGATCCATGGGAAGGATGAAGGAGATCAAGCGTTCTCCTCTCTAGTGGTGATCCACGTGACAGGGGCTGCGAAGATGCTCCTCATTAGGGAGAGGAGAATAGGAGGTGGCTACTAAGAAAACCCTAATATATGAGTCTTTGATTTTCTCCTATTTATAGAGGCCTATTGTTAACCCTACTGAATCCTGCCCTATTAGGTATTGGATCTCTATCTAATTACCTAAATCTCTTAAATTAATGGATCTCTATCCAATAATCTCATATTAGCTCTTATTGTATCTCATCCATTGGATCTAATAATTCAGGGATTTATTGTATATCCAATAAAATAGGGGCTCCGACAGATATCTCATATCCGAACCTTTACTCGTCGTAACACTTATCATATGTGTGTGACCCTCTAGGCCTAATATCAAGCTGGTCGTGAGTCATACATATCATAACTCCTTTTAACTCAGTGAATTATTATCTTCATAATAATTCACTCGACTCATCGACTACGGATATACTAGGCCACTACACTGTAGTCCCCAGACGATACAGGGGAATCCAATCCTTTGGACCTATCTAACCTTAGTTATCGTGTACTTATAGTCCCTTATCCATCTAATATCCTAGAGATAGTATATCAGGCATGGTGATGTCAGTCCCAGACGATTTTCACTCGAGTCTCACTCAAATCAGATTCTCCCAGAGAACTCTTTCTCTCTCAATTCGAATGACCTTAGCTAGGGAATTACCTGAGCAAAAACACATGAGATATTTCTCTCATAATACCGAGAGTGGATGATCCTTTATTGACACTCAATAGCTCTCATAAGGTTAGCTGCCACTCATAATAATTGGTTGTACTAGATCTGAAACTTCCAAACCTATAAGTTCAGTATCAAAGAGTGGAGTACTCATACAGGACATCCTTGGTGTCTCAAGTCTAAAGACTAGATACACTACTTAGACTACGGAATCATTGTCTGACAACATGTATCAATAACCATCTAGCATTCTGTAAGCGGATCAATCAGTGAACTCATTTTTCAATGAGCACTATCTTTAGTGTCCCTACATAAGTAGCTATGAGACCAGCCACCTCCATCATATGGATGGGTATATAGCACGCCAGTCTATCCAGTTATCTCGATATCCCTTTTGAGTAACCTATGACCAGGATTATTTAGGGTCTGTGTTTAAAGGTGAATCAGTCTCATTATCATGATCTCATCACGATCTAATTTCCATTGCATAGATCCAAGAACATCATAATATATATCCAGATTATGTTAGAAAATGTTAATAATCATAAGCAAAGATATTGATGTAGTATGTTACAAGTGCCATCACTCACGTGATTGGCTTGTAGGGCACCTATAACTGATAATCCCCCACTTGACTTAAAGCCAATCACCTACGTGTCTGATCCCCATCAGATCTTTGTAACGCTCAAAGACAATCTGAGTCAATAGTTTTGTCAGTAAATCTGCAATATTATCTTCATATGAAACTCTTTCCACTGCTACATCTCTTCGGGCCACGATCTCTCTAATAAGCTAGAACCTCCTCAGAACACTTCTGATGAGACCCGAGTTCTCTCATTTGAGCAATCATCCATAGTTATCACAATATAAGAGAATTGGCTCCTCATTGCTTGGTACGATTTCTAGATTTGTGATGAACTTCTTCATCCAGACTCCCTCCTTTGCTGCCTTTACCATAGCAATGTACTTCGCCTCTATGGTCGAGTCAGCAGTATATTTTGCTTGGAACTTTTCCAGCATACTGCTCCTCCATTCAAGGTAAACATGTACCCTAAATTAGACTTGCCATCATCAATATCGGACTGGAAGCTCGAGTCCATGTAGCCCTTAATCCTAAGGCTACTTTCTCCATATACTAGTAAAAGATCCTTAGTCCTTCTCAAGTACTTAAGGATACACTTTATTGCTAGTTATAGGTGCCCTATAAGCCAATCACATGAGTGATAGCACCTGTAACACACTACGTCAATCTTTTTACTTATGATTATTAGTATATTCTCACATTATTTGGATGTATATTGTGATGTCCTTGGATATGTGCAATGGGAATCAGATCGTGATGAGATTACAATAATGAGAACAATTCACCTTTAAACATAGACCCTTAATAATCCTGATCATAAGTTACTCGAGAAGGACATCAAAATAACTGGACAGACTGGTGTGCTATATACATGTCCATATGATGGAGGTGGCTGGTCTCATAGCTACTTGTGTAGGGACATTAAGGGTACAGTGCAGGTACTCATTAGGGAATAAGTTCACTGATTGATCCGCTTATGGAATGTTGGATGGTTATTGATACCTCATGTTAGACAACGATTTCGTAGTCCCAGTAGTATATTTGGTCCTTAGACTTGAGACATCAAGGATGTCTTGTATGAGTACTCCACTCTTTGATGTAAGATTTACAAGTTTGGAAGTTCCAGATCTAGTATAGCAGGTTATTGGGAGTGGCAGCTAACTTTATGAGGGCAATTGAGTGTCAATAAAGGATCACCCACTCTCGGTATCATAGGAGGAATATCATGTGTTCTTGCTTAAGAAAATCCTTGGCTAAGATCATTCGGATTGAGAGACAAAGTGTTCTCCGGGAGAATTCGATTAGAGCGAGACTCGATTGGAAATCGTATGGACCTAATAGCACCATGCTTGATATATGGTCTCTGGGATATTTGATGGATAAGGGACTATAGGTACATGGTAATTGAGGATATATAGGTCTAAAGGATTAGATTCCCCTATATCATTTGAGGACTATGGCGTAGTGACCTAGTACGTCCGTAGTCAATGAGTCAAGTGAATTATTATAAAGATAATAATTCACTGAATCAGAAAGAGTTCTGACAGGTATGACTCATGGCCAGTTCGATATTGGGCCTAGAGGGTCACACACATATGGTAGGTGTTACGACGAGTAGAGATTCGGATATGAGATATCTGTCGGAGCTCCTATCTTATTGGATATCCAATAAGCCCCTATATTATTTGATCCCATAGATAAGATCTAATAAGGGCTTGATTATTAGGTAGAGACCCATTAATCTAAGATGCTTGGGTAATTGGATGGAGATCCAATACCCAATGAGGCAGGATCCATTAAGGTTTACAGGGGGCCTCTATAAATAGGAGGGAACCAAAGACCCATAGGCTGGGGTCTTCTTGGTAGCCACCTTCTATTCTCCTCACTCTAGAGAGGAGCATTGTTGTAGTCCCTGTCGTGTGGATACCACTAGAGAGGAGGATGTTTGACCTCCTTCATCCTCCCTCATGGATCTATAGGAACTCGGGGATATACAATCTCTCTAGGTACTTTCTTTTTACATACGTAGTTTTTGAATTTGCAGATTTGTTTTTGCGCACAGATCTTCACATGACGACAGAACCTTTCGTGAAAATCTAAGATTTTTATTTTCTTTCTTCCGCTATGCATGAGATGTCGCCCTTGGATTTCCCAACAGTAGTATTAGAGCTAGGTTGTTCATGTAAAAATTAGATTTTAACTGCGTGTATTATGTTGTGGATCTACTTTTGATGCCAAAATCATTGACGTAAAAGACGAGTAGGGCAGCAACTGTTGCTACCCTTGTAGTTTGGCCAAGGTTGCTTGCAACCATGGTCATGCGCATATAGGCCGTCGGTTGCCGGTGGGTGGTGGCCGTCTGCCCGTAGAGGTTGCACTGCACGCATGCACAGGGAGCCCGCAGGAAGGGCCGCACTAGGCGACCTACCCATAAGGGCAAGCGGCACCCACAGGGTGCTGGGCTCGCGGGTGGGGGCCAACACCCCCCGTGGCTAGACTGCAAGGGGTGGTGCCTACGGGCACTACCCCGTGGCTAGCCACCTGCAAGGGCAACGCTTGCCCGTAGCGGCGCCACCCGTGGGCACACTGCCCGCAGGCATGGGCAACACCCTCCGCACACATGGCCGTCGCCGTTAGGGTGGCAGCGATCACAATGTTGTAGCAAAGCAGGGGATTAGGGTTTTTAGACAAAAGATAGTTTTTCCTTGGAAATTTTAAAAATTCTAATTTTATCCCTTCTGATCGAATGACCAAAATGCCCTTTAGAATTCAGAAAATTCCTTATATGTCTCTATTTTCAAAAAAATATTAGTTAATTAAAATATTTAATTAACTATTATTATTCATCTAGTAGTCCTATATAATGATATGTACTTGTGATGTTTGATGTGGACATATGATCATGGACCGTGTGATGTGATGTGTATACATGTGATTATTACTATTGGGGCCTATGAGCCTTTATTTTTCTCATTTATTATCAAGCCTGTGCCTATAATTATATTGTAATTACACGAGGAGGTAGCAGGAGCGGGACCCACAAGGTTGAGACGGACGATCCGACGCATGGAGATGCGTTGAGATGTCGATGGAACCGACGAAGCGAGATGGACGATCACAGGGCATAGAGATACGCCGAGGCACATATAGATCTTGATGTGAGTGATTGGGTCCACTAGCTCGGGCTTGATCACATTAGGATGTGGTCCATGATCATCTGGTGTGATTGCTCATGTGATGTGTGATTGTTTATACACCAACTAGATATATATATTTATATGCGATGTAGATATATATTAAATATGTATGTGTGTGACACATTATATTAGGAGATCGAATAAAAAATCCCCTTTCTCGATAATATTAAGTCAATAAACGTAAGACAATTAGATTGACCTATGTGGCCTTCCACCGTTATAGGTAGGAACTGATGCCCGGTGTAGGTTGAGTTGGTTGAGTCCCTCGAGACTCACCTATATCACGATTCGCTATCTTATCTATGACATAGAGATGTCACCGGTGACCTGAGGACATGGTATGCTTGGTCGAGTCCTTCAAGGGTATATCATCGAATCAAACTCATCTTGTAACAATGGTGATGACTTAACCGAACATCATGGTTGGTTGAGTCCCTCAAGGCCATGGTGTTTCGGAGGCCGAACTAGACGAGAATCACAAGGAGTTGTGATTGGCAAGAGTTGCTTACATTTTGGGCTTAGTGTGATTGGTCGAGTCCCTCGAGATTACACTAAGATGTTGATTGGATCTCGATCCTGTTAGGACTCTGGCTATGAGATTCCTAATTGATAAGGGCATTCATGTAAATCCTATCTAGTCGACCCCTATTAAAGAGGTGAAGAGGTCGGCTAGGTTAGGGTTAGGTTGCTTCTTAGAGAAGGAGTACTATTAGAGAAAGTGTCCTATTAAAAGTAGGAGTCTTATTAGGGAAAGAGTTCTATTAGAATTAGGAGTCATACTGGAGAAGGAGTCCTAATTAGAAGGGAGTTGGTTAGAAGTAGGAGTCTTGAGTAAGAGTCCTATTAGGAGTTAGGGTTTAGAAGTCTTATAAATAGTCATATATTCACCCTCTTTTCATAATGAATAGATCATCTTTTTAAGCAGCCTTTGAGCAGCAACTAGGAGGAAGGAACCCCTATAGAGTTCCAAGGAGGTCGATCCCCTAAAGAGATCAACCCCAAGCTTAGAATCCGTAAGGGTTCTAACACTTGGTACTAGAGCAATGTTCTTGGCATTTCACGACCTTTCCACAGCCATCCACCAGCTCTCCACAACCGCCCAAAGCAATTTCCACAATTGCTTAGAAAATCATCGCCGAATTCCGCCGTCATCTCCACAACTGCAGATCATCCTTTGATCTTCCCGTGAATTGCAACATGTTCTAGTTATCTATCTTACTGCTGCTGCAATTTAGTTATCCTTATTCAAAAAATCCAAAAAATTCATCCTATATTGCTGCATAAACTTTTCGTCGCAAAGTTCTCATCTCTACAACGAAAGTTGTACTGTAGAATTTCAACCGCATAGCACTATTTTTTTGATCTTACTACTATGTTTTTTCTATCCAAATCTCTACAAAAATTTTATGATGCTTTGACACTTCCTAATAGTGGTTTTCCCTTTAGTTTTGTCAAAAAATTCTTAATATAAACCACTTATCTTTTACATCCAAACTGCTGCACTTTAGACCTAAAAATCTGCTATAGTACCTCTCCGTGATCCTCAATTTTGCCAAACCTCTTACTGTTGTTTCTTTCTATGAAATTTTTAACAGCATTACTTCTCACTTACCAATAGATTCTATTTAAGTTTTGCTTGAATCTCTATTGAAAATTTTTGAAAAAAATTGCATCTTTACTGCTGAAATTTATTTAGCAAAAATTCTAGTGTTGCACCTTTGTCCTTTTCTCCTCCGTAACCTGCCAAACCCTAGCCACCTTACTGCCACCAACCAAGGCATCTTTAGAGCATCCATCTAGCCTTAAGATTCAATCATCATAACCTAGTTTCATAACCCCAACAGCATCAAAAATCACAGCTCGAAACAATAAACCATTACACCTGAACCCTTATATCACCGATCTTTGTCCAAACCTTCCACCACCTCATGCCATTAACCCATCAACAGAAAAAAGACAAGAGCATCTCTGATCTACAAGCATACGCTATAGCTTCTCAAGACCTAATTGATGCCAAATTTGAAGCATGAAAATCTCGAATTGAATCACGGCTTGAATCACGCTTGGAAGACAAATTATGTGCTTTGTTTGCAGAATTCAGAATTGGATAACCACCGAGTCCAACCAAAAATTGCAACAGGGAGAGAATTTAGTGTTGAATCTCAGATTTTGATGATGAAACTAATTGAGTGTGATTTGTGGACTAACTGCGTTTTGAGTTACGCAGGTCTACTATCGATCAGGATTAGACAGTTGACGCTGGAGGAATTGACGTTGCGCCGGAGGTGATCACATCAGGATATTGGATGTCAAGCCGGAGGTTCGGTCGACTATCGGCAGGAGGCTTCGTACGTCGGGCATCAGGCCAAGAAGTGCGGAGTTGCGCCATGGATATCGAGGTTGCGGAGGTCAACCGTCGATTGGGCAACAAGCCGCTAGAGAGGGCGATGTACCCAAGGATCGGATGAAGCGCCGACCAATGATGTGCCAGGCAACTGAATATCAATTCGCGTTGTAATAACTGTCTAGATCGAAGTAGAGTATTTGGTGTTTGTTTATGCAGGAGTAACTACGAAAGGGATGAAGGCGTAAAGCGAAACAAAGGGTCGAAGTCAAGTGCGATGGATCGTTGGGAGTTCGAGAGTTTGACGGAAGTCCGAAGATTCATTGGGAGTGCTGCCGGAACCAGCCGAGAACGAGTAGGGAGCTTGCCGAAGGGTTTTCGGAAGTTCGCCGAGAGGTTCGTCGGAAGTTCGCGGAGCTTGCCAAGAAAGATCAGAGCTTGCCAAAGAAGCTCGGGGGAACTCGCCAAAATCATCGTGGAGTCCGAGAGCTTGCCGGGAGTCCGTAGGATGGTTTCCGAGGGATCGTCGGAAGACCGCCGGAAGTTCGCCGGAAGCTCGAGGGAAGAAGATTTGACTTGTGGACTTTGTAATAGCTTAGGAATATCTTTAATTTCATAGTTAGCACATTAATTTGGGTTAGGATTAGGGGTTAATCCTCTAACCCAAGTATGGGCCCATTGGGCCTTGTTCGGAACCGTTTTGGGCCAAGTTTTCGACCCAAACCAAATGTAGATTTGTGCTAGACGGTGGAGCCCAACAGCCAATGTGGCCAGTAGCATGTGTGCATGCATGCATGCATGCTGGGCTACGTGCATGCTACTGTAGCTCGGCAATTGTAGCGCGCCGGTTATTGTAGCAGGCGGTAGCACCGCCCGGTTACTGTAGCAGGCGGTGGCACCGCTTGCCTAGGGCGGTAGCACCGCCCGAGATACTATAGCAAAGCGGTAGCACCGCTGGTGAAGCGGTGGCACCGCTGGGTGTGTCGGGTCACAGATCGACAAAGACCGAGAAACTCAAATTTTAGCTCTAAGTTTTGGCTCCAAATTTGAGTCCTCTTGAGCTCTATAAATTCCCCTCTTTTGCAGGTTCAAAGTGCAGTAAGAAGAGTGAAAATCTTGAGGGAAAACTCTGCTCAAATAGTATCAAAAACTTCCCTCTTACTCTTAAGTGTTTTCTTGTTCAAAAGAGGGGTGAGAGCTTTGTAAGGGTTATCTTCTAAGCCCGTCAAAAGAAGAGGTATTGCAAGAGAGTTCTTCCTCGCCCATTGGAAGGAGGAAAGCTAGTGGAAAGCCGGTGTCCTCAAGCGAAGAGGAATCGGAATTGGATGTAGGTCGGATGACCGAACCACTATAAAAATCTGGTTTGCATTTACGTTCTTGCTATTTACTTTGCTACAAACCATTTTTACTTGCTGTCTTATTTACTCAACTTCCTTATCATCTTATTATGTATGCTTTAAAGTTAAAACGTAATCTTTTCGGGTTCAAACGAAACGTTGCATTCATTTGTACGAAGTTTCCAAAGCTTGTTTTAAATTGCTAAAAATCTATCATTTTATCCGCTGCACTAATTCACCCCCCCCCCCTCTTAGTGCCGCTCGATCCCTAAAAATTGGTATCAGAGCCACGTTCTTTCTCTTTCGGATTTACACCCGTGAGAAATGGCTCTAAATGGTTTTCAAGAGGGCTTTTCGATTTTTCGTCCACCGTTCTTTAAAGGATCGGACTACACTTATTGAAAAACTCGAATGAGAGTTTTTATACTTTCAATAGATTTGGATTTGTGGAACATCATCGAAAATGGTTTTCAACCTTCCTCTAAACCGACGAACGAATGGTCGGTTTTGGGGAAAAGGTCATTTTCTTTAAACGCAAAGGCTATGAATGCCTTATTTTGCGCTTTGAACAAGAACGAGTTCAATCGGATTTCTATGTGCGAAACGGCTTTTGACATTTGGCGAACTCTTAAAATCACGCATGAGGGAACTAGTAGAGTTAAAGACTCGAAAGTAAACCTCTTGTTGCATGATTTTGAGCTCTTCCAAATGACACCAAGCAAATCTATCGATGACATGTACACCCGCTTCACGGATGTCGTCAATAGCTTGAAAAGTCTTGGTAAATCTTTTTCAAGTTTTGATTTAGTAAACAAGATTTTAAGATCCCTTCCAAAAGAATGGGATCCAAAAATTACGGCTATTCAAGAGTCTAAAAACTTGAATGATTATTCACTTGAAGAATTAATCGGGTCATTAATGACCTATGAAATGACACTCTTGGAACATGATGAACATGATGAACATTTGAACCATCTTCTAAAGAACAAGAAGG
Organism: Musa beccarii; assembly: GCA_024322285.1. Classification (NCBI taxonomy): domain Eukaryota; kingdom Viridiplantae; phylum Streptophyta; class Magnoliopsida; order Zingiberales; family Musaceae; genus Musa; species Musa beccarii. Next base: position 6,210,357 of record CM044396.1, on the reverse strand, counting down.
TTTTTGAACTTAGAATAAGAGAATGCCACTTGAGTGATGACTCAAGTGATGAGGACAATGAAGAGGACTTTGAACCTTTAATCGATCTTAATAAGTTCATTAAACAAAAATCTAAAATCAACAATGAACTTGAACGGAGGAAGAGACCAATGAAGAAGAAAAAGACTCACCAAGAAGAATCAAGGAAAGAAGAAGCAAATTACGCTTTAATGGGCTTCGACAATGAGGTAAGTAAATTAACTTCCTTGAATTATTTTGAAATTACTTGATGATTTCCATGAATGCTTAACTTAGTTAGTAGGATTTTTTTATGCTTTTCTTGTGTTTTTAGAAATTAAAATTTTCGAAATTATACTATGCTTTTCTTTATAGTATTTTTGAAAAGTAAACATATGAATGATGCAAGATTTGTGATAATGCTTAGGATTAATCCATGCATGTGTATCTTAATGGTTTACATTGTCTCCAAATATGATGCTTGATAATTTTATATCATGCATGATTTTGGCAAAAATTTGAACATGGCCTTTTAACATAAAAATTGAAAGTGTGCTATCATTTTTACATATTTGGTCTTGATGATTTTATGACTAAGCTTGTGTTTTATTTTGATACATGTTTTCATAAAAATTTTGAATATGCTCACATCAAATTGCTTAAAATGAAAATATCTTTTTTATTATATTGAGATGAATGAATTCATGTTATGAGTCTTGTGAATCTCATGAAAATAAACATGATGAATATTTTAAAAAATGTGCTTCATGTTTTCGGTCTTAATGATTTCTCTTGAAACTTGCTCTTTGGATCTATATGGAAAACATGAGTATACTCATATGAACATCAAATCACTTGAAATGGAACACATAAAAAATGAGAAATTGTACTATCATGATGCTTTACGTGTAATGCTTTTGATCTTAATGGACTACATGACAACTTGTATTTCAAAGTAATACAATGATGATTTTCATATATATAATTGGACATACCTTATGTAATCATCATTGATAATAATAGTTGGTTGTCATGCTTAATGATTTTATGATATCTTATGAATCTTATAACTTATGAAAGTGATTTTGATGATTTGTTTATAAGTTCAGAGTTGATGATTTAAACTAGAATGAGTCTTATCTATATCATGAACTTAATAACTTGAGTTCTTCAAGATCTCTCACTCCATACTCTTTTATGATTCTCCCATGTCATTGAAGAGAAATCCAAATGAATCATAAGTTATATGATATCATGAGTATTTAAAGACATATCTTGATGACAAACTCATGTTTCGGTTTTAAAATTTGATACTCATCTTTTCAAACATGAGTACACTGAAACAAATAACTTAAAATGAAACACATTATCATGATATATTGAATCTCATGTCTTGAAATAATGTGTTACATTTTTGTCTTGATAATGCCTTATAAGATTTTGCCTTTACATCTTGAACTTTCATGCTTATCTTGGTATATAAAGACAAAGGCATATTTAGATGAAAAGAATTACTTGAAAAGAGAATTTTCCAAATGAAATATAACTTATCTCTTGTTTCGCGAAACTATATTTTTGAATTACGTTTATAAGATCATCATCTTGATAACTTGAGTTTTTTATCTCTATACTCTCTTATGTTTCTCCCATGTTATATGAAGAAAAAAAAAATATATAAATTATTTTCTCTTAACTTATTGATACTCAACTTGAGAAAATATGTTTTGAAGATTGAAACATTACATGCATAATTTGATTTTTCTCCTATGGTTCAATACACATGACTTGATGATTGAAATATTAATGCAAATGTTTGATATATCACTTGTCATGGTCTGAATATCGATGTACAAGAAATATTGCTCTTCTTGATATCTTTTATGAATTTGAATAAGACTTGTTAAAGATTCTTGATTCATCTCTTAATCTCTTGTAATTATAACTTGACTTGTGTAAATCAAGATACATGAAACAAATTGTTCTCTTTGCTATTTTCTGAATCATGATTGATATTATTACTATTTTACCTTCTATGATTCATATTGTAAAATTTGATAAATCATGATGCAATAAAATTATTTATGCAACAATCAAGTGCTCATGTGATTCTTTGCTAATGAAAATACTTTAGTAAAATTATGATCTTGCAAATTATAACTTGAAGTTCTTTATAAATCAAGATCGTTTGTATCTTGTCTTTTGATTTCTCGGAATTCAATACTTAAATTTTTATGAATTTGTGATCTTGGTATCTTGATTCTTATGAAATGTGATCTTGATAAAAAATCTTATACATGAATCAAGTTACTCTTTATGCTATATCTTTTCAAATGGATCATGAGCCTTGATGTCATATATTTCATGATCCTAGAAGTGATATGATCTCTTTGCCTTGTACAATGATTGAACAATTGATGTATATTTTTATTAATGCAAACTTTTAATTGATATGAAAAATGGCTTGTATAATGATTGAAATTTTTAGCCATTTAGTCCTCCCTTCTTTTTGACAAAGATAAGGGGGAGAAAAATTGCTACCTTGCAATTTCATAAGAAGAAGGATTGCTATTTCAAAGGATGCAAATATTGCTATCTTGACTATACCGAAAGAAGCAAAATGTAAAACTTCAAAAATTTGAAATGTTACATGCCTTTATGTTTGTATGTTTAAATGAAAAGTTAGCATATATGTTTAAAGTGATCATACATAATTGCTAGCTCATTGCAAACAAAAGTTGATAGCTTGCAAAGGTGAAACTTAGTTACAAAAGAGAAGAATTGAAAGGAAGCTAACTTGCGTGTCGCAAAGTATGTTAGCATGCTTATCATTATTGATTGCTTGCTTATCATCTTTTTATCTCATATCTTGATTTTTGACTCCCTTGAATTCATGACTTAATATGCTAAAAATTCATATTGTAAATTTATTATTTTGTCATGATCAAAGCATTGGCTATTTGTACTCCACTTTTTGACAAAACAAAGAGGGAGAAGAATTATTACTAACTTATGTATTGTAAAGAAAAATTTTGCTAGCTAGAACATGCAAAGGAAGCAAAAAAAGTGCAACTTGCACATTTCAACAAGCAAGTGAAAATTACCATCATTGCCCATCTTTGAAACTTGCTATGATTGAATGGTATAACTTAATGTTGTATTGCAAAATGTTGTATGATGTTGTAAAAATCTGCATATCTTGCAAAGTACAAGCTAGTTTGTTGTAAAAATCTACATATCTTTTAAACTAGCTATAATGCTACTTCTCCTTTTTGTTGATGACATAGGGGGAGAAGTAGATTGATGACTTTATGCAATGTAATGATGCTTGAATATTTTATATATTTGCATGATGGTTTAAATGGATTCTCTTAACATTGTGATGAATGTTATTTGGATTTGGGATAATCCAAGGGTTCTATCAATTGCATATTGATAGGGGGAGTTTGTGTTAAACTTCGGGGAGTTATGGTTAACTCAAAATCGGTCATCAATTAGTTGTCATCATCAAAAAGGGGGAGATTGTTGAATCTCGAATTTTGATGATGAAACTAATTGAGTGTGATTTGTGGTCTAACTGCGTTTTGAGTTACGTAGGTCTACTATCGATCAGGATTAGACAATTGATGCTGGAGGAATTGACGTTGTGCCGGAGGTGATCACGTCAGGATATTGGATGTCGAGCCGGAGGTTCGATCGACTATCGGCAGGAGGCTTCGTACGTCGGGCATTGGGCCAAGAAGTGCGGAGTTGCGCCATGGATATCGAGGTTGCGGAGGTCAACTGTCGATTGGGCAACCAAGCCGCTAGAGAGGGCGATGTACCGAAGGATCGGACGGGCCACCAATGATGTGCCGGGCAACTGAATGTCAATTCGCATTGTAATAACTGTCTAGATCGAAGTAGAGTGTTTGGTATTTGTTTGTGTAGGAGTAACTACGAAAGGGATGAAGGCGTAAAGCGAAACCAAGGGCCGAAGTCAAGTGCGATGGATCGTTGGGAGTTCGAGAGTTTGACGGAAGTCCAAAGATTCATTGGGAGTGCTACCGGAACCAGCCGAGAACGAGTAGGGAGCTTGCCGAAGGGTTTTCGGAAGTTCGCCGGGAGGTTCGTCGGAAGTTCACGGAGCTTGTCAAGAAAGATCGGAGCTTGCCAAAGAAGCTCGAGGGAACTCGCTAAAATCATCGAGTCCGAGAGCTTGCCGGGAGTCCGCAGGATGGTTTCCGAGGGATCGTCGGAAGACCCCCGGAAGTTCGCCGGAAGCTCGAGGGAAGAAGATTTGACTTGCGGACTTTGTAATAGCTTAGGAATGTCTTTAATTTCGTAGTTAACATATTAATTTAGGTTAAGATTAGGGGTTAATCCTCTAACCCAATTATGGGACCAATGGGCCTTGTTCGGAATCGGTTTGGGCCAAGTTTTTGGCCCAAACCAAATGTAGATTTGTGCTGAGCGGTGGAGCCCAGTAGCCAATGTGGCCAGCAGCATGTGTGCATGCATGCATGCATGCATGCTGGGCTACGTGCATGCTATCAGAAGCGTGGCTATCTCTTGAAGCGCGTCCGACTCATGTAAGCGCACTCGATTCTTCGTGCAGCGGTAGCAGCACCGCTGGTGAAGCGGTGGCATCGCTGGGTGTGTCGATCTGCCAGATCGACAAAGACCGAGAAACTTAAATTTTGGCTCCAAGTTTTGGCTCCAAATTTGAGTTCTCTTGAGCTCTATAAATTCTCCTCTTTTGCAGGTTTAAAGTGCAGCAACAAGAGTGAAAATCTTGAGGGAAAACTCTGCTCAAATAGTGTCAAAAACTTCCCTCTTACTCTTAAGTGTTTTCTTGTTCAAGAGAGGGGTGAGAGCTTTGTAAGGGTTATCTTCTAAGCCCGTCAAAAGAAGAGGTGTTGCAAGAGAGTTCTTCCTCACCCATTGGAAGGAGGAAAGCTAGTGGAAAGCTGGTGTCCTCAAGCGAAGAGGAATCGGAAGTAGATGTAGGTCGGATGACTGAACCACTATAAAAATCTGGTTTGCATTTACGTTCTTGCTATTTACTTTACTGCAAACCATTTTTATTTGCTGCCTTATTTACTCAACTTCATTATTATCTTATTACATATGCTTTAAAGTTAAAACACAATCTTTCCGGGTTCAAACGAAACATTGCATTCATTCGTACGAAGTTTCCAAAGCTTGTTTTAAATCGCTAAAAATCTATCGTTTTATTCGCTGCACTAATTCACCCCCCCCTCCTCTTAGTGCCGCTCGATCCCTAACATTCAGAAAGGACCCTAGAGAAGGAGGGATAGCCCTCGGATATGCTTCAGTCGCACATGAGGGTGGACTTCCCACGATGGGAAGGAGACCCAACAGGGTGGATTTCACGCGTCGAACGTTACTTTCGCTACTATCGAACGTCGGATAATGCTATGGTGGAGATTGCTATCATCCACCTTGAAGGAGATGCTATTCAATGGTATAATTTTTTGAAATATAATTATGGGGCTCCGACGTGGAATCAATTTAAGAATGCACTACTGAACCATTTCGGACCTACGGAGTATGAAAATATCGCCGGTCAACTCACAAAGATTTGACAAACCTCTATGATTCAGGAGTACCAAACTAGATTTGAGAAGCTATCCTACCTTGCTCATGATTGGACTGACTGTCAATTGTTAGGAACATTCATCGAAGGACTGAAGCCAAAGATAAAGGGGGAAGTTAAGGCACGACAACCCCGTACCTTGATGGCTGTGATTTCTTTTGCCCGAATACAAGAAGAACGGCTCAGCCAAGATGCTAAGAGGATGAGAACCACTCCTAGAACCTCAGTATATAAACCCCCTTCTGCTCCCAGCCATCTTTCGCTGTCAAAAAAATTGACAAGAGAAGAACTACATGATCAATCAGCAAAGGGTCTTTGTTGGCATTGCGACGAGTCGTGGAACCACGATCATCGCTGCAAAAGGGGCCTCCTCCTACTGATTGAACCTCTTGAAGACATGAAGGAGGAGATCCAAGAGCATGAGGAAGAGGTCACAGATGAAGAATAATAACCAATTGATATTACGATGCATGCCCTTGCCAGTTACACGAACCCGCAAACAATGAAAGTGGGAGGATTTCTAATATAACGACCGATCATCGTTCTTATTGACATCAGGAGCACTAATAATTTTATGAACAGAAAGGTTACTATCCAGATGGCCTTACCTATTGAGAATTGCAGCAGGTTTGATGTTAAGGTCGTAGATTGATGAATTTTGAAGTGTGATCGTAGGTGCCTACGGGTGAAACTATTTTTGCAGGATCAATAGATAATTGCATATTTTTTCCTCCTCCCTCTCGATGATTATGAGGCCGTGCTTGGCATCGAATGGTTAATGACATTATGTGATGTTTCCTAAAATTTTTTGAAATTAAGTATGAAATTTTATAGTAAGGGGAAATATGTGATACTATGCGGGAAACGTGGGGGCGGCGTAACGACGATTTGCACACAATGAATGGAGAAAGTTTTGCACAAAGCATGCAGTGGCTTTTTGGTACAACTTGAGCAGCAATCTAAGGAGAGCCAACTGAATTTGAAGATCCAAACCTACTTCCCTTGCTTGCTGAATTTTTAAATATATTTGAAGAACCACGCAGCCTACCTCCTAACTGCCAGCATGATCATCGTATACCAATTCTTCTAGGCAAACCTCCAGCAAATACTTAGCCATATCAATATCCACATCTCTAAAAAGATGAAGTAGAAATGATTGTAAAAGAGATGCTTGAAACAGGAGTTATTCAGCCAAGTTGCAGCCCTTACTCTTCACCGGTGCTCCTCGTACGAAAGAAGACAGAACATGGCGAATGTGCATTGATTACTAAGCTCTCAACAGCATAACCATCAAGGACAAGTACCCTATTCTAGTAGGAGATGAATTTCTTAATGAATTAAAGGGAGCACGAGTCTTCACAAAGCTGGACCTTCGATTCGGGTATCATCAAATACGAGTGTGCGAAGAAGACATACCGAAAATTGTCTTTCGAATGCACAATGGCCACTACGAATTTCTGGTAATGCCCTTTGGTCTCACCAATGCTCCCTCCACCTTCCAGAGTCTTATGAATGATATTTTTCAAATTTATCTTCGTAAGTTTGTGATGGTTTTCTTCGACGATATCCTTATTTACAGCCCTTCTCTTGAAAGTCATATTCAGCACTTATGACTTATTTTAAAAATTTTGTGAGAACATGTTCTTTTTGTCAAAAAAAATAAAGTACAACTTTCTTCAACAAAAGGTGAAATTTCTTCGGTATATCATATCAGAGGAAGGGGTGGTAGTGGATCCCTCCAAAATTAAAGCAATGCAGAATTGGCCGACCCCGAGGAACATAAAATCACTGCGCGGCTTTCTCGGTTTAATAGGTTACTACAGCAAGTTCGTGAAACTATGGAAAGATCTCCCACAGATCTGTAGGAATTCAGGGATATACGATCTCCCTAGGTATCTTCTTTTACACGTGCAGTTTTGTGGATTTGTTTTTGACGCATCGATCTTCGCACGATGACGAAAACTTTCTACGAGAAATCTGGGGTTTTGTTTTCTGTTCTTCCGCTGCGCATGTGATGTCGCTCCCCTGAAGGATTTTCCAACATCAATACCTTACCTTTGACGATACCCCTTAGCCACTAGCCTTGCTTTATAGGTCTCTACCTTTCCAAAGATTCTGACAAATGGAGACTAATCATTAATGTACCTGAAGCTTCTGTAAGCTTCTATTTCGCCCTCTCTATAAGGTACTTTATGTAGTTTCTCTTCCAGTGCCCATCTTTGCTATAGTGGAAGCACTGACCTTTGTCATTTGTTGGGTCTTTTTTAGCAGCCTTTGCCTTACCCATTTTGCCCTTGTCGTTGCCCCTCTTAAGGGTCTTCTCAACCTTTCTTTTCTTTCTGGTCTCATCAGTGTAGAGAACCAGCTTCTCTTTCTTGATGGTGCTCTCTGCTTCTCTCAACATATTGAGAAGCACTGGGAGGATCACCTCAAGTTTGTTCATATAAAAATTTATTATGAATTGAGAAAATAAATCTGGTAGGGACTGAAGAACAAAATCCACACATAGGTTATCCTCTAGGACCATTCCTAGACCTGTGAGTTTCTCGATCCACTCAATCATCTTAAGGACATGGTTTTGAACCGGTGTCCCCTCAGTCATCCTGGCACGGAAAAGACTCTTTGATATCTCATATCACTGAGTTCTTCCCTGTTCCTCAAACAGTTTGCGGAGATACAGGAGTATGAAATTAGCATCTATATTTTCATGCTGTCTCTGTAACTCAGTAGTCATAGAGGCCAATATATAACACTAAGCAAGATTGGATTCATCTAAGTACTTCACATAACGAGCGATCTTATCCTCACTTGTCCCTTCGTTGGGTGTAGGGATCACTATATCAAGGACATATGTAATTTTCTCCGTCGTGAGAATGATTCTCAGATTGTGAAGCCAATCCGTATAATTTGGACTAGTAAGGTGGTTGGCATCAAGTATGCCACGTAAAGGATTTGAAAAGTGATATTTTCTGAAATTAAAGATATAGCAGAAATAAATAACATGTAGACTTTGTAAAAATTAAATAGTTAAGATAAGGACTTCTGTCTTAATGTACTTCCACTAATTTTTCGCGAGACACACAACACCCTTTGGTATGTGAATCGGAGACTCCCGGTGGATCTCTAGTGGGGATTAGGAGCCAATCGGCGTCTTAATATAACCTCGAGGGACTCGACCAATCACGTTAAGCCCGTAAAAGGTAGGCAACTCTTGCCAATCACAACTCCTTGTGATTCCCGTCCTGTTCGGCCTTCGAACCACCATGGCCTCGAGGGACTCGACCAGCCATGATGTTCAGTTAAGTCATCACCATCGTTATAAGATAAGTTTGATTTGGTGATATACTCTCGAGGGACTCGACTAAGCATACCATGTCCTCAGGTCACCGATGACATCTCTATGTCATAGATAAGATAGCGAAATGCGATATAGGTGAGTCTCGAGGGACTCGATTAACTCAACCTACACCGGGAATCTGTTCCCAACTATAACGATGGAAGGCCACGTGGGTCAATCTAATTGCCTCACATTTACCGACTTAATATTATTAATGGAGAGGATTTTTGATTTGGTCTTCTAACATAATGTGTCACACACATACGTATTTAATATATATATCTACATCGCATGCATATATATATATATATATATATATATATATATATATATATATACATATCTAGTAGGTGTATAGCTAATCACACATCACATGAGCAATCACACCAGATGATCATGGACCACATCCTAATGTGATCAGGCCTGAGCTAGTAAGCCCAATCACTCACATCAAGATCTATGTGTACTTCGGCGCATCTCTATGCCCTGTGATCGTCCATCTCGCTTCGTCGGATCCGTCGACATCTCAACGCATCTCCATGCATCGGATCATCTGTCTCGGCCTCGTGAGTCATGCTACCACTGCGCCTCCTCATGTAATTACAACATAATTATAGACACGCAGGTTCGACAATAAATGAGAAAAGAATAGAGGCTCGTAGGCCTCAATAATAATAATCACATATACACATATCACATCACAAGTCCATTATCATCTGTCCACATCATACATCACATGTATATGTTATTTTATAGGACTACTAGACAAAAATAATAGTTAATTAAACTATTTAATTAACATATTTAACTTTTTAAAATCAGGGACATAAAGGGAATTTTTAAATTCCCATGGGTATTTAGGTAATTCGACCAAAAAAATATTTTGGTGATTTTGTCAAAGGGGATAGAATCTGAAATTTTTGAAATTTTAAGGGGTATTTTGGTAATTCTATCAAAAGGGGCAATATCTGGAATTTCTAAATTTTCGAGGGGCAAAACTATCTTTTGCCCTAAAACCCTAACTCCTCACCCCTAGCTACCTACGTTACGGCTGCAGCCACTGCCACCTTCCCGGCGGTGGCCCCTGCGCGCGGGGAGGGCACCGGGGTGGCGGCGCTTGCCGTCCATGCGAGCGGCGCCACCGCTTCCCTACAGGCGCAGCACCGGTGCCCTACGGCGCTATCCCTGCAGGCAGGGATTTTATCACTTTATTAGGTATTTTATCACTTTATCTTGCGTGTTGCATATATTGTGATGTCTTTGGATCTGTGCAATGGGAATCGGATCGTGATGAGATCAGGATAATGAGACCGATTCACCTTTAAACACAGACCCTAAATTATCCTAGTCATAGGTTACTCGAGAAGGACATTGAGATAACCGGATAGACTGGTGTGTTGTATACCCGTCCATATGATGGAGGTAGCTGGTCATATAGCTACTCGTGTAGGGATACTAAGGGTATAGTGTAGGTGCTCATTGGGGAATGAGTTCACTGATTGATCCGTCTAAGGAATGCTGGATGGTTATTGATACCTCACGTCAGATAGCGATTCCGTAGTTCTAGTAGTGTATCTGGTCCTTAGACTTGAGACACCAAGGATGTCCTGTATGAGTACTCCACTCTTTGATACCGGACTTATAGGTTTGGAAAGTTCCAGATCTAATACAACCGGTTATTGGAAGTGGTAGCCAACCTTACAAGGGCTATTGAGTGTCAATAGAGGCTCATCCGCTCTCGGTATTATGAGAGAAATATCCCATGTGTTCTTGCTCGAACAAATCCTTGGCCAAGGTTATTCGGATTGAGAGAGAAAGAGTTCTTCGGAAGAATTCGATAAGAGCAAGACTCGAGGAGAGACCGTATGAGCCTGACAGCACTGTGCCCGGTATAGGGTCTCTGGGATATTGGATGGATGAGGGACTATAAATACATGGTAACTAAGGATAGATAGGTCCAAAGGATTGGATTCCCCTATATCGTCTGGGGGCCGCGGCGTAGTGACTTGGTATATCCGCAGTTGATGAGTTGGGTGAATTATTATAGAGATAATAATTCACTAAGTCAGAAGGAGTTTTGACAAGTATGACTCATGGCCAGCTCGATATTGAGCCTAGAGGGTCACACACATATGGTAGGTGTTGCGATGAGTAGAGGTTCGGATATGAGATATCCGCTGAACCTCCTATCTTATTGGATATCCATTAAGCCCTTGAATTATTGGATCCTGAGATGAGATCCAATAATTGCTAATAAGAGATTATTGGGTAGAGACCCACTAATCCAAGAGGCTTGGGTAATTGGATGGAGATCCAATACCCAATAGGGTAAAAAATCCATTAGGGTTTTCAAGGGGCCTCTATAAATAGGAGAGAACCAAAGCTCTATAGGCTAAGGGTTTTTTTTTTGTAGCCACCTCCTATTCTCCTCTCCCCAGAGAGAGAGGTGCATATTTATAATCCCTGTCGTGTGGATACCGCTAGAGAGGAGGACGTTTGACCTCCTTCATCCTCTCCCATAGATCTGCAGGAATTCAGGGATATACGATCTCCCTAGGTATCTTCTTTTACACGTGTAATTTTATAGATTTATTTTTGACGCACCGATCTTCGCACGATAACGCAAACTTTTTATGAAAAATCTGGGATTTTGTTTAAATTCGTAATCAAATTTGGGTAACAAAATAATATGTCAAACTATAGTAGAAATTTTATCAAACTTCGTTCATGTATTATCTACCTTAAATTTACAACAAAATTATATGAATAAATTTTTGGTCCCCAACATGAAAATGACATGGTTAAAATAATAAATGTTATAAGGCTTATGCAATAAACTTAATTTATTTATAAAATAAAATTTTAAATATTTTACAGTAAACATAAGCATCATAAAATATTGTTATTTAGATTATCAACTTATTTTTATAAATTTAATATGTGCATCTACATGAATAACTAAGTTTACTATATGTATATTAAAATATGTACATTCTATAATCAATTTCACAATTCTTATCTACTTTTCAAAAGAAGACAAGAGTGTTATGATAAAATCAAATTCAAAATGTAAAACTTTATGAGAGTTTTTAAGATAAACTAATACAATACTTATTTTAATTTAGAGGAAAAATAAAATTTTGGCCTTTTACTTAATAATCCTATTGTAAGTAATTTAATGAGATTCTTTTGCGTAACATCTTTAATCAATCAATTCCTTATCAAAAAAATAAATCATATTTGGCTTAATAAAATAATCTTATAAGTCATATTTGGCTCAATGAAATAATCCTAATCTCCTAAAATCATGCTTTAGTTGTATTCCTATGTAATTCTCAAAATATACATCTTAAAACTAATTGGATCATCTAATATTCTAATCTTATGATCCCATATTCCAACAGGTTCTCAAAATCATTGCTCTGATACCATTAAAATTGTCACATCCTAGAATTTATAAAATATAATAAATCATCATTTTATTATTCGTAATTCATAAAATACACTCTTTTCTTAAATTTAAATCCTTGCCTTTACAATAGTAAATATTTTTATTAATAAGAAAAGATCACATCTTATTAGTAGGATCACAAGTCTCTTCAACCAAGCTTCATATCTATTGTAAAATTATAAATTATGCTGAAAATAAATATAAGATAAAAATATATCAGCAACCGCACATGTTGGTAGGAATCTCAGAAAAATCGTAAAAATTATCTAACATTCATGAAACAAACGTCAATAATTTAATAAGAAATAATAATATATCAATTCATTATAAAACTTAAACATCTGAAAAACAATGATAATTTCTTAAGCAAAATCATGCATCAGTCACATGCAACACATATGAGATAACTGGATAACAAAGACGTACATCACACCCGATGGTGCACTCTCCCAATAGCGGATGGAGAGGCATACTCCACAGGATGGATTCCTCTCAATAGCTAATGGAGATAATCCATATCGCACTCCTAACAACGGATAAAGTAGTATCCCTCACCCACCAAAGTGGGGACACGTTCCTTCAAACAATGGATGGAGGAACCGTCTAACCATCACATCTGATAGTCCGCTAATTCCCGAAGGAAATCACCATATCTGCCCTCAGCAAGGATACATAAACATCCATGATCATTCATTTACATTCACTCATTCATTCACATATGCATCCAAGAAATAGTATGATCAAATATTATAAGAAACTATGCTTTATGTATGATCTACTAGACTATGATGGGCCCATAGCTCCTTTCACAGGTTGCACTTCCAATATAGGCCATTAGCCTAGTTATATCTACTACATGGTACAATCATATCAATATCATAAACTTAAGAAAAGTAGTAAACCAATAATTATTTTCAAATGACATTTTCAAATAAATATTTAAATTCATCAAATCATAAAAACTTAAAAGCAACAATCTCTTAATAGTCTTCAATCAACCAAAACCCTAATTGGAATAGCCCAATTGGCTTAAATCAAATTCAATCCAATTATGGCCTAATAGAATCAATCTCAAATCCTTATAGGACAAGTCTGGAATCACCCTAGACTAGTCTAATTTAGATTTGATTAATATTGATTTGGTCAAGTAGATTTGAACTAGTCAAGTTAGTCTGGAATCACCCTAAACTTATCTTAACTGATCAAACATGTCTGATTTAGTCAAAAGAGCTCAAACCAATAAAGGAAGAGGAAATCAGACTATATCATATAGTGCTAGCCCAAAACTGAACCAACCCACCTGAGTCTTGGATGGGTCATATGTGCTACACATACTTGTCCTTAGTAATAGGTTAAGTTGAGGTACAACGGGCTAGATAGAGAAGCGATGATGTATCTAACGCTAATCGCATCATTGGGCAGGCTTAACTTCATGGACTAGGCTAAGCCTTACTCATAAATTGGGCTAAGCCTTACCATTGAACTAGGCCATGCTTGGCTCGCGAGTTGGGTCATGCTTGGATACATGATTTGAGGTTATATTTGACCATATGGGATAGGTTATACCTAGCCGCATGAGTTGGCCTATGCCTAGCCACATGATTAGGTCGTACCTTGCCACATGGGCTGGGACGTACAAAGCCACATGGACTGGATCATACCTAGCCATGTGACTAAATCAAGCCTGGCCACATAGGTTAGATCATATCTTACCATATGGGCTGGCTCTTACCTGGCCACATGGGCTGGGTCATGCCTAGTCACATGGGTTAATTGTACCTAGCCACCTGGGTTGGTTCGTACATAAATATATGGGCAGAGTCGATCTAGTCTAGCAGATCAACTTAACTCAAGTCAGACCCCAATTAGAATCCTCCTATCAAATTATATTTCAAAAATATAAATTATTAAGAATAACTCAAATCCATGAATTAAAGAATTTAAATCCGTAATCTTAAATTTAAAACTAATTAAATCATAGGAATTCACACATAATTCTTAAAATACAGAAATATCTAATTAAATAAATTAGATCCATTAATCTAAAAATAAGAATTTTAATAGTTAAATCAATATTAAAACTCACTTAAGCTTAAGAGATTAATATAAATCAAATAATCATTTTAATATCATGAATCAATTATCATTATTTATTAATCATAAAATTTCAAAAATTTAAATATTGTTATACATCATAAAATTTATAACAATTCCAATATCAATATGTCAAAACATAAATCAAATTAAATAAAAAAGGAGAAAGGATTCTACCTCTCCTCGATTATCCTTACCTTGAGATTATCTCCTCAGAAAGTCCTCTCCTCGATCCTCTCATTGTCAGGCTTGGTGAGGAACGAGGGAAGAGGAGCCCCTTATATAGGAGAAGATGAGTTTTCCCTAAAAGATAAGTAATATTTAATTTTATATTAAATTTATTTTTTTATTTTACTTTCACACAAAGATAGAAACATAAGATTCATTTATAATGATTCACACTTAAAATTGAATATATACTTTTTTCTTCCTGAAAATCACATCACTTATTAGGAAATAAATCAATTAATAATCTAATTAATTAGTAGGATTCTTGACTTATCCACGTGATTAAGGAAATCAAATTTAATTATTTCTTTAACTATAACACACAAATATGGAAGTTAATAATAAAATAATAAATTATTTATAGTAATTAATTATGTTAAGGGAGAAAACATTGATGATTACATTTCTCCCCCACTTAATAGAAATTTGGTCCCCAAATTTGATAAATATTTAAATTTTATTTTATAAATAAGTTAAGTTTATTGCATAAGCCTTATAACATTTATTATTTTGACCATGACATTTTCATGTTGGGGACCAAAAATTTATTAATATAATTTTGTTGTAAATTTAAGGTAGATAATACATGAATGAAGTTTGACAAAATTTCTACTATAGTTTGACATATTATTTTGTTACCCTTTGTTCTAGAATATTATTTTATCTATAATTATGAGTAAGATAAATAAAACATATTTGTTACTTATTGTGTAGTTTTAGGATTGATAATTAATTATCTTTTTTTTGTTGTTTTATCTTACATCGTTATGAATGCTTATAGTTAACATATCTAGTTTTACTAATCAAAAATTATACTAAGTTTTAGTTATTCTCTTGGAGGTAAAAGTTTTGATAATTTTAAGTGCAAAAATTTTATAGGATCTTTTAAAAATATAAATTAAGAAGTTTTTATCTTTATAATTTTTGTTATCATATATTATTCTTAAAATTGATATTAGATTTGACATATGTTAGGATGATTTATAGAGATTATTTTTTGACATTAATAAAATATGTACCTTTGTAGTTGAATAAATTTGATCATGCATTAATTGTATGAGTAATTAATTTGAATAGAATTTTGACTTAATATCAACTTAATTATTATATATTATTTAAGACAATGATAGAATCAAATGAGAATTAATTATAATGTTATTTTTTTGACATATATAACATATAAATCATTTGAAATTATAAAAGAATATATGTTGAATAGTTTGATAAATTTTTAACATTTCAATTGCTTTTGAGTTACACCTCAACTTATATTTTTGTCAACAATCAATTAACTTTTAAAACATAAAAATTTCATTGATTTATTCAATATAGAATTTTATATACATGTTATGAGTAATCTAAAATCAAATTTATTCAATGAATTTCATTAATTTATCATATATTTTATGTAAAACATATTTTAAAAAATCTTTTAACTTAAAGTCTTTGGGTGGTATATTTAATCTAAATATTTTTCAAATTTATCTTTTGACTTAGTATTTCAAGAGCTAACTATATTTATTAATATTATTTTTAATCAAATTTGGGGACCAAATTTCTATTAAGTGGGGGAGAAATGTAATCACTGATGATTTCTCCCTTAATATAAATTAATTACTATAAATAATGTATTGATTTATTATTAACTTCCAAGTTTGTGTATTATAGTTAAGGAAATAATTAAATTTGACTTCCTTAATCATATGGATAAGTTAGGAATCTTACTAATCAATTAGATTATTGATTGATTGATTTCCTAATAAGTGATATGATTTTTAGGAAGTAAATAGTATACATTTCATTTTTAAATGTGAACCATTATAAATGAATATTATGTTTTTATATTTGTGTATGAAAGTAAAATAAAAATAAATTTAATATAAAATTAAATATTTACTTACCTTTTAGGGAGATCTTATTTTTTCCTATATAAGGGGACTCCTCTTCCCTTGTTTCTCACCAAGCATGACAATGGGAGGATCGAGGAGAGAACTTCTCGAGGAGAAAATCTCGAGGAAAGGATAACCGAGGAGAGGTAGGATCCTTTCTCCTTTTTATTTGGTTTGATTTATGTTTTAAAATATTGATATTGGAATTGTTATAAATTTTATGATGCATAACAATATTTGAATTTTCAAAATTTTTTGATTAATAAATAATGATAATTGATTCATGATATTAGAATGATTATTTGATTTATATTAATCTCTTAAGCTTAAGTGAGTTTTAATATTGATTTAACTATTAAAATTCTTATTTTTAGATTAATGGATCTAATTTATTTAATTAGATATTTCTATATTTTAAGAATTATGTGTGAATTCTTATGATTTAATTAGTTTTAAATTTAAGATTATGGATTTAAATTCTTTAATTCATGGATTTGAGTTATTCTTGATAATTTATATTTTTGAAATATAATTTGATAAGAGGATTCTAGTTAGGGTCTGACTTGAGTTAAATTGATCTGCTAGAGTAGATCGACTAAGCCAATATAGTTATGTACGACCCAACCCATGTGGCTAGGTACAATTAACCCATGTGACTAAGTATGACCTAGCCCATGTGGCCAGGTAAGAGCCAGCCCATGTGGTAAGATATGATCTAACCCATGTGGCCAGGCTTGATTCAGTTATGTGGCTAGGTATGATCCAGTCCATGTGGCTTTGTACGTCCCAGCCCATGTGGCAAGGTATGACCTAATCATATGGCTAGGCATAAGCCAACTCATGCGGCTAGGTATAACCTATTCTATATGGTCAGATACAACCCCAAATTATGTGTCTAAGCATGACCCAACTCGCGAGCCAAGCATGACCCAGTTCAGTGGTAAGGCTTAGCCCAACTTATAAGTAAGGCTTAGCCTAGCCTATGAAGTTAAGCATGCCCAACGATGCGATTGGCATTATATACATCATCACTCATCTATCTAGCCTATTGTACCTCAACTTAATCTATTACTTAGGACAAGCATGTGTAGCATATATGACCCGTCCAAGACTCAGGTAGGTTTGTTTAGTTTTGGGCTAGCACTATATGATATAGTCTGATTTCCTCTTCCTTTATTGGTTTGAGCTCTTTTGACTAAATCAGACATGTTTGATCGGTTAAGATTAGTTTAGGGTGATTCCACACTAACTTGATTAGTTCAAATCTACTTGACCTAATCGAGATCAATCAAATCTAAATTAGACCAGTTTAAGGTGATTCCAGACCGGTTCTATAAGGATTTGAGATTGATTCGATTAGGCCATAATTGGATTAAATTTGATTTAAGCTAATTGAGCTATTCCAATTAGGGTTTTGGTTGATCGAAGACTATTAAGAGATTGCTGTTTTTAAGCCTTTATGATTTGATGAATTTAAGGGTTTATTTGAAGATGTCATTTGAAAATGATTATTGGTTTCATACTTTTCTTAAGTTTATGATATTGATATGATTGTATCATGTAGTATATGTAACTAGACTAATGGTCTATATTGGAAGTACAACCTGTTAAAGGAGCTACGGGCCCATCATAGTGTAGAGCCACCAATGAACATAGTCTAGTATATCATATATAAAGGAGCTACGAGGATTAGCGGACCATCAAACGTGATGGTTAGACGGTTCCTCCATCCGCTGTTGGGAGGAACGTGTCCCCACTTAGGCGGGTGAGGGATACCACTCTATCCATTATTGGGAGTGCGATATGGATTATCTCCATTCGCTGTTGGGAGGAATACATCCCGTGGAATATGCCTCTCCATCTGCTATTGGGAGAGTATACCATCAGGTGTGATGTACGCCTTTGTTATCTAGTTATCTCGTATGTGTTGCATTTGACTGATGCATGATTTTGCTTAAGAAATTATCATTATTTTTCAGATATTTAAGTTTTATAATGAATTGATATATTATTATTTTTTATTAAATTATTGACATTTGTTTCATGAATGTTAGATTATTTTTATGATTTTTCTGAGGTTCCTACCAACATGTGTGGTTGCTGATATATTTTTATCTTATATTTATTTTCAGCATAATCTATAATTTTACAATAGATATGAAGCTTGGGTAGAAGAGACTTGTGACCCTACCAAGAAAATGCGATCTTTTCTTGTTAATAAAAATATTTACTATTATAAAGATAAAGATTTGAATTCAAGAAAGGAGTGTATTTTATAAATTACGAATAATAAAATGATGATTTATTATATTTTATAAATTCTGGGATGTGACAATATATGTTGAGGCCCACCACGCTTCCACTGTGTGGTAGTTCGATCGTGGGACATTTGGGGGAACTAAGATTGGCTTATATGGGCCTAATGAGTGTACTACTAATAATTTCAGCTTAAGCATTTTGGCCAATGGTTGATAAGCCATAACGAAGTTGATAGGCCAGTTAGCCCATCAGGCCGGGTCGTGACTTTTGGTATCAGAGCCGACCTAGTATTCGGACATGGTGAGATAGGCTTGAGTAGGAAAGGGCTACTTGTGGATGAAGTCAGAGAACTCATCATAGCATGGAGCCACCACTAGACTATGCCTCACATGCACCATGCTAGAGTCTGATCTGGGCCTTGACAGGGACGTCAAGTCGTTTAAGTGGGAGAGATTGTAACACCCCTAGTTAGTCCAATAGTCCCACATCGAAAGTCGGTGGGACTAAGATTGACTTATATGGGCCCGATGAGTGTACTATTAATAACTTCAGCTTAAGTATTTTGGCTAATGGTTGATAGACTAAAACGAAGTTGATAGGCTAGCCTACCAAGCCAGGTCATGACAAAAGTAGTTTGTTCTTGATTATCAACTTATTTAATAAAAATTTTATCTTGGTAGATAGAGTCTTAACCAAAAGATTGAATAGGATATTACTAAGTAATGAGACCCAAGAGCTATTGCTTTTCTTAGGAATGAAAACAAGGACTGATTTACCTCAATTTTATCTAAGCATACAATCTTTTTGAAATCCATTGATTGTGTTAGAAATATTTTGAGTTTATTAAAGAGTTATATATATAAGTTGACAATTGGGTTCATTGGTTGAATTATTAGTAAAATATTTTACAATCTTAATTTCTAAGATGAGATTAGTCCTCAAATAAAAAAAAATTTTGTGCACTAACAAGTATGATGTTTTTGTTCTCTAAAATAATATAAATATCTCTCTTTTGTTGGGGAAAAAAAATATTGGATACTTATTTCATTATTAAATTGAATGACAAGTATGACATAAGATTTTCTAGAATTACCTTGATGATAAAAAGATAAAAAAAAGATTTGTTGTATAAATTAAATTTTATTTTTTTCATAATAAATCTTGAACTATTCTTAAGATTATGTTATCATAGTTCAACTTTCCATTCTTCATTTCACAGGAGTAAAAGGTATTTTTAGTGGTGTGGAGAAAAAAAAGCATGAGATGATATTTTTATTCAAGCAATAACATGAAGTGAAACAACTATAGTAAGTGATTGTTAGGATTGAAATCGGCTCTAAGAGAGTAGGGTGTGTGTGAATTAGTGCTTACGTAAAAATAATGATAATTTGAAAACTTTATTTGATAAAATTGTATCAGAAATGCATTTGAACTTAGAAAAAGTGTGAATTGGAGTGAGTAGACAAATTAGTAAGCAATATTAAGAAAGAGGCTAAGAAGAGAAGGCATACCAATTTTATAGTGGTTTGGTCATTATGACCTACGTCCACTCCCGATTCCTCCTTCGTTGAGGTCATCGACTTCCACTATTGATATTCTTTAAATGGGTGAAGATCAACTACTTTCTTATAGCTTTATTATCATTTTTATAGGTTTAGGAGATAACTTTTATAGTTCTTTTAGCTCTCCCTTAAGCAGAAATTATACTTAGAGAAGAGGAGAGGAACTATCAAGGAATTGCAACCGATTGACCTATTTTTTGGGTCACTAAATGGGCATTCCTCTTGGCCTAAAATAGGCCCAACTCTGGCTCAATTAGTCCCTAATTAAGTTGGCCTAATTACATTCAAAACTAACTCAATTACAACCTAAACTACTTCAATTTGAGAGGCTCCAATTTGATTCAAACTTGGAGCCAAAAAATCATCCCATCTCTGGTTAGAACACACAAGTACACTAAACCTAAAAGTAGGAAACTCTATTAAAATCCTTTCTCTCCTCTAGTCTTCACTTTATTCAAAGAGAGGAGTGTTTAAGTGCTTGTAAGGGTTACCTCCTAAGCCCGTCAAAGGAGAGTGTTGTAAGGGAGTTGATCCTCGCGCGTTGGAAGGAGGATAGCTAGTGGAAAAGCCGATGACCTCAAGAGAAGAGGAATCGGGAGTGGACGTAGGTCGTATGACCGAACCACTATAAAATCAATTTGCGTTTACTTATTGTTCTTTATATTTCTGCAAACCTGCTTATTTTACTTACTCCGCTTCCTCCTCACTTTCTTATGAATCATTTTAAGTTTATACGCAATCGAAATCGGATTTCATCGAAACAAAGTTTTCAACATATGAAGTTTCGGAATTTGTTTAAATCATCAAAATTTATTATCTTTAACCGTTGTTCACCCCCCCTCATAGTGTCGCTCTCGATCCCAACACTTTCTAGCTTGAGTGAGAGTGTCTTTGAATCATATTGAATCCTTTAAAAAGCTTTATTAATATGATTGACTTGACAATTGTCAATAAGATATTATTTTAGTAATAAAAGATCCTATTTGCATAAAATGGTTGAGGTCCTCATATATTTTTTAGTTTATCGAACCCTCATAATAAGAATTAAAAAAGATCTCTGATTTAATCACTTCAATATGCATTGATCTATGAGAAGTTTACTAAGGTCTTATTACTTAATAATATATAAATAGGAAGATAGTGGGTGTCCATATAATATCACGGAAACAGTCCATGCACAAACCAATTAAAAAAATAGATAAATGCTGATTAATTGATGTAAGTTGAGATCTTAATTTCAAATTTTATCTAAGTCAAGTATATCATGCAGGCAATAATCTCTATCATAACTCCCCTAGAGACTATCATAAATCTTTATTAAGTCAAGTTTTTTTTATTAAATAAGGAGATTTTTAACATTTTGATTTAGCCATATAGTGAAAAAGTTTATTAGCTTGAAGAATGTTGTCATGTATATTCGTACCTAGGACAAAAGAAATTTGTTCTTATTTACCAACATATTTATTTTTATTGAAGTCAGCCAAGAGTTTGTATAGGATATAATAGAGATTAATGGAATGAAATTCATCATACCAAGAGCTAATCATTTTTTTGAAGGAACGAAAATAATGACAACTTTACCTCATTTTGACTTAAGCTTACCATCTTTATGAAATCTATCAAATGCATCAAGGATGTTCATATTGATATTTTCTCTACAACCTAGAAAGAATTTAATAGTGAATCCATCGAGTCTAAGTTTTTGTTTTTTTTATTTTTTAAATGCCAAAATTTCATAGATAGAGAATGATGAGTGTGTATTAATCCATATTCAATTAATTCAAAAATCATTTTGACTCGATTATTAATAATTTTACTCAAACAAAAGATTAATCTTTTCAACTCATCAATTGAGTTATTATTCATCGTAAAGATTTAGGATTCATCAATAATAAGAATCTTTTAAAATAGGACCAAGAAAACATGGAAGCTTTTAGTGTAAGCATAGATGCCATGAATCCATTGCTAAAATTATTGTGTGTAACATTATGCATATTTAGAAAGTGGCGAATGGATTTGCCAACTAGTTGACCAATTTTGCAAGGAGTAATACATTTACGTAACATAATTTTGGAGTAATATATTTATGTTTCTTTTTGAAGGAAAGGTGAGTAGAGGGAATTAAGGGAGATAATTATCATCAATTGCCTACCTTACATTAAGTAGGTGTAAAATTTTTTCCTATATGCTTCTTTTCTTTCCATACAGTTTATAATACTCAAAAGATTTTTTATCCCTCACCTTTAGAGCGATCAATTCTTTGTCATGACTTTTTATTGTATAGCTTTTGATTAAGGTATCTTAAATCATGTGAACATTTTTTTTACATTGGACAACTTTCTATCAGGGGAAAAAAAATAATTATCACAATCAACAATATCTCTGGCAACATACCACGATATTTCCATTCTAGAAATATATTTTAGTACATAAAAAAAAGTCTAATTGCTTAACTCCATCATACATGATACAATAAAAAAAATTCTTTCAGACTAGATATTGGGAGAAGTCTTGTGCATTGAGTTCGTCCATTTTACCGATTATATAATCAAAATATATACGTTGATTAATGTTATATATTTTATAAAAATTAAAGCTCAGGACATGGAAAGGTTGGATGTTAGTGCCGTTAAGGTGGTGAGCAATAAAACCAAAACAAATAGTCATCATTGCTTGTGTGAAGAAGAGTTGGAGCCTCTTCGATCCTTTCTAATGTTTGGAAGTTGAGGGGTCGGGACCAACTTGCTAGCTAATGCAGGAGATATTTCAAGCAAATCATACTGCCTGTGATCCTGATTGCTTTGACCTGCCAATATCATACAAACCATGACCACAATCTCCACACTCTACTGCTTAATTCTCTTGAAATAAGTCATTGATTTCTTCCTCCTTCCAAATCTTATGTTGTTTACTTTGTGCTTTGTTTGTCATACCATCATCTGAGTAGAGGGCTTATAGTGTAATTAGGAAACATACCTACATGGCTATAACAAATGTGATGATGATCACTGGAAATATTGGATTGTATTAGGAATATTTTGAGTTTATTAAAGAATTATATATATAAGCCGACAATTGAGTTCACCAGTTGGACCATCAGTAAAAAGTTTTGCAAGCTTAATTTATGAGGGAAGGTTAGTCCTCAAATATAAAGTTCTTTTTGGGCACTAACAAGCAAAAGATAAGATATTTTTATTCTCTAAAGTAATGAAAATATCTCTTCATTTTTGAAAAATAACATTAGACAACTCTTTAATTACTAAATTGAAAGACAACTAACATTACCTTGATGATAAATAAAAAATAAAAAATTAATTTGTGGTATAAATTATTTTTTAATTTTTTCATAATAAACCTTGAATCGCCCTTAAGATTATACTATCATTGTTCGGCTTTTCATTCTTCATTGTGTAGGGCTAAAAGGCACCTTTTAGTGGTACCGCATTTGATACGTTATTGAACACAATAAACAAAACAAACAACACATAGTTTTGAGGCGAAGAAGAGAAGGTGGAGATGGGATTTTTATTCAAACAACAACATGAAGTAAAACAACAATAACAGGTGGTGACTATGGATTATGCAGCGCTGCGGAAACACAATTAATTTGGCAAAGCCTCCATGTTCGATAACATTTATTGTCATATTGACAACACATGCAATCAATATCGCCACATTTGAATTTCAAGCATGGAATTACCATAATTTTATTTTCCTCTTCCATCTTTTCGATATCCCGACCTTTAATTTTAAGACAACAAAAAGCAAAACCAAATTAGTAGATAAAAAAAATTTATTTACCTTTTTCATTAAGAAGAGATTAGCAAGTATTGTTATTGATCCACTTTTAAATTATATATACTTCGTTTGACTAAAGGAACATGTTAAGACCACTTACCCACTAGTTCAATTTGAATTTAACTAAAATAAAAATGCAAGAGTCTCCAATAATAATTGACACAGTGATGCTTACCATGGCTAAGAGTATAAAGACATCCAAGGATAGCTAGCATGATAACCAAGCGTGCGGCTGCCATCTTGAGTGAATGATGCTTAAAGATTCGAAATGAGCCTTTTTATATAAAATTTTTGAATGTTTAAATATAGTATGAAATAAACTTGTGATGTAGTAAAAAATTATTGAAATAGAAATCACAACAATTCATCCACCTCTTTATAGTAAATCTAAAATATAGGGTTGCTATATTAAGCAATCCATTGTACCACATATCAGAATAAGATTGTTGTGGTTCAAGCTGTAAAATCCTTATTCTATTGATGTTGTAAGCCACACACCTTTCGTTCTGGTTGCTCCCCCAACACAACGCGAACCAGAACAAATATACTAGTAATTAGAGACAATTATCTACAGTGCTCTCAATTCATGATAGTTCTAGGCTTTCTCATATAAGTAAAATATGTTTGATCAATTTTATCCTATTCACTTTCTAAATATTATGTAATGTCTAAAATGATTACTAATACTATCAAGAGAAGTATGTTATCGGAAGAAACATAGATAAGATATGCAATACGACAATGACAGCTCGGGATACTATTATTATATTTAAATAGAAAAAGGTGACATTAGTAATTTACTTCAGAATTTTATTTGATATTTTATAATCCATGAGATGGTGAGAGGGGTTAGATTTGATGACTAAATAAATTATATTTTATGAGAATGTAATAAGACAGAGTTAATTTTATAGAGCATCGAATAATTTTTTTTAGAGTTATTGATTGAGTTAATCATGATATCCTTCCTGGCTTGAGTGAGAGTGCCTTTGAACTAATCTTGAATCCTTTTTAAGAGCTTTGTCAATAAGATCGACTTGACAACTGTCAACAAGATATCTTTTAGTAATAAAAGATCATATTTACTTATAGAGCATCGAAATTTTTTTTTTAGAGTTATTGATTGAGTTAATCATGATATCCTTCCTGGCTTGAGTGAGAGTGCCTTTGAACTAATCTTGAATCCTTTTTAAGAGCTTTGTCAATAAGATCGACTTGACAATTGTCAACAAGATGTCTTTTAGTAATAAAAGATCATATTTACTTATAGAAATGGCTAAGGTTCTTACAGATTTTGTTATAAATTATTCAAATTAAAAAAAAATTCTTTTGAAAGGAGTTATTTGAAAAGGTGTTTTTCTTTGTAGTTATTTTGGTAGTTATTTGTTCAAAGATTGTGTCTTTTGGAAAAATATCTATAAATAGATATATAAGAGTAAATTATCATGGATAACTATTTTTGAGATTCTTCTTCTTTCTTGATAACTCTCTAAGTGATTAGACCTTCTCTAATTTTTCTTTGAAGATTCTTTATTGTCTACTCAATACAGATCTTCTATAGGCTTGTCATATCCACTAAAATTATTTGTATCAAACCCATAGCAATCTTGTCGAGAAGAGGATGCAAATATCATTTTTAGGAAAGTGTTTATATATGTTTCAAGCCTAAATATTTTTCCTACAGTGTTCTTGATCTTGTGTTTGTTATTGGTTTCCATCCCCTTCTTTTGTTGTGTTTTCCTATAATCTAAAAATGATATTTGAGTTCATCATGGAGGCCACGAATACCATCAAATTGTTGAATCAAGATTTTGTTCGTTTGGATCGCTTTGATGGAACAAACTTCATCCGTTGGCAAGACAAGATGAAGTTCATGTTGATTGCTTTGAAGATTTTCTATGTTCTTGATCCAAATCTTCAACCAATTCCTGTTACAACCGACAATGACACTGATGAAGTCAAGGCTGAACGAAAGAAGAGAAATGAAGATGAAGTTATGTGTAGAGGACACGTTCTCAATTCTCTTTCGGATCGGCTTTATGATCTTTATACTGTGGAACTATCTACAAAAGCAATTTGGAATGCCTTAGAATTCAAGTATCAAGCCGAAGAGGAAAGTACAAAGAAATTTTTAATTTCTAAATATTTTGATTATAAGTTTGTGGATGACAAGCCAATCTTGGCACAAGTGCATAAGTTGTAGGTCATTGTTAATCTATTGAAGGTTGAAAAAATCAAACTTCCTGGATCTTTCCAAGTAGGGGCTATTATAGCCAAGTTGCCTTTATCTTGGAAAGGGTATAGGAAGAAGATTTTACATGACTCCAAGGATATCACCTTAGAGCAAATTCAAAAACATCTTCGAATTGAGGATGAGAGATAAGAGTGAAAACTCTTTTAGTAATGTAAAAGCAAATGTTGTGAAGCAGCCTAAGAATTCCAATAAAGGCAAGTAAAACAAGGAGAATCATCTTGGCCCTAAAAGGGATCAAGGAAAATTTAAGAAGCCAAAGAGTAGAGGCTGTTTTGTTTATGGAAAACCTGGTCATTTTGCAAGAGATTGTAGATTTAAGAAAGGCCAAAAACCGAAAGTCAACTCTGTTGAGGGAGATGATAATATAATCGCTACGGTGAGTGAAGTGAATGCCATATTTGGCAAGGTTTTTGGTTGGTGGTATGATACATATGCTACCGTCCATGTTTGCTATGATAAGACACTCTTCAAGACTTATAGAGAAGTCATAGATGGGCAAGAAATTCAAATGGGAAATGAAGTTCGTTCTAAGGTGATTGGCAAGGGAAATGTGGAACTCATTTTCACTTCAGGTAAAAAAGTCACTTTTACGAATGTTCTTTATATACCAGATATGAGTAGAAATTTAGTGAGTGGGAATCTTCTTGGCAAACCTGAAATTAAATCTATATTTGAATCTGAGAAGTTAATTCTATCCCGTAATGGGATTCTCTTACTTTTATGAATAGCCTTTTCCAACAACAATATGCCATGTTAACATGTTAATAATTATGACATATTAACAAGAGGAGGCAATAGATATTTCATTACTTTTATAGATGATATGTCTAGGTTCACATATATGTCATAATTATTAACATGTTAACATGGCATATTGTAAGAATAATGATCCTCAAAGGATAAAATTAGGACCAAGAGGAATCAAATGTACATTTGTAGGCTATGCCTCAAACAGTAAAGCTTATAGGCCTCTTAATTTGGAGTCTAATATCATAATAGAATCTAGATATATGGAGTTCTTTGAACACTTATTGACTTCAAATAATACTGTTCATCGTCCAACTAGTGAAGAGTCACTAGTGGAAACATCTCAAAAGGTTGGTGAGCAACCTAATATTCCTTTGATTGGACATAAATCAAATTCACAAATTGGAGAGCAATCTCATGAATTAAGGAGAAGCACTCGTGTACAGAAAGCAAAAACATTAGGATCAAATGAGATTGATTCTCAAAGTATTTCTTTTCACCTTGTGGAAGGAACTACTGAGAGAGTCTTAAAAACAATTCCTCTTGTTTTACAAGTGGAAGATGATCCTAAAATGTTTAAAGAAGTTATAGCCTCTCATGATGTTACTTTCTGGAAAGATGCTTTTAATGATGAGATGGATTCTATTATGTCAAACCACACTTAGGAACTTGTCGATTTACCTTCTGTTGGGTCTAGCCCATATGTGGGCTTGGACCAGATATTTGGGCCCAAGCCCAAATCAACTTATTAAATAGAAACCAAGGGTTTCTATTGAGATCACAGTGTAGGAAAAAGAGAAAGCAGCGAGCGAGCGGCGGCGTGTGCAGTCTGCGGCAGCGAGAGAAAGAAAGAGGAGAGAGAAAGATAAAAACTAGGCTTTCTGAGTTTTCTGCTTGACGATCGGTGACCAAACTTCATCAGTTTTGGGCCCAGATTTGACATGGAGAATCCTTGCAGTAAACTCTACAATCCTAACGGTACTGATCTACAGTTTATCCTCTCTAAAGTGCTTTCCTGCTAAGTTTACTTGGTGAGATCTAAATCTTTCTTAGAAGAGGTTTATCTCTAAGATGATGATGCAATATTGTTCAGCCAAGATATATGATCTTGATGTCATTGTGATCCTCTTATTATTTTAGAGAGAACATATTGTAATCCTGTTATCGTTATTGGTGATAGTGGAAGTTAGAAGTGGACTACGGTCCCGTGGTTTTTCCCACATTGGGTTTTCCACGTTAAAGTTCGGTCTCACCTGCGATTGATTAATTGTTCTGCTATTGATATTGTTCTGGTTGTTACTTGCTTATAATATCAAGTTGGTATTTTTGATGAGGAACCTATTTTGATACACAAAGAGGGAAAAGTATTATTCCGCATTTACAGGTTTTTTCCCAACAAGTGGTATCAGAGCAGCAGGTTGTTATTTGCTACTAGTGTTTTCTTGTGTGATTGAAATAGAAGAATCAGATGGTATGATTAAATTGAACTCATTAAATTATTCCACTTGGAGGCGTATGATGGAAGACTTGCTCTATTGCAAAGATTTGTATAAGCCCATCAAGGTTAAAGAAAAACCCTCTACTATGGAAGAGGAGGAATGGGAGGTCCAGCACAGGAAAGCTATTGCTTATATTAGAAGATGGATGGATATAAATCTGCATGAGCATATTTCTGATGAAACCAGAGCTGATATTCTTTGGCAAAGGCTAGAAAATCTGTTTGCGAAGAAGATAGTGGGAAATAGAATTTCTCTCCTTAGAAGGCTTGTTAATTTGAAGTATAAAGATGGTGACAACATTGTTGAGCACATAAGCCTATTTCAGAGTCTTGCAAACAAGTTGGTTGCTATGAAAATGAATGTAGATCATGAAATGCAGGGATTGCTACTTCTCAGCTCTTTACCAGAAAGTTGGGAAACGTATGTGGTGACAGTTTGTAACTCCACGCCAGAGGGAACTCTAACTATAGACATGGTTAAAGACAGTTTACTGAATGAGGATGCCAGAAGGAAAGAACAGGGAGAATCTTCTTCTGGTGCACTTGTTACTGAAAAGCAGGAAAGACGTGGAAGAAGTCACAGTAGAAATCCACATGATTACAGAGGAAGATCCAAGTCTAGAAGAGATATCAGGTGTTTCCACTGCAACAGGCCAGGTCATATGAAGAAAGAGTGTAGGTTTTGGAAGCGAGAACAGAATGAAAGGAAGAAAAATGAAAAAGAGACCAATACGATTCTTCTTTGAAGGTGATATCATTCTTGTTTGTGATGATGGATGTATCGATCTTGCGGCTCGGACAAAGAATCGGGTAATTGACTCGGTGCTTCATTCCATGTTACTTCTCATGATAATTTATTCAGATCCTACATCTTTGGTGATTTTGGCAATGTTAGAATGGGAAACAATGGTACATCTAAGATTATGGGTATTGGAGATATTTGCTTAGAGACCAAGATCTGGAAGCAAATTGATACTCAGAGATGTCAAACATGTTCCGGATATTAAATCAAATTTGATATCTATAGGCAGACTTGATGATGAGGGATTTACACATTATTTTGGTGAAAGCAAATGGAAGCTCACTAAAGGTTCTCTAGTTGTGGCGAGAGGAAAGAAGTTGAACTCTTTTTATATTATGGAAGCTAAGCTACACAAAGGAGAGATTAATACAATTCAAAAGGGTGAAAGCATAGATCTTTGGCATAAGAGGCT
This sequence comes from Musa beccarii, assembly GCA_024322285.1. Lineage (NCBI taxonomy): Eukaryota > Viridiplantae > Streptophyta > Magnoliopsida > Zingiberales > Musaceae > Musa > Musa beccarii. Next base: position 6,180,433 of record CM044396.1, on the reverse strand, counting down.
TGGTCATATCAGCGAGAAGGGACTTCAAACTCTTGCTAGAAAGCAGTTCTTACCAGAGTTGCACGGTACATCTCTTAAATCTTGTGATCATTGCTTAGTTGGAAAAACACATAGAGTTGCATTTCATACTTATCCGCCATCTAGAAGATCAAATATTATTGATTTAGTTCATACTGATGTCTGTACTATGCAAACTAGAACTCTTGGTGGTGCTCTTTATTTTGTTACTTTTATTGATGATCATTCTAGAAAAGTTTGGGCTTTTGCTTTGAAATCTAAAGACCAGGTACTCGATGTCTTCAAAGAATTTCATGTCAGTGTTGAAAGAGAAACTGGCAAAAAGCTGAAGAGTGTTCGAGCAGATAATGGTGGCGATGAGGGTCCTTTTGAGAATTATTGCAGGTTTCATGGTATCAGGCTTGAGAAAACAGTTCCAAAAACTCCTCAGCAAAACAGTGTGGCAGAAAGGATGAACAGAACCATTGAAGAAAGGATTAGGTGTATGCTTTCTCACGCTAAGTTATCTAAGTCATTTTGGGGGGAGGCTATGAGAACTACAGTTGACCTGATAAATCTTTCTCCATCAGTTCATTTGGAAGGTGATGTTCCAAAGAGAGTATGGAAAGGGAAAGATGTATCTTATGCTCATTTGAGAGTCTTTGGGTGCAAAGCATTTGTACATATTCCTAAAGATGAGAGATCCAAGCTTGATAATAAGGTAAAGGCATGTATTTTCTTGGGATATGGTCATGAAGAGTTTGGGTACAGATTATGGGATCCAGTGAATAAGAAGATTATTAGAAGTAGGGATGTTGTGTTTCTTGAAGACCAATTATTTGATAATGGTGACAATGTTGAGAAGCCAGAAATCTCTATTTATATTCCTTGGAGTTTGGGTCCAGTTCCTCCACCTATAGTTCATGATGATCATGGGGGAGATGATGATGAAGATGAATGTGGTGAGAATGTTAGTGATGATACTCCTACAATTGATGAAGTTGAACCAACTGAGCAAGCACCTCCACCACCAGTTGAGATTCCATTGAGAAGATCCATAAGAGAGCGACAACCATCTACTAGATATCCTCCACATGAGTATGTTATGCTTACTGATGAGGGAGAGCCAGAAACTTACCAGGAGGCTATTCTACATGAGCACAAGAGTGAGTGGGTTAAAGCCATGCAAGAAGAGATGAGATCCTTGCTTGAGAACCACATCTATAGCTTGGTAAAGTCTTTGCCTAAGGAGAAGCTTGAAGCTTGTAGACGAAGAGCGGGCTTAGTACAGCCCACCATATGAGCTGGAGGGGGAGAATTGTTGGGTCCAGCCCATATGTGGGCTTGGACCAGATATTTGGGCCCAAGCCCAAATCAACTTATTAAATAGAAACCAAGGGTTTCTATTGAGATCACAGTGCAGGAAAAAGAGAAAGCAGCGAGCGAGCGGCGGCGTGTGCAGTCTGCGGCAGCGAGAGAAAGAAAGAGGAGAGAGAAAGATAAAAACTAGGCTTTCTGAGTTTTCTGCTTGATGATCGGTGACCAAACTTCATCAGTTTTGGCCCAGATTTGACGTGAAGAATCCTTGCAGTAAACTCTACAATCCTAACGGTACTGATCTACAGTTTATCCTCTCTAAATTGCTTTCCTACTAAGTTTACTTGGTGAGATCTAAATCTTTCTTAGAAAAGGTTTATCTCTAAGATGATGATGCAATATTGTTCAGCCAAGATATATGATCTTGATGTCATTGTGATCCTCTTATTGTTATAGAGAGAACATATTGTAATCCTGTTACCACATTTACAGGTTTTTTCCCAACACCTTCTGCCTCTAAACCTATTGGTTGTAAATGGGTATTTCATAGAAAGTATCATGCAGATGGTACTCTCCAAACATTCAAAGCAAGATTAGTTGCTAAAGGATTTTGACAAAAGGAAAGAATAGATTATTTTGACACATATGCTCTTATGGCTAGGATCACATCTATTAGAATTATTTTTGCTTTAGCATCAATTTTTGATCTTTATGTTCATCAAATGGATGTCAAAACGGTATTTCTAAATGGAGACCTCGATGAGGAGGTATATATGGAACAACCCGAAGGTTTTGTTCTATCAAGAAATGAACATAAAGTATGTAAACTTATTAAATCATTATATGGTTTAAAATAGGCTCCAAAACAATGGCATGAGAAATTTGATGCAACAATTCTTTCTAATGGATTTGTTCACAATATTGCAGATAAATGTGTTTATCTCAAAACTTGTGATGACCATATGGTGATAGTTTGCCTTTATGTTGATGACATGCTAATAGTGAGCAACAAGATGAAAGGTATTATAGAAACAAAGAGGTTTCTATCTTCAACATTTAAGATGAAAGATCTTGGGTAAGTTGATACCATACTAGGTATCAAGATAAAAAGAAATAGTGGAGGATATGCTTTGAGTCAAACTCATTATATAGAGAAAGTACTAGAGAAATTCAATCACTTAAGAATTAAAGAAGCAAATATCCCGTTTGACCCAAGTATTAAATTAGTCAAAAATGTTAGAAGAACAGTTGCTCAAATAGAATATTCAAGTGCTATAGGAAGTCTTATGTATGCAATGCAATTCACAAGACCTGATATAACATCTGCAGTTAGTAAATTGAGTAGATTTACTAGCAATCCAAATATAGAGCATTGGAAGGCTATTGAAAGAGTTCTTGGGTACCTTAAATGGACCAAAGATTATGGCTTACAATATTTAAAATTTCTTATTATTTTAGAAGGATATACTGACGCAAGTTGGATATCGAGTTTAGGAGATAACAAATCTACTACTGGTTGGGTGTTTACCATGGGAGGTGGTGCTGTTTCTTGAAAAAGTAAGAAACAAACATGTATAACTCACTCAACTATGGAATCAGAATTTGTTGCTCTAGTAGAAGCAGAAAAGGAGGCTGAATGGTTGAGGGACTTTCTATTAGAAATTCCATTGACTTCTAAGAGTATGAATTCAATTTCTATACTTTGTGATAGTCAAGCCACTTTAGCTCGTGTATATAGTGAAATATACAATGGAAAGTCAAGACACATAAGTCTTAGACATGATTATGTGAGGAAATTAATCAAGAGTGGGATTATTTCCCTTACATTTGTGAAAACAAATGAGAATTTAGCTGATCCATTCACTAAACCTTTTACAAGAGAAGTTGTAAGATCAACATCAAAATGGATGGGGCTGAAGCTCCTTGAATAAAAGATCCACCAATGATAGCAACCCTACTCAACATTATGAAATGAGTAATGAAGAGTTCAAAGGGTAAGAACAAGTTATTGACATGTGAAGTGGTTCAGCACTTTGCAATATTTTATTGGTCCCATCCAAAGATGTTAAAGTGCTGGTTGTCACCGAACGAGGGTTGAGTTAATTATACTCTTAATGAAGTTTAGCCAAGTTATGACAAGTATCTTAAAGAGTGACAAAGATACTATATAAACTTCACCTATATGAACTTAGAAGTGGTGCCACTTCGATTAAGAGTTAGAGTTTCTCTCATAAAAGTTCATAAACTTGGATGAGCCCAAGGCCATATTAGGGTTGAGCGAGAATTTATGAGGAATACGAGAATACAGTATTTATGTGTGTGGTATCACCGGTGTTGTCATTAGGAATAACAAATTTAAAGCTTTTATGCTATTTGGGATTTCGACTTCACTTTGTGATGCTTACACTAAGGTAATATTCAAATCGAAAGATATATTACTTTATTCATAAATATTATTTAATCACTTGGAGAATTTTTTTTATTTTCAACAAGTGGGGGATTGTTATAAATTGTTCAAATTAAAAAAAAGTTTTCTTTTGAAAGGAGTTATTTGAAAAGGTGTTTTTCTTTGTAATTATTTTGGTAGTTATTTTTTCAAAGGTTGTGTCTTTTGGAAAAATATCTATAAATAGATATGTAAGAGTAAATTATCATGGATAACTATTTTTGAGATTCTTCTTCTTTCTTGATAACTCTCCAAGTGATTAGACCTTATCCAATTCCTCTTTGAAGGTTCTTTATTGTTTGCTCAATACAGATCTTCTATAGGCTTGTCATATCCACTAAAACTATTTGCATCAAACATATAGCAATCTTGTCGAGAAGAGGGTACAAATATCATTTTTAGGAAAGTATTTATATATGTTTCAAGCCTAAATATTTTTCCTACAGTGTTCTTGATCTTGTGTTTATTATTGGTTTCCATCCCCTTCTTTTGTTGTGTTTTTCTACAGGTTTTTTGTTTTACCGAACCCTCAGAGTGAGAATTAAAAGAGATCTTTAATTTAACATAGTTAATAGATAGATTGAAAATCAAAATTTTATTTTTCAATATATCCATTAGAGTTTTACATAATTTGGAATTGCCTCTTCAAGCTACAAGGAAATAATTAGCTATCATCTAGTGGAAAGTTTGAATTCTATGGACTTTTATTGTTATTAATCATTTCAACATGTATTGATCTATGAGAAGTGTACTAAGGTCTTATTACTTAAAAATATATAGATATGAAGATAGTAGGTGTCCTTGTATAATATCATAAAGGAAACTAGCCAGACAAACCAATTAAAAAGATAGATAAATGTTAGTGAATTAATACAAGTTGAGATCATATTTTCAAATTTTATCTAAGTCAAGTATATCATGTAAGTAAGAACCCCTATCATGACTCCCCTAGAGACTTTATCATAAACCTTAGCTAAGTCATTTTTTATTAGAATAAAGAGATTCTTACATTTAGATCAAGTCATATAGCGAAAAAATTTATTAGCTTGAAGAATATTGTCATGTATATTTGGGACAAAAGAAGTTTGTTCTTCTCTACCAACTTATTTAATAAAGATTTTATTCTAAGTCTTAGCCAAGAGTTGGTATAGGGTATGATAGAGAGTCATGGAACAAAATTCATCGTACCAAGAGCTAATCATTTTTTTTAAATAATGAAAACAAGGACAAATTTACCTCGTATTTGATATAAGCTTAACATTTTTATAAAATCCATTAAATATATCGAGAATGTCCATATTGATGTTTTCCCTGCAATCCTGAAATAATTTAATAGTGAATCCATCGAGTCTAGGCTTTTCCATTTTTCTATTTTTTTAAAAAAACTACTAAAATTCCGTAGTTAGAGAATGGTGAATGTGTATCAATCCATATTCAATTAATTTAAAAATAATTTTGACTCGATTATCTATAATTTTACTCAAACAAAAGATTAGTCTTTTCAACACATCAATTGAGTAATTATTCATCATGAAGATTTAGGATTCATTAATAATCAGAATCTTTAAAAATAGAACCATGAAAGCATGAAAGCTTTTTAGTGTAAGTATAGATATGATGAATTCATTGCTAAAAAATATTGAGTATAACATTATGCATATTTACAAAGTGGTGAATGGATTTGCCAACTAGTTGACCAATTTTGCAAGGAGTAATACATCTACACAACATAATTTTGGAGAAATATATTTATTTCTTTTCAAAGAAAAGGTGAGTAGATAATTAAGGGAGCTAATTATCGTTAATTGTCCAACTTACATTAAGTAGGCGTAGAAATTTTTTTCAATATGCTTCTTTTCTTTACATACATTTTATAATACTTATAGATTTTTTTATCCCTCACCTTTAGAGCAATCAATTCATTGTCATGACCTTTTATTGTATTAGGTTTTGGTTATGATATCTTAAATCATGCATTAGACAACTTTCTATTAGAGGGAAAAAAAATATAATTATTAGAACCAACAATATATGTAGCAACATACCACTATATTTCCATTATGAAAATATATTTTAATATATAAAAATTATCTAATTGTTAAATTCTGCTATACATGATACAATAAAAAATTATCTTTCATAACCAATATTGGGAGAAGCCTTATGCATTGAGTTCTGAAAGGATCAAAAGGCACTAAGAGGGGGGGGGTGAATTAGTGCAGCGGATTAAACTCGTATTCTTGAAACCGATTTCGCAAAGAAACACAAGTTCGTGGAAGAATTCGATTCGACGAAAGAGAACTTGAAAGTAATTGCTTGTGAAAAGGAACTAACTAAGAACTTGCAGCCAAGAAATGAAGTGATTTCAGAAATGTAAACACTCACACATTTGAGGAGACAATGATGTATAGTGGTTCGGTCAAATGACCTACATCCACTCTTGAAGCCTTTGCAATGAGGCTCCGCTCTTCCACTAGCAAGTCCTTTGAAGGGGAAGGATCAAACACCCCTTTTTACAACCCTTTACAAGATGTTCACACTTGTACAAGATCTCTCAAGAAGAAGAAAGGTGAACACTTAGCAAAGAATACAACACTTTTCAAAAACTCTTCAAAAGCTCAAGACTCAAACTTTTTGCTCAAAAGGGTAACCCTTTCAGCTGAGAAAGGGGAGGTATTTATAGATCCAAAAGTGGATTTAAAATTGGGCTCCAAATTCCAAGTGAATTTGGAGTCCCAGATTCTGTGGTCAAAGCGGTGCCACCGCTGTCGGCGGTGCCACGCCGTCGTGTCGGCGGTGCCACGCTTTGTGTCGATCTTTGGCCGACGTCTGAAGGGCGGTGCCACCGCCCGCAGCGGTGCTACCGCTCTAGTCCGGTGGCGGCGGCGGTGCCACGCTCGGCCAGCGGTTCCACCGCCGTCGATGAACAAGCGGCGGTGCTACAGCTTGCATAAGCGGTTCCACCGCTTTGTGTGTGTGTCTGGCGGTGCTACGCTCAGGTGGCGGTTCCACCGCCTTCAGGTAGGGCGGTTCCACCGCCCCAGGCTTTGGCGGTTCCACCTCTTGCCCCCATTCGGACAAGCCGAATGGGGCCTGTTTAGTCCTCAACTTGACACGAGTGGTGGCTGGTTGGCTCCTCTTGAATTTTGGGCAGGATTTATTTCTTAAATCCTTGCTCTACTCATGTGCAAATTCTGAACATAACTTAACGTGATTTGATCGGACACCCTTCAAGTCGACTTCCGGCGAGTACTACGGCGAGATTCCGGCAAGCCTCCGATGCTTCCCTCGGATTGCTACCAGTGGTCTCCCAGCATACTCCGGCAAGCCCAACTAGTCTTCGGCTGGTTTCGAATTTTCCGGAAGTTCCGCGAACCTTCGACGATCTTTGAAATGGACTTTCGAAAACTTCGACAAGTCCCTGATTTGATCTTGGATGGTTCCGGCAACTCTTCCGAAAATCTCTCGGACTTCCGATGAACCCCCGACGGACTTGGCCTTGATAAATCACGTTATGTCTTCCATCGTAGTAATTTCTGCACACTCATCTCAACAAAGAGATTAGTACAAATATTTCACCACTTGATTTCATCATCAAAATCCGAGATTTAACAATCTCCCCTTTTTGATGATGACAATCAATGGTGATGGAGTTATTCTTAACTCCCCTATGTATATGCCATAAAGAAAAATCGCTTGAATTCAATTTTGAATTCAACATAATTAATTTTAATTTCAAGATTTCAAACTAGACATCAAGGATATCAATGAAGTATACATATTAAAAAAGCATGATATCAAGAACCCAACTAAGTTTAATTTGGACAGCGCATATCATATAGCAATACACATGATATCAAGAACCCAACTAAGTTTAATTTGGACAGCGCATATCATATAGCAATACACATGATATCAAGAACCCAACTAAGTTTAATTTGGACAGCGCATATCATATAGCAATACACATATCATTTCTCCCCCTTTGTCATCAACAAAAAGGAAACGAGAAATTATAACAACAAGGAGGGTCGGAAAACATCACAAATGTGGAAAAGGAAATCGAAAAGCCGAAAACCATTCCACACAAAGGCGAAAAGATGTATCATGAAGTTAAGACAATATAGATGTCACGATGTAAGGAATACAACATACATGTCAACATACAACATAAGTTTACATCGTTCAAAAGAAAACACGACAAGCTACTCCTCGGGAGGAATGCCAAGATGCCTATACATGTGATCGATCTTTAAGTTCATCTTCGCATTTCCTTCAAAATTTCAATTTGCTGTAGTTTTACTTCATTTAACTCTCTCATGATAGGGTCAGTAGTAGATGGAGCGAGAAAATGTCACCGATGTAGCTGCAACAAAAGGATCGGGAGGAGGAGATTCATTTCCCCTAAGGATCTGGTGTTTCAGGATGGTCTACTACCGGGGGAGGTATATCACATCTCCTAGGTTGCCTAACTCCTATTCCATGCTCGACAAGTACATCTAAGTCGTCTCGATAGTTTAACATTAATAACATTAAATTTTTCGATTTGTATTGCTTCTTCATCCGGTGGAATGCAGGATGTTATGGGCATGCAATAGTCTAGTTATTAAACCTCCATATGGTAACATTGATCCTTTAGAAAGGACCTCTATCATGTCTTTGCTGATTAGGTAACCAAAAGCAGAAATGTTGTCTAGTCATAATCCAATATAAGGTACCTAATTCGATGAAACCGATCTCATCATGATGAAACTGCTTAGGAATAATAATGTTTATCAAAATGTGATGCAAAATTTTAGAGTTAAAAGGTAATAGATGTTCACAACTCTTGGGAATTATTCCTAAATTTGGGTTTGCAAACACAGTTTCTAAAGCTTCTGAGTGAGTGGCACCAACTGTGTCCATATCCCATTTTCCCCGAAAATAACATCCTAGCTCTTTTTCAACAATTCCAATTAATGAGCATATAGTATTATCACATATTTGAATCTCATTACCTAGAAGATAAGTTGACAAGCCATCATCAGTCACAGTTAAATTAGCATAGAACAACTTAACTAAACGTGGATAAATAGGTTCAATAATTTGCAGAATAGGTAAAGCCTCTAAGTCTGCAAACCACATGAAAGGTTCTAAGTTTCCTAATTGATTCAAATCAACATACTTTCCTTTGTGAATGGGTCTTGAACCAAATTCAGAAAATCTAAGGGAGGCTTCTTGTGATTTAAACAAGGATTGGTTAAATGAATCTACCTCCATCCTTTTTCCTTTGTCTCTTGATGTTCTTCTAGGAGCCATTTCTATGAATAATCGAAAATTAATTGAAGAAAGGAATGAAACTTCACAAGAAAATGAAAGAGAAAGAATTCTGTTTTTACCTTAGATTGGTTCTTTGAGATGTAGGAAGAATGAATCACGATAGAATCTCCTCCTTAGGCTTCTAGATAGGAAGAAATCACACCGATTTGAAGTTTAGAGGAGTTTAGAAGAGTGAGGAGAGGCGGTATGCAGATTAGGGGAGGCGGTTCTACCGCCGGCCCTAATACATTTTATAGGAGGGTGTTCGGGCGGTTCCACCCCCAGCGTTCCACTTTGTGGCTGACTACCTAGGCGGTTCCACCGCCTGTGGCTGACTACCTAGGCGGTTCCACCGCCGCATCTGGCGGTGCTACCGCCGGTAGCACAAAACCACTTCGGATCTTAATGTTTTTCCACCTCTCCTTTTTTTTTTAAAAAAAAAAAATCTCAGAGATGGGATGAAGTCAAAAGAAATAAATCCATGGACAATCCGAATCAAATTGATGGAAATCATAGTTTAAACATAATTTCAAGAAAAGACATCAAAAAAAAAAAGGTTACTTACTTGGACAGTTTAGCATGCCTAATTCCCTTCTAATAAAATCAAATTGTTCCTCATTTAAAGGTTTCGTAAAAATGTCCGCTAATTGATGATTTGTATCAACAAAATCAAGAGTGACATTTCTACTACTTACATGATCACGTATAAAGTGATGCCTGATGTCAATGTGCTTAGTGCGAGAGTGTTGGATTGGATTTTTAGTTAGACAAATTGCACTCGTGTTATCACACTTTATAGGAATATTTTTTAAGTAGATTCCATAGTCCTCTAGTGTATTTTTCATCCAGATAACTTGTGCACAGCATGCACTAGCAGCTATATATTCAGCTTCTGCTATAGATAGTGCAACCGAATTTTGTTTCTTGGAAGTCCAAGAAACAAGTGCATGTCCTAGAAATTGGCATGTTCCGGATGTGCTTTTTCTATCTAGTTTACATCCACCAAAATCCGCATCTGCATAAGCTTTCAAACTAAAATTTTCAGATTTTGGATACCATAATCCAAGATTAGGGGTCCCTTTAAGATATCTAAGAATCCTCTTGACCGCTTTCAAGTGAGATAGCTTAGGATTAGCTTGGAATCTTGCACATAGCCCTACACTGAACATGATATCAGGTCTGGTTGTAGTGAGATAAAGCAGGCTACCTATCATGCCCCTATAAGTTTTTTGATCAAAGCTTTCTCCATTTTCATCCATATCTAATTTAGTGGAGGTGCTCATAGGAGTGCTAATTTCTTTTGATCCATCCATATTGAATCGTTTTAACAATTCCAATGTGTATTTTGATTGATTTAGAAATATACCATTACTTAGTTGCTTGATTTGAAGTCCTAAAAGAAATTTAGTTCTCCCATTAGGCTCATCTCAAATTCATCACTCATATTCTTAGCAAATAAATCACATAGTGATTTATCACAAGATCCTAAAATGATATCATCAACATAAATTTGAACAATAAGAAAATTGTTTTCAAAATGTTTAATAAACAATGTAGTATCAACCTTGCCTTTAGTGAAATTATTTGAAATCAAGAAAGAACTAAGCCTCTCATACCAAGCCCTAGGGGCTTGTTTAAGACCATATAAGGCCTTAGTTAGCTTAAATACATGGTTAGGAAATAGAGAGTTTTCGAATCCGGGTGGTTGTTCAACATAAACTTCTTCGAAATGAAACCATTTAAAAACGCACTTTTGACATCCATTTGAAATAATTTAAAATCTTTACTACTAGCATAGGCAAGGAGCATCCTAATGGCTTCCAATCTTGCCACCGGGCGAAGGTTTCTTCATAATCGATACCTTCTTCTTGGTTGAAACCTTTGGCCACTAGTCTAGCCTTGTTTCTAACCACGATACAAGCATTCATCTTGCTTGTTTCTAAAGACCCACTTAGTACCAATAACTAAGTGGTCATTAGAATCTAGGAACAAGCTTCCATACCTCATTCCTCTCAAATTGATTCAATTCTTCTTGCATTGCGATAACCCAAGAATCATCTTTTAGGGCATCAACAATGCATTTTGGTTCAACTTGAGAAAGAAAGGCAGCATGGGCACAAAAATTTTTGAAAGAAGAGCGAGTTTGAACCCCTTTCGATGCATCTCCTATAATTAACTCCTTGGGATGAGCATCTACATACTTCCATTCCTTTGGTAAGGAAGCTTGGGAAGAAGATGCATCCAAGATGTTATTTTGAGGAGAGGGTTCATTCAAATTCAAATTATCAAGACCAAAATCATCATCAAAATCTTTTTTCTTAAATTCGGAAACTTCATTAAAAACCACATGAATAGATTCTTCTATAAGTAAGGTTCTCTTGTTGAAAACACGAAAAGCCTTAGAAACGGAAGAATAACCAAGAAATATGCCTTCATTGGATTTTGCATCGAATTTTCCTAAGGCATCCTTTTCATTCAAAATAAAGCATTTGCAACCAAAAACTTTAAAGTAAGAAACATTGGGTTTTTATCATTCCATAATTCATATGGAGTTTTGGATAGGGATGGTCTCACTAGAACTCTATTCATCACATAGCAAGCCGTATTCACGGCTTCGCCCATTTAAAATATTTTGGTAAATTATATTCATTTAACATGGTTCTAGCCATTTCTTGCAAACTTCTATTTTCCTTTCTACTACTCCATTTTGTTGTGGATTTCTTGGAGTAGAGAAGTTGTGATTGTATCCGTTTGTTTCACATAAATTTTGGAAGTCATGATTTTGAAATTCACCTCCATGATCACTTCGTATTGATGAGATCATAAAGCCTTTTTCATTTTGAGTGAGTTTACAAAATTTAGAGAAACATTTGAAGCAATCACTTTTATGAGCCAAAAAATAGGTCCAAGTGTATCTACTATAGTCATCCACAATTACAAAAGCATATTTGCTACCACCTAGGCTTGTTATGTCAATTGGTCCAAATAAGTCCAAGTGGATCAATTGCAATGGTCTAGTGGTGCTAATGTGATTTTTTGATTTGAAACTAGTCTTTATTTGTTTTCCTAGTTGACATGCATCATATACCTTATCCTTAACAAATTTCGTATTTGGGATACCTCTTACTAAATCTCTAGATGAAATCTTAGAGATTAGTTTCATGCTTGCATGGCCTAGCCTCCTATGCCAAAGCCAAGCGTCATCATTCAAAACCGAAAAACACATTTCATTACTTAATTTATCAATATTTATTGTGTAGACATTGTTTTGTTTTAAAGCAATCATGGATATGTTGTTGTTGGGTTTTTCAATAATGCAAACATTGGATTCAAATCTAACAACATAACCTTTATCACATAGTTGACTAATACTTAACAGATTATGTTTTAAACCATCAACTAGTAACACATCATCAATTGAAAAACTCGATTTGTTACCTATGGTTCCCTTGCCAATGATTTTACCCTTGTTGTTGTCTCCGAAAGTGACATATCCTTCTTCTTTGCTAGAGAGCATAGAGAAATGAGATGGATCTCCGTCATGTGCCTTGAGCATCCACTATCAAGATACCATTTCTTGCTCCTAGCTTGTGAGTTTGTCTACAAAAGAGGATTGTTTTTAGGTACCCATTTGATTTTGGGTGCCTTACAAATTGATCTACTTATTTTGTAATTTATCATTGAATTGTTTATGGTTCCTTTAGGAACCCATATCAACTTTTGTGGACTAATTTTCTTGAATGGACATTTGTAGGTAACATGTCCCGTTTGCAACAAAATTACATTTCAAATGGGGTGATACATGCAATGTAGACCCTTTAACAAAGGTGGTGGGATTTTGGTGAGAACCTCTCACAAATCCGATACCACTTCTATTTCCGACATGACCTTTGTTAGCAAGAATCATGTCTAAGCCCTTGCTACCGACCTTAAACTTGTTTAGGGTCTCTTTGAGTAACAAGTTCTCCCTTTTGTTGCATCTAAGTCTTCACACTTAGAGCATGGGGGTAGAGAAGGGTTTTGAAGACTATTGAATTTACTTTGTAATAAAGTATGCTCTTTCTTAAGCAAATTGAACTTCTTACTAATAGTTCTACATTCATCAAACAACTCATGAAAAGCCATAGAAAGTTCATCGAAAGATAACTCTTCATTAAGTAATTCACTAACCTCTTCTCCAAATGCCATTAGAGCGAAGTTTGCCTCCTCTTTGTTGCTAGCCTCTTCAACCTCGAGTCACTTGAATCATCCCATGTAGCCTTCAAGGCTTTTTTCTTCTTGAATTGCTTCTTCTTGGCTTGAGGGCATTCATTCTTGAAATGTCCCGGCTTCTTGCATTCGTAGCAAATGACTTGGTCCTTTTTGTGTTCAAATTTGCTTTTTGTATCATTTTTGAATTTGTTCTTTCTTATGAATTTCTTAAACTTTCGAGTTAGAAGTGCAATGTCATTGTCACTATCCTCATCACTTGATGTTCCTTTCAAGTGGTCTTCTTGTGTTCTAAGTGCCATATCCTTCCTGTTCTTTGGAAGGGGGTTCTCAAGCTCTTCATGAGCATGACACGTCATCTCGTAAGTCATTAGAGATCCAATAAGTTCTTCAATGGGAAATACTTTAAGATCCTTGGCCTCTTGAATGGCCGTGACCTTTGGATCCCAACACTTTGGAAGGGATCTTAAAATCTTAGTTACCAATTCAAAATTCGAAAAACTTTTACCAAGAGCTTTAAGTCCATTGATGACATCCGTAAAGCGGGTGTACATGTCTCCAATGGACTCATTTGGTTTCATCCGAAAAAGTTCGTAGGAATGCACAAGAATGTTGATTTTGGACTCCTTCACTCGGCTAGTGCCTTCATGAGTGATTTCAAGAGTGCGCCAAATATCAAAAGCCGATTCACAAATGGAAACCCGATTAAACTCATTCTTATCAAGTGCACAAAATAAGGCATTCATAGCCTTTGCATTGAGAGCGAAAATCTTCTTCTCCGACTCATTCCATTCACTCATCGGAAGAGAAGATTTTGCGAAGCCATTTTCGACAATGTTCCAAAGTTCGAAGTCCATGGAGATAAGAAAAATTCTCATACGAGTCTTCCAATACGTATAATCCGACCCATTGAACATAGGTGGACGAGTAATGGAGAGACCCTCTTGCATACCGGAGTAGGCCATCTCTCTTGGGTTTTAAACCAATATGAGTGCAAACCTTGCTCGATACCAATTGAAAGGATCAAAAGGCACTAAGAGGGGGTGAATTAGTGCAACGGATTAAACTCGTATTCTTGAAACCAATTTCGCAAAGAAACACAAGTTCGTGGAAGAATTCGATTCGACGAAAGAGAACTTGAAAGTAATTGCTTGTGAAAAGGAACTAACTAAGAACTTGCAGCCAAGAAATGAAGTGATTTCAGAAATGTAAACACTCACACATTTGAGGAGACAATGATGTATAGTGGTTCGGTCAAATGACCTACATCCACTCTTGAAGCCTTTGCAATGAGGCTCCGCTCTTCCACTAGCAAGTCCTTTGAAGGGAAGGATCAAACACCCTTTTACAACCCTTTACAAGATGTTCACACTTGTACAAGATCTCTCAAGAAGAAGAAAGGTGAACACTTAGCAAAGAATACAACACTTTTCAAAAACTCTTCAAAAGCTCAAGACTCAAACTTTTTGCTCAAAGGGTAACCCTTTCAGGTGAAAGGGGGTATTTATAGATCCAAAAGTGGATTTAAAATTGGGCTCCAAATTCCAAGTGAATTTGGAGTCCCAGATTCAGTGGTCAAAGCGGTGCCACCGCTGTCGAAGCGGTGCCACGCTGTGTCGATCTTTGATCGACGTCTGAAGCGTGCCACCGCTTGAGCGGCGGTGCTACCGCTCGATCCGGTGGCGAAGCGGTGCCACCGCTCGACCAGGCGGTTCCACCGCCGTCGATGGCTGAAAAAGCGGTGCTACGCTTGCATACAAAGCGCGTTCCACCGCTGTGTGTGTCCACCAGTGTGTTCCACCGCTTGAGGCGGCGGTGCCGCTCGGCTGGCGGTTCCACCTCTTGCCCCCATTCGACAGAGCCGAATGGGGCCTGTTTAGTCCTCAACTTGACACATGAGTGGCCTGGTTGGCTCCTACTGAATTTTGGGCAGGATTTATTTCTTAAATCCTTGCTCTACTCATGTGCAAATTTACGAACATAACTTAACGTGATTTGATCGGACACCCTTCAAGTCGACTTCCGGCGAGTATTACGGCGAGATTCCGCAGGCCTCCGATGCTTCCCTCGGTTGCTACGGTGGTCTCCCAAAGATACTCCTAAGCAAGCCCAACTAGTCTTGGTGGTTTCGAATTTTCTCGAAGTTCCGCGAACCTTCGACGATCTTTGAAATGGACTTTCGAAAACTTCGACAAGTCCCTGATTTGATCTTGGATGGTTCCGGCAACTCTTCCGAAAATCTCTCGGACTTCTGATGAACCCTCGACGGACTTGGCCTTGATAAATCACGTTATGTCTTCCATCGTAGTAATTTCTGCACACTCATCTCAACAAAGAGATTAGTACAAATATTTCACCACTTGATTTCATCATCAAAATCCGAGATTTAACAAGTTCATCCATTTTACAAGTTATATAATCAAAATCTATAAGTAGATTAATGATGTATGTTGTATAAAAATTAAAGCCCAGGGTATAGAAAGGTTGGATGTTAGTGTCATAAAGGTGATGTGCACTGAAAACAAAACAAATAGTCATCATTCCTTGTGTTAAGAAGAGTTGGAGACTCTTTGATCCCATTTATGTTGTGAAGTTGAGGAGTATGACTAATTTGCTAGTCGATGTGGGAGATCTTTCAAGCAAATCGTGTTGTCTATGATCTTGATTGTTTTTACTAACTAATATCATACAAACTATGATCACAATCGTATAGCAGAATTAGTGCAAAGAAATTAGTGCAGCAGATAAAGATGATAAATTTTGACGATTTAAAATAAGTTCAAAAACTTTATACGATTCAAAGTAATGTTTCAATTAAAAGCATTTCGATTGGGTTTAACTTGAACACATATGTAAGATGATGAAGTAGAAGTGAAGTAGAAGTGAAGTAAAGTAAAGGCTTGCAGCAATGTAGATAACAATAAGAATATGCAAACATGATTTTATAGTGGTTCGGTCATACGACCTACGTCCACTCCTGATTCTTCTTCTCTTGAGGCCACTAGCTTTCCACTAGCTATCCTCCTTCCAACGGGCAAGGATTGACTCTCTTTTATAGCACTCTCCTTTTGATGGGTTTAGGAGGTAACCCTTACAAAGCCTCTCACCCCTCTCTTGAACTTTTCCAACACTTGGAATTTGATGGGAGGATTTCTCTCAAGTTTACAACAGAATTTTTCCTTTATTTTGTTCTAGGTTGCGTGTATTTCAACCATGGATGAGAGGGGTATTTATAGACCCCAAGAGAATTCAAATTTGAAGCCCAAATTTGAATCACCCAAGATTTCAAAGGTACTGACGGTACTACTGCTAGTGTTGGGCGGTAACACCGCCTAGGCTTTTTGCCTTTGTTAATGTACTAGGTGGTACCACCTCCTAGCCTGGCGGTACCATCGCTTGGCACACTAACATGGTCAGTGTACTGGGCGGTACCACCGCTCGGGCACTCTGCCCTAGGGCGGTACCACAACCCTAGACTACCTGGGAAGTTAGACCTGGGCAGTGCTACCGCCCCAGTCTGGCGGTGCCATCGCCAGACAACGTCCAGCACTCCTGGTTGGGTCTTAAAATCGGCCCAAACCGATCCAATACAAGGCCCAATTGGCCCATAACAGGGTTAAAGGATTAACACCTAATCTTAACCATAATTATGTGCTAACTATGAAATTAAAGACATTTCTAAGCTATTACAAATTCCGCAAGTCAAGACTTCTTTCTCCGGCGAGCTTCTGGTGAACTTATGGTAGTCTTTCGATGAACCCTTGGATACCATTCTGTGGACTCTCGGCAAGCTCCTGGATTTCATGATGATCTTGGTGAGTTCCGACAAGCTTTTTCAGCAAGCTCCGATCTTTCTCGGTGAATTTCAATGAATCTTCGGACTTTCGTCGAACTCTCGAACTTCCAACGATCCATTGCACTTGACTTTGACACTTTATTTCACTTTGTCTTCATCGTTATTATAGTTAATCCTACACACAAGCCAAAACTCTACTTCGATCTAGATAGTTATTACAATGTGAATTGACATTCTGTTGCTCGGCACGTCATTGACCTATCGGTGCTTCGTCCATTTCTTCGGCGCATCGTCCTCTCTTGCATCCTGTTGCCTAATTAGTGGTTGACCTCCGCAACCCCGATATCCTTAGCGCAACATCACTTTTTTTGGCCTAATGCCCGACATCCGAAGCCTTCTGCCGATTGTCGACCAGACCTCCGACTCGACATCCAATATCCTGACATGTTCTTCCGACGTAACGTCAATTCCTCCTACGTCAATTATCTAATCTTGATCGAGTAGACCTATGTGACTTAAAACATATTTAGACAACTAAACACAATCAATTAGTTTCATCATCAAAATCCAAGACCTAATAGCTTTATCAGTTAATTCTTTTCAAGCAAATCATTAATTTCTTCCTCTTTCCAAATCTTGTGTTTTTTTACTTTGTGCTTTATTTGTTATAATATTATTACAGATCATATAAGTAGAGGGTTTTTTAGGGTAATTAGGAATGAAACCTACTTGGTTGTAACAAATGAAATGGTGATCACTAGAAATACTAGATTGTGTTAGGAATATTTTGAGTTTATTAAAGAATTTTATATATAAGCCGACAATTAAGTTTGTTGGTTGGATCATCAGGGAAAAGTTTTACAATTTTAATTTATGAGAGAAGGTTAGTCCTCAAATATAAAGTTCTTTTTTGCACTAACAAGCAAAAGATAAGATGTTTTTGTTCTCTAAGGTAATGTAAGTATCTCTCTTTTTGTAAAAAAAAAGAAAAACATTGGACACTTCTTTCATTATTAAATAGAAAGATAACTATGATATCAGATTTGCTAACATTACCTTGATGATAAAAAAAATAAAAAATGATTTGTGGCATAAAATATTTTTTATTTTTTCATAATAAATCTTGAACCGCTCTTGAGATTATGTTATCATTGTTCAACTTTGCATTCTTCATTGTACCAGATTAAAAGGTACCTTTTAGTGGTGCCACATTTGATACATTACCAAATATAGTAAATAAAACATACAACACATAGCTTAGAAGTAAAGAAGAAAAGCATGGAATGAGAATTTTATTCGAACAACAATATGAAGTGAAACATCTATAGTAGGTGGTTACTATGAGTTGTAGAGTGTTGGGGTATGACAATATGTTTGGCAAGCCTCCCATGTTCGATAACATTCTCGATCATATTGATAACATATGCATTCAACATCATCTTCGCATTTAAATTTCAAGCATGGAATTACCACTATTTTGTTGCCCTCTTCCACCCTTTCAATATCTCGACCTTTAATTTAGGATAACAAAAAGCAAAACCAAATTAGTAGATAAAAGATATTTCTTTTTTTTTCATTAAGAGTATTGTGAAATTCAGAGACGAAATCACATATGCAGTGGAAGAATAGAAAATAAAAACATTCTAAATTTCTATAAAAAGATTTTGTCGTCGTGCGAAAATCAATGCGTAAAAATTCGTGAATCTGAAAATTACGTATGTAAGAAAGATAGTACATTGGGAGATTATACATCCCTGAGAATTCAACAGATCCATAGGAAGGATGAAGGAGGTCAAGCGTTCTCCTCTCTAGTGGTGATCCATGTGACAGGGGCTGCGAAGATGCTCCTCATTGGGGAGAGGAGAATATGAGGTGTCTACTAAGAAAATCCTAATATATGAGTCTTTGATTTTCTCCTATTTATAGAGGCCCATTATTAACCCTAATGAATCCTGCCCTATTGGATATTGGATCTCTATCTAATTACCTAAGCTTCTTAAATTAATGGATCTCTATCCAATAATCTCATATTAGCTCTTATTGTATCTCATCAATTGGATCTAATAATTTAGGGATTTATTGGATATCCAATAAAATAGGGGCTCCGATAGATATCTTATATCCAAACCTTTACTCGTCGTAACACTTATCATATGTGTGTGACCCTCTAGGCCCAATATCAAGCTGGTCGTGAGTCATACATATCATAACTCCTTTTGACTCAGTGAATTATTATCTCCATAATAATTCACTCGACTCATCGACTACGGATGTACTAGGCCATTACACTGTAGTCCCCAGACGATACAAGGGAATCCAATCCTTTGGACCTATCTAACCTTAGTTATCGTGTACTTATAGTCCCTTATCCATCTAATATCCTAGAGACAGTATATCAGGTATGGTGATATCAGTCCCATACGATTTTCACTCGAGTCTCACTCAAATCAGATTCTCCTAAAGAACTCTTTCTCTCTCAATTTGAATGACCTTGGCTAGGGAATTGCCTGAGTAAAAACACATTAGATATTTTTCTCATAATACTGAGAGTGGATGATCCTCTATTGACACTCAATAGCTCTCATAAGGTTAGCTGCCACTCCTAATAATCGGTTGTACTAGATCTGAAACTTCCAAACCTATAAGTCCGGTATCAAAGAGTGGAGTACTCATACAGGACATTCTTGGTGTCTCAAGTCTAAAGACTAGATACATTACTCAGACTATGGAATCGTTGTCTGACAACAGGTATCAATAATCATCTAGCATTCTGTAAGCGGATCAATCAGTGAACTCATTTTTTAATTAGCACCTGCACTGTATCTTTAGTGTCCCTACATAAGTAGCTATGAGACTAGCCACCTCTATCATATGGATGAGTATATAGCACGCTAGTCTATCCAGTTATCTCGATGTCCCTTTTAAGTAACATATGACCAAGATTATTTAGGGTCTGTGTTTAAAGGTGAATCAGTCTCATTATCGTGATCTCATCACGATCCAATTCCCATTACATAGATCCAAGGATATCATAATATACATCCAGAGAATGTTAGAAAATGTCAATAATCATAAGCAAAGATATTGATGTAGTATGTTACAAGTGCCATCACTCACGTGATTGGCTTGTAGGGCACCTATAACTAATAATCTCTCACTTGACCTAAAGCTAATCACCTACGTGTCTGATCTCTATCAGACCTCTGTGATGCTCAAAGACAATCTAAGTCAATAGTTTTGTCAGTAGATCTGCAATATTATCTTCGGATGAAACTCTTTCCATTGCTACATCTCTTCGGGCCACGATCTCTCTAATAAGCTAGAACCTCCTCAAAACACTTCTGATGAGACCTGAGTTCTCTCATTTGAGCAATCGCCCATAGTTATCGCAATATAAGGGAATTGGCTCCTTGTTGCTTGGTACGATTTCTAGATTTGTGATGAACTTCTTCATCCAGACTCCCTCCTTTGCTGCCTTTACCGTAGCAATGTACTTCGCCTCTATGGTCGAGTCAGTAGTATATTTTGCTTGAAACTTTTTCAACATACTACTCCTCCATTCAAGGTGAACATATACCCTAAATTAGACTTGTCATCATCAATATCGGACTGGAAGCTCGAGTCCATGTAGCCCTCAATCCTAAGGCTACTTTCTTCATATACTAGTAAAAGATTCTTACTCCTTCTCAAGTACTTAAGGATACACTTTATTGCTAGTTATAGGTGTCCTATAAGCCAATCACGTGAGTGATAGCACCTGTAACACACTACGTCAATCTTTTTACTTATGATTATTGGTATGTTCTCATATTATTTGGATGTATATTGTGATATCCTTGGATATGTGCAATGGGAATCAGATCATGATGAGATTACGATAATGAGAATAATTCACCTTTAAACATAGACCCTTAATAATCCTAGTCATAGGTTACTCGAGAAGGACATTAAGATAACCGGACAGACTGGTGTGCTATATACCTGTCCATATGACAGAGGTGGCTGGTCTCATAGCTACTCATGTAGGGACACTAAGGGTACAGTGTAGGTACTCATTAGGGAATAAGTTCACTGATTGATCCGCTTATGGAATGTTGGATGGTTATTGATACCTCATGTTAGACAATGATTTCATAGTCCTAGTAGTATATTTGGTCCTTAAACTTGAGACATCAAGGATGTCCTGTATGAGTACTCCACTCTTTGATGCCAGACTTATAAGTTTGGAAGTTCCAGATCTAGTATAGCAGGTTATTGGGAGTGGCAGCCAACTTTATGAGGGCAATTGAGTGTCAATAAAAGATCACCCACTCTCGGTATCATAGGAGGAATATCCTATGTATTCTTGCTTAAGAAAATCCTTGGCTAGGGTCATTCGGATTGAGAGAGAAAGAGTTCTCCGGGAGAATCCGATTAGAGCGAGACTCGATTGGAAATTGTATGGACCTGATAGCACTATGCCTAATATATGGTCTCTAGGATATTAGATGGATGAGGGACTATAGGTACATGGTAATTGAGGACATATAGGTCCAAAGGATTGGATTCCCCTATATCATCTAAGGACTATGGCGTAGTGGCCTAGTACGTCCGCAGTCGATGAGTCAAGTGAATTATTATAAAGATAATAATTCATTGAATCAGAAAGAGTTCTGACAGGTATGACTCATGGCCAGCTCGATATTGGGCCTAGAGGGTCACACGCATATGGTAGGTGTTACAATAAGTAGAGATTCGGATATGAGATATCTGTCGGGCTCCTATCTTATTAGATATCCAATAAGCCTCTAAATTATTGGATCCCATAGATGAGATCCAATAAGAGCTTGATTATTAGGTAGAGACCCATTAATCTAAGATGCTTGAGTAATTGGATGGAGATCCAATACCCAATAAGGCAGGATCCATTAAGGTTTACAGGGAGCCTCTATAAATAGGAGGGAACCAAAGACCCATAGGCTAGGGTCTTCTTGGTAGCCATCTTCTATTCTCCTCTCTCTAGAGAGGAGCATCATTGCAGTCCCTATCGTGTGGATACCACTAGAGAGGAGGATGTTTGACCTCCTTCATCCTCCCTTATGGATCTATAGGAACTCAGGGATATACAATCTCTCTAGGTACTTTCTTTTTACATACGTAGTTTTTGAATTTGTAGATTTATTTTTACGCATGGATCTTCACATGACGACAGAACCTTTCGTGAAAATCTAGGATTTTTATTTTCTTTCTTCCGCTGTGCATGAGATGTCGCCCTTGGATTTTCCAACAGTGGTATTAGAGCCAGATTGTTCATGCAAAAATTAGATTTTAACTACGTGTATTATGTTGTGGATCTACTTTTGATGTTAAAATCGTTGACGTAAAAGATGAGTAGGGCAGCAACTGTTGCTACCCTCGTAGTTTGGCCAAGGCTGCTTGCAGCCATGGTCTTGCGCATAGGGGCCGTCGGTTGCCGGTGGGTGGTGGCCATCTGCCCGCAGAGGTTGCACTGCCCGCATACACAGGGAGCCCGCAGGAAGGGCCGTAGTAGGCGACCTGCCCACAAGAGCAAGCGGCACCCATAGGGCACTGGGCTCACAGGTGGGGGCCAACACCCCCCGTGGTGGCTAGACTGCAAGGGGTGGTGCTTGCGGGCACTGCCCCGTGGCTAGCCACCTGCGAGGGCAACGCTTGCTCGTAGCGGTGCCACCCGTGGGCACACCGCCCGTAGGCATGGGCGACGCCCCCAGCATGCATGGCCGCCGCCGTTAGGGTGGTGGCGATCGCATTGTTGTAGCAAAGCAGAGGATTAGGGTTTTTAGACAAAAGATAGTTTTGTCCCTGAAAATTTTAAAAATTCTAATTTTATCCCTTCTGGTTGAATGACCAAAATACCCTTTAGAATTCAGAAAATTTCTTATATGTCTCTATTTTCAAAAAAATATTAGTTAATTAAAATATTTAATTAACTATTATTATTCATCTAGTAGTCCTATATAATGATATATACTTGTGATGTATGATGTGGACATATGATCATAGACCGTGTGATGTGATGTGTGTATATGTGATTATTACTATTGGGGCCTATGAGCCTTTATTTTTCTTATTTATTATCAAGCCTATGTGCCTGTAATTATATTGTAATTATACGAGGAGGTAGCGGGAGCGGGACCCACAAGGTCGAGACGGACGATCCGACGCATGGAGATACATTAAGATGTCGATGGAACCGACGAAGTAAAATGGACGATCATAGGGCATAGAGATATGCCGAGGCATACATAGATCTTGATGTGAGTGATTGGGCCCACTAGCTTGGGCTTGATCACATTAGGATGTGGTCCCTGATCATCTGGTGTGATTGCTCATGTGATATGTGATTGTTTATACACCTACTAGATATATATATTTACATGTGATGTAGATATATATTAAATATGTATGTGTGTGACACATTATATTAGGAGATCGAATAAAAAATCCCCTTTTTCGATAATATTAAGTCAGTAAACGTGAGACAATTAAATTGACCTATGTGGCCTTCCATCATTATATGTAGGAATTGATGCCCGGTGTAGGTTGAGTTGGTTGAGTCCCTCGAGACTCACCTATATTATGATTCGCTATCTTATCTACGACATAGAGATGTCACCGGTGACCTGAGGACATGGTATGCTTGGTCGAGTCCTTCGAGGGTATATCATCGAATCAAACTCATCTTGTAACGATGGTGATGACTTAACCGAACATCATGGTTAGTCGAGTCCCTCAAGGCCATGGTGGTTCGGAGGCCGAATAGAACGAGAATCACAAGGAGTTATGATTGGCAAGAGTTGCTTACATTTTGGGCTTAGTATGATTGGTCGAGTCCCTCGAGGTTACACTAAGATGTTGATTGGATCTCGATCCTGTTATGACTCTAGCTATGAGAGTCCTAATTGATAAGGGCATTCATGTAAATCCTATCTAGTCAACCCCTATTAAAGAGGTGAAGAGGCTAGCTAGGTTAGGGTTAGGTTGCTTCTTAGAGAAGGAGTCCTATTAGAAGTAGGAGTCCTATTAAAAATAGGAGTCTTATTAAGGAAAGAGTCATATTAGAATTAGGAGTCATACTGGAGAAGGAGTCCTAATTAGAAGGGAGTTGGTTAGAAGTAGGAGTCTTGAGTAAGAGTCCTGTTAGGAGTTGGGGTTTAGAAGCCCTATAAATAGCAATATATTCACCCTTTTTTCATAATGAATAGATCATCTTTTTAGCAGCCTTTGAGCAGCAACTAGGAGGAAGGAACCCCTATAGAGTTCCAAGGAGGCCGATCCCCTAAAGAGATCAATCCCAAGCTTAGAATCCGTAAGGGTTCTAACACTTGGTACCAAAGCAGTGTTCTTAGCATTTCGTAGCCCTTCCACAGCCATCTACCAGCTCTCCACAACCGCCCAAAGCAATTCCCACAATTGCTTAGAAAATCATCGCCGAATTCCGCCGTCACCTCCACAACCGTAGATCATCCTTTGATCTTCCTGTGAATTGCAATAGGTTCTAGTTATCTATCTTACTGCTGCTGCAATTTAGTTATCCTTATTCAAAAAATCCAAAAAATTCATCCTATATTGCTGCATAAACTTTTCGTCGTAAAGTTTTCATCTCTACAACGAAAGTTGCACTATAGAATTTCAACCGCATAGCACTATTTTTTTGATCTTGCTACTATGTTTTTTCTATCTAAATTTCTACAAAAATTTTATAATGCTTTGACACTTCCTAATAGAGGTTTTCCCTTTGGTTTTGTTAAAAAATTCTCAATATAAACTACTTATCTTTTACGTCAAATCTGCTACACTTTAGACCTAAAAATCTGCTATAGTACCTCTCCGTGATCCTCAATTTTGCCAAACCTCTTGCTGTCGTTTCTTTCTACGAAATTTTTAACAGCATTACTTCTCCCTTAAAAATAGATTCTATTTAAGTTTTGCTTGAATCTCTATTGAAAATTTCTGAAAAAAATTGCATCTTTACTGCTGAAATTTATTCAGCAAAAATTCTAGTGTTGCACCTTTGTCCTTTTTCTCCTCCGTAACCTACCAAATCCTAGCCACCTTGCTACCACCAACCAAAGCATCTTTAGGGCATCCATCTAGCCTTAAGATTCAGCCATCATAACCTAGTTTCATAACCCTAACAACATCAAAAACCACAGCTCAAAACAGTAAACCATTACAGCTGAACCCTTATATCACCGATCTATTGTCCAAACCTTCCACCACCTGATGCCATTAACCCATCAACAGAAAAAAGACAAGAGCATCTCTGATCTACAAGCATACACTATAGCTTCTCAAGACCCAATTGATGCCAAATTTGAAGCATGAAAATCTCGAATTGAATCACAGCTTGAATCACGCTTAGAAGACAAATTGCGTGCTTTGTTTGCAGAATTCAGAATTGGATAACCACCGAGTCCAACCAAATTACAATAAGGAGAGAATTCAGAAAGAACCCCAGAGAAGGAGGGATAGCCCTCGGATATGCTTCAGCCACACATGAGGGTAGACTTCCCACGATGGAAAGAAGGAGACCCAACAAGGTGGATTTCGCGCGTCGAATGTTACTTTCGCTACTACCAAACGTCGGATAATGCTATGGTGGAGATTGCTATCATCCACCTTGAAGGAGATGCTATTCAATGGTATAATTTTCTAAAATATAATTATGGGGCTCCGACGTGGAATCAATTTAAGAATGCACTACTGAACCATTTCGGACCTACGGAGTATGAAAATATCGACGGTCAACTCGCAAAGATTTGACAAACCTCTATGATTCAGGAGTACTAAACTAGATTTGAGAAGCTATCCTACCTTACTCATGATTGGACTGACTATCAATTGTTAGGAACATTCATCGAAGAACTCAAGCCAAAGATAAAAGGGGAAGTTAAGGCACGACAGCCCCGTACCTTGATGGCTGTGATTTCTTTTGCCCGAATACAAGAAGAACGGCTCAGGCAAGATGCTAAGAGGCTGAGAACCACTCATAGAATCTCAGCATATAAACCCCCTTCTGCTCCCAGCCATCCTTCGCTGTCAAAAAAATTGACAAGAGAAGAACTACATGACCGATCAGCAAAGGGTCTTTGTTGGCATTGCGATGAGTCGTGGAACCATGATCATCACTGCAAAAGGGGCCTCCTCCTACTGATTGAACCTCTTGAAGACATAGAGGAGGAGGTCTAAGAGCATGAGGAAGAGGTCACAGATGAAGAATAGCAACCAATTGATATTACGATGCATGCCCTTGTCGATTACGCGAACCCGCAAACAATGAAAGTGGGAGGATTTCTAATGTAACGATCGATCATCGTTCTTATTGACATCGGGAGCACTAATAATTTTATGAATAGAAAGGTTACTGTCTGGATGGCCTTACCTATTGAGAATTGCAGCAGGTTTGATGTTAAGGTCGCAGATGGACTAATTTTGAAGTGTGATCGTAGGTGCCTACAGGTGAAACTATTTTTGCAGGACCAAGAGATAATTGCAGAATTTTTCCTCCTCCCTCTCGATGATTATGAGGCCGTGCTTGGCATCGAATGGTTAAGGACATTAGGTGATGTTTCCTAGAATTTTTTGAAATTAAGTATGAAATTTTACAGTAAGGGGAAATAGGTGATACTGTGCAGGAAACGTGGGGGCGGCGTAACGATGATTTGCACACAACGAATGGAGAAAGTTTTACACAAAGCATGTAGTGGCTTTTTGGTACAACTTGAGCAGCAATCTAAGGAGAGCCAACTGAATTTGAAGATCCAAACCTACTTCCCTTGCTTGCTGAATTTTCAAATATATTTGACGAACCACATAGCCTACCTCCTAACTACCAGCATGATCATCGTATACCAATTCTTCCAGGCAAACCTCCAGCAAATACTCAGTCATATCAATATCCACATCTCCAGAAAGATGAAATAGAAAGGATTGTAAAAGAGATACTTGAAACGGAGTTATTCAGCCAAGTTACAGCCCCTACTCTTCACCGGTGCTCCTCATACGAAAGAAAGACGGAACATGGCGAATTTGCATTGATTACCGAGCTCTCAACAGCATAACCGTCAAGGACAAGTACCCTATTCCAGTAGTAGATGAATTGCTTGATGAATTAAAGGGAGCACGAGTCTTCACAAAGCTGGACCTTCGATTCAGGTATCATCAAATACGAGTGTGCGAAGAAGACATACCAAAAACTATCTTTCGAATGCACAACGGCCACTACGAATTTCTGGTAATACCCTTTGGTCTCACCAATGCTCCCTCTACCTTCCAGAGCCTTATGAATGATATTTTTCAAATTTATCTTCATAAGTTTGTATTGGTTTTCTTCGATGATATCCTTATTTACAGCCCTTCTCTTGAAAGTCATATTCAGCACTTACGACTTATTTTGATAATTTTGTGAGAACATGTTCTTTTTGTCAAAAAAATAAAGTATAGCTTTCTTCAACAAAAGGTGAAATTTCTTCGGTATATCATATCAGAGGAAGGGGTGGTAGTGGACCCCTCCAAAATTAAAGCAATCCAGAACTGGCCGCCCCCGAGGAACATAAAATCGCAGCGTGGCTTTCTTGATTTAACAGGTTACTATAGCAAGTTCGTGAAACTATGAAAAGATCTCCCATAGATCTGCAGGAATTCAGGGATATACGATCTTTCTAGGTATCTTCTTTTATACGTGCAGTTTTGCGGATTTGTTTTTGATGCACCGATCTTCGCACGATGATGAAAACTTTCTACGAGAAATCTGGAGTTTTGTTTTCTATTCTTCCGCTGTGCATGTGATGTTGCTCCCTTGAAGAATTTTCCAACATCAACATCTTGCCTTTGACGATACCTCTTAGCCACTAGCCTTGCTTTATAGGTCTTTACCTTTCCATCTACTCCAATCTTCTTTTTGAAGATCCATTAGCAGCCAATGGGTACAATACCCTTGGGTGCATTAACTAGGTTCCAAACCTTGTTGGAGTACATGGAATCCATTTTTAAATTCATGGCTTCTTACCATTTCCCGAAGTCTATGCTCATAATAGTCTCCTCATAGGTCTAAGGATCAATATCCTCAACATCCTCAACATCCTCTCTTCTGATATGTCCCACATATCTCTTAGGAGGATGGGATACTCTATCAGACTTACGTAAAGTTAGAACTTGTGTGTTAGGTATCTAAACAGACTCTGGCTGTGGAATGGTGCTTGAGCTAGGTTCTCCAACCTCACTCAATTCTATCATGCTCCCATAAACTTTCTTGGGGTATCCCACAAACTTGCACCGTTTCGTTTTGGATTCTAACTTGTCAAGGTTGTGTCTCTTAACGTGGGCAAGGCAGCCCCAAATCTTAACAATCTTAAGATCAGGCATCTTTCCATTCCATATCTCATATGGAGTAGACATCACTGACTTGGTTGGAATTCTATTTAGAAGGTAAGCTGTGGTCTCTAGGAAATATCCCCAGAATGAGATGAGTAGGTCGACGAAACACATCATGGAACGCACCATGTCTAATAGTGTGCGATTCCTCCTTTCTGATACACCATTAAGCTGTGGTGTATATGAAGGTGTCCATTGGGATAAGATCCCATAGTCTTTAAGGAACTGGGTGAACTCTGTACTCAAGTACTCACCTCATCGATCTGATCGAAGGGTTTTAATATTCTTTCCTGTTTGGTTCTCCACTTCATTTTTATATTCCTTGAATTTCTCAAAAGCTTCAGACTTGTACTTCATTAAGTACACATATTCGTATCTTGAGAAATCATCAGTGAAAGTAATGAAGTAGGAGTAACCACCTATGGCATAAGTCGACATGGGACTGCATACATTACTATGTATGAGTTCTAGTAACTCAGTGGCTCTCTCTCCAGTTCTACTAAATAGAGAGTTGGTCATCTTTCCTCAAAGGCAAAGTTCACATGTCGCATATGACTCATAGTCAAATGGATCTAGATATCCATCTTTTAGCAACTTTTGAATCCTTCCCTCGTGGATGTGACCTAGCCTATAATGCCACAGATATGCATTGCTCACCTCTTCTCATTTCCTCTTAGACTCACTTACACATGATATGTGGAGCTGTATCTAGCATAAATAAACCATTATGCAATGTTCCTCTTGTGATGATCTGATCATCTAATATTATTGAACGACCATTATTCTCAAAAACTAATTTATATCTAATAACTATCAAACACGAAATGAAAATAATATTTTTGATAATAGAAGGAACATAATAGCATGCATCTAATGCAATAATAGCTCCGCTAGGCAGATGTAAGGTAACCTTGCCAACAGCCACTATAGCAACCTTTGCTTCATTGCTCATCTTAAGGTCCATCTCGCCTCTGTTCAATCTCCTAGGTCCTGCTAGAACCTGCAACGAATTGCAAATATGATAAATACTCCTGGTATCCAATACCCATGTGTTATCAAAAGATTCTGACAAATGGAGACTAATAATTAATGTACCTGAAGCTTCTGTAAGCTTCTGTTTCGCCCTCTCTGTAAGGTACTCTATGCAGTTCCTCTTCTAGTACCCATCTTTGCTGTAGTGGAAGCACTGGCCTTTGTCCTTTGTTGGGTCTTTTTTAGCAACCTTTGCCTTACCCATTTTGCCCTTGCCCTTGCCCCTATTAAGGGTCTTCTCAACCTTCCTTTTCTTTCTGGTCTCATCAGTGTAGAGAACTAGCTTCTCTTTCTTGATGGTGCTCTCTTCTTCTCTTAACATATTAAGGAGCACTGGGAGGGTCACCTCAAGTTTGTTCATATTGAAATTCATTATGAATTGAGAAAAGGAATCTGGTAGGGACTGAAGAACAAAATCCACACACAGGTTATCCTCTAGGACCATTCCTAGACCTGTGAGTTTCTCGATCCACTCAATCATCTTAAGGACATGGTTCTGAACCGGTGTCCCCTCAGTCATCCTAGCACGGAAAAGACTCTTTGATATCTCATATCGCTGAGTTCTTCCCTGTTCCTCAAATAGTTTGCGGAGATGTAGGAGTATGGAATTAGCATCCATATTTTCATACTGTCTCTGTGACTCAGTAGTCATAGAGGCCAACATATAACACTGAGCAAGATTGGATTCATCTAAGTACTTGACATAACGAGCGATCTCATTCTCGCTTGTCCCTTCGTTGGGCGTAAGGATCACTATATCAAGGATATACGCGATTTTCTCCGCCGTAAGAATGATTCTTAGATTGCAGAGCCAATCCATATAATTTGGACCAATGAGGCGGTTAGCATCAAGTATGCCACGTAAAGGATTTGAAAAGTGACATTTTCTGAAATTAAAGATGTAGCAGAAATAAATAACATGCAGACTTTGCAAAAATTAAATAGTTAAGATAAGGACTTTTGTCTTAATATACTCCTACTAATTTTTCGCGAGACACACAACACCCTTCGGTATGTGAATCGGAGACCCCCGGTGGATCTCTAGTGGGGATTAGGATCCAATCGATGTCTTAATATAACCTCGAGGGACTCGACCAATCACGTTAAGCCCGTAAAGGTAGGCAACTCTTACCAATCACAACTCCTTGTGATTCCCGTCCTGTTCGGCCTTCGAACCACCATGGCCTCGAGGGACTCAACCAACCATGATGTTCGGTTAAGTCATCACCATCATTACAAGATGAGTTTGATTTGGTGATATACTCTCGAGGTACTCGACCAAGCATACTATGTCCTCAGGTCACTAGTGACATCTTTATGTCGTAGATAAGATAGCAAAATGCGATATAGGTGAGTCTTGAGGGACTCAACTAACTCAACTTACACCGGGAATTGGTTTCTAGCTATAACGATGGAAGGCAACATGGGTCAATCTAATTGCCTCACGTTTACCGACTTAATATTATTAATGAAGAAGATTTTTGATTTGGTCTTCTAACATAATGTGTCACACATATACGTATTTAATATATATATCTACATCGTATGCAAATATATATATATATACATATATATATACATATCTAGTAGGTGTATATCTAATCACACATCACATGAGCAATCACACTAGATGATCATGGACCACATCCTAATGTGATCAGGCCTGAGCCAGTGAGTCCAATCACTCACATCAAGATCTATGTGTACTTCGGCGCATCTCTATGCCCTGTGATCGTCCATCTCGCTTCGTCGGATCCGTCGGCATCTCAACGAATCTCCATGCGTCGGATCGTCCGTCTCGGCCTCGTGAGCCATGCTACCGCTGCGCCTCCTCATGTAATTACAACATAATTACAGGCACGCAAGCCCGATAATAAATGAGAAAAGAATAGAGGCTCATAGGTCCCAATAATAATAATCACATATACACACATCACATCACATGCCCATTATCATCTGTCCACATTATACATCACATGTATATGTTATTTTATAGGACTACTAGACAAATATAATAGTTAATTAAACTATTTAATTAACATATTTAATTTTCTGAAATCAGGTCATAAAGGGAATTTTTGAATTCCCAGGGGTATTTAGGTAATTCGGCCAAAAAATATTTTGGTAATTCTATCAAAGGGGATAGAATATAAAATTTTTGAAATTTTGAGGGGTATTTTGGTAATTCTATCAAAAGGGGCAATATCTAGAATTTCTAAAATTTCAAGGGGCAAAATTGTCTATTGCCCTAAAACCCTAATTCCTCACCCCTAGCTGCCTACGTTACGGCTGCAGCTACTACCACCTTCTCGGCAGCGGCCCCTATGCGTGGGGAGGGCGCCGGGGTGGCGGCGCTTGCCGTCCATGCGGGCGGCGCCACCGCTTCCTGTGGCGCGACCGCCGCCCACTGCGCGCTATCCTGCGGCATGGATTTTATCACTTTATTAGGTATTTTATCACTTTATCTTGCGTGTTGCATATATTGTGATGTCTTTGGATCTGTGCAATGGGAATCGGATCGTGATGAGATCACGATAATGAGATCGATTCACCTTTAAACACAAACCCTGAATTATTCTGATCATAGGTTACTCGAGAAGGACATCAAGATAACCGGATAGACTGGTGTGCTGTATACCCGTCTATATGATGGAGGTAGTTGGTCTCATAGCTACTCGTGTGGGGACACTAAGGGTATAATGTAGGTGCTCATTGGGGAATGAATTCACTTATTGATCCGCCTACGGAATGCTAGATGGTTATTGATACCTCACGTCAAACAGCGATTCCGTAGTTCTAGTAGTGTATCTGGTCCTTAGACTTGAGACACCAAGGATGTCCTGTATGAGTACTCCACTCTTTGATACTGGACTTATAGGTTCGGAAAGTTCCAGATCTAATACAGCCGGTTATTGGGAGTGGTAGCCAATTTTACAAGGGCTATTGAGTGTCAATAGAGGATCATCCGCTCTCGGTATCATGAGAGGAATATCCCATGTGTTCTTGCTCGAACAAATCCTTGGTCAAGGTTATTCGGATTGAGAGAGAAAGAGTTCTTGGGAGAATCCGACAAGAGCAAGACTCGAGGAGAGACCGTATGAGCCTGACAGCACCGTGCCCGGTATAGGGTCTCTGGGATATTGGATGGATAAGGGACTATAGATACATGGTAACTGAGGATAGATAGGTCCAAAGGATTGGATTCCCCTGTATCGTTTGGGAGCCGCGGCGTAGTGACCTGGTACGTCCGCAATCGATGAGTTGGGTGAATTATTATAGAGATAATAATTCACTAAGTCAGAAGGAGTTTTGATAAGTATGACTCACGGCTAGCTCGATATTGGGCCTAGAGGGTCATACACATATGGTAGGTGTTGCGACGAGTAGAGGTTCGGATATGAGATATCCGCTGAACCTCCTATCTTATTGGATATCCATTAAGCCCTTGAATTATTGTATCCTGAGATGAGATCCAATAATTGCTAATAAGAGATTATTGGGTAGAGACCCACTAATCCAAGAGGCTTGGGTAATTGGATGGAGATCCAATACCCAATAGGGTAAAAGATCCATTAGGGTTTTCAGGGGGCCTCTATAAATAGGAGAGAACCAAAGCTCTATAGGCTAAGGGTTTTCTTTTGGTAGCCACCTCCTATTCTCGTCTCCCTAGAGAGAGAGGTGCATAGTTGCAATCCCTGTCATGTGGATACTGCTAGAGAGGAGGACGCTTGACCTCCTTCATCCTCTCCCACAGATCTGTAGGAATTCAAGGATATACGATCTCCCTAGGTATCTTCTTTTACACGTGTAATTTTGCAGATTTGTTTTTGACGCACCGATCTTCGCACGACGACACAAACTTTCTACGGAAAATCTGGGATTTTGTTTTCTATTCTTCTGCTGCGCATGTGATGTTACTCCCCTAAAGGATTTCCCAATAATTCGTATCCAAGAATAGTCCAGATAAGGTGTGCAGGTTACTTAGGTCCATCTATGGACTGAAGCAAGCTTCCTAAAGTTGGAACATAAGATGTGATAAGCGATCAGATTTTATAACTTCTTAAGAACGAAGATGAATCTTATGTATACAGAAAGGTAAGTGGGAGCGCTATCACTTTTTTTGGTGTTATATGTGGATGACATCCTAATCATTGAGAATGATGTAGAAATGTTCTCTATAGTAAAGGTTTGGCCATCTAGACACTTCTCCATGAAGGACTTAGGGAAAGCATTTTGTGTATTGGGGATATAGATCTATAGAGATATCTTCAAGAGGATGCTT
Source organism: Musa beccarii (assembly GCA_024322285.1). Classification (NCBI taxonomy): domain Eukaryota; kingdom Viridiplantae; phylum Streptophyta; class Magnoliopsida; order Zingiberales; family Musaceae; genus Musa; species Musa beccarii. The sequence continues at coordinate 6,146,662 of CM044396.1, read as the reverse complement.
GGTTTGTCCCAGTCTAGGTATATAGATACTGTTGTCAAAAGGTTTGGCATGAAAAATTCCAAGAGAGGTCTCATATCGATTAGACATAGGCTGTCACTTTCTAGGAGTATGTCCCCAAAGATTTCTGAAGAAAGAGCACACATGGATAAGATACCATATGCCTTAGCGATATGATCTATCATATATGCTATACTTATGTACCAGGTTTGATATAGTACATGCTTTGAGTGTCACGAGCAGGTATCAGACGGATTCAGGCTTAGAGCACTAGAAAGCAGTAAAGTGTATCCTTAAGTATTAAAGAAGGACTAATGATCTTTTACTAGTATATAGAGAAAGTAGCCTCAGGATTGAGGGCTACACGGACTCGAGCTTCCAGTCCGATGTTGATGATGGCAAGTCTAATTTAGGATATGTATTCACTCTGAATGGAGGAGCAATATTCTGGAAGTGTTCCAAGCAAGACATTACTACTGACTTGACCACAAAGAAGTTGAGTACATTGTTGTGGTAAAGACAACAAAGGAGGGAGTCTAGATGAAATAGTTCATCATAGATCTAGGAGTCGTGTCGAGCAGCGAAAAGCTGATTCTCTTATATTGCGATAACTATAGGGTGATTACTCAAATAAGGGAACCCGGGTCTCATCAGAAGTGTTCTGAGGAGGTTCTAGCTTATTAGAGAGATTGTGGCCCGAAAAGATATGGCAGTGGAAAGAGTTTCATCCGAAGATAATATTACATTTCTATTGATAAAGCAATTGACTCAGATTGTCTTTGAACATCACAGAGGTCTGATGGGGATCAGACATGTAGGTGATTGGCTTTAGGTCAAGTGGGAGATTGCTAGTTACAGGTGCCCTACATGCCAATCACGTGAGTGATAGTACCTGCAACACGCTACGTCAATCTTTTTGCTTATGATTATTGGCATATTCTCACATTATTTAGATGTATATTGTGATATCCTTTGATCTGTATAATGGGAATCAGATCATGATGAGATTATAATAATAAGACCGATTCACCTTTAAATACAGACCCTTAATAATCCTGGTCATAGGTTACTCAAGAAAGACATCAAGATAATCGGACAGACTGGTGTGCTGTATACCTATCCATATGATGGAGGTGGCTGGTCTCATAGCTACTTGTGTGGAGACACTAAGGGTATAATACAGGTGCTCATTAGGGTATGAGTTCATTGATTGATCCGCTTATGGAATGCTGGATGGTTTTTGATACGTCATGTCAAATAACGATTTCGTAGTCCCAATAGTATATATGGTCCTTAGACTTGAGACATCAAAGATGTCCTGTATGAGTACTCCACTCTTTGATATCGGACTTATCGGTTTAGAAGTTTTCAAAACTAGTACAACCGGTTATTGGGAGTGGCAGCTAACTGTACTAGGGTAATTGAGTATAAATAAAGGATCATCCACTCTGGGTGTCATAAGAAGAATATCTCATATGTTCTTATTCAAGTAAATCCCTGGCTAAGGTCATTCGGATTGAGAGAGAAAGAGTTCTCCGGGAGAATCCGATTAGAGCGAGACTTGATTGAAAATCGTATAGGCCTGACAGCACTATGTCTAATATATAGTCTCTGGGATATTAGATGGATGCGGGACTATAGGTACATGATAACTGAGGATAGATAGGTCCAAAGGATTGGATTCTCCTATATCGTCTAGGGATTGTGTCATAATGGCCTAGTACATCTATAATCGATGAGTCGAGTAAATTATTATAGAGATAATAAATCACTGAATTAGAAGGAGTTCTGATAGGTATGACTCACGGCCAGCTCGATATTGGGCCTAAAGGGTCACACACAAATGAAAGGTGTTATGACGAGTAGAGGTTCGGATATGAGATATCCGTCGGAGCTCCTATCTTATTGGATATCCAATAAGCCCCTATATTATTGGATCCTATGGATGAGATCCAATAAAAGCTAGATTATTGGGTAGAGACTCATTAATCTAAGAGGCTTGGGTAATTAGATGGAGATCCAATACCCAATAGGACAAGATCCATTAGGGTTTACAAGGGGTCTCTATAAATAGGAGGGAATCAAAGGCCCATAGGCTGGGGTCTTCTTGGTAGCCACCTTCTATTCTCCTCTCTCTAGAGAGGAGCATCATTGCAGTCCCTGCTATGTGGATACCGCTAGAGAGGAGGATGTTTGACCTCCTTTATCCTCCCCCATAATCTATAGGAACTCGGGGATATATGATCTCCCTAGGTACTATCTTTTTACATATGCAGTTTTTAGATTTGTGGATTTGTTTTTGCACACTGATCTTCACACGACTACGGAACCTTTTGTGGAAATCCAGAATTTTTGTTTTCTTTTTTCCGCTGTGCATGAGATACCACCCTTGGATTTTTCAACATTTACTACTTTCCAGTACTCTAAGTCTAGATCCATCTGATACCTACTCATTGCTAGTCATAAGTGCCATGTAAGCCAATCACATGAGTGATGACATATGTGATTTGATATGAATTATTTTTGCTTATTATTATTTATTAGGTATTTTATCACTTTATCTTGTATGTTGCTTATATTGTGATGTCAATGAATCTGTGTAATGGGAGTCGGATGAGAAAATGATAATGAGACCGATTCACATTTAAATACGGATCTTAAATAATCCAATCATAGGTTACTCGAGGACATCGAGATAACTGGATAGATTGTTATACTGTATATCTGTCCATATGATGGAGGCGATTGGTCTCATAGCTGCTCATGTGGGGACACTAAGGATATAGTACAAGTGCTCATTGGAGAATGAGTTCACTGATTGATCTGTCCACGGAATGTTGGATGGTTGATGATAATTTACTATTAGACAGTTATTTCGTAGTCCTAGTAGTGTATCTGGTCCTTAGACATGAGACACCAAGGATGTCCTGTATGAGTACTCCACTCTTTGATACCAGACTTCTATGTTTAAAAGCTTCAGATCTAATACGATTGGTCATTGGGAATGGTAGCCAATCTTATGAGGGCTATTGAGTGTCAATAGAGGATCATCCACTCTTTGTATCATGAGAGGAATATTTCATGTATTCTTGCTTAAACAAATCCTTCACCAAGGTTATTCGGATTGAGAGAGAAAGAGTTCTTCGGGAGAATTCGATTAGAGCGAGACTCGAGGAGAGACCGTATGGCCTGACAGCGCCATGTACGGTATATGGTCTCTGGGATATTAGATGGATGAGAGACTATAGGTACATGATAACTGAGGATGGATAGTTTCAAAGGATTAGATTCCTTAGTATCATCTGGGGACTACGACGTAGTGGCCTAGTACGTCTGCAATCGATGAGTCGAGTGAATTATTATGGAGATAATAAGTCACTGAGTTAGAAGAAGTTTTGACAAGTATGACTTACGGCCAGCTCGATATTAGGCCTAGAGGATCACACATATGGTAGGTGTCGTGACGAGTAGAGGTTCGGATATGAGATATTCGCCGAAGCCTTTATCTTATTGGATATCTATTAAGCCCCTAAATTATTGGATCCTAAGATAAGATCCAATAAGAGCTAATAAGAGATTATTGGGTGGTGACCCACTAATCCAAGAGGCTTGGGTGATTAGATGAAGATCCAATACTCAACAGGGCAAGATCCATTAGGGTTAAGTTAATAGGGGACCTCTATAAATATGAGGGAACCAAAGGCCCATAGGCTAGGATTTTTTGGCAGTCATCTCTTATTCTCCTCCCCCTCTCCTCCATAGCCAACAGCCCCATATTGGAGCATGTGGACAGCAAGAAGGGCCGACCCCTTCTTGATCATGTAGTGCGTGCTGCGAGGATATTTGGGCAGCGTTTTGAGAAGCATCATCGTAGCCCCTACTGTGTGGATTATCATTATAGAGGAGGATATTTGAACTCATTCATCAAGTCCTATAGATCTGTAGGAATTTAGGGATATACGATCTCCCTAAGTAATTTTCTTACGCGTAGTTTTTTGATTTCGCGGGTTTTTGTGAACCAACTTTTGCACGATGATAAGAACCTCTTTTTCTATAAGAAATCTATGATTTTTATTTTTGTTCTTCCGCTATGTATATAATGTTGCCACAAATTTCCTAACAGTGGTATCAGAGCTAAGTTGCTCATGCAAAAGATTGACTTTTAAACTACGTGTGTTATGTTTAATCGCGTAAGAATCATTTTGCGCGATTGTAGAGATTTTTTATCATAGATATCAAATCTATATTATAATTTTTTTTCTGTTATAAAGTATTTTGCAAAGGGCTTTTGATCCCAAATATGTTGGCACAAAAGAGGAAGAAAGGGCAGCAATGGTTGCTGCCCCTTTAGATTGGCCAAAGGTTGCTTGTAGCCTTGGTCGAGAGCTTTTCTTGCTACTCTTGGCCTGGCCAAAAGTAGCAAGAATGAGAGCAGCAAGGCTACTCTCAACCTACTGCATGGCAGCCTTTTCCTGGCTGCAAGGGGCACCCTTGGCGGCTAGGGTTTCCTGGCCGCATGGGGCAAACTAGCGGCCAGGTTTCCTTGTTGAATCTCGGATTTTGATGATGAAACTAATTGAGTGTGATTTGTGGTCTAACTGCATTTTGAGTTATACAGGTCTACTATCGAGCAGGATTGACTACGATAGGGATGAAGACGTAAAGCGAAACAAAGGGCCGAAGACAAGTGTGATGAATCGTTGGGAGTTCGAGTGTTCAAAGGAAGTCCGAAGATTCGTTGGGAGCGTTGCCGGAACTGGCCGAGAACGAGTAGGAAGCTTGCCGAAGGGTTTTCGAAAGTTCGCCGGGAGGTTCGTCGGAAGTTCGCGGAGCTTGCCAAGAAAGATCGTGCTTGCCAAAGAAGCTCGGGGAACTACGCCAAGATCATCGTGAAGTCCGATAGCTTGCCGTGAGTCCGCGGAATGGTTTCCGAAGGTTCGTCGGAAGACTGCGGAAGTTGACCGAAGCTCGCCGGAAGAAGTTGTCATGTGGACTTTGTAATAGCTTAGGAAACGTCTTTAAAATTCGTAGTTAGCACGTATTTTGGGTTAGGATTAGATAACCCAAAGTGGGGCCCATTGGGCCTTGATTAGGATGAGTTTGGGCCAAAATTTTGGCCCAAACCAGAATCAACTGCATGCATGCATGCTACGTGCATCTTCTTTGTAGCCCCGCTCTTTCGTAGCGCGCCCGATCTCTTATGCGAGCCCGTATATCTTGTGGTGCTCTCACCGTAGCGAGCCCGGATCTTCGTATCGAGGCGCTCAACGTAGTGCGCCGGATCTTATGGCGGTAGCAGCGGTAGCACCGCCCGACTACTTTAGCCAGGCGGTAGCACCGCCTGGTGAGCGTAGCACCGCTGGTGCGTGGAAAGCCAGGCGGTAGCACCGCTTTGGGAAGCGATAGAACCGCCTAGGTGTGTCGATCTGCCAAGACTTGATTTGCATAGAAAAACTCAAAGGATTCAAATTTTGGCTCCAAGTTTGGGCTCCAAATTTGAATCACTTTGAGGCTTATAAATACCCCTTCCTTTTCAGCTGAAAGAGAACCCTTTTGAGCAAGAAAAAGTTTGAGTCTTGAGCTTTTTAAGAGTTTTGAAAAGTGTTGTTTTCTTTGCTAAGTGTTCACCTTCTTCTTCTTCTTGAGAGATCTTGTACAAGTGTGAACATCTTGTAAAGGGTTGTAAAAGGGTGTTTGATCCTTCCCCTTCAAAGGACTTGCTAGTGGAAGAGCGGAGCCTCATCATGAGGCTTCAAGAGTGGATGTAGGTCATTTGACCGAACCACTATACATCATTGTGTCCTTAAATGTGTGAGTGTTTATATTTCTGAATCATTTCATTTCTTGGCTGCAAGTTCATAGTTAGTTCCTTTTCACAAGCAATTACTTTCAAGTTCTCTTTCGTCGAATCAAAATCTTCCTACGAACTTGTGTTTCTTTGTGAAATCGGTTTCAAGAATACGAGTTTAATCCGCTGCACTAATTCACCCCCTCTTAGTGCCTTTTGATCCTAACAATTGGTATCGAGCCACGTTCTTTCTCTTTCGGTTTACACCCGTGAGAAATGGCTCTAAATGGTTTTCAAGAGGGCTTTTCGATTTTTCGTCCACCGTTCTTTAACGGTTCGGACTACACATATTGGAAAACTCGAATGAGAGTTTTCATGCTTTCAATGGATTTGGATTTGTGGAACATTATCGAAAATGGCTTTCAACTTCCCTCTAAACCGACGAATGAATGGTCGGACTTAGAGAGAAAATCTTTTTCTTTAAATGCAAAGGCTATGAATGCCTTATTTTGTGCTTTAAACAAAAATGAGTTCAATCAATTTCTTCTTGTGAAACGGCTTTTGAGATATGGCGAACACTTGAAATCATGCATGAGGGAACTAGTAGAGTTAAAGACTCGAAAGTAAACCTCTTGTTGCATGATTTTGAGCTCTTCGAATGACACCAAAAGCGAAACTATTGGCGATATGTACACCCGCTTTACGGATGTCGTCAATAGCTTGAAAAGTCTTGGTAAATCTTTTTCAAGTTTTGATTTAGTAAACAAGATTTTAAGATCCCTTCCAAAAGAATGGGATCCAAAAATTACGGCTATTCAAGAGTCTAAAAACTTGAATGATTATTCACTTGAAGAATTAATCGGGTCATTAATGACCTATGAAATGACACTCTTGGAACATGATGAACATGATGAACATTTGAACCACCTTCTAAAGAACAAGAAGATGTTTGAACTTAGAACAAGAGAATGCCACTTGAGTGATGACTCAAGTGATGAGGACAGTGATGAGGACTTTGAACCTTTAATCGATCTTAATAAGTTCATTAAACAAAAATCTAAAATCAACAATGAACTTGAACGGAGGAAGAGACCAAAGAAGAAGAAGAAGGCTTGGAAAGAAGAATCAAGAAAAGAAGAAGCAAACTACGCTTTAATGGGCTTCGACAATGAGGTAAGTAACTTAACTTCCTTGAATTATTCTGAAATTACTTGATGATTTCCATGAATGCTTAAGTTAGTTAGTAGGATTTTTTTTATGCTTTTCTTGTGTTTTTAGAAATTAAAAAAATTTCGAAATTATACTATGCTTTTCTTTATAGTATTTTTGAAAAGTAAACATATGAATGATGCAAGATTTGTGATAATGCTTAGGATTAATCCATGCATGTGTATCTTGATGGTTTACATTGTCTCCAAATATGATGCTTGATGATTTTATCATGCATGAGCTTTTGAAGTAATAAAGTGTCATATTGTGATGATGAAACATATTTTTCGAATTTATAAATAGATGCATGATTTTGGCAAAAATTTGAACATGGCCTTTTAACATAAAAATTGAAAGTGTGCTATCATTTTTACATATTTGGTCTTGACGATTTAATGACTAAGCTTGTGTTTTATTTTGATACATGTTTTCATAAAAATTTTGAATATGCTCACATCAAATTGCTTAAAATGAAAATATCTTTTTTATTCTATTGAGATGAATGAATTCATGTTATGAGTCTTGTGAATCTCATGAAAATAAATATGATGAATATTTTAAAAAATGTGCTTCATGTTTTCGGTCTTAATGATTTCTCTTGAAACTTGCTCTTTGGATCTATATGAAAAACATGAGTATACTCATATGAACATCAAATCACTTGAAATGGAACACATAAAAAATGAGAAATTGCACTATCATGATGCTTTACGTGTAATGCTTTTGATCTTAATGGACTACATGACAACTTGTATTTCAAAGTAATACAATGATGATTTTCATATATATAATTGGACATACCTTATGTAATCATCATTGATAATAATAGTTGGTTGTCATGCTTAATGATTTTATGATATCTTATGAATCTTATAAATTAAAATGATTTTGATGATATTTTCGTTTTGAATATAATGCATGACATTTTCATATGAAAAAGTTGAACATTCTTATGAAAGATCAAATCACTTAAATTGAAACTCATAAAGATGAGAAAATGTATTGTCATGATATTTGATGCATATGATCTTGATGGATATAATGACAAACTTATGTTTTGAATTTCTACAATGATAGGATCCACATAAATGTTTGAACATACATTATGAAATCATCATTGAAATAAAAATACTAAAAGTTTGTTATCATGCTTAATGACTTTGTGATATCATATCTTGATGACAAACTCATGTTTTGGTCTTAAATTTGATACTCATCTTTTGAAATATAAGCACACTTGTTTGAAACAAAATGAAACACATTATCATGATAAGTTAAATCTCATGTCTTGAAACAATGTGTTGTTTTGACAATTTTATAATGAAGTTTGTCTTCCGGTTTTGAATATTTTGATTTGGCATATAAAAGGCAAAAGACATACTTATATGAAACATAAAGAAATTATATTTACTATCTTACGAGATTAATGATTTCATGATATCTTAAGAATCTCATAAATTATAGAAGTGATTTCGATGAATTGATTATGATTTGATAATTTGAACTTTTCTCTCATGTTTCAATACTACTTTGTATGCTTCATGACTTGTTGATTGAAATAATGATGTAGACTTTTGATGTATCACTTGTCATGATGGCTAGCATTTTGAATCTCGAAAATAATTACTTCTTTTATCATTTACTAAAGAGGAAAATAATTCAAGTTTATATCATTTGTGAATCTCACAAACTATGGTAATGATTTTGATGATTCGAACTTGAATGAGCTTTGTCATAATCTAAGTCTTGATATTTTGATGTTTGATACTTGGAATTCTTATACATGAATCTAGTTATTCTTTGTGCTATATTTTTCAAATGGATCATGAGCCTTGATGTCATATATTTCATGATCCTAGAAGTGATATGATTTCTTTGCCTTGTGTGGTAAATTGAATATTTGATTTGCTTTGTGATGAAGAATCATTGAATCATGACTTGATCTATGAGAATGCTATGCTCTTATGCATCATGATTCTAGGTTGCATATCTTTTATCATGGCTTGAAAGTGAATGAAAAGAAAATATGTTAGTACTTGTAATCATGATTTGATCCTTAATATTAATATGCTTTTATATATCATGATTCTTGGTTGTATGACATTTATCTTGAATTAAAAATTGATAAATATAAATCTAGATCTTGCTAAAATGAAATGTTATTAATCATGGATGATATCTTTTGGTTTTGATTCTTGTTGAATTTACATATTGATATCCTTCATGACATGATTTCTCATGTTTTAATACCATCTTGTATACATCTTGAAAAAATTGAAATATTGATTGATGCAAAATTATTGCATTGAAATATTATTCATCCCTTCTTTTGATAGTGACAAAGGGGAGTTAGCTTGCTAGCTTATGCATCACAAGTGAAAGTGACAAACATAGCTAGCTAGAACTTGCAAAAGGCAAAACTTGCACTTCTCAAAATGAGAAGAAAGAAATTGCAAAGTTGCATTATTTTTAACTCATAAGTTTGCATGTTTAAAATGTTATAAATTTTACAAAATTACTAGCTCATTGCAAACATGAAGTTGATTACTTGCAAAGGGAAACTTAGATGCAAATGAGAAAAATTGAAAGAGAGCTAGTTTGCGTATTGCAAAGTATACTAGCTTATCATTATTGCTTGTCATAAATTTCCCTCATACCATGATTTGTTTATGACTCTCTTGAATTCATGACTTGATATGTTAAAAATTCATATTGTAAATTTATTATCTTATCATGATCAAAGCATTGGCTATTTGTACTCCACTTTTTGACAAAACAAAGGGGAGAAGAATTATTGCTAGCTTATGTATTGCAAAGAAAAATTTTGCTAGCTAGAACATGCAAAGGAAGCAAAGAAAGTGCAACTTGCACATCTCAACAAGCAAGTGAAAATTACCATCATTGCCCATCTTTGAAACTTGCTATGATTGAATGGTATAACTTAATGTTGTATTGCAAAATGTTGTATGATGTTGTAAAAATCTGCATATCTTGCAAAGTGCAAGCTAGTTTGTTGTAAAAATCTGCATATCTTTTAAACTAGCTATAATGATACTTCTCCTTTTGTTGATGACATAGGGGAGAAGTAGATTGATGACTTCATGCATTGATTGAATATTTTATATTTGCATGATGGTTTGTTCTTATTTCACTACATGAATGATACATGTTACTTGGATTTGGGATAATCCAAGGTTTCTATCAATTGCATATTGATAGGGGAGTTTGTGTTAAACTCCAGGGAGTTATGGTTAACTCAAATCGGTCATCAATTAGTTGTCATCATCAAAAGGGGAGATTGTTGAATCTCAGATTTTGATGATGAAACTAATTGAGTGTGATTTGTGGTCTAACTGCATTTTGAGTTATGCAGGTCTACTATCGAAGAGGATTGACTACGATAGGGATGAAGACGTAAAGCGAAACAAAGGGCCGAAGACAAGTGTGATGAATCGTTGGGAGTTCGAGTGTTCAAAGGAAGTCCGAAGATTCGTTGGGAGCGTTGCCGGAACTGGCCGAGAACGAGTAGGAAGCTTGCCGAAGGGTTTTCGAAAGTTCGCCGGGAGGTTCGTCGGAAGTTCGCGGAGCTTGCCAAGAAAGATCGTGCTTGCCAAAGAAGCTCGGGGGAACTCGCCAAGATCATCGTGAAGTCCGAGAGCTTGCCGTGAGTCCGCGAATGGTTTCGAAGGTTCGTCGGAGACTGTCGGAAGTTGACCGGAAGCTTCGCCGGAAGAAGTTGTCATGTGGACTTTGTAATAGCTTAGGAAGCGTCTTTAAAATTCGTAGTTAGCACGTATTTTGGGTTAGGATTAGATAACCCAAAGTGGGGGCCCATTGGGCCTTGATTAGGATGAGTTTGGGCCAAAATTTTGGCCCAAACCGAATCAACTACGCATGCATGCATGCTACGTGCATCTTCTTTGTAGCCCCTCTCTTATCAGCGCCCGCCTCTTGTGGCGAGCCCGTATCTTGTGCAGGCTCTCACATGTAGCGAGCCCGGATCTTGTATCGAGGCGCTCAACGTAGTGCGCCCGGATCTTATGTGAGGCGGTAGCACCGCCGCTGCTGAAGCGTAGCACCGCCCCGACTCTTGTAGCCAGCGGTAGCACCGCTGGTGCTGGCGATAACACCGCTTTGGTGCGTGGAAAGCAGGTAGCACCGCCTGGCTGGGGCGGTAGAACCGCCTAGGTGTGTCAGTCTGCCAAGACTTGACTGCACCGAAAAACTCAAAGGATTCAAATTTTTGGCTCCAAGTTTGGGCTCCAAATTTGAATCACTTTGAGGCTTATAAATACCCCTTCCTTTTCAGCTGAAAGAGAACCCTTTTGAGCAAGAAAAAGTTTGAGTCTTGAGCTTTTTAAGAGTTTTGAAAAGTGTTGTTTTCTTTGCTAAGTGTTCACCTTCTTCTTCTTCTTGAGAGATCTTGTACAAGTGTGAACATCTTGTAAAGGGTTGTAAAAAGGTGTGTTTGATCCTTCCCCTTCAAAGGACTTGCTAGTGGAAGAGCGGAGCCTCATCGCAAAGGCTTCAAGAGTGGATGTAGGTCATTTGACCGAACCACTATACATCATTGTGTCCTTAAATGTGTGAGTGTTTATATTTCTGAATCATTTCATTTCTTGGCTGCAAGTTCATAGTTAGTTCCTTTTCACAAGCAATTACTTTCAAGTTCTCTTTCGTCGAATCGAAATCTTCCTACGAACTTGTGTTTCTTTGTGAAATCGGTTTCAAGAATACGAGTTTAATCCGCTGCACTAATTCACCCCTCTTAGTGCCTTTTGATCCTAACATTCCTAGCCGCCCAAGGCTGCCCTATTGCCAGGGTTTCCTAGTTGCAAGGGACTCCTTGATGGCTAATGTTTCCTAGCCATACAAGGCAGCCCAATGGCCTAGGATTCCTAGCCACAAGGGAGTCCTTGGTGGCTCAGATTTCCTAGCCACATAAGGGACTTCCTGTAATATAAGGATACCCTATGGTAAGGTAACCCTAGATGGTAGCAAAATAATTAATTAAATAGTTTAATTAATTATAATTATTATTATCTAGTTGTCCTACATGATGATGATATGTACATATGATGTATGATGTGAACGAATGATCATGGACAGTGTGATGTGTGTGTACATGTGATTATTATTATTATTGGGGCCTACGAGCCTTTAATTTTTTTCTTGTATATTGTTGGGCCAGTGTGCCTGTAATTAAGTTATAATTACAAGATGAGGCACGGTGGGAGCGTTGAAGCGATAGCGGGACCCACGAGGACGAAACGGATTATCGTGACGCATGAAGATGCATCGAAATGCCAACGGAACCGGCGAGGACGAGATGGATGATCACAGGGCATAGTGATGTACTATTGCACACATAGATCTTGATATGAGTGATTGAGCCCACTAGCTCAGGCTTGATCACATTAGGATATGGTCCATGATCATATGGTATGATTGCTCATGTGATATGTGATTATATATACTCATACTAGATACATATATATTTGTATGTGATGTAGATATATATTAAATATGTATATGTGTAACACATCATATTAGGAGATCGAATCAAAAATCCCCTCCATTAATAATATTAAGTCGGTAAACATGAGACAATTAGATTGACCCACGTAGCTTTCCATCATTATAGATAGGAATCAATTTTTGGTGTTGGTAGAGTTAGTCGAGTTCCTCGAGACTCACCTATATCATGATTCACCATCTTATTTATGATATAGAGATGTCACCAGTGACTTGAGGATATGGTATGCTTAGTCGAGTCCCTCGAGGGTATATCATTGAATCAGACTTATCTTGTAACGATAGTGATGACTTAACTGAACATCATAGTTGGTCGAGTCCCTCGAGGCCATGGTGGTTTGGAGGCCGAACAGGATGAGAATCACAAGGAGTTGTGATTGACAAGAGTTGCCTACCTTTACGGGCTTAACGTGATTGGTCGAGTCCCTCGAGGTTACGTTAAGATGTTGACTGGATCCCATCCCCACTAGAGATCCGTCGGAGGTCTCTGATTCACATATCGGAGGGAGTTGTGTGTCTCGCGAAAAATTAGTGAGAGTAGATTAAGATAGAAGTCCTTATCTTAATTGTTTAATTTTTACAAAGTCTACATGTTATTTATTTATACTACATCTTTAATTTCAAAAAAATATCGCTTTCAAATCCTTTACTAGCATACTTGATTCCAACCACCTCACTGGTCCAAATTATATGGATTGACTTTGCAATCTGAGAATCGTTCTCATGACGGAGAAAATCGCATATGTCCCTAATACAATGATCCCTATGCCCGATGAAGGGGCAAGCGAGGATGAGATCGCTCGTTATGTGAAGTACATAGATGATTCCACTCTTGCTCAGTATTATATGTTGGCCTCTATGACTCCTGAGTTACAAAGATAACATGAAAATATGGATGTCAATTCCATACTCCTGCATCTCTACAAACTATTTGAGGAATAGGGAAGAACTCAACAATATGAGATATTAAAAAGTCTCTTTCATGCTAGGATGACTAAGGGAACACTAGATCAGAACCATGTCCTTAAGATAATTGAGTAAATAGAGAAACTCACAAGTCTAGGAATGGTCCTAGAGGATAACCTATCTGTGGATCTTGTGCTTCAGTCCCTACCAAATTTCTTTTCTCAGTTCATAATGAATTTTAATATGAACAAGCTTGAGGTGACCCTCTCAGAGCTCCTCAATATGTTGTGAGAAGTAGAGAGCACCATTAAGAAAGAGAAACCAATTCTTTATATTGGTAAGACCAGAAAGAAAAGGAAGGTTGAGAAGTCTCTTAAGAAGGGCAAGGGTAAGGGCAAGAGCAAACCGGGTAAGGCAAAGGTTACTAGGAAAGACCCAACAAAGGAAAAAAGGCTAGTGCTTCCACTATGGTAAAGATGGGCATTGGAAGAGGAACTACAAAGAGTACCTTACAAAGAGGGCAAAACAAAAGCTTGGAGAAGCTTCAGGTATATTCATGATAAGTCTCCATTTATCAGAATCTTATGATAACACATGGGTATTAGATACCGGGAGTGTTTATCATATTTATAATTCGTTGCAGGTTCTAGCAAGACCTAGGAGATTGAAGAGAGGCAAGATGGACCTCAAGATGGGCAATAGAGCAATAGTTGCTGTAGTGGCTATTGGCAAGGTCACCTTACATTTGCCTGGTAGAGCTATTATTGTATTAGATGCATGCTATTATGTTTTTTCTATTATCAAAAATATTATTTCCATTTCATGTTTGACAGTTAGTGGATATAAATTAGTTTTTGAGAATAATGATTGTTTAATTTCATTAGATGATGAGATCATCATGAGATGAACATTGCATAATGGTTTATTTATGCTAGACACAGCTCTACACATCATGAGTGTAAGTGAGTTTAAGAGGAAACGAGAAGAGGTGAATAATGCATATTTGTGGCATTGTAGGCTAGGTTACGTTCATGAGAGAAGGATTCAAAAGTTACTAAAGGATGGGTATCTAGATCCATTCGACTATGAGCCATATGCGAATTGTGAACCTTGCCTTCGTGAAAAGATTAACTAACTCTCCATTTAGTGGAACTAGAGAGAGAGCCACTTAGTTGTTAGAACTCATACATAGTGATGTATGTGTTCCCATATTAACTCATGTCATAGGTGGTTACTCCTACTTCATTACTTTCACTAATGATTTCTCAAGATATGGACATGTGTACTTGATGAAGTACAAGTCTAACGCCTTTGAGAAATTCAAAGAATATAAGAATGAAGTCGAGAACCAGATTGGAAAGAGTATCGAAACCCTTCAATCAGATCAAGAAGGTGAGTACTTGAGTACAAAGTTCATCCAATTCCTCAAAGAGCATGTGATTTTATCCCAGTGGACACCTCCTTATACACCACAGCTCAATGGTATATCAGAAAGGAGGAATTACACACTGTTAGACATGGTGCGTTCTATAATGAGTTTCGCCGACCTACCCATCTCATTATGGGAATATGTCTTAGAGTCCGCAGCTTATATTCTGAATAGAGTTCTAACTAAGTCGGTAGTATCTACACCATATGAGATATGGAAACGGAAGAAGCTTGATCTTAAGTTTATTAAGATTTTGAGGTGTCCTGCCTACGTCAAGAGACACAACCCCAACAAGCTGAAATCTAGGATGGAATGATGCAAGTTTGTGGAATACCCCAAAGAAAATTATGAGTATTATTTCTATCATCTTGAGGACCAAAAGGTCTTTGTAGCTAAGAGAGCAATGTTCCTTGAGAAGGAACACATTCTTGGTAGAGACAGTGGGAGCATGATAAAGTTGAGTGAGGTTGGAGAACCTAGCTCAAGCACCATTCCACACCCATAATCTGTTCAAGTACCTAACATTTAAGTTTCAACTTTACGTAGGTCCGATAGAATATCATATCCTCTTGAGAGATATGTGGGACATATCAAAAGAGAGGATGTTGAGGATATTGATCCTCAAACATACGAGGAGGCTATTATGAGTATAGACTCTAGGAAATGACAAGAAGCCATGAATTCAGAAATGAATTTCATGTGCTCCAATAAGATTTGGAACCTAGTTGATGCACCTGAGGGTATTATACTAATTGGTTGCAAGTGGTTCATAAAAAAAAAGATTAGAGTAGATAGAAAGGTAGAGACCTATATAGCAAGGCTAGTGATTAATGGGTATCATCAAAGCTAAGGTGTTAACTATGATGAAACCTTCTCATCTATAGCTATGCTAAGATTTATCTGAATTCTATTGGCTATTGCAGTACACTATGATTATGAGATCTGACAGATGGACATGAAAATCGCATTCTTTAATAGTAACCTTGAAGAGGAGGGGTATATGATATAGCCTGAGGGATTCATGTCCAGAAATAGTCTAGATAAGGTGTGCAAGTTGCTTAGGTCTATCTATAGATTGAAGCAAGCTTTTCCAAGTTGGAATATAAGATTTGATGAGGCGATTAGATCTTATAACTTCGTTAAGAACGAAGATGAAATTTGTGTATATAGGAAGATAAGTGGGAGCGCTATTATCTTTTTGATGTTGTATGTGGATGATATCCTGATCATTGGGAATGATGTAGGCATACCCTCCACAGTAAAGGCTTGGCTATCTAGACACTTCTCCATGAAGGACTTAGGGGAAGCATCTTGCATATTAGAGATTCAGATCTATAGAGATAGATCTAAGAGGATGCTTGGCTTATCCCAGTCCAAGTATATAGACACCATTATCAAAAGTTTTGGCATGAAAAACTTCAAGAGAGGTCTCATACCAATAAGACATGATATATTACTTTCTAGGAGTATATCCCCAAAGATTTCTGAAGAAAGGGCACACATGGATAGGATACCCTATGCCTCAACAATAGGGTTTATCATGTATGCTATGTTGTGTATCAGGACTAATATAGTGCATACTCTGAGTGTCATGAGCATGTATCAAGAAGATCTAGGCTTGGAGCACTGGTAGTAAAGTATATCCTTAAGTACTTAAGAAGGACTAGGGATCTTTTATTGGTATATGGAGGAAGTAGCCTCAGGGTTGAGGGCTACACGGACTCAATCTTCTAGTCCGATGTTGATGATAGCAAGTCTAATTCAGGATCTGTGTTCACCCTAAATGGAGGAGCAGTATGCTGGAAGAGTTCTAAGCAAGACACTAATGTTGATTTGACTATAAAGGCAGAGTACATTGCTACGGTAAAGGCAACAAAGAAGGGAGTTTGGATGAAGAAGTTCATCATAGATCTAGGAGTTGTACCGAGTAACAAGGAGCCGATTCCCTTATATTATGATAATAACGGGATGATTACTCAAATAAGGAAACCCGAGTCTCATTAGAAGTGTTCTGAGGAGATTTCAACATTTTAGAGAGATCGTGACCTGAAGGGATGTAGTAGTAAAAAGAGTTCCATCCGAAGATAACATTATAGATCCACTAATAAAGTCATTGTCTCAGATTATCTTTGAGCATCACAGGGGTCTGATGAGAATCAGACATGTAGGTAATTAGCTTTAGGTCAAGTGAGAGATTGCTAGTCATAAGTGCCGTACAAGGCAATCACGTGAGTGATGACACGTGTAACTTGATATGTATTCTTTTTGCTATTATATTTTATTAGGTATTTTATCACTTTATCTTGTGTGTTACGTATATTATGATGTCCATGGATCTATGTAATATGAGTCGAATCATGATGAGATCATGATAATGAGACCGATTCACCTTTAAACATGGATCCTAAATAGTCATAGTCATAGGTTATTCGAGAAGGACATCGAGATAATCGAACAAACTAGTGTACTGTATACCCGTCCATATAATGGAGATGGCTGGTCTCATAGCTGCTCGTGTGGGGATACTAACGATACAGTACAGGTGCTCATTGGAGAATGAGTTCACTAATTGATTCGTCTAAGGAATGTTGGATGGTTGATAATATATTATTATCAGACAATAATTTTATAGTCCTGGTAGTGTATCTGGTCCTTCGACATGAGACACCAAGGATATCTTATATGAGTGCTCCACTCTTTGATATCAGACTTATAGGTTTGGAAGCTCCAAATCTAGTATAGTCGGTCATTGGGAGTGATAGCCAACTTTACGAGGGCTATTGAGTGTCAATAGAGGATTATCCGCTCTCAATATCATGAGAGGAATATCCTATGTATTCTTGCTCAAACAAATCCTTGGCTAAGGTTGTTCAGATTAAGAGAGAAAGAGTTCTCCGGGAGAATCCGATTAGAGTGAGACTCGAGGAGAGACCGTATAGGTCTGACAGCACTATGCTCGATATAGGGTCTTTGAGATATTAAATGGATGATAGACTATAGGTACAAGGTAACTAAGCACAAATATGTCTAAAGGTTTGGGGACTGCAACCTAGTTCATCCATAGTCGATGAGTCGAGTAAATTATTATGGAGATAATAATTTACTAAGTCAGAAGGAATTCTGATAAGTATGACTCATGACTAGCTCGATATTGGGCTTAGAGGATCACACACATATGGTAGGTGTCACGACGAGTAGAGGTTCGGATATAAGATATCCACTGGATCCTCTATCTTATTGGATATTCGTTAAGCTCCTAAATTATGAGATCCTAAGATGAGATCTAATAAGAGCTAATAAGAGATTATAGAGACCCACTAATCCAAGAGGCTTGGGTAATTTGATGGAGATCCAATACCCAACAAGGCAAGATCCATTAGAGTTAAGTTGATAGGGGACCTTTAAAAATAGGAGGGAACCAAAGGCCCATAGGCTAGGGTTTTTGGGTAACCATCTTTTTTTCTCCTCCCTCTCTCCTCCTCATTCAGTAGCCCCAGATTGGGGCATGTGGACAGCAAGAAGGGCCGGCCCCTTCTTGATTGCGTAGTGCGCGTTGCGAGGAGATTTGGGCAGTGATTTGAGGAATGTTGTTATAGCCCCCGCCATGTGGATTATTACTAAAGAGGAGGACATTTGAACCCCTTCATCCAGTCTTACAAATCTGTAGGAATTCAAGGATATACGATCTCCCTAGGTAATTTTCTTATGTATAGTTTTTCGGTTTCACAAGTTTTTGCGACCAACTTTTGTACAACGATAAGAACCTCTTTTTCTACGGGAAATCTATGATTTTTGTTTTTGTTTTTTCATTGCACATATGATGTCACCGCAGATTTCTCAACACTCATGACACTCAAAGCATATGCTTTATCAAGCCTGGTACATAACATAACATATATGATAGACCCTATCGCTGAGGCATAGTGTATCCTATCCTATATGCCTTTTCTTTATGAGTCTTTAAGGATATACTCCTAGAAAGTGATAGCCTATGTCTCATCGTTATATTTTTCATGTCAAATTTTTTGACAATGGTGTCTATGTACCTGGACTAGGACAAGCCAAGCATCCTATTGAATATATCTCTATAGATCCAAATCCCCAATATGTATGATGCTTCCCCTAAGTCCTTCATGGAAAAGTGTCTAGATAGCCAAGCCTTTACTGTGGAGAGTATTCCTATATCATTCTCAATGATTATGATGTCATCCACATACAATACCAAAAAGGTGATAGCGCTCCAACTTACCTTTCTATACACACAAGGCTCATCTCCATTCTTAACGAAGTCATAATATTTGATCGCCTCATTAAATTTTATGTTCCAATTTTGGAAAGCTTACTTTAGTCCATAGATAGACTTAAGCAACCTGCACACCTTATCTAAACTATCCTTGGACATAAATTCCTTATCATATACACCTTATTCTCGAAGTTGCTATTTAAAAACATGATTTTCACATCCATCTGTCAAATCTCATAATTATAGTATACTGCAATAGCCAATAGAATTTAGATGGATTTTAGCATGGCTATGGATAAGAAGGTTTTGTTATAGTTAACACTTTGGCTTTGACGATACCCCTTAGCCACTAGCCTTACTTTATAGGTCTCTACCTTTCCATCTACTCCGATCTTCTTCTTGAAAATCCACTTGCAACCAATGGGTACGATACTCTCGGGTGCATCAACTAGGTTTTAAACCTTATTGGAGTACATAGAATCCATCTTTGAATTCATAACTTCTTGTCACTTCCTGGAGTCTATACTTGTAATAGCCTTCTCATAGATTTGAGGATCAATATCCTCAACATCCTCTCCTCTGATATGTCCTATATATATCTTAGGATGATGGGATACTCTTCCGAACCTATATAAAGTCAGAACTTATGTGCTAGGTACCTGAACAGATACTACTGTAGAATGGTGCTTGAGCTAGGTTCTCCAACCTCGCTCAATTCTATCACGCTCCCACTATCTCTACCAAGAATGTATTCCTTCTCAAGAAACACTACTCTCTTGGCTACAAAGACCTTTTAGTCCTCGAGATGATATAAATAATACCCACAAGTTTCCTTGGGGTATTCCACGAACTTGCACTATACCGTCTTGGATTCCAACTTATCGGGGTATGCATCTTAATGTGGATAGGACAGCCCCAAATCTTAACAACCTTAAGATCGGGCTTCTTCCTTTTCTATATCTCATATGGTGTAGACACTACTGACTTAGTTAAAACTTTGTTCAAAAGGTAAGTTGCAGACTTTGGGGCATGTCCCCAAAATGAGATGGGTAGATCAACGAAACTCATAATGGATCACACCATATCTAACAGTATGTGATTCTTCCTTTCAAATGCACTATTGAGCTAAGGTATATAAGGAGGTATCCATTGGGACAGAATCCCATGGTCCTTGAGGAATTGGGTAAACTCTGTACTCAAGTACTTACCTCCTCGATCTAATCAAAGAGTCTTAATATTTTTTCCAATCTAGTTCTCTACTTCATTCTTATATTTTCTGAATTTTTTTAAGGCTTCGAACTTGTACTTCATTAAGTACATATCTCCGTGCCTAGAGAAATTATCAGT
This sequence comes from Musa beccarii, assembly GCA_024322285.1. NCBI lineage: Eukaryota > Viridiplantae > Streptophyta > Magnoliopsida > Zingiberales > Musaceae > Musa > Musa beccarii. The sequence continues at coordinate 6,126,208 of CM044396.1, read as the reverse complement.
AAAAGTAATGAAGCAAGAATAACCATATATGGCTTGAGTTGATATAAGATCACATACATCACTATATATGAGTTCCAACAACTCAATGGCTCTCTCTCTAGTTTCACTAAATGGAGAGTTGGTCATCTATCCATGAAGGTAAGGTTCGCAAGTCATATATGACTCATAGTTAAATGGATCTAGGTATCCTTCTGTCAATAACTTTTGAATCCTTCCCTCATGCATATGACCTAGCTTATAATGCCATAGGTATACACTGTTCACCTTATCTCATTTCCTTTTGGACTCACTTATATTTATGATATATGGACAAGTGTCTAGTATAATCAAACTATTATGTAATGTTCCTTTCATGATAATCTCATTATCCTTAATAATTGAATAACTATTATTCTAAAAACTACTTTATAATCATTCAATGTCAAACATGAAATGAAAATAATATTTTTGATAATAGAGGGAATAAAATAATATCATCTAATGTAGTATTAGCTCCATCAAGCAGATGTAAAGTGACCTCGCCAATACCAACAGCAGCAACTCTTGCTCCATTGCCCATATTAAAGTCCATCTTGTCTCTCATCATTCTCCTAGGTCTTGTCAGAACCTGCAACGAATTATAGATATGATAAGTACTATTGGTATCTAATACCTATATGCTATCATATGAGCTTGACAAATGAAGACTAATCATGAATGTACTTGAAGCTTTTTCAAGCTTCTGTTTTATCTTTTTTGCAAGATACTCATAGTTCCTCTTCTAATGCCCGTCTTTACCATAATGGAAGCACCGTCATTTGTCCTTTACCGGGTCCCTCGTAGTAACTTTTACTTTACCCGATCTGCCCTTATACTTGCCCTTCTTAAGGAACTTCTTTGTCTTCCTTTTTTTTGTCTTACTAGCATAGTGAACTGTGAAAAGGAATTTAGTTGGGACTGAAGAACAAGATCTACATATAGGTTATCCACTAGGACTATTCCTTGACCTATGAGTTTCTCTATCCACTCAATCATCTTAAGGATATGGTTCTAAACCGTTATCCCCTTAGTCATCTTACCACCGAAGAGACTCTTCGATATCTCATATCGTTGAGTTATTCCCTATTCCTCAAACAATTTATAGAGATGGAGTATAGATTTGACATTCATCTTTTCTTGTTGTCTCTATAACTCAGGAGTCATGAAGCCCAACTTATAATATTGAGCAAGAGTGGAGTCATTTGTGTACTTCACGTAGCGAGTGATCTCATCCTCGCTTGTCCCTTTGTCGGGCATAGGGATCATTGTATCAAGGATGTACACGATTTTCTCCGCTGTGAGAATTATTCTCAAGTTACGAAGCCAATCCGCATAGGTTGGATCAGTGAGGTGGTTGGCATCAAGTATGCCATGTAGAGGGTCTAATGGTGATATTTTCTAAATTAAAGATGTAGCAGAAATAAATAATATGTAGATTTTATAGAAATATAAATAATCAAGATATGGACTTCTATCTTGACATGCTCCCACTATTTTTCTAGCGAGTCACGCGACTCCCTCAATATGTGAAACGGAAGTCTCTAACAGACTTTTAGTAGGGATCGAGATCTAATCAACATCTTAGTGTAATCTTGAGGACTCGACTAATCACACTAAGCCCAAAAGGTAGACAATTCTTACCATTCATAACTCTTTATGATTCCTATCCTATTCGATCTCTAAACTACTATGGCCTTGAGGGACTCGACCAACCATGATGTTCAGTTAAGTCATTATCATCATTACAAGATGAGTCTGATTCAATGATATACCCTCGAGGGACTCGACCAAGAATACCATGTCCTCATATCACCGGTGACATCTCTATATCATAGGTAAGATAGGAAATCACGATATAAGTGAGTCTCGAGGGACTCGACCAACTCAATCTACATTGGGAATTGGTTCCTACCTATAACGATAGAAGGCCACGTGGGTCAATCTAATTATCTCACGTTTACCGACTTAATATTATCGAGAAAGAAAATTTTTGATTCAGTATCTTAATATAGCGTGTCACACGCATACATATTTAATATATATTTATATCGCATACAAAAAAATTATATGTATATATATATCTAGTAGGTGTATAAGTAATCACACATCATATGACCAATCACACCAGATGATCATAGACCATATCCTAATATGATCAAGCCGAGCCAATGGGCCTAATCACTCACATCAAGATCTATGTATGTAGTAGTGCATCTTCATGCCCTGTGATCATTCATCTCGTCCTCGTTAATTCCATTGGCATCTTAACACATCTCTATGTGTTGTGATCATCCGTCTCGACCTCGTGGGTCCCAATATCGCTTCGACGCTCCCGCTACGCCTCCTCATGTAATTATAATATAATTATAGGCGTATAGGCATAATAATAAATGAGAAAAATAAAGGCTCGCAAGCCCCAATAATAATAATAATCATAAGTACATACACATTACACGATCCATGATCATCCATTCACATCATACATCACATGTACATATCTTTATATAGGACTACCAGATAAATAATAATAGTAATTAAACTTTTTTAATTAACTAATATTTTTCTAAAAAGGGACATGTAGAGAATTTTCTAAATTATGAAGGACATTTTGATAATTTGGACATAAAGGACAAGAGCAGAATTTTTAAAATTTATAGGGTCAAAATTATCTTTTATCCAAAATCTTAATTCTCTCCTCTACATGTGCTATGTTGCATCTGTTAGGAATCGAGTGACACTAAGAGGGGGGGGGGTGAATTAGTGCAGCGGTAAAGAACGATAGATTTTTCATCGATTAACACAAGTTCAGAAACTTCGTATGAATGAATGCAGCGTTTCGTTCGAACCCGAAAAGATTGCATTTTAACTTTAAAGCATACGTAAGAAGATGAAGATGAAGTTGAGTAAATAAGGTAGCATATGAAAATGGTTTGCAGCAAGGTAAGTTGCGAGAAAGTAAATGCAAACCGATTTATAGTGGTTCGGTCATCCGACCTACATCCACTTCCGAAGCCTTCTTCGATGAGGCTCCCAACTTCCACTAGTAAATCCTTTTGAAGGGAAAGGACCAAATACCCTTCTTACAACCCTTTTACAAGAGGTTCACACTTTTACAAGTTTTTGTTAGGGATCGAGCGGCACTAAGAGGGGGGGTGAATTAGTGCAGCGGATAAAATGATAGATTTTTCAGCAATTTAAATCAAGCTTCGAAAACTTCATACGATGAAAGTAACATTTCGTTTGAAACCAATTTGATTGCGTTCTAACTTTAAAGCATGCGTACGAAGATAAAAAGGAAGTGGAGCAAGTAAAGTAAAGGCTTGCAGCAAAGTAAAATAGAAATTTAAATACTCACACAATCAAGACGCAGCGATGTATAGTGGTTCGGTCAAAGTGACCTACATCCACTTCCGAAGCCTTCTCCGATGAGGCTCCCTTCTTCCACTACCAAATCCTTTTAAGAGAAAGGATCAAATACCCCTCTTACAACCTTTTACAAGTGGTTCACACTCTTACAAGATTTCATAAGAAGAATGAGGTGAACACTTAAGCAAATGAAGAACAAGACTTTCCCAAGACTTATTTTCAAAATCTAACTCTCTAAGGGTTATGTTTTTCAGCTGAAAAGGAAGGGGTATTTATAAGCCTCAAAGTGATTCAAATTTGGAGCCTAAACATGGAGTAAAAAATTTGAATCTTTTGAGTTTTTTTGTCTTGTCGATCTTGGCAGATCGACACACCCAGGCGGTTCTACCGCCCCAGCCAGGCGGTGCTACCGCTTGGCTTTCCACGCCCAGCGATGCTACCACCCCAGCCAGGCGGTACTACCTGCTCACGAGAGTCGGGGCGGTGCTACCGCCCAGCGGTAAGCAGGTACTACCGCTTGCTCAAAGATGCCGGCTATAGTAACCGGCTACTGATGCCATGCTACAAGATAGCATGCACGTAGCATGCGTTAGTCTTTATTTGGGCCAAAAACTTTGGCCCAAACTAAGGCCCAATGGCCCCTACTTCGGGTTAAAGGATTAACCCCTAATCCTAACCCAAATTAATGTGCTAACTATGAAATTAAAGACATTCTTAAGCTATTACAAAGTCCGCAAGTCAAGTCTTCTTCCGTCGAGCTTCCGGCGAACTTCCGGCGGTCTTCCGACGATCCCTCGGAAACCATCCTGTGGACTCCCGGCAAGCTCTCGGACTCCACGATGATCTTGGCGAGTTCCCCTGAGCTTCTTTGGCAAGCTCCGATCTTTCTTGGCAAGCTCCGTGAACTTCCGACGAACCTCCCAGCAAACTTTCGAAAACTCTTCGACAAGCTCCCTACTCATTCTCGGCCAGTTCCGACAGCACTCCCAACGAATCTTCGGACTTCCGTCAAACTCTCGAACTCCCAACGATCCATCACACTTGACTTCGACCCTTTGTTTCACTTTACGTCTTCATCCTTATCGTAGTTACTCCTGCACACAAACAACAAACACTCTACTTCGATCTAGACAGTTATTACAACGCGAATTGACATCCAGTTGCCCGGCATATCATTGGTCGGTGCTTCGTCTGATCCTTCGGCACATCACCCTCTTTAGCGGCTTGTTGCCTAATCGACGGTTGACCTCCGCAACCTCGATATCCATGGCGCAACTCCGCACTTCTTGGTCTGATGCCCGACGTACGAAGCCTCCTGCCGATAGTCGACCGAACCTCCGGCTCGACATCCAATATCCTCACGTGATCACCTCCGGCACAACGTCAATTCCTCTAGCGTCAACTGTCTAATCCTGATCGATAGTAGACCTGCGTAACTCAAAACACAGTTAGATAACAAAACACACTCAATTAGTTTTATCATCAAAATCCGAGATTCAACAATTTTCACAAAGAGAAGGAGGTGAACACTTAAGCAAATGAAAAACAAGACTTTCCCAAGACTTTTGCTCAAAATCTAACTCTAAAGGGTTGCTCTTTCAACTGAGAAAGAGGGGTATTTATAGATCCAAAATGAATTCAAATTTGGGCTCCAAATTTGAAATCAAATTGAGTTCCTGTCTTGGCGGTGCTATCGACTATCGATCGTCAAAATGACAAAGGTGCAGCAAGATACTACCACTTGGAGCAAAGGCGGTACTATACTATCGCCATCATATTCTTGTGTAGTTGAGCGGTACTACCACCCCAGGTTGGGCGATAGCACCGCCCAGGCTCGGCTGCCAGGCGGTTCCACCGCTTGGCCTTTTGACTGCTGAGCGGTGCCACCGCCCAGCACACATGCTGCTGGGCGGTGCTACCACCCAGCACATTGGCTGCTGGACGGTACCATCGCCCAGCACAAATCAACTTCTGGTTTGGGTCGAAAACTCGGCCCAAACCGGTCCCAAACAAGGCCCAATGGGCCCATACTTGGGTTAAAGGATTAATACCTAATCCTAACCCAAATTAATGTGCTAACTACGAATTTAAAGACATTCCTAAGCTATTACAAAGTCTGCAAGTCAAGTCTTCTTCCGGCGAGCTTCCGGCGAACTTTCGACGGTCTTCCGACGATCCCTCGGAAACCATCCTGCGGACTCCCGGCAAGCTCTCGGACTCCATGATGATTTTGGCGAGTTCCCCCGAGCTTCTTTGGCAAGCTCTGATCTTTCTTGGCAAGCTCCGCGAACTTTCGACGAACCTTCCGGCGAACTTCCGAAAACCCTTCGGCAAGCTCCCTACTCGTTCTCGGCCGGTTCCAGCAGCACTCCCAACGAATCTTCGGACTCCCGTACTCTCGAACTCCCAATGATCCATCCCACTTGACTTCCGGCACTCTGTTTCGCTTTACGTCTTCATCCTTATTGTAGTTACTCCTGTACAAACAAACACCCTACTTCGATCTAGATAATTATTACAACGAAATTGACATCTAGTTGCCCAACACGTCATTGGTCGGCGCTTCCTCCGATCCTTCGGCACATCGCCCTCTCTTGCGGCTTGTTGCCCAATCGGTGGTTGACCTCCGCAACCCCGATATCCATGGCGCAACTCCGCACTTATTGGCCCGATGCCCGACGTCCGAAGCCTCCTGCCGATAGTCGATCGAACCTTCAGCTCGACATCCAATATCCTGACGTGATCACCTCCGGCGCAATGTCAATTCCTCTAGCGTCAACTGTCTAATCCTGATCGATAGTAGACCTGCGTAACTCAACACATAGTTAAATAACAAAACACAATCAATTAGTTTCATCATCAAAATCTGAGATTCAACAGCATCTGTTGCCACCCTACCGATGGCGGCCTCTACGCAGGGGGCATGACGGGGGTGCCGCCCTTGCTCGCGGGTGGCTTGCCTACGAGCGGTGCCGTTGCAGCATGCGAGCACAATGCCTGTAGGTGCTACCCCTTTTAGGTGACCGTCGCCCCTATGGGCGCTGCCCTTGCGGGCCGCTTGCTCGCGGGTGGTGCCACCCCCGTAGGTTGGGCATTCATCCTTGCTCGCGGGCGACGACGGTCACCCTTGCAGGCGTCGCTACCCCCCATGGGTGTAGCGCCCACTGGCGCCCCCCACCCATATGGGCATGTCGCTTGCAAGCGGGTGCCACCCGCCCCTTGTAGGTAAAGCGCTTATGCAGGCGGCCTATAGGCGCTGCAATAGTTGCTACCCTCTCTCATCTTTTGCGTCAATAATTTTGACGATAAAAACCATTCTAAATCATAACACATGTAGTTAAAATTCGATCTTCGCATGAGCAACTTGACTCTGATATCATTGTTGTGAAATCTAGGGGCGACATCACATACATAGTAGAAGAACAAAAAATAAAAATATACTATATTTTCACAAAAAGGCTTTGTCATCATACGAAGATCGGTGCATAAAAATCCATGAATCTAAAAACTGTGTATATAAGAAAGATAGTACCTAGGGAGATCGTATATCCCTGAGAATCTAGTAGATCTATAGAAAGGACGAAAGAGGTCAAGCGTCCTCCTCTCTAGCAGTGATCCACATAGTAGAGGCTACGAAGATACTCCTTATTGGGGAGAGGAGAATAGAAGGTGGCTATTGAGAAAACCCTAGCCTATGAGTTTTTGGTTCCCTCCTATTTATAGATATCCCCTGTTAACCCTAATGGATCCTACACTATTGGATATTGGATCTCCATTCAATTACATAAGCCTCTTAGATTAATGATTCTCTACCCAATAATCTCTTATTAGCTCTTAATGGATCTCCTCTATGGGATCCAATAATTTAGGGGCTTATTAGATATCCAATAAGATAGGGGCTTTGACGGATATCTCATATCTGAACCTCTACTTATCGTAGCACTTACCATATGTGTGTGACCCTCTAGGCCCAATATCGAGCTAGTCGTGAGTCATACATGTCATAACTCCTTCTGACTTAGTAAATTATTATCTCCATAATAATTCACTTGACTCATTGACTATGATCGTACTAGGCCACTACACCTCACTCTCCAGATGATATAGGAGAATCCAATCTTTTAGAGCTATCTATCCTCAGTTACCATATATCTATAGTTCCTTATCCATCTAATATCCTAGAGACCATATATCGGGCATGATGCTGTTAGGCCCATATAGTTTCCACTCGAGTCTCACTCTAATCGGATTCTTCCATAGTACTCTTTCTCTCTCAATCCGAATGACCTTGGCTAGGAATTTGCTTGAGCAAAAACATATATGATATTCCTCTCATGATACCGAGAATGGATGATCCTCTATTGATACTTAATAATCCTCGTAAGGTTGGCTGCAACTTTCAATAATCGGTTGTACTAGATCTAGAACTTCCAAACCTATAAGTCTGATATTAAAGAGTGGAGTACTCATACAGGACATCCTTAGTGTCTCAAGTCTAAGGACCAGATACACTATTGGGACTACGAAACCACTATCTGATAACAGGTATTAATAACCATTTAACATTTTGTAAGTGGATCAACCAGTGAACTTATTCTCCAATGAGCACCTACATTGTATTCTTAGTGTCCCCACACGATTAGCTATGAAACTAGCTATCTCAATCACATGGAAGGGTATACAACACACCAGTCTGTCTAATTATCTTGATATCCCTATCAAGTATATGTGCTATTACTCACGTGATTGACTTGTAGGACACCTATAACTAACAAAGAGGAGATTAGTAAGTATTGTCGATGAACCATTAGTAAATAATAATTACTTTGTTTGATTAAAAGAACATTTTTAAGACCACGTAACCACTTGTTCAATTTGAATTTAATTAAAATAAAAATGCATGAGAGTCTAATAACAAGTGACATAGTGATGTATCATGACTAAAAGTATAAAGATATCCAAGGATAGTTAGCATGATAACCAATCGTGTGGCTGCCATCTTGAGTAAATGATGTTTAAAGATTCCAATTAAGCCTTTTTATATAAAATTGTTGAATGTTTAAATTTAGTATGAAATAACTTGTGATTTATTAAAAAATTATTGGAATGAAAATCACAACAATTCATCAATCTTTTTTTTGTAAATATATGATATAGGATTACCATATTAATCTCGATTGTATCACATATTAGAATGAGATTATTCCACATGCATTGGGTGGTATACATAGAGCCCAACCAAAGCTGCAAAATCCTTATTCTGCTAATGTTGTAAGCCACACACCTTTCATTCTGGCTATACCCACCAACTAGAACAAATATACTAGTAATTAGGGATAATATCTAGAGTGCCCTCAAATTTCTCGATGGTTCTAGGCTTTCTCATACAAGTAAAATGAGTTTGATCAATTTTATTTTATTCACTTTCCATATTCACTCTCTAAACATTATGTGAATATCTAAAAATATTACTAATACTATCAAGAAAAGTGTGAAGAATTTTCTTCTAGAAAGAAGTAGATAAATGTACAATATGACAATCATAGCTCAGGATACTATTATCATATTTAAATCACAAAGGTGACATTAGTAATTTACTTCAAAGTTTCATTTGATATTTTATAATTAATGAGAAGGTGAGAGGGGTTAGAGTTAATGACTTAATGAATTGTATTTCATGAGAATATATGAAGACATAGAGTTAATTCTATAGAGCATCTAGTAATTTTTTTAGAGTTATCGATCGAGTTAATCATGATATCCTTCCCGGCTTGAGTGAGAGTAACTTTGAACTAATCTTAAATCCTTTTAACAGCTTTGTTAATATGATTGAATTGACAATTGTCAACAAGATGCCTTTTAGTAATAAAAATCCTATTTACTTATAGAAGTGGCTGAGGTCCTCATATATTTTTTTTGTTTTATCGAATCCTCAAAGTGAAAATTAAAAAAGATCTTTGATTAGCTTAGTTAACAAACAGATTAAAAATCAAAATATTGTATTTCAATATATCCATTAGAGTTTTATATAATTTGGAATGTTTTCTTTGAGCTACAAGAAAATAATTAACTATCATCTAGGGAAAAGTTTGAATTCTATGGACTTTAATTGTTGTTAATTATTTCAATATGCTTTGATCTATGAGAAGTTTACTAAGGTCTTGTTACTTAATAATATATAGATATGAAGATAGTGGGTGTCCTTGTGTAATATCACAAAGGAAACCACTCGTACACAAACCAATTAAAAAGATAGATAAATGTTGGTGAATTAATGCAAGTTGAGATCTTATTTTCAAATTTTATCGAAGTATATCATGCAAGTAAGAATCCCTATCATGACTCCCCTAGAGATTTTATCATAAACCTTTGCTAAGTCAAGTTTTTTTAGAATAATTTTTTTTTTACATTTTGAGTTAGCCATATAGTGAGAAAGTTTATTAGGTTGAAGAATATTGTCGTCAATATTCATACCTGAGATAAAAGAAGTTTGCTCTTATTTACCAACTTATTTGATAAATGTTTTATTCTCTGAGCTAATGTCTTAGCCAAGATTTTATATAAGGTATCATAGAGAGTAATGTAACAAAATTCATCATCCCAAGGGCTAATCATTTTTTTAAAGGAATGAAAACAAGGACAAGTTTATCTTTATTTTAATATAAGCTTACGATCTTTATAAAATCCATTAAATGCATCGATGATGTTCATATTGATATTTTTCCTACAATCGTAAAAGAATTCAAAAGTAAATACATCGTGCCTAGATTTTTCTATTTTTATAATTGTTTAAAAGCCACTAAAATTCTATAGATAGAGAATGGTGAATGTATATCAATCCAGATTCAATTAATTCAAAATTTATTTTGACTTGACTATCTATAATTTTTCACAAACAAAAAATAGTCTTTTCAGCTCATCAGTTGAGTTATTATTCATCATGAAGATATAGGATTCAACAATATTAAGAATCTTTAAAAATACGACCAAGAAAGCATGGAAGCATTTCAATATAAGTATAGATTCTATGAACTCATTGCTAAAAAATATTGAGCACAACATTATGCATATTTACAAAGTGGTGAATGGATTTGCCAACTAGTTGACCAATTTTGCGAGTAATGCATATACATAACGTAATTTTGGAGAAATATATTTATGATTTTCTTTTGAAGAAAAGTTGAGTGGAGAATTGAGGGAGATAATTATCATCAATTGTCCACCTTACATTAAGTAGGTGTAGATTTTTTTTTTCTATATGCTTGTTTTCTCTACATACATTTTATAATACTTATAGATTTTTTTATTCATCACCTTTAGAGTAATCAATTCCTTGTCATGACTTTTTATTGTATTAGCTTTGGATTGTGGTATCTTAAATCATGCAAACATTTTTATATTGGACAACTTTCTATCAGAGGGAAAAAAAATAATTATCAAAAATAATAATATCTCTAGCAACATACCACTATATTTCCATTCTAGAAATATATTTTAGTACACAAAAAATGTCTAATTGCTCAACTCTGTCATACATGATACAATAAAAAATTATCTTTTATACTTGTTATTGGGAAAAGCCTTGTGCATTGAATTCGTCCATTTTACTTGTTATATAATGAAAAGTTATAAGTTAATTAATGATATATGTTTTACAAAAATTAAAGCTCAAGACATGGAAAGGTTGGATGTTAGTGCTGTAAAGGGGTTGAGCAATAAAACAAAAACAAATAGTCATCATTCCTTGTGTGAAGAAGAGTTGGAGCCTCTTTGATCCTTCATCCTTTCTAATGTTTGGTAGTTGAGGAGCTGAGACTAACTTGTTAGCTAATGCTAGAGATATTTCAAGCAAAACGCATTGTTTGTGATCCCGATTGTTTTGACCTGCCAATCTCATACAAACTATGACCACAATCTCCACACTTTACCGTTTAACTCTCTTGAAGTAAACCATTGATTTCTTCCTCCTTCCAAATCTTGTGTTGTTTACTTTGTGCTTTGTTTGTCATACCATCATATAAGTAGGGGGCCCGTTAGTGTAATTAGGGAACAAACCTCCTAGGCTATAACAAATGAAATGGTGATAACTGGAAATACTGGATTGTGTTAGAAATATTTTGAGTTTATTAAAAATTTATGTATATATAAGCTAACAATTGAGTTCATCGGTTGGATCATCAGTAAAAAATTTTGCAATCTTAATTTATGAGACAAGGTTGGTCCTCAAATATAAAGTTCTTTTTGTACACTAACAAGCAAAAGATAAGATGTTTCTGTTTTCAAGTAACGAAAGTATCTCTTTTTTTCTTGAAAAAACACATTAGACACCTCTTTAATTATTAAATTGAAAGACAACTATGATATAAGATTTCTAACATTACCTTGATGTTAAAAAAAAATAAAAAAAATTTGATTTATGGTATAAATTATTTTTTTCATAATAATTCTTGAATCGGTCTTAAGATTATGTTATCATTGTTTGGCTTTTCATTCTTTATTGTGCAAGACTAAAAGGTACCTTTTAGTAGTGCCACATTTGATATGTTACTACACATAATAAATAAAACAAACAACACATAGCTTGAAGATGAAGAAAAAAAGGCTTGAGATGAAATTTTTATTTAAACAATAATATGAAGTAAAACAATTACAATAGATGGTCACTATGGGCTGTGGAGTGTTGGGGGATGACAATTTTCTTGGCAAAGCACCCATGCTACATAACACCTCTGATCATATTGACAACATATGCATTCATAACCACCGTCACATTTAAATTTCAAGCATGGAATTGCCACTATTTTATTTCCCTCTTCCATCCTTTCAATATCCCGACCTTTCATTTTAGGACAACAAAAAGCAAAACCAAATTAGTAGAAAAAAATATATTTTATTTTCTTTTTTTGCTAAGAGGAGATTAGCAAGTATTGTCATTGATCATCTTTGAAATTAGATGTACTTCGTTTGACTAAAGGAACATGTTAAGACCACTTAATCACTTGTTCAATTTGAATTTAATTAAAATAAAAATGCAAGAGTGTCCAATAATAATGGACACAGGGATGCTTACCATGATCAAGAGTACAAAGACATCCAAAGATAACCAGCATGATAACCAAGCGTGTAGCTGCCATCTTGAGTGAATGATGTTTAAAGATTCCAAATGAGCCTTTTTATATGGACGTTTTGAGTGTTCAAATATAGTATGAGATAAACCTGTGACTTGTGAAAAAAATTATTGGAATGGAAATCACAACAATTCATTTACCTTTTTATAGTAAATCTGTGATATAGGATTCCTATATTAAGCAATCCGTTATACCACATATAGGTTTTTTGTTTTACCGAACCCTCATAGTGAGAAATAAAAAAGATCTTTGATTTAACCTAGTTAACGAATAGGTTGAAATTCAAAATATTGTATTTTAATATATTTATCAGAGTTTTACATAATTTAGAATTGCCTTTTCTAAGTCAAGTTTTTTTAGAATAAGGAGATTTTTACATTTTGATTAGGCCATATAATGAAAAGGTTTATTAGCTTGAAGAATGCTGTCTTGTATATTCGAACCTAGGACAAAAAAGTTTGTTCTTATTTACCAACTTATTTAATAAAGGTTTTATTCTCTGAGTTGAAGTCTTAGCCAAGAGTTTGTATAGGGTATGACAGAGAGTCATTGAACAAAATTCATCATACTAAGAGCTAATTGTTTTTTTTTTTTTTTGAAGGAACGAAAACAAAGGCAACTTTACTTACATTGATATAAGCTGACCATCTTTATGAAATCAATTAAATGCATCGAGGATGTTCATATTAATATTTTCCCTATAAGCCTGAAAGAACTTAATAGTGAATCTATCAAGTCTAGGTTTTTCTATTTTTTTTATTTTTCTAAAAAACCACTAAAATTCCATTGATAGAGAATGGTGAATGTGTATCAATCCATATTCAATTAATTCAAAAATTATTTTGACTCGATTATCTACAAATTTTACTTGAACAAAAGATTAGTCTTTTCAACACATCAATTGAGTAATTATTCATCATGAAGATTTAGGATTCATCAATAATAAGAATCTTTAAAAATAGGGCCATGAAAGCATGAAAGCTTTTTAGTGTAAGTATAGATACGATGAATTCATTGCTAAAAAAAATATTGAGTATAACATTATGCATATTGACAAAGTGGTGAGTAGAGAATTAAGGGAGATAATTATCATCAATTGTCCACCTTATATTAAGAAGGTGTATAATTTTTTTTTCTATATGCTTCTTTTCTTTACACACATTTTATAATACTTATAGATTTTTTTATCCCTCACCTTTAGAGCAATCAATTCCTTGTCATGACTTTCTATTGTCTTAGGTTTTGGTTATGATATCTTAAATCATGCAAACTTTTTTACATTGGACAACTTTCTATGAGAGGGAAAAAAAATATATAATTATCAAAAATAACAATATCTGTAGCAACATACCACTGTATTCCATTATGAACATATATTGTAATACACAAAAAATTGTCTTTCGTAACCTATATTGGGAGAAGCCTCATGCAATGAGTTCATCCATTTTACAAGTTATATAATCAAAATCTATAAGTAGATTAAAGATGTATATTGTATAAAAATTAAAGCTCAAGACATGGAAACGTTGGATCTTAGTGTCGTAAAGGTGATGTGCAATGACAACGAAACAAATAATTGTAGACTCTTTGATCCCTTCTAATGTTGTGAAGTTGAGGAGCGTGACCAACTTGCTAGTCGATGCGGGAGATCTTTTAAGCAAATTGTGTTGTCCGTGATCTTTGTTGCTTTCACCGGCCAATATCATACAAACCATGACCACAATCTCCATGCTTTATCACTTTATTCTCTTGAAATAAATCATTATTTTCTTTCTCTTTCCAAATCTTATATTTATTTTACTTTGTGCTTTATTTGTCATATCATTATTATAGATCATATAAGTAGGGGGCCTTTTAGTGTAATTAGGGAACAAACCTATTAGGTTGTAACAAATGAAATTGTAATCACCAAAGATACTAAATTGTGTCAGGAATATTTTAAATTTATTAAACAATTGTATATATAAGCTCACAATTGAGTTCACTAGTGGATCATCAATAAAAAGTTTTACAATCTTAATTTATGAGGGAAGGTCAATCCTCAAATATAAAGTTCTTTTTGTGTGGTAACGAGCAAAAGATAAGATGTTTTTGTTCTCTAAAGTAATGTAAGTATCTCTCTTTTTGTGAAAAAAAAAAGGATCTTCTTTCATTATTAAATAGAAAGACAACTTTGATATAAGATTTGCTAACATTACCTTAATGATAAAAAATAAAAATTTGACTTGTAGTATAAGTTATTTTTTATTTTTTTTGCATAATAAATCTTGAACTGCTCTTAAGATTATGTTATCATCATTGTTGGGCTTTTCATTCTTCATTGTGCAAGACTAAAGGTATCTTTTGATGGTGTCACATTTGATATGTTACCGAACATAGCAAACAAAACAAACAACAGAGCATAGAGATGAAGAAGAAAAGCATGATATAAGATTTTTATTCAAAAAGCATGAGATGAGATTTTTATTCAAACAACAACATTAAGTGAAACAACTAGAGTAGGTGGCCACTATGGGTTGTAGAGTTGTTAGTGTAAACAATTTTATGCTGTGGCCTCGGGGCTGTCGCGGTTGGGTTCGGGCTCGAATGCAGTAGAGGTCTCCGGGTTGCGTCCTTGGAGTCTGTGGCGCCGGCGATGATGACTCCTCTAGCGATCACGCCTTGCTCCCGTTCCTACACAAAGATCGGGTCGGGAAGAACTCTGCCCGACCCCTCCGATGATCAAGTTAATCAAGATTGTTTCTAGAGGGTGTTCGTTGGTTGAGAGGAAGGAAAAAAGACCTCCCTTTTACGCTCGTCTGCCTGGGTTTATATGGACCAGATTGCTGCTCTTTGATATTGTTTGTGGCGTTGCGCCCCTGATTGCGTCTGACAGTGCGTCGAGGACCTGGCCCCTACGAGATGGTGATGTGTCTTAGTGGTCGTGCGGCCTGCAAGGGACAGGTGATGTCATATCTTTTGGTCAACCCTAGCTACAGTCGGATGCGTGCGGGACAGGAGATGTCATCCGGGTGCAAGCGGTGTGGGCTTACATCACATCCCATTTATTGCCCACATCATTCTCCCCCCCCTGAAGGAAGCCCTATCTCGGTGCTCGTTCAGGGGTCCGAGGCTGGCTTCAGGCTGTGAGGATTGCCATGTGGGCTTCTGATCTGTGTGGGGAATGCATCCATGGGCTCGTAGCGGAGGTCTGTCGGCTCGTCATCCAAGGGGAGGCGTGACTGGAGCGTTTGACTCTAGGGTCAGGTCGAGAAGGGGGCACTGTGAGGCTGCGGCCGAGGTACAGTCTCAAGCGGGTGTGCCGCGTAGAGGTGGGCATACCACGCAAAGGTGTACGCAGCGGGCAGGCTACGGCCGAGGTACAAGCTCGAGCAGCGTCTGCGTCAGGGGGGCGCGTACCGCGATAGAGGTGTACGCAGCGGCAAAGGTCGGCCGAGGTACTGTGCTCAAGCGGGCGTCACAGAGAAGGGCGTACCGCACAGAGGTGTACGCAGTAGGCAGTCTACGACCGAGGTACAGGCTCAGGCGAGCGTACCGCGTAGAGGTGTACGCAGCGGGCAAGCTACGGCCGAGGTACAGGCTCAGGCGGGCATACCATGCAAAGGTGTACGCAGTGGGCAAGCTACGACCGAGGTACAGGCTCAGGCGGGCGTACCGCACAGAGGCGAACATACTGCACAGAGGTGTATGCGCGGGCAGTCTACGGCCGAGGTACAGGCTCAGGCAAGCGTACCGCGCAGAGGCGAGCGTACCACACAGAAGTGTACGCAGCGGGCAGTCTGCAGCCGAGGCACAGGCTCAAGCGGGCGTACCGCACAGAGGTGTACACAGCGGGCGGGCTGCGGTCGAGGTACTGAGCTCAGCGGGCGCATCGCGCGTCAGAGAGGCGGCGCGATCAAGCAGAGGTGTACGCAGCGAGCAGGCTACGATCGAGGTACAGGCTTAGGCGGTCGTACCGTGCAGAGGTGGGCATACCGCGCAGAGGTGTACGCAGCGGGCAAGCTATGGCCGTGGTACAGGCTCAGGCGGGCGTACCACGCAGAGGCGGGCGTACCACGTAGAGGTGTATGCAGCGGGCTTTCTGGCCGAGGCGAGGCTCGGGCTTTCTTTTGGCCAAGCAACTACTTGGTGCGACAATAATCCAACAGTGAACCCTGCAGATGGTGCAGTAATGAACTAGCAATGAACCATGCAGATGGTGCAGCAATGAACCATGCAGATGGTGCAGCAGCGAACCAGCAATGAACCATGCAGATGGTTGGCTGCGGTGGTACTTAAGTGATCATGATCTCATAGGTCACGCCTGTTGAGGGGTGGGAGATACCTTAGTTGCTGGCTTGCATGAGACCCTAAGGGCCAGTTCCTTACGTCATTTGACCCTTCCGGAGATGGCGTCTGTAAAGGGTCCTTGGGAGCCGAGATCGAGGCGACTGCGCACTTCTGCCTGCCACGCCTTCCTACGGCTGCCACGTTAGGCCTCATTTATGGCAGGGCATCCCCTGGTCTTCCCGAAGTGACGTGCCCTATGGGCTATCACGTCAGTGGGCTGTCACCTACTCCGCGCAGGCTAAGAGTCAGGGTTTCTGGCGGGAGTTTGCCTATAAGTGATGTGCGGTTGCCTCACCGCATGCCCCTTATCTTTCGAGCTGATCCTTCCAGATTTCCTTGATTCCATTGCCCGATCGTCTCCTCCGATTTCTACAACCGCTCCCATTTGCGTTAGCCCTTCCATTTTTTTTTCTGAAGATCAGTACGAATGGCCTCTTCCTCTTCTCCGCCTGCTTCCGCTCCTTCTCCCGCTTCCTCTTCTTCTCCTACTTCCTCCTCCACCTCCTCTGCTGGACAGAACCCTTCACTGTAAGGTTGCGGCTCGCCTTCTGGTGAGAAGGCGGCGCGGGCCCTTGCGGCCCTGCGGTCTCCTCATAACCTTGACTCCACCATGAGCGAGTCACAGCTCTCCGACCTTCGGAGTCACTTTGGTATCCCAGGGGACTATGTCCTTGTGGCTCCGGAGGCAGGATAGCGGGCATACGATGCCATTCCCGGGGGCTTCGCGCTATCCGTGGATGCCCTGGAAGAGGGATTGCGTTTTCCCCTACACCCGATCATTGTTTCTTGTATCTCTAGGTGGCGTATTTCGCCATCACAAATGGCACCCAATTGCTGGTGAGGTTTGGTGGCGTTCCTGGGGGAATGCCACTACGTCGGCATTATCCCGTCCCTAAATCTGTTCTTGTCTTGCTTCTGCCTCTCCAGAGAACTAGAGGGGTATTATCTTTCTGCTCGTCCGAGCTTTATGGTAGGTGGCGCCCCTTCCAGTAACAAGGGGTGGAAGGGGCAGTTCTTCGTGAGTTGCGTACGGGATTGGGGCTTCGGGCTCTAGTGGTCGGCTCATGCCATTGATAACTCTACTCCCAGCTTGAGCGATGACGAGCTCAGGGACCTCCAGCAGCTGAAAGAGATTCTTCCTTCCTCCACAGCCAACCAGGACATTACGGAGTCATGGTTGATCGAGGCGGGCCTTAGCCAGATTCCTCAAGGTACGCTTGCGACGTGCAGTCTAGGATTCCCAAGTTTTTGTGGACACTACTGATGTCCATTTGCAGGTATGGTGAACCTCAGATCGATCCGTGGCGGACGGATTCTGTCAACCCCCTCCACGCGCGCAGCAGCCGAACCGAAGACCAATACCAGAGAGGCGCCGGTGGAGGTCGAGGCGGATCATCTGCGGAAAAAGGTCAAAGTCCTCGCCTTCAAGCGGCCCGCTGTGGCAGGGGCACAGTCGGAGGAGGCCGGCGCGGAGCAGGCGAAGATGGGCCCCATGCAGGGAGAGGGCAGACCTAGCCGGGAGGGCACAAGAAAAGAGCCTCGTCTCCCTTCGGTCCGGGAGCTATGTCAGCTTCCAGTCGACACCAAGGATGAGCCTTTTCAGGCTCAGGTGGTGGGAGACCGACCAGTGGGGGCGGCGAGCGACCCCCTGCTGGCCCGCTGGGAGAACCTATCCGTCGGGGATAGGGTGTGGGCTGACGGTGATGCTGTAGCCACGTTCCTCTGAGGAGGGCTTCACCCCGGGATGGCTGGGGAGATGTACACCTTGCCCTCCGAGACTCTCCTTAGCAAGTCCGCCAAGTCGGTGGTGTGGGTAAGTATCACGCCCTAGGCTTCTCACTGCCACCAGAGCGCACCCGTTCTGACACTTCTTGTTTGTGGAGCCACCACTATGTTGTGGCGCTAATGAACCGAGTGCGGGACGTCGGTCGGATCATCGGCGGGCTGGGAGACCGTAACGTCGAGCTGCACCGGCAACTCGAGGAGGCCTGCGCGGCGGTGAGTCCCGAGGCGATAGCTGCCGCAAAGAAGCGCGCGTCCGACTTGGACGCAGAGGCGACTCGCCTCAAGGTTGAGCTTCAAGCAGCCAAAGAGCAGAACGACGGCCTCCAAGGACTCTTCCAGGTTGAGCAGGCCGAGCTTCGCCTGCTGAAGGCCGAGGCACTCAAGCTGACCAAGCAACTGGAGACGGCAGATGCCAAGGCGAATTCTACTTCCGAGGCCCTAGCTGAGGAGGCTCGTCAGAGGCCGGAGAGGGATAGGCAGTTGCTCGAGGACTACAAGAAGTCTGAGGGCTTCCAACTCGGGCTAACCCGGTCAGGGCAGGTTACCTATGAATATGGGCACCGGATCGCCTTGGCCCGGTTCCAGGCACATCACCCCAACCTTGAGGTGGCGGAGGACCCTTTTTCCTCCTTCCCTGAGGACTCAAGGGTGGAGATGCCCGAGGAGGTCCCCTTTGATGACAGTCCGGAACCCCCGAAGGGTCAGCTGCCATGAAGTTTTTCTAAGGAGTCGGTCTGTAAGTCTGGGTCATCTAGTCCTATAACTTGACTCCAGTTTAATGAAAAATCCTTTTGTTAAAAAGTTTCTCATGTTGCTTTCCTCTGATTTTCTAAATAAAAAACTTCTTAAGGTTTTGCATGTTCCATGTCCTTGGCAAGGTGCGGCCATCCATTGTCGCAAGCCGGTAAGTCCCTGCTCGGACGACACTTGTGACCCGATAAGGTCCTTCCCAGTTGGGAGTGAGTTTGCCGTGCGATCGGGTCGGGTTGCTTACCTCGGCCCTACGCAACACTAGGTCGCTGAGCTTGATGGGTCGGGGGCGCACCCTGCAGTTGTAAATCCTGGCGATGGCTCTCTTGTAAGAAAGGGCCTTCAGGTGTGCGTCGGCTCGCCGCTCCTCGAGTAGTTCCAGTCCTGCTCGAAACCCCTCGGTCGAGGTACCCTCTTCATATCTCTCTGTCCGAGGGGTCGGGATGACCACCTCGGGAGGCAAGACAGCCACGATGTCGAACGTGAGGCTGTAGGGGGATTCCCCGGTTGCAGTTTTGGGGGTAGTGCATAGAGACCATAGGATGCTCGGGAGCTCGTCTACCTAAGCGGAGCGAGCTGCGAGGGTCCTTCTCCTGAGCCCGTCCAAGATGGATCGGTTGGTCACCTCCGCAAGGCCGTTTGTCTGAGGGTGGGCCACCGAGCTGAACCTTAGCTGAATCTTGTAGTTCGCACAGAATTCCTTGAATCGAGTACTGGTGAACTGAGTTCCATTATTCGTGATGATGGCCTTAGGCAGACCGAACCGAGTCACGATATTTCTCCATACGAACTTCTCCATCTGGCGTTCCATTATCGCCGCTAGTGGCTTGGCTTCGACCCACTTGGTGAAGTAATCTACACCGACGATGATGTATCTCCTCTGCCCGAAGGCCAGGGGGAATGGTCCAAGGTGATCCATCCCCCACTACGCGAAAGGCCATGCGCAGTCCACAGGTGTGAGCGGGACTGCGGGCTGCCGAGGCGTCCGAGCGTGCCTCTGGCACGCGTCGCATCATTGAACGTGGGTCTGGGCATCTCGGCACATGGTGGGCCAGTAGTAGCCCTGGCGAAGTATTTTCAACGTCAGGGTGCGACCGCCTATGTGTTCTCCACAAATCCCCTTGTGGACCTTAGCAAGCATCGACTGCACCTCATCGGGATCCAAGCACCGTAAGAGGGGGTGCGAGAATGACCTCTTATAGAGCCAACCATTAACTTCGCAGTACCATGCTTGGGTACGGCGCAGACACCGAGCCGTGGCTTCATCGTCGAGCAATATACCGTGCCACATAAATTGCAACATCTCCTGCACCCAAGTCATCGGTGCATCGACTACCGTCACCGTGGCAACTGTAATTGTACGAAAGGGGAGTTCCTCGAAATCGGGCTTATCCTCAGGGCCCGACCTCGAAGCCAGCTTGGCGAGCGCATTCGCCCACTCGTTCTGGCCCCTCGGTATCCTAGATAATGAAAAACTGGAGAAGTTGGTGATCAAGTTCTTTACCTCCGCCAAGTACTTCGACATGATGGGATCACGGGCCTCATATCCGCTGTTGAGATGTTCGGCCACGAGCTGCGAGTTAGTGTGGACATGTAGGGTGTCTACTTGCATCTCGGTGGCCAGCCTGAGTCCAGCCAGGAGAGCCTCATACTCCACCTCATTATTCGTGGCTTTGAAGCTGAAACGGAGGCAACGCTCTTACAAGCGCCTGTCAGGAGCCTGCAACACTAACCCGGCCCCCGTGCCCTTTGAGCATGATGCCCCGTCTACGCACAGGACCCATCTTGCGTTGGCCGGCTCGAGGTTGTCACCTTCAGGTCGAACCATCTCCGAGTTAAAGTCGGCCACCACTTGGGCTTTGACAGCGGTCCTTGGCAGATACTGGATGTCGAACTCGCCGAGCTCCACCGACTACTTGAGAAGGTGACTTGCCAGGTCGAATTTAGCCAAAATCTGTCGAAGTGGCTGGTCGGTGATTACCTCGATTGGGTGAGCCTGGAAATAAGGGCGCAGCTTCTGAGCCGTCAATACGAGGGCTAGTGCCAGCCTCTCGATTGGTGGGTATCGCTCCTCGGGACCGCTCAAGACGTGGCTGGTATAATAGACCGGCATCTTCTCCTTCGGGGTCTTCTTGATCAGAACGGAGCTAACCGCATATGGAGAGGTGGCCAGGTAAATGCTGAGCTTCTCCCCAGGGGAGACAGAAGCGAGGCGAGGAAGGTCAGATAGGTGCTATTTCACGCAGCCGAAGGCCTCCTCGCAGTCCGTAGTCCATTCGAAATTTTTTGGATTCTTCAGGGCACGGAAGAAGGAGAGGCACCGATCGCCCGACCGAGAGAGGAACCAAGATAAAGCGGCAAGCCTCCCATTCAGTCTTTGCAGCTCCTTAACCATCTGTGGCGCCTGCATGTCGATGATCACCTGGACCTTCTTCGGGTTGGCATCAATTCCTCTTTCATGTATAATGAATCCAAGGAATTTGCCCGAGCCGACGCCAAATGTGCACTTTGATGGGTTGAGGTGCAGGCCATATTTCCGAAGTGTGGAGAACGCCTCTGCCAGGTTGGCCAAATGGGTTGCGGCCGCACGACTCTTCACGATCATGTCGTCAACGTAAACCTCCATGTTTCGCACGATCTGCTGGGCGAACATCTTATTCACAGTTCTCTGATATGTGGCTCCAGCGTTCTTCAGCCCGAAGGGCATGACCCTGCAGAAGTATACTCCCTGATCGGTGAGGAAGGCCGTGTGCTCCTGATCCTCGGGCACCATCCTGATTTGGTTGTAGCCGGAGAAGGCATCCATGAATGACAGGCAGGCATGACCCGAGGTGGCGTCGACCAGCTGATCGATCCTCGGGAGGGGGTAGCAATCCTTCAGGCACGCATGATTAAGATCGGTGTAGTCAATGCACATCCTCTAGTTCCCATTGGGCTTTTTTACGAGGACTACATTAGATAGCCATCGTGGGTACTTGACTTCTTCCACGAAGCCTGCTACCAGGAGGTGCTCCACCTCCTTTCGGATAGCTAATTGCCGCTCGGGGGCGAGCCGTCGGGGCTTCTGCTTCACTGGGCACACCTCGGGCGAGATGTTCAGATAGTGTTGGGCGACCTCGAGGTCGGCTCCTGGCATATCCGCTGGGGACCAGGTGAAGACGTCAGCGTTCTCTTGTAGGAAGTTAACGAGCTGCCTTCGCTCCTGCTCGGGGAGCTCCGACCCGACCCGGACCGTTTGGTCTGGGCAACTTTCGTGCAAAGACACACTAATGGTTGGCTCCGTTGGCTCGGGATGCTGGGCCAGCTTCTTCGCGTCTCGAGGGTCCTCCATGGGTGGGTCGGCCCTTGGCCGCTTATGCAGTGAGATCGTTGTCAGGTAGCACCGCCTGGACTCAAGGGGACTTCCCCTAGCTTCACCGACCCCAACGCGGGTTGGGAACTTTACCGTTCCGATGGTAGGTGGATACGACTGCTCTAAACTTGTTGAGGGTCGGTCGCCCAAGTATCACATTGTATGCGGTGGGCAGGTCGACGACTAGGAACGTCGTCATCACCGTCTTTGTCTTCGACGGGTCTCCCAGAGTTAGGGGTAAGGTGACTGACCCCAGCGGCGAAATTGCATCGCTAGTGAATCCAGTAAGGGCGGAGCGCATTGGCTCTAGGACGTCTCTCGGCAGGCCGAGCTTCTCAAAAGCATCCAGGTAGAGCACGTCGATCGAACTTCCCGTGTCGATCATGATTCTTCTAACTTGGGCGTTGGCAATCCTCGTGGTTATTACCAACGCATCATCGTGCTTGGATTGCCTTGGCTCCTCGGCCGGGAATGTGACCTCGGGAGCGAACCCTTGTCTGGAGCTCTCGCCAGGAGTCGCCCGGGCGTACTCCTTCCGCCCGGCCATGCCGTTTCCCCCGACGGTAGGACCACCGGTTATTATATCAATCTGCCGCTCGATGGGGCTCTCGGGGTGCGGCGACAAATTCCCGGCCTAGCGAAGGTAACGGCCCAGGTGCCCCCTGTAACATCCCTCGTATTCTTTGTTTCTAAATTTTCGTATAAGAGTTTAATAGCAAATTTACTATCCATTTTAAATTTGATAGATGAGTTTGAATGAAATTGAAAACCTATTTATAAGATGTGAGGATCTGTTTGTAAAATTTTGAGGACCTATTTGTAAAATTCGGAGGACTTAATTGTAAAAATATGTAACACAAGGACTAAACTACAAAATGCATAAAATAACAACGTTTAAGACTCTCTGCCTTCGTTCCTAAGGAAACTGAGAAGGCAGCGTACGTGGAGAAGAAAGGGAGAGAAAGAGAGAAGAAGATAAGAAGAAGAAGAGAAGGAGAATTGGGAATTTAGGGTTCTTGGGCCCAATACTTTTCATTGGGATCAAAATTGATCAAAGGCAAGTGTTCTAACCTCTTCCTACAGTTAGTTTTATCCTTGTTCTCATCCTAATCCTGGAAATTTTAGAGGATTGAAGTTTCATAATGATATTTCTGCAATTTATGCATCAAACAGTGAATCTGGGTTTCTTTTCCAGATTCTGTCCTTTCTGCCTTCTCATATCTATAACTTTCTTTACTGAATTCGTATTTAAGAAAAATTAAATCCATCCGAAAGTATACTTGTTTATCTTTAATTTGAGACCAGGATATATGGATTTGGAGTTCAATTGCCTATCCGAACTTTTATTTGAATTGACCCCATAGAATCTATAAAATAGAGATTCCAAGTTCTGACCTCTGGCTATTCTATCAATTGTAACTCACTGTGAACAAATCGAATTGTGATAAAATTAATCTTATTGGAAAGTAGACTCATAAAGCTTTCTGTGCATATCTTATTAGCAATATTTTGAGTACAGATACAAACTGAAAATGTCAGTTTTATTCGACCCTATACATTCTGTAAAACAGAGATGATGTTTTCTGACCTGTTGTCACTAAATTATTTTTAACTTCCTGTGGAGACCTCTAATTCATACCAAACTTTGTTAATCCAAATCTAGATTATTGTATCTTTCAAATTACACTAATTTAGAGTAAATTGGAGCATATTTGGTTACTCAAACAACTCAGGAATTATACCTCTCAAATTCTGTCAGAACCAGATTTTTGTCAAGTTTGCCTATTCTTGTTTGGTCCTTTTTGTTGGAAACTGAATTCAGCTAAAGTCCTTCATTCAGTTGAGCTTTATACCATTATTTCAAACCCTTGTATACACATGTCATTATGTTTATTTCAAAGTTGAATGCATTGTGAAAGAGTATGTTTGTATTGTATTGTTTCGTAAAGGCGCATGTACGTTTTAATTGTTCCGCATGTGCTTCCGATATGTACCAATTTATTATTCACACTTGTCCTTTTTGTACTCTGGTGTCTTGTGGGATCATGTGAACCTTTGCCAGAAATGGTAAAGGGAGTTATGCATAGAGCCTGAGATGCTCTGCCGGCCCCTTTTGACTTCACCTAGACGTGGGTGGATGGTGCTCCCAGACGTGGGAGACTTCTGTCTGGTGGTCATCTAGAAATGGATGGACCATATTTTGTTTGGGATCCCACTACACCCTCTGTGTTTTTGATATGATATCCAAAGCATTATTTGTGTTTATATGTGCGCTTTGGATGATACGAAAATGAATGATCAGATATGACATTTGAACTTCTGTTACTTGTTTGTTATTCTGATATGTTCTGAGAGATCTCCCATGCACCATTGATATGTTTCGTATTGTCCTATGTGTCATTGGATATGCTCCAACTTACTATTTTCATCGTTTGATATGCTCTAATTATTCCTTACTCTATTTGTTATGAATTAAATAAGTTTGAATAAGAGGACATTCGTGATTCTGATATGATGATATATATGTTTCCTTGTATCTGGCCTTGCATTTTGATATCAAGCTTATTGAAAGCTATTCTCCTTCCCTATGGATATGTTAGTCACTTGCTGAGCTCTGTTATGCTCACCCCGTTGTTATATAATATTTTCAGCTTAGCTTATCAGACTCTGAGATGTTTAAATTGGGTTGAGGAAGGGAAAGCTAGAAGATTTTGGGTTGATCTTTAGTGGTCGTTATGTTTTGTTGTATAAGTACATTTTGTGTTTAATGAAATGTCGATGGTAAACCTGAACTTATATGTTTTGTAAAGGTTGGAGGACCTCTCATGTTAGGACTTGAAATGTGAAGTTTAAATGGTATGATGATATAAATGTGTCGTAAATGTTAGTTTTGTAGCTATATGGATTTCCTCACTTGTGGATTTTATGATGTGGATATTGTTTAGTTGAGTTGGCTTTGAATTTTATGAATCCTGGAGTGATGTGGTATATGAATTATAAACTATACAGGTTTTATGAATTATGGGTTTTGGATGTGATTTATAACTTGAATGATTGTTAGTGTCCTCAAATATCGTTGTGAATCCTGGGATTGTTTGTTGTTTGAATTTTAATATTATGGATTTTTAAGACAGGATCACACCTCCTGAATGCAATAATTTCAGGGGGGCGTGACAGAGGTGGTATCAGAGCATGATTTGAGGATCACTAAGAATTTTGATATGCTAGATGCATAATAAATTTTGAGGTTTAGTGATTTTTATTTAGAGATTGATCAAAATTTTCCTTTTTGTTGTTTTTAGGAAGCGAGAATGACGAGGTCATCTGGTTCTCCTGTTGCATCTACTTCTGATCAATTGAGTGGAATTATGAAAACTTTAGAGGCTATGACACAAGTAATGCAACAACAAGTCCGACCAGAAAGAAATGATGGAGCAGGGACTTCAAATCGGATTGGGTTAGGAATTGAATAGTTTAAGAAGCTCAGTCCTCCCAGTTTTAGTGGTGAGCCTGATCCAATGGTAGCGGAACAATGGATGATGCAGATAGAGAAAATATTTGATGTTTTAAATTGCCCTGATGATCTGAAGGTTTCTCTTGCTACCTTTATGTTGGAGGGAGAGGCTGAACACTGGTGGAGAACAATGAGGAGGATTTCTGTAATTAGACATGAGCCATTCACTTGGAAGACATTTACAGAAAAGTTCAACGATAAATATTTCCCAGATTGCATTAGAGAGCAGAAAGAATTGGAGTTCTTGAATCTCATTTAGGAAAATTTAATGGTAGCCAAATATGAATCTAAATTCACTGAGCTCTCCAGATTTGCCACACATA
This sequence comes from Musa beccarii, assembly GCA_024322285.1. Lineage (NCBI taxonomy): Eukaryota > Viridiplantae > Streptophyta > Magnoliopsida > Zingiberales > Musaceae > Musa > Musa beccarii. The sequence continues at coordinate 6,099,643 of CM044396.1, read as the reverse complement.
TGATTGATGATGAATCTAGAAAAGCAAGGAGGTTTGAGAGGGGATTAAGGCCAGCCATAAGGAGCCGAATATCAGCTTTAAAACTTCAGGCATATTCTGAGGTGGTAGAAAGAGCTTTGATAATTGAAAAAGATTTAGAAGAGATCCAAGAAATCATGAGCAAGAACAGTAAGGATAAGTTTTTTTATAAAAATAAGAGAGGAAATGAACATGAGAGAAGTGACAAGAGGGTAAAGGTATCTGGATTTGAGATGAGGAAGCTACCACAAGGGATTCCATTATGTACAAAATGTGGAGACAATCATGAGATAAATAGGTGTTTTTGGGTGACTAGAGCCTGCTTTGGTTGTGGAAAGTTAGGTTATAAAATAAAGGACTGTCCCTTTAAGAAAAAGGAAGAAGCACTACCTCCCAGATCAGTAGCCCATGCTAGAGTATATGCTATCACTTAGCAGGATGCTAGAGCCTCTAAATCAGTGGTCGAAGGTATTCTTCATGTTTCTAATAAAAATGCAAAAGTTTTGTTTGATCCTGGCTCTAATCTATCCTTTGTTTCACCACATTTTGCTTGTCATTTGAGTGTTCTACCGAGACCACTGGATTATATGTTGTATGTAACTACTGCTGTGGGGAATTCTTTGATAGCAAACTTGATATATCCATCCTGTTTGATTTCTATTGGAAAACATGAATTCCTTACTGATTTGATCCTCCTAGAGATCCAAGGTTTTGATATTATACTTAGCATGGATTGGCTATCTTCCTATCATGCTAGTATCAATTGTTATACAAAAATGATCACTTTTTGCCTACCGGATCAGCCTATCTTTTATTTTGAGGGAATCCGACATGATATGCCTCTTTATCTGGTATCAGCACTTCAAGCTCATCGTCTTATGCAAAAGGGTTGTTTTTGTTATCTTATATGTGTAAAGAATCATTCAGATCAAGAAACGCAACTAAATGAAACTTCGGTGGTCAAAGAGTTCCCTGATGTATTTCCGGATGACTTGCCTGCATTACCACCAGAGAGGGATGGTGAATTTGTTATTGAAGTAGTTCCCGGGACAACCCCAATATCTAAGCCTCCCTATAGAATGGCGCCCCTCAAGTTAGAGGAGTTGAAGAAGCAAATACAAGAATTGTTAGATAAGGGTTTCATTCGACCCAACGTCTCACCGTGGGGTGCTCCAGTGCTATTAGTTAAGAAGAAGGATGGGACGTTGAGGCTTTGTATCGATTTTAGACAGTTGAATCAGGTGACCATCAAAAACAAGTATCCCCTACCCAGGATTGATGATTTGTTTGATCAATTGCAAGGTGCACAAGTATTCTCCAAGATCGATCTAAGATCGGGTTATTATCAGTTAAAGATCAAGAAGGAGGATATTTCGAAAACAGCCTTTAGGACCCGATATGGACACTATGAATTCTTAGTAATGCCTTTTGGCTTAACTAATGCCCCTGCATCTTTTATGGAACTGATGAACAGGATATTTCAACCACTCTTGGATGACTGTGTAATCGTATTCATTGATGACATATTGGTGTATTCAAAGAGTAACCAAGAGCATGAGGAACACTTGAGAAACGTATTATCCATATTAAGAGAAAAGAAATTGTATGCAAAGTTTAGTAAATGTGAATTTTGGTTGAAGGAAATTGCTTTCTTAGGCCATGTGATTTCAGGGAAAGGCATATCTGTTGATCCAAAGAAGGTGGAAGCAGTAGTTAATTGGGAAGTACCAACAAATGTAACTGAAGTTAGAAGTTTCTTGGGTATGGCAGGTTATTACAAGAGATTTGTGGAGGGATTTTCTCAAATTGCTCATCCCCTCACTAAACTGACTTGAAAGAATATGAAATTTGAATGGGGTGACGATTGTGAGCAAAGTTTCCAAGAGCTAAAAAGAAGATTGACCAGTGCCCCTATTCTCACTATTCCAAGTGGTAATGAGGGATTTGTAGTTTATACCGATGCTTCAAGAAAGGGCCTGGGATGTGTTCTAATGCAGGAAGAGAAAGTAATTGCTTATGCTTCTAGACAGCTAAAGAGTTATGAAGTGGATTATCCAACTCATGACCTAGAATTAGCAGCAATCATCTTTGCTCTAAAAATTTGGAGACATTACTTGTATGGGCGAACATTTGAAATCCTTACTGATCACAAAAGTTTAAAGTATATTTTTACTCAAAAAGAGTTGAATATGAGGCAACGAAGATGGATAGAACTTCTAAAGGATTATGATTGTACCATCCATTATCACCCAGGTAAAGCTAATGTTGTAGTCGATGCACTTAGTAGAAAATCTACAAGCTTTATGGCTAGTCTGATTGTGAAACAATGGAGGTTCTTAGAAGAAAATTGTGATTTGAATGTCATGAGGAAAGGGCAAAATTGAATGATGTTGATGGCCTCTATTCAAGTGCGGTCTGATCTCACGCAACAAATTAAAGAAGGGCAACTACAAGATCCACACTTACTATACTTTAGAAATGAAGTTGAAAAGGGATTGAAGCCCAATTTTCAAATTTTAGAGGATGGCCTCTTGAGATTTGGGGATAGAGTATGTGTTCCTAATGACCTAGATATCAAGAACCAAATCCTGATGGAGGGTCACAATTCAAAATATACCATGCATCCTAGTAGCACTAAAATGTATAGAGATCTCCAAAGTCATTATTGGTGGGAAGGCATGAAAAAGGAGATTGCAATGTATGTTTCAAAGTGTTTGACTTGTCAACAAATCAAAGCAGAACATCAAAGACCTGGAGGTTTATTGCAGCCTTTGGATATTCCTGTATGGAAATGGGAATGTGTTACCATGGACTTTGTTTCAAGACTACCCAGAACCTCTAGGAAGCATGATGCTGTTTGGGTCATTATTGATAGGTTAACCAAATCTGCACACTTCTTACCAATCAATATGACTTATTCACTTGATCGACTTGCTGATTTATATATTGATGAAATAGTAAGACTTCATGGTGTTTCAAAGGAAATCATCTCTAACAGAGACTCCAGATTTCTTTCTAGATTGTGGAGGAGATTACAAGAGTCTATAGGCACCAAAGTAAAGTTTAGCACCGCCTATCACCCTTAGACCGATGGTCAATCTGAAAGAACAATTCAAATACTTGAGGATTTGCTCAGAGCCTATGTCATGGATTGGAGAGGTGAATGGGATAAAGATATTTCCCTTATTGAGTTCACTTACAATAATAGTTACCATTCAAGCATTCAGATGGCTCCCTATGAAGCTTTGTATGGGCGAAAGTGTAGAACGCCTATATGTTGGGAGGAAATTGGCGATAAAAAGTTGTTAGCACCAGATAAAGTACAAGAGACTACTAAAAAGATCCAAGTTATAAGAAAAAGGCTAAAGACTGCTCAGAGTCGCCAAAAGAGCTATGCTGATAACCGACGAAGAGATATTGAGTTTCAAGTAGGGGATTTTGTATTTCTGAAAGTTTCCCCTTCTAAAAGCGTAGCGAGATTTGGGAAGAAAGGAAAATTAAGCCCAAGGTTTATTGGACCTTTTGAAATCCTTGAAAGAATTGGTTCTGTCGCTTACAGGATTGTCTTGCTACCATCCTTATGTCAGATCCACGATATTTTTCATGTTTCAATGCTTAGAAAGTATGTACATGATCCCTCTCATATCATAAATTATGAGCCGATTGTGATTGATAAAGACTTATCATATTTGGAGGAGCCTACTCAAATTATTGATATGAAGGATAAAATCCTAAGGAATCGGGTCATCCCTCTCGTTAAAGTGAAATGGAGACATCATTCTGGAGAAGAAACAACTTGGGAGCTAGAGGAGGAAATGAAGAAAGTTTATCCTCATCTTGTTATTGATAGAAGTATGATAAATTTAGAAGACTAAATTTCTTTTAAGGGGGGGGAGAGGGTAACATCCCTCGCATTCTTTGTTTCTAAATTTTCATATAAGAGTTTAATAGCAAAGTTACTATCCATTTTAAATTTGATAGATGAGTTTGAATGAAATTGAAAACCTATTTATAAGATGTGAGGATCTGTTTGTAAAATTCTGAGGACCTATTTGTAAAATTCGGACTTAATTATAAAAATATGTAACATAAGGACTAAACTGTAAAATGTACAAAATAACAAATCCCACCATTTAAGACTCTCTGCCTTTGTTCCTAAGGAAACTGAGAAGGCAGCGTACGTGGAGAAGAAAGGGAGAGAAAGAGAGAAGAAGATAAGAAGAAGAAGAGAAGGAGAATTAGGAATTTAGGGTTCTTGGGCCCAATACGTCTCATTGGGATCAAAATTGATCAAAGGCAAGTGTTTTAACCCCTTCCTACAGTTAGTTTTATCTTTGTTCTCATCCTAATCCTAGAAATTTTAGAGGATTGAAGTTTCATAATGATATTTCTGCAATTTATGCATCAAACAGTGAATCTGGGTTTCTTTTCCAGATTCTGTCCTTTCTGCCTTCTCATGTCTATAACTTTCTGTACTGAATTTGTATTTAAGAAAAATTAAATCCATCCAAAAGTATACTTTTTATCTTTATTTTGAGACTAGGATATATGGATTTGGAGTTCAATTGCCTATCCGAACTTTTATTTGAATTGACCCCATAGAATCTGTAAAATAGAGATTCCAAGTTCTGACCTCTGGCTATTCTATCAATTGTAACTCACTGTGAACAGATCCAATTGTAATAAAATTAATATTATTGGAAAGTAGACTCATAAAGCTTTCTGTGCATATCTTATTTGTAATATTTTGAGTACAGATATAAACTGAAAACGTCTGTTTTAGTCTACCCTATACATTCTGTAAAACAGAGATGATGTTTTCTGACCTGTTGTCACTAAATTATTTTTAACTTCCTGTGGAGACCTCTAATTCATACCAAACTTTGTTAATCCAAATCTAGATTATTGTATCTTTCAAATGACACTAATTTAGAGTAAATTGGAGCATATTTGGTTACTCAAACAACTCAGGAATTATACCTCTCAAATTCTGTCAGAACCAGATTTTTGTCAAGTTTGCCTATTCTTGTTTGGTCCTTTTTGTTGGAAACTGAATTCAGCTAAAGTCCTTCATTCAGTTGAGCTTTATACCATTGTTTCAATCCCTTGTATACACATGTCATTATGTTCATTTCAAAGTTGAATGCATTGTGAAAGAGTATGTTTGTATTGTATTATTTCGTAAAGGCGCATGTACGTTTTAATTATTCCGCATGTGCTTCTGATATGTACCAATTTATTGTTCACACTTGTCCTTTTTGTACTCTGGTGTCTTGTGAGATCATGTGAACCTTTGCCAGAAATGGTAAAGGGAGTTATGCATAGAGCCTGAGATGCTCTGCCGGCCCCTTCTGACTTCACCTAGACGTGGGTGGATGGAGCTCCCAGACGTGGGAGACTTCTGTCTGGTGGTCATCCAAAAATGGATGGACCATATTCTGTTTGGGATCCCACTGCACCCTCTGTGTTTTTGATATGATATCTAAAGCATTGTTTGTGTTTATATGTGCACTTTGGATGATACGAAAATGAATGATCAGATATGACATTTGAACTTATGTTACTTGTTTGTTATTCTGATATGTTCTGAGAGATCTCCCATGCACCATTGATATGTTTCGTATTGTCCTATGTGTCATTGGATATGCTCCAACTTACTATTTTCATCGTTTGATATGCTCTAATTATTTCTTACTCTATTTGTTATGAATTAAATAAGTTTGAATAAGAGGACATTCGTGATTCTGATATGATGATATATATGTTTCCTTGTATCTGGCCTTGCATTTTGATATCAAGCTTATTGAAAGCTATTCTCCTTCCCTATGGATATGTTAGTCACTTGCTGAGCTCTGTTATGCTCACCCCGTTGTTATATAATATTTTCAGGTTAGCTTATCAGACTCTAGGATGTTTAAATTGGGCTGAGGAAGGGAAAGCTAGAAGATTTTGGGTTGATCTTTAGTGGTCGTTATGTTTTGTTGTATAAGTACATTTTGTGTTTAATGAAATGTCGATAGTAAACCTGAACTTATATGTTTTGTAAAAGTTGGAGGACCTCTCATGTTAGGACTTGAAATGTGAAGTTTAAATGGTATGATGATATAAATGTGTCGTAAATGTTAGTTTTGTAGCTATATGGATTTCCTCACTTGTGGATTTTATGATGTGGATATTGTTTAGTTGAGTTGGCTTTGAATTTTATGAATCCTGGAGTGATGTGGTATATGAATTATAAACTGCACAGGTTTTATGAATTATGGGTTTTGGATGTGATTTATTACTTGAATGATCGTTAGTGTCCTCAAATATCGTTGTGGATCCTGGGATTGTTTGTTGTTTGAATTTTAATATTATGGATTTTTAAGACAGGATCACACCTCCTGAATGCAATAATATCAGGGGGCGTGACACCCCCTGCGAATGAGCTCCTCGATTTGTCGATGCAGGTCATGGCACTCCTCGATGTCGTGTCCGTGCTGTCGGTGGAAACGACAATATCTGGACTGATCCCGCAGTCCAGGGGGACCCCTCATTGGGGTGGGCGGTTTGAGCAGCCCCTTCTCCCTTATCTGGAGGAATATTTCTATCTGGGAATGACCCAGCGCGGAGTGGGGGAACCTCAGGACCCGTAGGTCGGGTCGGCCCATCCTGCCCCTCGGCGTGAGAGCCGACTGCCCCCGTGGGGTTTCGGGCCGAGGTCTCTTGCACTCTTCGCGCTTCCCGACCATCCAGGTTTCTGCCGCAATAAACTGGTTAGCTCGCTGAAGCATCTCTGGTATCGTAACCGGGGGACGCTCCACGAGGGACCAGAAGAACCTGGAGGGTCGCAACTCGATCATGAATGCCTGCATCAACAAAGAGGGGTGAGCATCTGGTAGCTTCCGAATCTCCGTAGCGAAACGATTCACAAAGTGAGAGAGTGGCTCCTCCTTTTGGTTGAGTCCTAGGAGCAGGGCGACGGATGGCTTCGACCGTGCATACGCCAAAAAGTTAAGCTTGAAGTCTTTGGCGAGCTGGTCAAAGGATGAGAATGCTCCGGCCTTAAGGCCGCTATACCACGCCTTGGCTGGCCCCCTCAGCGTTGTGGGGAATGCCCGACACATCAAGGCGTCCGATGTGCCATAGAGCGCCATTTGGGCGCGAAAGGTGGCTACGTGGTCCGCTGGGTCGGTAGCGCCGTCATACACATCGAGGGAGGGGAGACGGAAGTTCGGGGGAATCGGTTGGTCCTGTATCTTGGGGGTGAATGGCAATCCCTCGTACATGCCCTCCCCTGGCTCCTCCTTGGACCTGCATACTTCCCTCTTTACCTCGTCGAGGCACTGGCTGACGAGGCGCAGCTGGGCTCGGAGGGAGTCGGCCGAGTCCGAGGATAATACCTCGGGATCGGGATGGTTGCTCGGGTCATCCAATGCCTGTCCCTCGAACGGAATCCATCGTGTCCGAGATAGGGTCGGGAGTGCCGAGGAGGGTAGGTGGACCAGTGCAAGCGGATCTGACCAGAGTGGCGGGTCCGCGGGAGGCGACGGTGCGGATACGGACACAGGCGGGATGAAGGTCTGCACCATCCCGGCTAGAGTCTGAACTTGGCGGGCGAGGTCCTGGAAGGCCTCGGCTGATACGGGCGATGGGTCGGTGGCGGCGACACCAGGCGGGAGCAGGCTTGGGTCATTGAACAGCCGCCAATAACGTTCTATGGTTGCGACGGGGTCCTCCACTCGGGGATCACTACAGGGGGAGCCTCCTGCCGGAGCTCCCACCAAGTGTGATTCCGCGAGCATGGGCTCGCTTGGGCTACCCGGTTGACCTCTCAACATCGGGCCCTCCTTCTAGCGCCAATCTGTTAGTGTAAACAACTTTATGCTGTGGCCTCGGGGCCGTCGCGGTTGGGTTCGGGCTCGAATGCGGTAGAGGTCTTCGGGTTGCGTCCTTGGAGTCTATGGCGCCGGCGACGAGGACTCCTCTGGCGATTACGCCTCACTCTCGTTCCTGCACAAAGATCGGGTCGGGAAGAACTCCGCCCGACCCCTCCGACGATCAAGTCAATCAAGATTATTTCTAGAGGATGTTCGTTGGTTGAGAGGAAGGAAAAAAGACCTCCCTTTTACGCTCGTCTGCCTGGGTTTATATGGACCAGGTTGCTGCTCTTTGATGTTATTTGTGGCGTTGCGCCCTTAATTGCATTTGACAGTGCGTCGAGAACCTGGCCCCTGTGAGATGGTGATGTGTCTCGGTGGCCATGCGGCCTGCGAGGGACAGGTGATGTCATATCTTTCGGTCAATCCTGGCTACAGTCGGATGCATGCAGGATAGGAGATGTCATTCGGGTGTAAGCGGTGTTGGCTTACATCACGTCCCATTTATTGCCCACATCAAGAGTGTTGGGATATGACAGTATGTTTGGCAAGCCTCCCATGTTCGATAGCATTCTAGATCATATTGACAACATATGCATTCAACATTACCTTCGCATTTAAATTTCAAGCATGGAATTACCACTATTTTGTTGGCCTCTTCTATCCTTTCGATATCTGGACCTTTAATTTTAGGACAACAACAAGCAAAATCAAATTAGTAGATGAGAAATATTTTATTTTCTTTTTTGCTAAGAGGAGATTAGCAAGTATTGTCAATGATCCACTTGTAAATTATAATTATTTCGTTTGACTAAAGGAACATGTTAAGACCACTTAACCACATGTTCAATTTGAATTTAATTAAAATAAAAATGCAAGAAAGTCCAATAACAATTGACATAGTGATGCTTACCATGACTAACAGCATAAAGACATCCAAGGATAGATAGCATGATAACCAATGGCTGCCATCTTGAGTAAATGATGTTTAAAGATTCCAATTGAACCTTTCTATATAGAATTTTTAAATATTTAAATATAGTATGAAATAAATTTGTGATTTAGTAAAAAAATTTATTGGAATGAAAATCACAAAAATTCATCTATCTTTTTTATTGTAAATCTATGTTATAGGATTACCATATTAAGCTATCCATTGTACCACATATCAGAATGAGATTATACCGTGCACCGGGTGGAATAGGCAGAGCCCAACCAAAGTCAAGTTGCAAAATCCTTATTCTATTGATGTTGTAAGCCACACACCTTTCATTCTAGTTACACCCACAACACAACGCCAATTAGAATGAATAAACTAGTAATTAGGGATAATATCTATAGTTCTCTCAAATTTCTCGATGGTTCTAGGCTTTCTCATACAAGTAGAATGAGTTTGATCAATTTTATCCTATTCACTTTTCATATTCACTCTCTAAACATTGTGTGCATATCTAAATAGAGTACAAGGATTTTTTTTTTCTGAAAAAAAGTAGATAAGACGTGCAATACGACAATCATAGCTTGAGATATTATTATCATATTTAAACAAAAGGTGATATTAGTAATTTCTTCATAGTTTCATTTGATATTTTATAATTCATGAGAAGGTGAGAGGGGTTAGAGTTGACTGAATTAATTGTAATTCATAAGAACATAAGAAAATATAGAGTTAAATCCTCTAGAGCATCTAGTAATTTATTTAGTTTTATTTGATAATTTATGATTCATGTCAAGGTGAGAAAGCATAGAGTTATTGATTGAATTATAGTTTTTTTTTTTTCTATGTTCTTCGTTTCTTTACATACTTTTTTATAATAATTATTGATTTTTTTATCCCTCGCATTTAGAGTAAGCAATTCCTTATCATTACTTTTTATTGTATTTACTATGGTATCTTAAATCATACCAGCTTTTTTTTATGTTGAACAACTTTCATTCAGAGAGGAAAAAACATAGTTATTAGAAACAACAATATCACTAGCAACATACAACTATATTTTCATTCTAAAAATATATTTTAATGTATGAAAAAATAGTTTAACTCTATTATACATGATACAATAAAAAATTTTCTTCGATACCCTATATTGGCAGAAGCCTCATGCATTAAATTCGTCCATTTTATAAGTTATATTATGAAAATCTATAAATGGATTAATAATATCAATTGTGTTAAAATTAAAGCTCAGGATGTATAAAAGTTAGATGGTAGTATCGTGAAGGTGTTGAGCAATGAAAATGAAACAAGCAGTGATCATTCCTTGGGTGAAGAAGAGTTGGAGACTCTTTGAATTTAAGGAGTCGCAACCAACTCCGGTAAATTGTGTTATCTGTGATCACGATTTTTCTTACTAGTCACTATCATACTAATCATGATAATAATCTCTATGCTTTATGGCTTAATTCTCTTGGAATAAATTATTATTTTCTTCCTCTTTCCAAATATTGTGTAGTTTACTCTGTGCTTTGCTTGTCACACCATTATTATGATTTATATAAGTAGGAGGCCTTTTAGTGTATCTAGGAAATAAATCTATTTGGTAATAAGAAATGAAATGTGATCACAGAAATACTGGATTGTGTTAGGAATATTTTAAGTTTATTAAAAAATTATATATGATAGAAAATATAAAATCAGGAAGCTGTGATTCATCATGCCAATGCCATATCAAGCCAACATCCTCTTGTCTGTAAAGATCAAAACCTAAATGAGAGCTTGAGTTAAGTTATTGAGTTACCGAGCTACCAAGTTGTCAAGCTACGTCAGAAATATTTATGAAAATATTATCAAAAGATAGAAGATAATTTGGCTCGGTTACAAATTGACTCTCCTGTAGGTTACCATATCTAATATGTTTCTAAATGTAATATATTATGTAAAACTATAACAAGCTTATCACAATAGTATTGCCATATCTAATATGTTACCAAACGTAGCAAAATCAAACAAACCACACAAAGTTGGGATATAAGAAGAAAAGCACGAGATGAAATTTTTCATTCCAACAACAACATCAAGTCATAGCTATAGTAGGTAGTCACAATGACTTGTAGAATGCTGGGGGATGATAGTTGGAATCGCATTTAATGTGACGTTGTTGGCAAATCTCTCATGTTCTCCGGCACTACTAATCATATTAACAATAGTGGCATTGTTGATTATCTACAATTTTACTCAGATAAAATATTAATCTTTTTGAACTCATCAATTAAGTTATTATTCTTTAACCATTTTTGCTCAGAATACTACATCTATGTGGTAGAATTTTGAAGTAACATGTCTTGGTAAATCGTATATCGACATCTCATACACAACGGTAAACAAAATAATAAAATTAGTTTTCCCTAAATCAAGTACTTGATCGTTGTGTGACGATTGGTACTCGAGAAAATCGTAAATCCAAAAAATCGCATGTATCATGTGAGAAGTGTTACCTAGGGAGATCGTATATCCGTGAAAATTTTAAATTCAATAGAGAAGATGAAAGAGAACTCCTGTACTCTTCTATAATAGTGATCCACACAATAGACATGGCGACGACGCTCCTTAGATCACTTCGAGATCTCCCTCTCTACGTGCACCACAAGGTTGCTGGAGCCAATGAGAAGGAGATGAGGCTAAGAAGAATAGGAGGGGCAACCACCATAAGTTTTAGCCTATGAACTATGAGGTTTCTCCTATTTATAGAGGTGTAAGCAACTTAACCCTTAATAGATCTTATCTTCATTGGATCTTAATCCAATTATCTAATTGGATCTTATCCACAAGATCCAAAGTAGGGGCTCCATAAATATCTCATATCTGCACCTCTATTCATCGCAACATACCATATATGTGTGACCCTCTAAGCTTGATATCGAGCTCGCTGTGAGTCGATCCCGTCAGAACTCCATTTGATATAATGAATTATTATCCCCATAATAATTCAATCGATTCATCGATTATGAATGTACTAGGCTACTATGCCATAGTCCCTAAACAGTACAGGAGATCTAATCTATCAGACCAATTTATCCTTAGTTACCATATATTTATAGTCCCTTATTCATCTAATATCTCAAAAATCATATATTGGGCATAGTAATGTCAGGCCCATATGGAATCTTGTTTGAGTCTCGCTTTAATCGGATTCTCTTGAAGAACTTATCTCTCAATTCGAATGACCTTCACTAGGGATTTTGTCTAAGCAAGCACACGTGGGATATTCCTTTTATGATACCAAGAGTGGATGATTGTCTGTTAATACTCAATTGTCTTCGTAAGGTTAGCTATTATTCCCGAAAATCAACTATACTAGATCTGGAACTTTCAAACCTATAAGTCTGGCGTCAAAGAATGAAGTACTCATACAATGCATCTTTAGTGTCTTAAGTCTAAAGGCTAGACACACAACTGGGACTACAAAATCACTATTTGACATTAGTTATCATTAATTATCCTACATTTTATAAGTAGATCAATCAGTGAACTCATTCTCCAATGAGCACCTGCACTATACCTCTAGTGTTCCAACACGAGCGACTATAAAATCAGCCACCTCCATTATATGGATAAGCATCAGTCTATTCAGTTATCTCGATGTCCTTCTCGAGTAACCTATGACTGGGATGATTTAGGGTCTGTGTTTAAAGGTGAATCGATCTTATTATCGTGATCTCATTATGATTTGATTCTCGTTGCACAGATCCAAGGACATCACAATATACATTTAGATAATGTAAGAAAATATTAGTAATAATAAGCAAAAAAATTATTACAACATATTATAGGTGCCATCACCCACGTGATTGGCTTGCAAAATAATTATAACTAACAATCTCCCACTTGACCTATAGCCAATTAACTACATATTTAATCCTCATTAAACCTTTATAACACTTAAATACAATTTGAGTCAATGGTTTCGTCAGTGGATTTGCAATGTTATTTTCAGATGAAACTCTTTTCATTGCTATATCTCCATAGGTTATGATCTCTCTAATCAGGTGGAACCTCGTTAGAACACTTCTTTTGAGACCCGGGTCCCTTTGCTTAAGCGATCGTCTCATTATTATTATAATATATGGGAATCGATTCTGTGCTGCTCGATATGACTCCCAAATCTACGATAAACTTCTTCATCCAGACTCTCTTATTTACTACTTCTGCCCTAGCAATGTATTCTACCTATGTGATTGAGTCAGTAGTAGTATCTTACTTGGAAGTCTTCCAGCTCACTATTGCCCCATTCAAGGTAAACACGTGCCTTGAATTTGACTTACTATCATCAATATCGGATTGAAAACTCGAGTTTGTGTAGCCCTCAATCTGGAGACTACCTCCTCTGTATATCAGTAAAAGATCCTTAGTCCTTCTTAAATACTTAAGGATATACTTTACTACTTTCTAGTACTCCAAACCTGAATTTGCCTAATACCTGCTAGTCATAGGTACCCTACAAGCCAATAACGTGAGTGATGGCACATGTGACATAATATATACTTTTTTATTATTTATTTGATATTTTTTCACTGTATATTATATGTTGCATATATTGTGATGTCCATGGATTTGTGCAATGAAAATTGGATCATGATGAGATCATAATAATGAGACAAATTTGCCTTTAAATACATACTCTAAATAATCCAGGTCATAGATTACTCGAGAGAGATATCGAGATAACTGAATAGACTAGTATGATGTATATCTATCTATATGATTGAGATGGCTGATCTCATAGCTGCTCGTGTGAAGGCACTAGGGATATAGTGCAGGTACTCATTGGAGAATGAGTTCATTGATTGATCTGCTCACGAAATGCTAGATGGTTGATGATATCTCATTATCAAATAGTGATTTTGTCACACAGTAGTATACCTGGTCCTGAGACTTGAGATATTAAGGATATCCTGTATGAGTACTCCACTCTTTGATATTGAACTTATAGGTCTAAAAATTTTTGATCTAACACAATCGATCAACGGGAGTGACAACCAACTTTAGAGGGCTATTGAGTATTGATAGAGGATCATCTGCTCTTAGTGTTATGAGAGGAATATCTCATGTGTTCTTGCTCAAATAAATCCTTAGCTTGAGTCATTCAGATTGAGAGAGAAAGAATTCTCCAAGAGAATCCGATTAGAGTGAGACTCGAGTAGAAACCATATCAGCCTGATAGCACCATGTATGATATATGGTCTCTGGGATATTAGATAAATGAGGGACTATAGGTACATGGTAACTAAGGAGAGATAGGTCCAAAGAATTGGATTCACTTGTATCGTCTAGGGACTACGGCGTAGTGGCTTAGTACATCCATAGTCGATGAGTCAATTGAATTATTATGGAGATAATAATTCACGGAGTCAGAATGAGTTCTGACTAGTATGACTCACGACCAGCTCGATATTGGGTCTAGAGGGTCACACATATTTGGTAGATGCTGCGATGAGTAGAGGTTCGAATATAAAATATCCGCTGAAGCATCTATCTTATTAGATATCTAATAAGCCCTTGAATTATTGGATCTTATGGATGAGATCCAATAAGAGCTAATAAGATATTATTGAGTAGAGAAATACTAATCTAATAGGCTTAGGTAATTGGATAGAGATTCAATACCCAATAGGGTAGGATCCATTAAGGTTAAGTTCACAGGGGACCTCTATAAATAGGAGAGAACCAAAGACTCATAAGTTGAGGGCTTCCTGGCTACCACCTCCTATTCTCCTTTCCTTTTGAGGAGTATCTTCGTAGCCCTTACCGTATAGATCACCACTAGAGAGGAGGATGCTTAACCTCCTTCATCCTTTTCCATAGATCTATAGGATTTCAAAGATATATGATCTCTCTAGGTAACATAGCATCCTTCTTATATGTAGTTTTTCCAGTTTCGTGGATTTTGTGTACTAATTTTCGCATGATGACGAAGCCTTTTTGTGAAAATCTAGGATTTTTTATTTTTTATTCTTTGGCTGAGCATGTGATGTCACCTGTAGATTTTTCAATAATATCTGCTTATAACACTAAGAGCATACACTATATCAGACCTTGATATAGTATAACATACATGATGGACCGTATCATAGAGGCATAAGGTGCTAATCATAGGTGCCCTATAAGCCAATCACATAAGTAATGACATGTGTGACATGATACACACTTTTTTGTTTATTATTTATTTGATATTTTTCACTTTATATTGTATGTTACATATATTGTGATGTCCATAGATATGTGGAATCGTGATGAGATCATGCGAATGATACTGATTCGCCTTTAAACACAAACCCTAAATAATCTCTATCATAGGTTACTTGAAAGGGACATTGAGATACCTGAACAAATTGGTGTGCTATATACTCGTCCATATAATGAAGGCATCTAGTCTCATAGCTGCTCATGTGGGGATACTAGAGACACAATGCAAGTACTCATTGGAGAATAAGTTAACTGATTGATCTGCTCATGGAATGCTAGATGGTTGATACCTCATTGTCAAACAATAATTCCATCATCCTAGTGGTGTACTTAGTCCTTAGACTTGCGATACTAAGGCTGTCTTATATGAGTACTCTACTCTTTGATAACGGACTTATAGATCTAGAAGTTCTAGATCTAGTACAACTTGTCATCGAGAGTGACAACCAATCTTACGAGGGTATTGAGTGTCGATAGAAGATCATCCATTTTTAGTGTCATGAGAGGAATATCTTATGTATTCTTGCTTAGACAAATCCTTGGTCAGAGTCATTTGAATTGAGAGAGAAATAGTCCTTTGAAAGAATTTGATTAGAGCAAGACTCGAGTAGAAACCATATAGGCCTAACAATACCATACTCGATATATAATCTTTGGAATATTAGATGGATGAAAGACTATAGGTACATGGTAACTAGAGATAGATAGGTCCAAAGGATTGGATTCCCTTGTATCATCTGGAGATTACGGTGTAGTGACCTAGTACATCCGCAATCGATGAGTCGAGTAAATTATTATGGAGATAATAATTCACTATGTCAGAAGGAGTTCTGATAGATATGACTCATGGCCAGCTCGATATTGGACTTAGAGGGTCACATATATTTGGTAGGTGCTGCGACGAGTAGAGGTTCAAATTTGATATCTCCGTCAGAGCCCCTATCTTATTAGATATCCAATAAGCCCCTGAATTAGTAGATCCTATGGATGAGATCCAATAATAGCTAATAAGAGATTATTGGGGAAAGGCTCACTAATCTAAGAGGCTTGGGTAATTGGATGGAGATCTAGTACCCAATAAGGTAGGATCTGATAGAGTTAAGTTGACAAAGAGCCTCTATAAATAGAAGGGAACCAAAGGCTCATAGGCTAAGGCTCTTTTGGCTGTCACATTCTATTCTCCTCTCCCCCACTCCTCCTCACCCAGGAGCCCCTGTTTGGAGCGTGTGTACAACAAGAAGGTTCGGCCCATTCTTGATTGGGTGGTGCACGCGAAGAGATTGGTGCAGCGATTTGAGAAGCGTCTTCGTAACCCCTACCATATGGATCACCGCTAGAGAGGAGGATACTTGACATCTTTCATTCTCTCCCATAGATCTATAGAATTTAAGGATATACGATCTCCCTATGTAATAGAATTTTTTTTCTATGCGTAGTTTTCAGTTTCACGGGTTTTCATGCACCAATCTTTACATGATGACAAAAAAACTTTTTTTGTGAAAAATCTATGATTTTTGTTTTTGTTCTTCCACTATGCATGTGATATCATCCCAAATTTCTATCAGTGGTATCAGAGCTAGGTTGCTCATGCAAAAGATTGGTTTTTAAACTGTGTTGTATTTAATCGTGTATGTAGAATTATTTTTTGCGCAATTGTTGTGATTTTTTATCATAGTTTATAGATCTAGACTGTACCTTTTTCTCTATTAAAAAAATATTTTAGAGAAGACTTTTGACGTCAAAATTGTTAATACAAAAGTGATAGAAAGAGCAACAATTGTTGTTGCCCTATAGGATGGCCAAAGGCTACTTGTAGCCTTTGCCGAGAGCTCTCAAAAGAGCTCTTGGGCTAGCCACTTGTAGTAGACCGAGAGCAATCATGCTGCTCTCAACCAAAGTAGGGCAGAGCCCCTGCAACTAGGGATTCCTAGCTGCAAGGGGCACCTTAGGTGGCTAGGGTTTCCTAATCGCCCAAGAGCCCCTAGCGGCCAAGACTCCTGGCTACATAGGCAAGGTGACAGCTAGGGTGTCCCTAGCTGCAGGGGCAATCTTGGGGGTTAGAAAATAAAAATTCTAGATTTTCATAAAAATACTTTGTCGTAGTATAAAGATTGGTATGCAAAACACCCGTGAAATCGAAAACTACATATAAGAAAGATGTTACCTAAGGATATTGTATATCCTTGAATTTCTATAGATCTGTGGGAAAAAATGAAGGAGGTCAAGCGCCCTCCTCATTTTGAATAAATTGATCTAATCCATGGCAATTCAAATCCCTATTCACTAAACATTTTGTCACCTAATATCTCAATAGACTGAAGCTTTTGTACAAATCTATGAACCCTTTCTCAATATCTACATGATGTCAATCAACAAAGCTAATGTAATGTCAAATTTTATTGTAACTTCCTTACTAGTGTTTTCTTTCTTATTGGTGTCATGTGTTATGGGTGCAATCAGAACAGAATAGGTGTGGATCATCACATCACTAGGATAAGGATGTTGCAACTTGACTTGGGTTGGACTCTACGACACCACCTAGCGCCAGACCAATACCATTTGGATACATGGGTATAATTGCATAAAGCAATGCAAACAAGATGTTTGACGCTTGTTCATGATTATTTTCAATTCTTATTTTATGTTGTTTTCTTTATGTTTTCAATGTGTTCTTTAAAGCAACTTGTTTAGAACAGAACACTATAGTCAATTGTATTTTTGCTTACTATCAATGTTTTATTTCATGTTTTTAACATGTAAAGCACAAAAATATTTTTGGTTATGACAACGCTATTGAATCTCGAATTTTGATGATGAAACCAATTGATAGTGATTATAATCTAACTATATTTTGAGTGACATAGGACTACCTTCGATCAAGAGTAGACAATTAAAGCAAGAAGAATCAGATGTTAGACCAAAGAAAACTTTGTCAGAAGATTGGACGTCGAGCTGAAGGATCAGTCGACATATCAGCAAAAGACTTCGGACGATGAGTTCGGGCATCGAGCCAAGAAAAGTGAAATTGTACTAAGGAGAACGGAGTTACGAAGGACAACTAACCGATTGGGTAATATGTCGCAAGAGAGGATGATACGTCGAGGAATCGAACGAAGCGCCAATGGACCAATAATATGCTGGACAAATTGATTCATACTTTGTATAATTGTATAGATCTAAGTAGGTTTTAGGTATAATTGAGTTAAAATTAGGTCAACTTAATTAGGAGTCAATTGGGCCCAACCTTGAGCTGTGTTGGGCTAAGTGAAAGGTACAAATAGTGACTCAAGAGGTGAGTCAAGCAGTGGCATCGCTAGAACAAGCGGTGGAACCACCGGTGGCTCAGTCTTCAAGACACAATCTCTGAGACTATGTTAGGCGGTGGTACCGCCTAGTGTCAAGATAGATTGGACAGTGAAACCGCTAATACCCGAAAGACCAGGGTGATTCAAATTTTAGCTCCAATTTTGAATCCCCTTGAGGCCTATAAATACCCCTCTCATCTCTGGTTAGGACACATACCAACTGAGAAAGAAAATAGGAAAAACTCGACTATAATAGTGTAAAAAATCCTCTCCTCTAGAATAGTATTGGTTAAGTCTAAGAGAGGGGTGAGTGGGCTTGTAAAAGGTTAACTCCTGAACCTATTAAAAGGAGAAGAGAGCTGTAAGAGTGGTTGGTCTTTGCCTATTGAAGGTTGACCGATATTGAAAGTCGATGGTCTCGACGAAGGAGGAATCAGGAGTAGACGTAGGTCGGACGACTGAACCACTATAAATTGGTGTCTTCTTTTCTTGTTGTGTATTTCTATTACTTAGCTGTATTCTACATTTACTTCAAGTTAACATCTTTCTGATATAATTTCACCGATACGACTTTCATTGTATGAAACGGTTTTTCGAAATGTAATTGACGTAATTTTTACTGCTGCATTAATTCACCCCCCACCCCCCCTAGTGTTGTATTGATCCTAACAATTAGTATCAAAGCATCGTTATTTCTCGTTTGGATTAACACATAAGAGAAATAACTCTTTTCGACTTTTAAGAGGGTTATTCTCTCATTTGTCCTCCCATGTTCAATGGGACGGACTACACTTATTGAAAAACTCGAATGAGAGTTTTTTTACTTTCTTTGGATTTGGATTTATGGAATATCATTGAAAATGATTTTCTTACACTCTCTAAACCTATGAATGAATGGAATAATTTTGAAAAAAAAAATATTTTCATTAAATGCAAAGGCTATGAATACCTTATTTTATGTATTGGACAAAAATAATTTTAATTAAATTTCTATTTATGAAATAGCTTATGACATTTGGCATACTCTTGAAATCACACACAAAGGCATGAGTAAAAGATTCTAAAATAAATCTTTTATTGTATAATTTTGAATTATTTCAAATAGCACCAAGCGAAACTATCAGTGACATATACACCCATTTTACGGATGTCGTTAATAGTTTAAAAGGTCTTGGTAAATATTTTTTTAATTTTAAACTTACTAACAAGATTCTAAGATCCCTTCCAAAAAATTGAGGTCCGAAAGTAACCGCTATTCAAGAATCAAAGGACTTGAACAACTATTCTCTTGAAGAACTTATCAGGTTATTAATGACTTATGAGATGACATGCTTAGAATATGATGAACATGAGAACCACCTTCCAAAGAGCAGGAATGATTTGGCACTTCAAACTATTGAAGACTACTCGAGCGAAAGCTCAAGTGATGATAACATCAAACTTATCACTATAAAATTAAAAAAATTCATACAACATGAAATTAAAAACAAAACTAAACTTAAAAAGAGGAAGGTACTAAAGAAGAAGAAAGAACTCAAGGATAAATCAAGTATATCCGAAGATGAAGACGTGAACTACGCATTGATAGCTCATGTGGCTCACCCAAAATGTTTTTACCTTATTATGAAATTACTTGATCTTTTCATGAGTTGCTTGATTTAGAAATAAAAAAAATTAAGTATGCTTTTCATGATTTTATTAGTTAAAAAATATAAAAATATTATTGATCATGATAATTACATGTTTTAGAAATAAAATGTGGATCTAATGCTTACACACCTAATAAGACTAATTACATGTATATTTATCTTGATGATTTCTGTATCGTTTTTCCATTTTAAACATAATACATGGATTTGACTTAAAAGAAAGAAGTAATTATCTTGATGATTTTGTATTACTTTCGGTTCTAAACATGATGCTTGGCCTTTGTATGAAAAACTTGGGTATGTTTATATGAAATCAATTGCATGTTAACTTTTTGCATTAAGTTAGATTCATTTAAGAAGGAAAATGTCTTGTTACAACTAACAACAATAAAAGTGCTAGTCATATGTGCCCTGCAAGCCAATCACATGAGTGATGACACTTGTGACTTAATATTCACTTTTTCTCTTTGCTTATTATTAGATGTTTTATCACTTTATCTTATATGTTATATATATTGTGATGTCCTTGGATCTGTGCAATGGGAATCGGATCGTGATGAGATCACGATAATGAGACCGATTCACCTTTAAACACAAACCCTGAATTATCCTAGTCATAGGCTACTCGAGAAGGACATCGAGATAACCGGATAGACTAGTGTGCTGTATACCCATCCATATGATGGAGGTAGCTGGTCTTATAGCTACTCATGTGGGGATACTAAGGGTACAGTACCGGTGCTGATTGGGGAATGAGTTCACTAATTGTTCCGCCTACGGAATGCTAGATGGTTAATGATACCTCACGTCAGACAACGATTCCGTAGTCCTAGTAGTGTATTTGGTCCTTAGACTTGAGACACAAAGGATATCCTGTATGAGTACTCCACTATTTGATACTGGACTTATAGGTTTGGAAAGTTCCAGATCTAGTATAGCCGGTTATTGGGAGTGGTAGCCAACCTTACGAGAGCTATTGAGTGTCAATAGAGGATCATCCGCTCTCGGTATCATGAGAGGAATATCCCATATGTTCTTGCTTGAACAAATCCTTGGCCAAGGTTATTCGGATTGAGAGAGAAAGAGTTCTCCGGGAGAATCCGATAAGAGCAAGACTCGAGGAGAGACCGTATGGGCCTAACAGCACCATGCTCGGTATAGGGTCTCTGGGATATTGGATGGATGAGGGACTATAGATACATGGTAATTGAGGATAGATAGGTCCAAAGGATTGGATTCCCCTGTATCGTCTCGGGGCTACAGCGTAGTGGCCTGGTACGTCCATAGTCGATGAGTTTGGTGAATTATTATAGAGATAATAATTCACTAAGTCAGAAGGAGTTCTGACAAGTATGACTCACGGCTAGCTCGATATTGGGCCTAGAGGGTCATACACATATGGTGGGTGTTGCGACGAGTAGAGGTTCGGATATGAGATATCTGTTGAACCTCCTATCTTATTGGATATCCATTAAGCCCCTGAATTATTGGATCTTGAGATGAGATCCGATAATTGCTAATAAGAGATTATTGGGTAGAGACCCACTAATCCAAGAGGCTTGGGTAATTGGATGGAGATCCAATACCCAATAAGGCAAAAGATCCATTAAGGTTTTCAGAGGGCCTCTATAAATAGGAGGGAACCAAAGCTCTATAGGCTAAGGGTTTCTCTTGGTAGCCACCTCCTGTTCTCCTCTCCCTAGAGAGAGAGATGCATCATCACAATCCTTGCCGTGTGGATACTACTAGAGAGGAGGATGCTTAACCTCCTTCATCCTCTCCCACAGATCTGCAGGAATTCAGGGATATACGATCTCCCTAGGTATCTTCTTTTACACGTGCAGTTTTGCGGATTTATTTTTTGACATACCGATCTTCACACGACGTTGGGAACTTTCTATGGAAAATCTGGGGTTTTGTTTCTGTTCTTCCGCTGCGCATGTGATGTTGCTCTCCTGAAGGATTTCCCAACAAAAAGAAAGATCATTGGAATTAAAATGATTTTGAAGATGTCTTAAGTTTTTATATCATGCTTGATAATTTTATATTATGGTATCATACATGAGAATTTGAAGTAATGATGATTTAAAATCTTATGTTTTGTAATAATGTGTTTTTGATCTTGATGATTTTTATGACGAAACTTATGTCTCGATTTTAATTGTTGATGCATGTTTTCATAAAAGACTTAAGTATGCTTACATCACAAAATTTAAAACTAAAAGAACTTTAACTAGTTTTAATCTTATAGGAATTAATCTATGTTGCTTTCAATAAATTTTTCGAGTGAAAGAAAAGTAATTTTGATGATGATTTTGGATTTATACGATGATGCATGGCTTTCATATGAAAAACTTAAGTATGCATATATGAAATAAATTGCATAAATTGAAATACATAAAAAGAAAATGCATGTTTCTTAAAAATTTCTCTATCTCTAAAGTTTCTGATTATTCAATTAGAGACAAGTGATGAATCTATGTGTACCATTATTAATGAATCTCTTGAACTATGAAATATTGGGATCTAGAGTGGCACTAAGAGAAGGGGGTGGGGTTTGGGGTGTGGGCGGGGTGGGAGAGGTAAATTAGTGCAGCAGTTAAAAATAATAAATTCTGACGATTTAAACAAGTTTGTACATTGAAAACTTCATAGGATAGAATCATGTTTCAATGAAAATTAATTTCGATCAAAACGTATCAGAAACGTATTTAACTTGCAAGCATTTAGAGATGAAGAAATGGAGCAGTAAGTGAAGATGGTTTGCTGAAATGTAAATTATGAGAAAGTAAATACAGACCGAATTTATAGTGGTTCGGTCATACGAACCACATCCACTCCCGATTCCTCTTCACTTGAGGCCACTGGCTTTTCACTAGTTGTCTTCCTTCCAGCGGGCGAAGACAAGTTCCCTTACAACGCTCTCTCCTTTTGACAGGCATAAGAGGTAACCCTTACAAGCACTTCACTCCTCTCTTTTTTCTGAAATCAAATGAAGGCTAGAGGAGGGATTTCTAAAGAGATTTGAACAATATTTCTACTTTCCAAGTGTGTGTGCTTGTGTCTTCAACCCAGGGATAAGAGGGGTTTTTATAGGCTCCAATCTTATTCAAACTTGGAGCCAAAAATCTTCTCATCTTGAGTTTACCGGGTACTGGCAGTACCACTACCTGTCACTGGCGGTACCACCGCCAATTTGACCCTGACACTGGGTGATACCGCCTCCTAGTCTGGTGGTACTACCGCTTGACACACTATCACGGTCAGTGTACTGGGCGATACCACTACCTAGACTCAACCTTGAAGACTAAGTCTTCTGGCTATGCCACCGCCTGATGTGGCACTTGGGTACTGTTTGGGCCTTCCATCGGCCCAACACAGCCCCAATGTAGGCCTAGTTAGCCCCTACCAGGGTTATAGGATTAGCACTTAATCTTAACCCTAATTACGTACTAACTATGAAATTAAAGACACTTCTTAAGCTTCCGACAAACTTCCAGTGGTCTTCCGACGAACCCTCGGACACCATTCTGTGGATTCCAAGCAAGCTCTTGGACTTCTCGATTGATCTTGGCAAGTTCCAACGAGCTTCTTCGGCAAGCTCCGATCTTTCTCGGTGAGCTCCACGAACTTCTGAAAACCCTTCGACAAGCTCCCTACTTATTCTCGGCCAGTTCCGGTAGCACTCTCGACGAATCTTCGAACTTCCGTTGAACTCTTGAACTCCTAACGATTTCATCGCACTTGACTCCGGCACTTTGCTTCGCTTTATGTCTTCATCGTTATTATAGTTAATCTTGCACATATAAATCTTAACTCTACTTTGATCTAGTCAGTTACACGAATCAACCTCCTATTGCCCGGCACATCATTGGTCAGTGCTTCGTCTAAATCTTCGACGCACCATCCTCTCTTGCGGCCTATTGCTTAATCAGCGGTTGACCTCCACAACCTCGATCTCTTTAGTGCAACACTACTTTTCTTGACCCAATGCCCGATATCCAAAGCCTTCTATCGATTATCGATTGGACCTTTGGCACGACATCCAATATACTGACATGATCTCTTCTGGTGCAACGCTGATTCATCCTGTGTCAACTGTCTAATCCTAATCGATAGTAGACCTGCGTCACTCAAAACATAATTGGACAATAAAACATAATCAATTAGTTTCATCATCAAAATCTGAGACCCAACAGTCTCTCCATTTTTTATGATGATAACTAATTGATGATAGAGTTAATTCTAACTCTCGGAGTTTAACCAAACTCCCTCTATCAATATGCCATATTGATAGAATACTTGGATTATGCCAAATCCAAGCAACATGTATCAAAATCATATTATCAAAAACATCATGAAAATATATAAAATATTCAATCAACATTATATTACATGAAGTCATCAATCTACTTCTCCCCCTATGTCATCAACCAAAAGAGAAGCTACATCATAGCTAGTTTAAAAGATATGTAAGTTTTATAATCATACTAGCTACCAAGATATACAACATTCAATCATAACAAGTTTTTAAGTTTAAGCATGATAATTTTTACTTGCTCCTTGAAATGTGTAAGTTTGCACTTTTCTTTCTAGAGATAAACAAGATAACAATTTTTTATTGACTTGAGACGTGCAAGTTGTACTTTCTTTACTTCCTTTGTGATATGTATGCTATTTGTGTAAAGATTTCATCATTTTACATATGCAAGCTAAATTTTCATTTCAACATACAAGCATAGAAGCATAGCAAATGTAGGATTGCAAATTTTCTAAGTTTTGTGATTTTTATTTCTATTGAGATAGCAAGTTCTTTTGAGCTAGCAAATTTTTTTATTGAAGTGTGTAAGCTATTAAAAACTTTCTCCCCCTTTTTTGTCAAAAAGAAGTGGAGTATGAATAGTCTTTTAGATCATTGTTTTGATCATGACAAAATAATAAATTTGTATCATGAATTTTCATCAAGTCATGAATGCAAGGGAGTCATAAATAAATCATGATATGAGGAAAATTAATGATAAGCAAGCAAGCAATAATGATAAGCAAGCTAGTATACTTTGCGATACGCAAGCTAGCTTCCTTTCAATTTTTTCCTTTTGCAACTATGTTTTGTCTTTGCAAGCTATCAACTTTTTATTTGCAATGAGCTAGCAATTTTTGTAAAATTTATAACATTTTAAATATGCAAGTTCATGAGTTAAAAAAAAATATTGCAACTTTACAAATTCTTTCTTCTCATTTTGAGAAATGCATGTTTTGCCTTTTTGCAAGTTCTAGCTAGCTATGTTTGCTTTCATTTGTAATGTGCAAGCTAGCAAACCTTTTTTCCCCTTTTTTTAATGTCAAAAAGAAAGAAGGACATAGTTTTCTTCATTTTTACATCAATTAGAAAATAGTGTCAATCAATATCACATGATGCATACATGGCCAAAAAAATAAGTTTTTAGTAAGATCAAGATCAAAAGATATCATTCAATCATTAAGCAAATTTCTTTTACTTCAATTTTCAATCATCACATAAGGCATACAAGTCAAAGAAATCTTGTCATTTCTATATCATGAAAGATATTATATCAAGGCTCATGATTTATTTGAAAATAGATAGCACAAATAGCAACTTGATTCATGCATAGGAATTCTTATCAAGTTCACATTTCATAAGAAAGAAATTCAAGCATCAAGATATCAAGATCACATTTCATAAAAAAGAAATTCAAGTATCAATATATCAAGATCACAAATTTATAAAAATTCAAGTATTGAATTCCAAGAAATCAAAAGACAAGTTACATTTCATTTGAAGAACTTTCTTTTGATAAACAAAAGGAATATGGTAAACGATCTTGATTTATAAGGAACTTCAAGTTATAATTGTCAAGATCATGATTTCAATAAAATTTCTTTATAGCAAAATGAAATATTTTATAGCTTGATTCAAGCATTACAAATATCTCAAAAAGTCATGATTCCAGGAGATTAAGAGAAGAGTCAAGAATCATTAACAAGTCTTACTCAAATTCATCATAAAGGATATCAAGAAGAGCAAAATTTCTTTTACTTCGATATTCAAACCATGATAAGTGATATATCAAACGTTTGCATTAATATTTTAATCATCGAATCATGTGTAGAAATAAGTATTGAAACGTAGGAGAAAAATCAAATTACGCATGCAATGTTTTAATATTCAAAACATATTTTCTCAAGTTAAGTATCGATAAGTCAAGAGAAAATAACTTATGATTCATTTGGATTTCTCTTCAATAACATGGGAGAATCATAGTATGAAGTAAGAGATCTTGAAAGACTCAAGTTATCAAGATCATGATATAGATTAAGCTTATTTAAATCAATTTTGATAACTCAAAACTCATAATCAAATCAAAATCATTTTTGAGATTCATAACATGAAAGAAGTTATTATCAATTTTTTAGAGATTGCAAAATGATAAATAGATTTTTGATAAACACTTATTATCAAATCATCAATTTCATGATTCATTTAGAAGGTTCTCCTCTTTAGTAAATAAAAAGAAAATATAGGAGAACAAAATGAATTAAGGGAGATAAAACATGATTGAAGCATGGTTCATATTTAAAATATATCTAAAATCATAAATACGAATCAAGCAATTGTCAAATCCGAAATCATCATCAAAGTCACATTTAAGAATTTCATGAGATTTTCAAAATATTCATTATGATAATCTTCAAGAGATTCATAATATTCATAAAATGAATTCATTAACCTTAATAGGATAGAAAATGCAATCTCTTTTTACGTGTTTTATCCTATAATCATGTCTTTGCCTTTAGTAAAAACAAGTATCAATGTACAAGAGCGAAAATATAAATTTCATAAAATAATTTATCAAGCATGATTCCATAACTTTCAAGCATAATAACATCCTTTTAATATCAAGATATTCATCATCAAGTATGACTTCAAAAGGTATGTTCAAGATTTTTTATTCGAAAGTCATGTATCATCATACAAATTAGATATTATTATCAAAATCTTTCATTCGGAAATTTTATTTAGAACAATGTCGATTAATTACATGTAAGCATGCTCAAGTCCTCTTTCTATAAAAGTTGTGTATCAAGTTTAAGACTGAAAAGGTGATTTTATCAAAGCCATCAAGAACAAACACATAAAACATAATAACATCATGATAGCACATTTTCGATTTTTATATGTTTTATTTCATGTGATTGATCTTATACGAGTACATTCAAATATTTCATACGAAAACCATTATTGTATAAATTCAAAATACAAGTTTTGTTATTAAACACATTAAGATCAAATGCATCACACATAAAACATCATGATAGTACATTTTCTCATTTTAATGAGTTTCAATTTAAGTGATTTGATCTTTCATAAGAATATTCAAATTTTTCATATGAAAATGTCATACATCATATTTAAAAATGAAAGCATCATCAAAATCATTTTAATTCTTTCTTTCATTAGTTATAACAAGATGATCAATGCTCAAATTTTTGTTAAAATCATGCATCATTTTATAAATTTCATCATAAAAATGATTAAGACCTATTAATCCAAGATGAAAGTTTTCAAATTATAAGCATGATACACACATCTATCATCAAAAGACTTTCAAGAAATTCATACATAGATATGTATAATGTTTAAAACCGAAAATCGATACAGAAAGTATACATGGAATTATATCATCTCAAAACGTCATCTTAATTCATCATGAAAACAATTAGACCAAAAACACGTTAATCCAAAACATAGAGTTTCAAATCAACATTACTTCAAAAACTCATGCATGATATAAAATCATCAAACATCATGTTTAGAAATGAACAGCAATATAAAACATCAAGATACACATGCATGGATTAATCCTAAGCATTATCACAAATCATGCAAGTATCATTTTAATTTTTTACTTTTCAAAAATACTAGAAAGAAAGGCATGATATAATTTTTTTAAAAATAATTATTTGTTTCCTACTAACTAAGTTAAGCAATTCATGAAAAAGATATCAAGTAATTTCATAACAACGTACAAACATTTCGGGTGAGTTTCTTACCTTGTTATCGAAAACCGTTAAAGCCCAATTCGTCTCTTCTTTATATGATTCTTCTTGACGAGCTTTCTTCTTCTTTTTTGGTGGTCGCTTCTTTCATTCAAGTTTATTTTTAGTTTTAGATTTTTATTTAATAAACTTATTAAAATTCATTGTTATGTGTTTAATGTCCTCATCACTTGAGTCATCACTCAAGTGGTATTCATTTGTCTAAAATTCTAAATCCTTCCTGTTCTTTGGAAGGTGGTTCATGTGTTCATCGAGTTCAACATATTCCAAGAAACTCATTTCATACGTCATTAAAGAGCCAATGAGTTCTTCAATAAGTAAATTATTTAAATCTTTAGCCTCTTGTATTATAGTTACTTTAGGATCCCACATTTTTGGAAGGGATCTTAAAATCTTGTTTACAAGATCAAAATCTAAAAAAGATTTACCAAGGGCTCTTAGACTATTGACGACATCTGTGAAACGGGTGTACATGTCATCGATAGTCTCATTTAGTTCTATTCTCAAAAGCTCAAAATCATGTAATAAGAGGTTTACTTTCGAGTCTTTAACTCTACTAGTTCCCTCATGGGTGATTTCAAGTGGCCAAACATTAAAAGCCATTTCATAAGTTGAAATACGATTAAACTCATTTTTGTCCAAACAGCAAAATAAGGCATTCATTGCCTTTGCATTTAAGGAAAAAGATTTTCTCTTTAAATCCGACCATTCGTTCATCGGTTTAGAGGGAAGTTGAAAGTCATTTTCAATGATGTTCCATAAATCCAAATTTAAAGAAATTAAGAAAACTCTTATTCGAGTTTTCCAATATGTGTAGTCCGATCCATTAAACAACGAAGGACGAATGATCGAAAAACCCTCTTGAGAGCCGTGAAGAGCCATTTCT
This sequence comes from Musa beccarii, assembly GCA_024322285.1. Lineage (NCBI taxonomy): Eukaryota > Viridiplantae > Streptophyta > Magnoliopsida > Zingiberales > Musaceae > Musa > Musa beccarii. The sequence goes on along the minus strand of CM044396.1, from coordinate 6,070,664 downwards.
CATAGGTGTGAATCCGAAAGAGAAATAACGAGGCTCTGATACCAATTGTTGGGATCTAGAGTGGCACTAAGAAGGGGGGGGGTAAATTAGTGCAACGATTAATAATGATAAATTTCAGCAATTTAAACAAGTTCATACATTGAAAACTTCATAGGATAGAATCACATTTCGATGAAAACCAATTTCGATCAAAGCGTATCGGAAACATATTTAACTTGTAAGCATTTAGAGATGAAGAAATAAAGCAGCATGTGAAAATGGTTTGCCAAAATATAAATTGTGAGAAAGTAAATGCAAACCGAATTTATAGTGGTTCGGTCATACGACCTACATCGACTCCCGATTCCTCTTCACTTGAGGTCATTGGCTTTCCACCAGTTGTCTTCCTTCCAGCAAGCAAAGACAAGTTCCCTTACAGTGCTCTCTCCTTTTGACGGGCATAGGAGATAACCCTTATAAGCACTTCACTCCTCTTTTTTTTCTGAAATCAGATGAAGGTTAGAGGAAGGATTTCTAAAGAGATTTGAACATCATTTTTCTACTTTTAAAGTGTGTGTGCTTGTGTCTTCAACCTAGAGATGGGAGGGGTTTTTATAGGTTTCAATCTGATTCAAACTTGGAGCCAAAAACTTTCTCATCCTGGGTTTACCGAGTATTGGCGGTACCACTGCTTATCACTGGTGGTACCATCGCCAGTTTGACCCTGACACTAGGTGGTACCACTGCCCAGTCTGGCGGTACTATCGCCTGACATACTATCACAGTTAATGTATTTGGTGGTACCATCATCTAGACTCAGTCTTGAAGACTAAGCCTTCTGATGGTACCACTACCTAACATGCCACTTTGGCACTGTTTGGACCTTCTATTGGTCCAACATAGCCCCAATGTAGACCTAGTTGGCCCTAACCAGGGTTACAGGATTAACACTTAATTCTAACCCTAATTACGTACTAACTATGAAATTAAAGATATTTTCTATGCTAATACAAAATCTAGCATATCAAGTCTTCCTCCGGCGAGCTTTTGGCAAACTTCCGATGGTCTTCTGACGAACCCTCAGACATTATTCTATGGACTCCAAGCAAGCTCTTGGACTTCTTGATTGATCTTGGCGAGTTCCAACAAGCTTCTTTGGTAAGCTCTGATCTTTCTCGGCAGCTTCGCGAACTTCCGACAAACCTTTCGACGAACTTCCAAAAACTCTTCGGCAAGCTCCCTACTCATTTTCGGTCAGTCCCGATAGCACTCCCGACAAATCTTCGGACTTCCGTCGAACTCTCAAACTCCCAACGATTTCATCACACTTGACTCCAGTACTTTACTTCGCTTTATGTCTTCATCATTATCGTAGTTAATCTTGCACATATAAACCTTAACTCTACTTCGATCTAGTTAGTTACACGAATCAACCTCCTGTTGCCCGACACATCATTGGTCAGCGCTTCGTCCAATTCTTCGACGCACCATCCTCTCTTACGGCCTGTTGCTCAATCGGCGGTTGACCTCTGCAACCCTGATCTCCTTGGCGGAACATCACTTTTCTTGGTCCGATGCCCGATGTCTGAAACCTTCTGCCGATTGTCGACTAGACCTCCGGCACGACGTCTAATATACTAACATGATCTCTTTCAGTGCAACGCTGATTCATCCTATATCAACTATCTAATCTTGATCGATAGTAGACTTGCGTCACTCAAAACGTAATTAGATAACAAAACATAATCAAGTAGTTTCATCATCAAAATCTGAGACCCAACATGAAAATGATTTTGATGATTTGAATTTGAATGAGCTTTATCATAATCATGATTTTGACTTCTTGATATTTGATGCTTGAGATTTATTTTTTTTGTGAATCAAGATCTTTTATTTGATATCTTATATTTCTTTTTACTATTTACTAAAGAGAAGTTTATCTATATCATGATCTTGATAACTTGAGATTTTCAAGTTCTCTTACTCCATACTCTCATATGATTCTCTCATGTTATTAAAGAGAATATTTTGAATCATAATATTTTCTTTTTTTAAATACTCACAATTAATATGATGTGCTTTGATGGTTGAAATATTGTACATATAAATTGATTTTTCTCTTATGTTTCAATGCTCCTTTGTATTTGTAATTTAATACCTCATGATATGATTAATTTTTATCATGATTAGAGCATTGATGTAAAAGAAAAATTATACCCTTCCTTCTTTTTTGACAATGATAAAGGAGAGGGAAGACTTGCAAGCTCGTACATTGGAAAGGAACCAAAATTGCTAGCTTGAAAGGCAAAATTGCTAGAAAGGCAAAACTTGCTAGCTTGCACTTCTCAAAAAAGAAGAAAGAACTTACTATCATAAACACCACCAAAAAAATTGTAAGCTTACAAACTCAAGAAGCAAAAGTGCAAACTTGCATATCTCAAGAAGCAAAATTTCACATCTTTAAAATTTTCTATGATTGCATGTTGTAAAGTGATAAATTGCTAGCTTGTATATTGTAAAACTAACACATCTTAAATACTTGTTAGATGCACTTCTCCTTTTTGTTGATAACAAAGGGGGAGAAGTATGATGATGATTTCATGCATTGTATGATATATTGAACATTTTGATTTTGCATGATTTTTTTATTCAAAAGATCTATCAATATGGCATATTGATAGGGGGAGTTAAGATTAACTCCATCATCAATTAGTTGTTATTATCAAAAAGAGGGAGATTATTGAATCTCGGATTTTGATGATGAAACCAATTGATAGTGATTATAATCTAACTACATTTTGAGTGACGTAGGACTACCTTCAATCAAGAATAAACAATTGAAGCAGAAAAAATTGGACATTGGGCCGGAGGAGAACATGTCAAAAGATTCGACGTCAAGCCGAAGGATCAGTCGACGTATCGGTAGAAGGCTTCGGACGATGAGTTTAGGCATCAGGCCAAGAAAAGCATAATTGTGCCAAGGAGATCGGAGTTACGGAGGACAACTGACCGATTGGGCAATAGGCCACAAAAGAAGACGATGCATCGAAGAATCGGATGAAGCACTAATGGACCAATAATATATTAGATAAATTAATTTATGCATTATAATAATTATCTAGATCAAGGTAGGTTTTAGGTTTAATTAAGTTGGAATTGGGCCAACACAATTAGAAGTCAATTGGGCCAACTCAATTAAGAGCCAATTGGGCCTAATCTTAGGCTTTGTTGGGCCAAGTAAAAGACCTAAATAGTGACCCAAGAGGTGGGTCAAGCGGTGGAACCATCAGTGGCTCAGTCTTCAAGACACAGGCAGTGGTACCGCTAGACTGAGCAATGGTACCACCCAGTGTCAGGGCAGACTGGGTAGTCGTACCACCCAGTATTGGTAGTAAAACCGTTAGTACCTTGAAGACTGAGATAATTCAAATTTTAGCTCCAAGTTTGAATCCCCTTGAGGCTTATAAATACCTCTATCATCCTTGGTTATGACACATCAAATGAGAAAGAAAAGAAGAAAAACTCTACTGTAATAGTGTGAAAAATCTTCCCCTCTAGAATAGTATTGGTTAAGTCTCAAAGAGGGATGAGTGGGTTTATAAAAGATTAACTCTTAAACCTATTAACAGGAGAAGAGTGTTGTAAGGGTGGTTGGTCTTTGCCTATTGAAGGAAGATCAATAATGAAAGCCGGTGGTCTCGATGAAGGAAGAAATGGGAGTGGATGTAAGTCGGACGATCGAACTATTATAAATCAGTGTATTCTTTCTTTGTTGTGTATTTCCATTACTTAGTTGCATTCTACATTTACTTCAAGTTAACATCTTTCCGATATAATTTCACCGATACAGCTTTCATCGTATGAAATGATTTTTCAAAATGCAATCGATGTAATTTTTATCGTTGCACTAATTCACCTCACAAAACCCCTCCACCCCACCTCCTCTTAATACTATATTGGTCCTAACAAATGCATTTTAGGAAAAATGGCTCAAACTATACCGTTCTCATGTGCCATTGGCTGATGATCTAGTGGTGCGAAACATCAATTGTTTCAACATCTTGAAACCCACCAAGTGATACTAGGGTGGATAGGGCTTTAAGTTGATGATAGTGCTAGGTAAATATTGGGCTTGCATCTATCTTTGAAACCCCCATTTGTGTGCACTTATTTAGTCCATTTTCGAAACCCTTTCAAACTTAATAAATATTGGTTGCTTTATGTTGCATTGGATCTCGGTTGTCTTGCCCTTTTTATATGCGATGGTAGCAAATTACTTGCATGTTTGCTTTTTTGACCTTTTCTTCATTTTGTATATCCTTTATAGACTACACAAGGTTAAAATCTAGGTTGACCCTTATGGATTCATATTGCTTAGGTGCCGCACTCCCTTAGGCAATCCTAGCTTAGGTCACATTAGTGTAGTATCCAAACAAGTTAAAACAAACATCGAATTGCTATGGCTAGGTAGCATGGCAAAACTAGCGCTTTGTACAAGATGGGCAGGAGCAAATGTGTGACCATTCTAGAGAAATTGATGAGCACTCATAAAAACTAGCAAAGTCACTAAAGTGGAGTATAGCATTTGTAGTGACATTCTCACAACACAAGAACTCTCTCATGCTGCCTGAGTGGCAGAGGCATAAAAAAAGCGTGGTGAGTTGGAGTAACAACCTAATCTTGTCAACTAAAAGTTTATGAATCTTTATGGAAGCATAGAGCTTCTTGAGATGGTAGAGTCTGTGCAAAAAAGGTTGGAATCACAACTAGATTAGTTGGAGATCTAAGTCAAAATGTTGACAGATGACACAAGAGAGTCCATGCAATAGTAAAAGGGCACGCAAGGGATTTGATGGCTCATGTGTCGTTACTTATGCAAGTTATGCATGCGAGTGGAGAAATGTCCCATGACCATCTCTCATTGAGATTAAGGGCTCATGAACCGTAAAGCTGAGGGTGCTTAGGATTCCAAGGAGTTAGAAAATCTCTTTGATTTGGAATAATACTTCAAAGTGACCCAATCTAAATCAAAAGATTCCAATGTATCATTAGTGATGATGTATCTCATTGATGATGTAAAACTATGGTAACACAGTGAGAAGAAATTTTAGCAAGGCTACTATAATATCAACACTTGGGAAGTCCTGAAGAAGGAATTGTGAACTCAATTCATGCTAAAGAATACAAAATCCATTGCATGGAGGAAGTTGCAACAACTTTGTCAGACCTCTACTATCTACGATTATGTAAAGTAATTTTCTATATCAATACTAGATATCTAAGACATGTCTGAGAATGACTTTTTTTTTTTTTTTTTGCTTTCTTAATGGTTTGAAATTATAGACTCAATAGGAATTACATCATTAAAATATTCAAGAACTAGTAAGTGCAATTGCTAAGATAGAATGACTCATGGATTTCTCTGCATATATAACAAAGAAAAGAAGAAGTTCTCATTGGAGAGGGGATTTCTGAAAATTTTCAAATGGAAGGACTCAAAGAAGAAAGGCACTCTAATAGGACATGGATCTAGAGGGAACATCCCAAAGTCCAACATATCTCTTTTATGTGATAGAAAGTACCTGATGTTGGAATGGCCACAATGAAAAGAGGCATTTAATGCCCTTGCAACTTTTTTCCAACCAAAAGAGAAGGGTAGAACAAAAGTGAAATCTTTCAACTTGAGAAAGTCGCATTTGAGTTGCAATGAATCATTATAAGACCTCACATGAGAGCTATGTTTGCTAAACATATTGATATGTGAAGTCTAAGAGACCCTAAAGCGAAGGTCAATAAAGAAAATTGACTCCTCAAGCTTGAGTTTATAGAGTCAAGCAATGATGGAGGATCACTACAACAATCTCACATTAGGATGGTGCAATTGTTAAATGCACTACAAGATCCAAGTGGGGGAGTAGTCTAAGACAATATGGAAAGAGACAATGACACATGATAACCTACTAATGTTCATGAACATCAATCTAAATGGGAAGGCAACTTATGCAATGGTGGAGACAGGAACTATACATAACTTCATAATAGACTGAGAGGCAAAGTGACTCAAATTGATGTTGGCAAATAGTTCAAGCAAAATGAAGAGAATCGGTTTAGAGATGGAGCGGAGCTTATTCTTGGATTGGCAAAGGGAATTGACATTAAGATTGGAGATTCGAGTGAAAGCACCAACTTCATGGTGTTTCCCTTAGACAATTTCCAAGTTGTTCATGGGGTGGAGTTTTTACAGAAGTCAAAAGTAATACTCATGCCATTCTTGAACTCTCTCCTTCATATGAGCAGTGACTCTTCATGCATGGTGGCACTCTTGAAGATAATTTCAAAATATACATTTACTCTTGATTATACAAGTGATGAAAGAATTGAGGTGGAAAGACTTGATTTATCCTATAGTGATGTATTTAAAGTCAGAAGGTGTCAACACATGGTAAGTGTTTATTGAGATGGATGCACCTAAAAAGATATGATGTGCCAATATCTCAGTTGCCAAAGCCCTTTTGATCAAGGCACAAGGTGGAAAGCCAATTTAAACTCAGTGAAAGAGTCAATCTAGAGCGAGAGAATCTCTGGGACCTCTCAAACAAATTGTTAGATGACGGATTAATATAAAGTTTATATTTGCTCATAAGTAACCTGAAGCTTTCAATGGGCAACATCGAGCGAGCAACCAATAATACTAAGCAATAGTCTAATTAGTGAAAAATCATGAGAAAAATGCTTCCCAAGTCGCAAGGCGTGTAGAAGTAGTTGATCAAGAGGGGTAAGGCATTACAATAACCTTGAGTCGAGGAGAGACTCGACCACCCAAGATAAACTTAGTTAAGAAAGCATTAGACTAAAGGCCAAAAATATCAAGAGATGAGGCATAGTACCATAACAACAGGTCTTTCGAGTGCTAACCAAACTTGTGCTCTAAGAGGGAGAGCACATTTTTTAATCACAACTAGGGCATGAATGTTCCCAATGATACCACCAAAGTTATCAACTAAGTACTCTAAAGGGCAAAACCTAGCTCAAGTTCAAGCAACACTTCTTATATTCTAAAAGTATGATAGGAAAGAGTGAGCAAAGTCAAGAAATCATTTTGGAGCAAGAAGTACGAACAAGAAATTTGGGTAAATCCATTCCAAGTAACCCAATTCTCCTCACTTATGTAGTTTAGCTTTGCATCAATTAGAAGTCCCATCAAATGAAAGATGTGAGGGATAAAATTCATGAGAGAAAGCCACAAACTCTTCAACTTATGTGACATGGCACTAGCGAAGCTCCAACTAGTAACAATCAAGCTTTGATAGGGTGACACCTCCAAGGGGTTTGCAAGTAGATTAATGATATCTACTATGTTACAATTACAGCTTATGATATGGAAACGTTGGATGCAAGTGCAATGGAGGTGATGAGCAATGAGGATAAAAGCGAAATAGTCATCATTCCTTACATGAAAAAGAGTTATAGTCCCTTCGATTCTTGCAACAATTATGAAGCTAAGGAGATCTATCAAGCAAATTGTGTTATCTGTGATCCTAATAGTCACCATCGTACAAATCATAATCATAGTCTCTGTGCTTCATGGATTAATTCTCTTAGATAAATCATGGTTTTCTTCTTCTCATCCTAATCTTGTATTGTTTATTTTACAGTACGTATGAAATAGTGATCTCACGAAAAGGTTCTGGGTTTTTTGGTTGCTCTATTTTATGTGTATTAGTAAACGAGGATGATAGAGCGCTAACAAGTGGTGAGAATGAGACATTTAGAAGATGATCCCTACCTCATGAAGACAATAGGCATTCTTGAGATAAATACAGAGAGCATTTTTCGATGGATACAAAGAACTCAAAAACATTTATATTATCCGCCATATATAGAGATCATTTCACATAAATATATGATAGGAATCATAGTTACCAGAATTAAACCATAAAAAGACCTAAGGCAAGCCTCTTAGATCACTAAGTCAGATCGAAGGGTCAATTGGTTGAAGAGAATCGTATTTTTAATAAAAAATATCTTAAAAATATATAATATATAAAGTAAGGATCAAAAATATTAAAATTAGTAAAAAAATAAATATTCTTAGGCCAATGAAAAAAATCAGTTGTATATAATATTATGAAAATGCTACTAGCAAACAACTTTATAAATATAAATTTTTATTCAAATCAAAGAAAATGTTATAAAATCTAAAATGTAATTATATTAATCCAATCCATAATAAATTGTTTAATGCTATAAAGGAACTAGTTTATCGAATATAATCATCATAATTTAAATTTACAGATGAATATAAATTTTAAAATTGATATTTTTTAGTAATTAAAATATCATTTGTAATTCATTCTATATTATATTCTAAATTTTTGGGCTCGCTTTTTATTTATCATAATATTTGGTTCAAAAGGAGAAGAGGTAAAGAGAAGATATGTGAAAATGGAGATTAAGAGACGATTGTTGGAGGGAGATGAGACAGCGAAGGAGATAATTGGTTGTAGTAAGAGAGGATGACCGAAAGAAAGAAGAAATGGAATGGAAGGAGAGAGGTCATTTTCTTTCTCATGTCAAATTTAACATCAAAGTTAATATAAATATCCTCTTAAATAAATAATAAAAACTAAAATTATGGATATTTAAGTAATCTTATTTATACTTACAAAACTGGATCTGTTATATTTAACCCATCCAAAAATTGATCTGATTAATCAGTATATTTCAATTTTTTAACATAATCAATGAAATGTACTGACTATATTTTTTATTTTTTTTATCCAATCATATGTCGTATTCTAATAAATGAACGTTGGGAGAAAGAAACAATCTCAAAAGACATTGAAGTGATAGATGCAATATCAGAATAAACCTAACATGGCAACCCCTTGCATGAGAATGTGTAATAAGTGTAAATCCTGTCAAATAAAACCTTCGGTTTACCACACAAAAGAATACCATTAGATGATGGATTGATTGCCAGGTTTTGTCTTCAATTGGATAAATCGATCTAATACATGGCAGTTCAAATGCATTATGCGGACCCACATCTTGTTCGCTCAACGTTTTGTCCCCCAGTATCCCAATGGACCAAAGCTTTTATACAAATCGGCGAGCCCTTTCTCAAGTATATCTACATGATGTCAATCAACAAAGCTAATGTGTTTCTTCACTGAAATGTCAAATTTTACTTGAACTTTCTTACTAGTTGATGCGTCTCTTCTATGCAATGTCAAAGTTTTATGTAACTTTCTTACTAGTGTTTTCTTTCTCGTTGGTGTTGTGTTGTCGGCGCGACCGGGGCATGGGCTAACGCACCGTCAGAATGAGGATGTTGCAACTTGACTTGAGTTGGGTTCCATTGCAGTCCCGATAATACATGGTACGATGAGTGACTTAATATGGTAAACTAGTATGATGAATATATGGGGGATGAACTGATTGTGATCTCCTTTCTAATTATTTCTTTTTCATGTAGAAAATGGATGTATCTAATCTTGTCTTAGTTTCACTAGATCGCAAGCTTAATACATACTATATATGAACGTTTGAACATTCTATATAAAGGCTCAATTGGACTCTTAAAGCATCATCCGGTCAAAATGGCCATCATGCGCTTGGTTATCTTGTTAGCAATTCTTGGATGTCTTTATACTCCAAGTCATGGTAAGCATGTCTGCACTAGTTGTTGTTGTTGGGCTCTCTAGTGTTTAATTAAACAAATTCTTAAGTGGTGTTCTTTCAATCAAAGGAGAAACTACAATTTACATGTAGAATAATGACCTTACATTACTTACTGTCTAATCTCTTCTTATCAAATAAAAACAAATAAATATTTCTTATCTACTAATCTGATTTTACTTCTTTGCTGTCCTAAAATTAAAGGTCGAGATATTGAAAGGCGGGAGGAGGGAAACAAAATAGTGATAATTCCTTGTGTGAAAGTGCAATGCTCCGGCAAAAATGATGATTGCATCTGTTGTCAAGCTGATGATCAGTGCTATTCATCATGGGAGATGTGCAAATCACATTGCCCTACATGTGATCCCGATTGTCATCCCCCAGCATTCTACAACCCATAATCACCTGCTACTATGGCTGTATGACTTCATGTTGTTGGAATAAAAATCTCATCTCAAGTTTTTCTTCTTCCTCCACTAATTTTGTATTGTTTGTTTGGTTTTTCTATTCTGTGAATTATCGGATGTTGCACCGCTGGTGCAATAAGCGCTTATTTAGGCTCACGCCATAAGTGCCCTCTTTAGATGTACGCTATGAAACATGTAAAGTCAAACTATGATAACATAATCGATAGAGCAACTCAAGATTTAGTGGTAACAAAATGAAAAGTAAATAATTTATACCACGGATCACTTTTTCAAATTTATCATAAAGGCAATGCTACTGGAGCTTATTGATCATAGTGATCTTTCAGTTTAATGAAAGGAATGTCCAAACAAAAATTTCAAAAAAAAAAGAGAGACATTTATATTACTTTAAAGAACAAAAACTACCGCTAGCCTACAAAATTAACTTTAGCTTTGCGGATTAATCTCCCCTCCAAAGATTGTCAAATACAATTTTGCTATATATATATATATATATATATATATATATATATATATATATATATTCTTTCTCACTTAAACTCATTCAAATCCATTCATAAGTTTATTATTCATTAGAAATTCATAACTCTTAGCTATAAAACTAGGACCGATTCTAATGCCTAGAAGGTGATCCCAATAGAATTCAGATTCGACGATCTGTTGATCCTATACTAATATCTCATATAGAAATTTTGATGGAGGAGAGCGATATCACTAGAAACAAATATAAAATCAAAAGAAAAACAACCTCTATTACTCATAAGGTTAAAGTATTAACTACAAGGACTAAACAATGGAATAAAGCACAATAAAAGACTTGAATAAAAGTGTTAAAACAAAAGTTATCTTTGGATAACACGTGGGTAATCTTGGTAGGTTGAGGATCACTGTCAATTTCAATCTCCTCCTTCAATACTATTATTGGAACTTTCTCCTAATGCTTGGATAGTAAGTAATATAATTTTGGGAATACTTATAGCTGTTGGATGAATTTTGAATAAAAGATTTTAGATACTGAAACTCTAGGAAGAAGGGACTATGGTTGGAGGTCCATAGCATTTTATAAAAATTTTTCTCTCTTCTTTTCTCTTATCTTGCTAATGATAGAGGCTTGAAATTTAGAGTCAATTAGAGCTTCTTCTTAGTTGTCTTTGGGATAATTTTTTTTCTTCCTCTTCTACTTCTTCTATTTTTTTCTTGCTAGCCTCTTTAGAAGCTATACTATTCAACAATTTAATTTGTCAAATAAAAAAGGGTAAGACTGATAACAACTCAAAAAAATTTATATAATAAGGAAGCCATAGAAAGGAAAAAGGGTTCTTAAACTTATAAGCTCCTTATATTAAAGTTCAGATTTTGATAATGAAATCAATTAATGAATTTAATAAATTATATATTTTTAAGATAAGTAACGTAGGAAGTACTTTAATCATAGGCTCAGACCATAGAAGAGTTAAATACCAAGTAAGAGAGTCGAACGTTGTGCCGAAAGATTTTTTGTGTTGAAAATTATATGTCGAGCTAGAGGATTGATTGACATGGCTTACGGACTTCATGCTAGATATTCGAACATCGTGTCAAAAAGATTGGATATCACGTTGAAAAATTAAATGTCACGGTGAAATTGATACGCTGGAAGATTAAGTGATATACCAAAGTATTGAGTGATGTGTCGGAGGTTCGAACCGACAATGAGAGAATCATGATATTATGATAAATGAGGATGACCTAGTTGTGATTTTCTTTCTATTCTTTCTTCTTCTTCTTCTGTTTTTTTTTTGTTCAAAAAGCACAAATCTAACCCTATTTTGGATTGCCTAAATCGAAAGAATGTCTAATTTTATGGAACGATTACTTTGGAGATGAGGAAGTTCGTTATTAAGCATAGCGAGGTATTATAACATATCTTATCTCCCAGATGTCCATACATCAATATACGATAGATATTGTGGATCCTTTCCTCATTTCCACATCATTGAAGAGAAGGCCATAAAGATCCCCACTTCTAATAGGATCTAGTTATGCCACCACGTCATACTGGATGTACTTGACAAGGCACATCCAGCTGCCACGTCAAGGAACAAATCAGTGCACTCGGTTGTTGTATGATGTCCGTAAAGATAATAGTTTTGGAAGATGGATTGGACTCAGGTTGGCCCATTTGAGTCCAACTCAAATACTATCGATTCCAGGTTGGAGTCCAGCATGCCAGGTAGAGTATCCATGGTCCCCTGATGCTTTGATTGGTGGAGATGGCCGGAAGTGCGTGATAAGCGTAGTACCTATCTATACTTCGGCTGTCGCTCATCCACTGCACCAACTAGGTGTTGGTGGGTCCCAACCCACGTCAAGTTGCGACATCCTCATCCAGGTAGGTGCCCCGTTCCCACCCACAGCACCAACAAAAACAAAACATAAGTCACACATCACATATTTGCAGCAGACTTTGATAATAAAAATTCTTTAATCATATTTTTATTATTGAATCTCGGATTTTGATGATGAAATTAATTGATAATTATTTGATCTAATCTATTTTTGAGATAAGTGTGCAGGATTAACTATGATAGAGTAAATTACCAAAGTCAAGTTGTTGGAAGTTCAAGAGTCCACCAGAAGTCCGAAGGATCATCGGAAGTACTGCCGGAGCCAACCGAGATGAAATCGGGGACTTGCCGAAGGTTTCGGAAGTTCGCCGGAAAGATCGTCGGAGGTTCAGCGGAGATAACCGAGAAGGTTCGGAAGGGTGCCAAAGACTCATTGAACTCGTCATAGAATCCGGGAGCCAGCTGGGAGTCCGCCAGAAGGAATCCGAGGGATTGTCGGAAGTCCGTCGGAAGATCGTCGGAAAGCTCTTCGGAAGATAACTTGATGGTGTTGGTATAATCTGGCTTTAGAATATTATAGTTAGCACTTAATTAGGGTATAGAATAGGTGTTAATCCTATCTAGACTGTATTGACCAATAATTGGGCTTTATTGGGTTGTATTGGGCCGAAGGTGAGGCCCATACGCTTTCGGCAAGGGCCGACGATAGATCGCCAGACCAGCGGAGCACCGCTGTTGACCGAACCCAGCGGTAGTACCACCCAGCAAAGTGGTGGCGGTGGCACCGCTGTGTGGTTGCAACCACTGTGTCGCAGTAGTATCGCTAGTGCCAGCGCGGAGTATCGCCCACACGCACACACGCAAAGGTGTGTCAGGCGGTAGTACCGCCAGTGCCAGGCGGTAGTACCGCCTACAGTCCGAAATTTCGGACAAGACTTTTTTTTAGCGAGATTTTTGAATCCAAAAAGCTCTATAAATACCCCTTTACTTCTAGCTGGTTGGGTTACCTTTTGCAGTGTTAGATTTGAGTCTAAGCCATAGCAAATTCCTGCTTTCAATTGTTCAAGTGTTCACCTCCTTCTTCTACTTGTAAAAATTCTGTAAAGAGAGGGAACCTCTTGTAAAAGGCTGTAAAGGGGTGTTTGGTCCTTCCCCTTCAAGAGACTTGCTAGTGGAAGTTGGGAGCCTCATTGGAGGAGGCTTCAAGAGTGGACGTAGGTCATTTGACCGAACCACTATACATCGCTGCGTTTACTTGCTGTGTGAGTATTTAAAATTCTACATCATAAATTTTTTAAGCTGCAAACTGATCGGATTTCTTCTCCCTACTTCAACTTTCATTTACTTAAATATTTTCAAGTTAAAGTCTCTTTCGGTGAATCAAGTTCTTAAGCAAATCTCCAGAATTGGTTTTCAAGCTTTATTCATTTTAATCCGTTGCACTAATTCACCCCCCCCCCTCTTAATGTCGCTCCGAACCTAACATTTATGATATGAAAAATTTTAATTCTATGATCGAAATCAAAAAATAATAGATCTATTTTTACGATGTGTACCTTTTGATGTCATTCGCAAAGGAAGGGAAAAGATCTGAATACCTTCCTTTAGATCCAATGCCTCTGCCAATCTACAAGGAGAACTAGGTTTCTTCTCCTCTCTTCCTATCCTTTCACAGGACCACTTTAATTGATGGCTTAGGGAGATTGAGAGGGAGATTGTAATCTCTCAATCGATGTCTGTGAAACATTTTTTTTATGCTAACTCTTAGATGCATCTATGTTGCTAATCTTTACGCAACTCTTAGATGCTTCTGTGTTGCTTTTGTTTCTGTCACTTTAAGTCCCCTGAGGTCCTGTCTATTTATAGGCTAGACCAGAGGGTCTCTGATAAGTTATTAAGGGAGTTCCTTCCATCAAGGGCATCCCCTAAGGTATCCTCCAAAATATGAACTTCTTTTCTATTGGCCGATACTGATATCAGAATCCAATTAGTTATATCAAATATCTTATCCGATTATAATGGGCCACATAATATAACATTCTCCTACTTGGCCCATTAATTGATAAGATATAAAAGATATTTAAAATCAAAAATAAACAAAATAAAATTTGTTTGAAAATAATTTTACCTAATTGGATCCTGAAAATTTTTGAAAAGCATTTTATACATGGCCATGAATTTTAAAATAAGTCAATAAGTCTAATAAACAGAATAATACTATATTAAGTCCAACCATCAATGCGAGTCATAACGATTGTATATCATCAATGTTATACTCCCTACTATGTACTACAACATTGTTAGTCTTTCCTAATATAGTCCATAATGACCCCTGTAATTTGCCTTGTCAAGACAATCCTGTTATCACATTCAACTATAATATATACATACATAACTGTAAACAGGATAGCAGAAACAAATAACTTTAAGTACGTAAGTAAAAAATGTCAATTACAGTATCCACTCAAATATGCATAACCATATCCTTTATGGATTGCTCACAAACCTAATCATAAGAACATGTTCTTTCAAAATACTTTAGGATGTAAGTCCTAAGTAAATAGATCAGCAATCAATACAGTGGAACTCAAGTAATTAATTGACATTAGATGTTTCTGGACTCGTCTTCTCTAACCATCAAGTACTTTCTACCATAATGCATAGAAATGCAATAGTACTTATCATTCTTAGAAAAGAAAACTACTACGATATCATAAAATATCTTCAGCGACTTGACAATTGAGTCTAACTACACCAAGTCCTGAGATAAAATTTCGCAGTTATAAAGTTTAATTAGTGGCCTCAAAGCATACCACAAAATCAACTTTCATTATTAATAATAATATAATAATAAATTATCCCTCTAATTGATATAGATATTAACCATAAGATGGACTTCCTATTATTAAGGTAATTTATAGAATTAGCATTTGAAAAACATCATCATTTCAAGCTGATATAATTTTATACATGTGAGCATATAATCCTTCGTCCCTTTCAGATATCTTATTACTTTTCTTTGCAATCCTTTAATATTTTTTCACTTCTGGATAACTCAAATATCTACCTAGAATTTTAACTACAAAAACTAATATCTATTCTGACATAGGTTTGAGCATAGACTTTCAACTATGCATATATAAAGAATATTTTCTTTATCTGATTCTTTTCAAGTCATTTTAAAGCACTCACTTTTGACTAAAATTTTACTTTTATGATTTGTTGAACAAAGTTGTATATTAAATCATCTCAAGACTCAGTTAATATATCCTTTCCGAGACAATCTTAATAATCATTAAGATATATCCCTGAGTATCTCAATACTAATAATATAAGATGTCTCATTCATATCAACCGTCTTAAATTCTTAGTGATAATTTCTTGGTTTAGTATAATAAACCAAGTCACTATTGGCAATGCAAAATATTATCTATATATATGATCAATATAATAAACTTGCTCCCACTAATCTTCATATATAAATACTGATTAACAGTATTTTTCTTAAATATGAAGAAATCAATGATATTAATAAACTTTATATACATCATTGTCTAAAAGCTTGTTTAAGATCATAAATAGATTCCTAAATTTGTATGTCAAATTTATATTTCTTTTATTTTCTCTGCGAGTCATTTAGAATAACTTATAGAAAACTAGATCCTTAATTAAAAATTTGTTTTCATATCATTATGATGTAACTCAAACTCATAATGAGTCACTAATGTCATTGCGATTCTTAACGAGTTCCTTTAACAACTGTATGTCTTATTATAATTGATACATTCTTTATGAGTAAAATCTATAACTATATAAGAACTAAAAGTCTGACCATCATATCGTTTGACATTGTCCTTTAAGTCATATTTATATAATAGACTCTTTTACAATTATTGTACAATTCGACGAATTCATCAAACACCATTCTAGTTATTAATTTTAACTCTTCTTATATTATATCATATTACTTTTCAGAATCGTTACCTTTCATGACCTGTGAAAACAAGAAGGGATCTATTCTGATTCTTATATCAAAATATAATTCTTATAGATATACCACATAATAATCATAAATGACAGAATTCATTTCCCATTGAAAAATTTTCAAGGCTGTCAATTGTGGTTATTCTACAAGACCATTATCAGCGATATCAATATAATGTGGGAGTTTAGTAATGTTATTTTGTTATTCACCTTTATCAAATTATTTAATAATTTGAATAACAACAATCTCTCAAATAATAAAAGAGTATCAACATGTATCTCCTCTATATCAAAATTAAATTTCAAGATTTTCTTCTATTGATTGGCTATTTTATAGGAACCTTATATTACCAAATTTAACCATCCTTGTACTATGATTAGAGCAATAAGACATATACCCTTTTTTAAATATTTTTAAATAAATAATAAAATATTCAGAAATAGTTATTAAATTTAATTTTCTTGAGTTGAAGATCCTTATCTCTATAGGACAATCTCAAATATGTAAATATCTTAAGTTAGGTTTCCTATCATTCCATAACTCAAAAGAAGTCATGTAATTTACTTATTAGAAACCTCATTTAAGATATACATAGTTTTTCTTAGAGCTTCTTCTCACATTCATTTGGGTATAAAAGAATAATGCATCATGCTTCTAATCACATTTATAAGTGTACGATTATACCTTTCAGCAATTATGTTCTGCTACGACACATCTGGTAAATCATACTGAATACATATACCTTGATTTTCCAAGAATCTAATAAAAGAACTAGAATGATAATTGGATCCATCATGAATACCATAAAATCCATCACCTCTATCAGATATGATGATTTTAACTTTTCTATCTAATTGTCTCTCGACCTCATTTATGCACACTTTAAGAGTGTCAACGGCTTGAGACTTTACATGAATTAGATATATATAGAATCATATCTCAATAGGTTATCTATATGGTGATAAAATGCCTCTATTTAATGATACGAAAATATAGAGTGACTCGCAGATGTAAACATAATCTCAAGGAGTTTATAAACTTATATTTTATTTTAATATTTAATTATAGGATCGTTGTAAACTCAAGATTCATATTAATTCTGTATAGACCATTATACATAATCCAAAGGTTAACTTTTATTGAATCATATTGAGTTCATAACTATCAAAGGAGAAATAATATTCTAACAATTCTAGGTAAAGAATCTAAATTCCCAGAATTATAAGAATATAGCACAAATCCTCAAGATTCATCAAATGAATCATCCTTAGGCGTAGGCGATAAATACAAACTAATATCGTTTTCACTTTAAGATGATTCCCTATAATGATGAATATTTCAATCTCCTTTGGTTTTTATTCCTTTTTTTAATATTAAAATAAATCTCTATTATTGGTAACATATATTGAAGCATCAAATTAATCTACCAAATATTAAAAAAATAATTTCTATAATATTTGATTTAAACCACATAAAAGTTATATTTATAACTTTTCATTTCAAATCAAATCTTATAATTTTTCTTCGTATAACATTCATTGTTACACAAGTAACACTTTATTATGAAGAAATTTCTTTATGAGTTTATATAGTAATTATAAACTCAGGTGGCTTATGCTTCATCCTTATTTTATTGTTACCCACTCCTTGAGTAGAACTCAAAATATTCTAAGTCTTGGGCTTACAACTTTGTCAATTATATTAATGAGGTAATCTTAAATTTCTCAAATACTATCATTTTTAGTCGGTACTTTCATTGAGGTGTCAACTCATGACTTATTAGAAAATTTATATTGATCCTTAAATATTCTCATGCGCTAGTTGTAAACTGTGCTGAAGTCTAAGTATCATCAAATTGAGTTTTTCAGACCTTTCATGATCAGTCACCTTAATTATTTATTCCATAGAACTTTCAGTAAATAAGTCTGTGTTCCCTTCAAATAATCTAATCAAGGTCTCACTCATTCAATATAACTTATATATGCTCAAGCCATTTATTCCAGAAAATATAGGGACATTTATAAAAATACAATGAAGGAAGTACCACTATAATAATATAACATCAATACTTTGAGTTTTATAATGAATGTTGAACTATTGATATCATCAATATTTTACTTTCAATATTGACATATCTACTATTCACACATATAATCATTTATGAAGGACTAATACCATCTTTGTGGAATAGTGTTAATACCCTTTGGGTATAGAATACTAAACTACAAAGATATCCAAAACAGTATCATCCTACCCCATCACAATTATTCAAAATAGATTCTCCTTTGGGATTATCTAAAACTCCTAATTATATATGCCATTATGAATATTATTTTTCTTTAATGTCATTTAGGACCAATCTCATAATGTATTTTATAAATTATTGATCTAGGTCACTTTGGTGGCTACAAGACCAATACAAAAATATAAAATACAATCTAAAATGTCCTATGAATGGTAAGACTTTATTGTAATTCATATCTTATAAGTCTATCATCCCAAGCTACTTTGGCAGCTACTGATCAGATAAAACTTAGGAAAATAAATTATAAATAATATTTATCAAATTTCTTTAATATCATTTAGGATCAATTCCATAATGTATTTTATAAATTATTGGTCTAGGTCACTTTGGTGGCTGCAAGACCAATACAAAAATATAAAATATAATCTAAAATATCTTATAAATTATAAGACTTTTATTGTAATTCATATCCCATAAGCTTATCATTCCAGGCCACTTTGGTAGCTACTGGTCAGATAAAACTTATAAAGATGAATTACAGATAATATTCACTAAATTTCTTTAATTCAATAATAGAACAACAACTATAATGATTATTGAATATTAATGAGCATAAATAAAAATTCATATGACAACTATAATCATGATAACACATAAATCATGAAAAACCTTTATGTGAAAATTAACTATCATTTCATAATTTCAAATATATACATATGAATAATCAAATAAATATTCAAGAACAATAATTGGATATTATTTATAACTTGCAATCAATAATTCATATATATTGATCAGCATAAGGAAAAACTCATATGATAATTATAATCATGATAATATATAAATCATGAAAAGCCTTTATGTGAAACATAACTATGATTTCACAATTTCAAATATATACATGTGAGTAACCAAAGGAATATCCAAAAATAATAATTGGATTTTAATTTACCACATGTAATCAATAAATCATATGAGAAAAACTATAAAAGGAACAATAATTTATATTTTTTTAATATATAAAATATCAAATTAAACTAATCAATTTTATTTAATTTGGGCAAGCCCCAAAATCGGGCTTGATATTAGCCCAATTAAATAAGTCGATCAAAATTAAAAATTAATCAAAATTTAATCTTTTCTAAATTTGATCAAAAATTAAATTTAATCCTTTAAGGGTAAAACCATAAATATGATGCCAAGACATAAATTAGAATTATCATATTTGTAAAGGATAGAACTATCAAAATATTAAAAGTATAAAATACTTAATGGTAAAACTGTAATTTTAACTTAATGGCAAAACTGTAATTTTTTCTTATGCAAAACTGAAATATTCATATTTTTAAAACCCTAATGGCAAAACTATAATTTTTGTGAAATGGTAAAACTGTAATTTTTGCTAAATGGCAAAATTGTAATTTTGCCGAACAACTACCGCCACCTCTTGTGTAGTTGTCGCCGATCTGCGGTGCTCTGCGAGTGCTGTGCGCTACGGTCGACTCGGCCAGCAGCCGCTGCCATGGTGCGCTGCATCGCCTCGGCGGCGATTGTGCCCACATGCGATTCTTTACTCGCTTGCTGATCGCCACCTAGGTCGCGGGCCACCGCCGCCGTCGCGCGTCTTTGCGCCATCGCGATCGCCGTCTGGTGGTCGGCCTCTGCCTTGTGAGCCGCTTGGGTCGGATCGTGCCGCTAGCGCCACGACGACGCCGCTTGCTCGAGCACCGCTGGCGTGCTTGTGTGCCGCGCGGTTGCCGCCCTCATGCGACCGATCAGCAGCCCTATGGCTGCTACCGTGCGGTCATCGGCGGCCCTTATGGTCGTACGCAGCGAGGTTGATAGATCGTCGTTGTTTCCTTAATATCACTGACAAGCAGACGATAAACCACGACAATAAACTAAAATCGATAAGAATACAGATTTGATAGAATTTGGATCATCCAAACATCGTAAATCAGAAAAATAATAGATCTAAGTTTTGATTTCAAAAACCTAGGCTCTGATATCAATTGTAAGCATAAAAAGCCTTTAATCATGCTTCTATGATGCGGAAAACTTTAATTCTAGAATCAAAATCAAAGAACAATAGATCTGTTTTTACGACGTGTACCTTTTGATGCCATCCGCAAAGGACGGGGAAAGATCTGAATACCTTCCTTTAGATCCAACAACTCTGCCAATCTATAAGGAGAACTAGACTCCTCCTCTCTTCCTATCCTTTCACAGGACTACTTTAATTGATGGCTCAGGGAGATTGAGAGGGAGACTGTAATCTCTCAATCGATGTCTATGAAATGTTTTTTTTTATGCAACTCTTAGATGCATCTATATTACTAATCTTTACGCAACTCTTAGATGCTTCTGTGTTGCTTCTGTTTCTGTCACTTTAAGTCCTCTGAGGTCCTGTCTATTTATAGGCGAGACCAGAGGGTCTATGATAAGTTATTAGGAGAGTTCCTTCCATCAAGGGTATCTCATAAGGTATCCTCCAAAATATGGATTTCTTTTCTATTGGTCGATACTGATATCAGAATCCAATTAGTTATATCAAATATCTTATCCGATTATAACAGGCCACATAATCTAACACCCGGTGCTACAGCAACGTGCTTAAATCACAGCATCAGGGACTCGCCACATCAGACGGTCCATTATGTTCTTCCCTGTTGGGTTGGGCGCACAGGTACGCCATCCGCCACAGACACATGCAGCCGCTACAAAGTAGCAACAGCGGCTACAGCCTTAACAGTGATCATGTCTATTTGACCCTTCCTACCTCTGGCTTTCTTCGAGCTCAATCTAAAGTCCATTTGAAGTGGCTAAGCTGATCATGTCCATTTGACCCTTCCTGCCTCTGGCTTTCTTCGAGCTCAATCTAAAGTTGTGTATAGTGACATCTTTCACAGGGTGTGTAGAATAAGTTGATCGAGAGAGATAAGGCATTGCAATGATTTTAAGTCGAGGAGAGACTTGACCACTCAAGAGAAACTTGATCAAAAAAGCATTAGACTCTTGAACATCAAAAGATGAGGTATAGTACTGCAATAACAGGTCTTTCGAGTGCTAATCAAACTTGTGCTCTAAGACGAAAAGCACATTTTCAATCACAAATAGGGCTTGAAAATTTCCAATGATACAACCAAAGTTATTAACTAAGCACTCTATAAGAGCAAAACCTAGCTCAAGTTTTAGCAACACTTTTCATATTCCAAAAGTATGATAGCAAAAAGTGGGCAAAGTCAAGAAATTATTTTGGAGCAAGGAGTACGAACCAAGAAATTTGAATGAAACCATTTCAAGTAACCCGATTCTTCTCACCTATGCAGTTGAGCTCTGCATCAATTAGAAGTCCCATCAAATGAAAGATGTGAGGAAGAAAATTTACGAGAGAAAGCCACAAACTCTTCAACTTATGTGACATGGCACTAGCGAAGCTCCAACTAGCAACAATCAAGCTTTTATAGGGTGACACCTCCAAGCAGTTTGCAAGTAGATTAATGATGTCTACTATGTTACAATTACAGCTTATGATATGGAAATGTTTAATGCAAGTGCTATGGAGGTGACGAGCAATGAGGATGAAAGCGAAATAGTCATCATTCCTTACATGAAAAAGAGTTGTAGTCCCTTCGATTTTTGCAACAATTATGAAGCTAAGGAGATCTATCAAACAAATTGTGTTGTCTGTGATCCTAATAGTCACCATCATACAAACCATAATCATAGTCTCTGTGCTTCATGGTTTAATTCTCTTAGATAAATGATGGTTTTCTTCTTCTCTTCCTAATCTTGTATTGTTTACTTTGCGGTATGTATGAAATAGTGATCTCACGAAAAGGTTCTCAGTCTTTTGGTTGCTCTATTTTGTGTGTATTAGTAAACGAGGATGATAGAGCACTAACAAGTGGTGAGAATGAGGCATTTAGAAGATGATCCCAACCTCATGAAGACAATAGACATTCCTGAGATAAATCCAGAGAGCATTTTTCGATGGATACAAAGAACTCAAAAACTTTTATATTATCCGCCATATGTAGAGATCATTTCACATAAATATATGATAGGAATCACAGTTATCAGAATTAAACCCATAAAAAGACCTAGGCCAAGCCTCTTAGATCACTAAGTCAGATCGAAGGGCCAACTGGTTGAATAAAATCGCATGTTTAATCAAAAATATCTTAAAAATATATAATATATAAAGTAAGGATCAAAAATATTAAAATTAGTAAAAAATAAATATTCTTAGACCAATGAAAAAAATCAGTTGTATATAATATTATGAAAATGCTACTAGCAAACAACATTATAAATATAATTTTTTATTCAAATCAAATAAAATGTTATAAAATCTAAAATGTAATTATATTAATCCAATCCATAATAAATTATTCAATGCTATAAAGTAACTAGTTTATCGAATATAATCGTCATAATTTAAAGTTACAAATGAATATAAATTTTAAAATTGATATTTTTTAGTAATCCAAATATCATTTGTAATTCATTCTATATTATATTCTAAACTTTTGGGCTCGCTTTTTATTTATCATAATATTTGGTTCAAAAGGAGAAGAGGTAAAGAGAAGATATGTGAAAGGAGGGATTAAGAGACTTGTTGGAGGGAGATGAGAAAGCAAAGGAGAGAATTGGTTGTAGTAAGAGAGGATGACCGAAAGAAAGAAGAAATGGAAGGAGAGAGGTCATTTTCTTTCTCATGTCAAATTTAACATCAAAATTAATATAAATATCCTCTTAAATAAATAATAAAAACTAAAATTATGGATATTTAAGTAATCTTATGCAATGTCAAAGTTTTATGTAACTTTCTTACTGGTGTTTTCTTTCTCGTTGGTGTTGTGTTGTCGGTGCGACCGGGGCATGGGTTAACACACCATCAGAATGAGGATGTTGCAACTTGACTTGAGTTGGGTTCCATTACAGTCCCGATACATGGTACGATGAGTGACTTAATATGATAAACTAATATGATGGATTTATAGGTTATGGGGGATGAACTGATTGTGATCTCCTTTCTAATTATTTCTTTTTCACGTTGAAAATGGATGTATCTAATCTTGTCTTAGTTTCACTAAATCGCAAGCTTAATACATACCATATACGAATGTTATGGGGGATGAACTGATTGTGATCTCCTCTTTAATTATTTATTTTTGATCTCCTTTCTAATTATTTATTTTTCATGTAGAAAATGGATGTATCTAATCTTGTCTTAGTTTCACTAAATTGCAAGCTTAATACATACTATATATGAACGTTTGAACATTCT
This sequence comes from Musa beccarii, assembly GCA_024322285.1. NCBI lineage: Eukaryota > Viridiplantae > Streptophyta > Magnoliopsida > Zingiberales > Musaceae > Musa > Musa beccarii. The sequence goes on along the minus strand of CM044396.1, from coordinate 6,046,726 downwards.
ATATAAAGGCTCAATTGGACTCTTAAAACATCATCCGGTCAAAATGGCCATCATGCGCTTGGTTATCATGTTAGCTATTCTTGGATGTCTTTATACTCCAAGTCATGGTAAGCATGCCTGCACTAGTTGTTGTTGTTGGGCTCTCTAGTGTTTAATTAAACAAATTCTTAAGTGGTGTTCTTTCAATCAAAGAAAAAACTACAATTTACAAGTAGATTATTGACTTTACTTTACTGTCTAATCTCTTCTTATCAAATAAAAACCAAAAAAATATTTCTTATCTACTAATCTGATTTTACTTCTTTGCTGTCCTAAAATTAAAGGTCGAGATATTGAAAGGCTGGAAGAGGGAAACAAAATAGTTATAATTCCTTGTGTGAAAACGATATGCGGCGATAGGGATGTTTGCTACTGTTGTGAAGCTGATCAACGGTGCTATTTAGAATGGGACATTTGCAAATCACATTGCGTTACATGTGATCCCGATTGTCATCCCCCAGCATTCTACAACCCATAATCACCTGCTACTATGGCTGTATGATTTCATGTTGTTGGAATAAAAATCTCATCTCAAGTTTTTCTTCTTCCTTTACTAATTGTGTTGTTGGTTTTGTTTTTTTATTCTGTAAACTATCGGATGTTGCACCGTTGGTGCAATAAGCGTTTATTTAGGCTCACACCATATTAGACGTGCGCTATGAAACATGTAAAGTCAAACTATGATAACATAATCGATAGAGCAACTTAAGATTTAGTGGTAACAAAATGAAAAGTAAATAATTTATAGCACCGATCAACGTTTCCAAAAGCTGCCTATCCTATGCTCGTTAGCTCACAAAAATAACTTAGTTATGCATACTCATCCCCCCTCCAAAGATTGTCAAAATACTTTTTTTTGCTTTTATATATATATATATATATATATATATATATATATATATATATAGATATATATATATATATATATATATATATAGTGAGAGAGAGTTTGCATCATTCTGTTACGAACAAATTGTAAAATGGCTTGTTCGGTATAATGTTTATGTGTGTCCGTGTCCTTTTCGATTTGTTCTAGTTTGCAAAGTTTGTAAAGGGCTTACCAAAGGTTAAATGCCTCATTTGAGTGAGTTTGGCAGTTATTGTCGGTTTATACATAAAATTTGTATCAAGTGGATACTTATACTATATTTCGATCAGCAGTGGACCAATTTTATACCTTTGTTGTGCAACCATTCTGAGCTTGTGATATCCATGAGTGGAATTTGTATTGGCTATAAAGTATTTGTTGAAAGGTTTGCTTGTGGATCCCGTATGAAGCGCTTTCTCTGTCCCGTCTTCTCTTTTGCAAGTCGTAAAGGATCGTAGGATATTTCAGGAAAGCTAACTTTTATGAACTGACATGTAATGGTGTCACACAATTTAGGCAAAACCAGTTAAGTCCGTGATAGATGGTATCAGAGTGGGACAAGTATACATAGAAACACTTAGCATGTAAACGTGAGGGACCTAGCGGGGCTACGTTGAGGGCAGCCAACATGCACGATCGTTTGAGAAATGGATAGGGAGTTGTAGGGGAAGGAGTCGCTCAAAGGAGCGGGCATCTGAGAATGACATTCAGAAGAATGGCCAACCCTTCCCGCAAGAGGCACCACGAGGACAAACAAGCTAAGAAGAATTACGTAGCACACAAAAGTTGGGATAGTTGAGTTTGAGCAGTGGCTCGACGTTGGCACTCAAACTTGAGGGTGCTTGAGGCAAGCGGGGTGCTTGGCAAAGGATGAGATTGTGCAAGGTGGAGTGGGTTGTTCAACGATCGAAAGAGTTGTGTAAAGCTCACAGAGGTGAGAGGAGTTGCAAACTCAAGGAATTCGATACTCATGCAAGGGCTTGCATGCGGACGATGGACTATCCGTGGCCATCCCAAGGCGTCCGAAGGTCAGCGCCATGGAGCATTGAAACTTTCTTTTCGGCATGTGCAGGATACTTTCGTAAGAGGCTGAAGTGTGCAACAGGTTCAGCATGTTGCTAGGCCCAGAGGGGTGTAATGGGAGCTGTATTGGCGAAGAGTCACAATCTAGCATTTGCGTTTGCGGAGGCAGAACAATGCACGGTTTGTTCAGCAAAGACGGAGTGGTCCAAGGGGATGGTGGTCTCTAAAACTTCCAGAGGGAAAGAGACGAAGAGATAAGTTGCTCCAACAGGGCAAATATCCAGGATGAATAAGTTCCGGTTCTCTAGAGGGAGAATCATATACAATAAACTGCACCAGTTGATGAGTACCTCAAGACAAAGCTCAATGGATCGAGCGAGTGACGAGGAGTCGTTGCATGATCTCGTAAGTGACAATGCGTTGGTGGATGCATAGCAAGATCAAGTGGGGGAGCGACCCAAGGCAACACAAAGTGAAGGCACACTTAGAGCCGATAGGGAGATTGGATTCAATAGAGGGCTGACCCGTGGAATGGTGGGTGTGAGGACTACCATTAACTCTATGCAAATCAAAAAGTAGAGCAACTTGGAGATAACTTGGTGAAACACCCAAGCCACATGAAGGGAGTGGCATAGAAGATAAAACATGGTGCGGGGGCTTGGAGCTTTCCTTAGATAGAGGTCAAGGACATGGACTCTTGCAGAGGCAGGAGCAGGATCATGTCATTCCATGGGTTTCTTATTCTGATGGTGCAAACTCATCTTGCACGGTGCCAAGGACAAAGGGAACTTCAAGACACATGCACCTTATCTCGATGAAGCATTTGATGGAGGATCTAAGGCGATACAACTTGCAGTGGCGAAGTTGGTATCCAAAGGCCTTAGCACAGGGCAAGAGGATGCAGAGGCAGGTACTCTTGAAGAATATGCCATAATGTTGCTATTCGTGTTGCCATGAGGAAAGCGGTGCGCAGCGGAGATTGTTCTGGTAGGGGCATAGGCCCAGGATCTAAACAATGGTGCATCAATTTTAGCGAAGTTATGGGACTTTAGAGGAGCTGCTAGGTGACGGACTATCGTAGAGCTAGGCTTCGTTCGAGTATGACCCAAGAGTGGGTGGACGAAAGTCGATTGCCAAAGGAGCGAATAGAATCGAAAGTGGCAAAGGCCCTGTGATGCGTTGGCAGAGTCCACACATGGAGAGATCGCAGTTCAAGTTCATACCACAAGAATCAGAATGCAAGGAGATGTCACTAGGAGGTGACTTGATGCAGCGGATTGTGGTGGAATGATTCATGGCAATGCGATACACACGGTGAGTCCCATAAGGGGATTGGATCATGCAGAGGTATGATCAGGAGCACGACTGGGAGCTCCACTTCGGTGAGTGACATGATGGTAAGAAGGGCTATGGATTCAAGCAGGGAATGCCATAGTACTACAGAGGCAGATCTTCCGTATGTGCATCGAAGGTTGCATTGAATGGAAGCCTTGGACATCAACTTATAGGGGCTGTGCACTATTAAGGAAGAAGTTCATATGTAAGTACCAATAAGTCCCATGGGGGGGACTAGATCATGCAGAGGTATGATCGGAGTGGTTGAAGAATTAGACTACTTCAGAGCTCACATTCGCTTAAGGGAGCCCGGCAAGTCAGAGGACAAGGCCGAGTAAGTGAACGTTGTGACCAATGAAGCTAAGGAGAACAGAAGCGGTGCAAGCCCTGCAACATGATGGCGGAGGCCATACATGGGAGTTGTAGTTTGTCTTTCCATCGACCAAGTGGAACTGCTCAGAGAACACAGAGGTGTTGAAGCAGGTGGTCGAAAAAGGGCGAGGAAGCAATGATGAGTCCAAAGGGACTTAGCTACCCAAATTCGAGCATCGGTTAGAATAGAGGTGGACTCATAGGAGTGTCAAAATGCCGCAGAGGCGGATCTACCGATCGCGAAGAAAGGACGCAGATGTGAGACAACGGATAATAGTACCATGGGTATGGCAACGCCATGGTACCACAGAGGCGGGACTTCCGTGGAGTCATTGATCCCTTGCTCTCATAGAGAGAGAGTGCTTGGTCGTGATATGGGCCATGAAGGAGGAGAATGCAGTGGCAAACTCTATGTACCATGACAAGGCTGAAGGGCAAAGGCCAGAGAACTTCGTAAGACCAGTGTCAATGGACTTCTCATCAAGAGAGCCGTAAGTGAAGGACTTCGGGTCGATGCAGGAGTGCAGGACCAAGGAACGAAGCAGGTAGTACGCAGTGTTATACCTTTGCTACTCAGAGGAGTAGGCGATAGAAATGATGAAGAAGGCGGTACAATCCTAAAGGCGACCAAATCTATTAGAGACTTACTTCAAGTTGGACTGATAACTTCTTGTATTCTAAAAGTTCAATGGTATTGAGAAGGTGAATCACAGTAGCTGACTCAGCGCAAGGATTACAAATACTTCAAATGCTTTGGAAGTGTGTGCTAAGAGCAGGCGAAGTCTAGTAACCAACTCGATGCACGAAGTATAACCTCGAGGAGGCGGGCGAAGTCAAGTAACTTTTGCCTTCTCAACTCTCAAGAGAATGAGCGAAACCGAGTGCCCCAGCTCTCTTAGTTATTCAGCAGAGGAGCTCTGCACAGATTTGAAGACCCTTCGAAAAGACGAATGGAGGACAACAGTTGTCAAGTCCTCACCAATGGTGATCAATGCTACTTGGAATAAATTATCCACTTCATTTTCTAACTAAATGTCAATCGAAAGCGGAAGTGATACGAACCTCCTTGGACGAGACAACTAAGTGGAAGAAGATTCGATGGGAAAATTTTACAGAGGAAGGACCTGAAAACTTCAAAGGTTATGAGGCGATGCTCGTTAAAGCTTCAACAAGCATCTATCTAGTTCAAGAGATAAGAAGAATTTGAAGACTGACGCATATCAAATATGGTCTTTTCCTTCATCAGATGAATCCGTAAGAACCAGCAAGGATCAGCACAACTCTGCCAACCCCACACCAGAGTCAGAGTCATGGGTGAGTTGAAGCAGCATGGCGGATTAAAGTTCGACAACTCAACAACAAGCAGAGAACAATTGGGAGCTGAGGGGCGCATTGCAGTAGGAGCAGAAGATTGAAGATCCAGCAAAGGCAAGGAGTTGCAGTGTCAACAAAAGCTTCGACGAGGATGTCGAAGGAATAAGTGGGGGAGAATGTCACAGACAAATTATAAAACGGCTTGTTCGGTGTAATGCTTATACATGTCCGTGTCCATTTCGATTTGCTTTAGCTTGTAAAGCTTGTAAAGGGCTTGCCAAAGGCTAAATGCCCCATTTTAGTGAGTTTGGCAGCTATTATCGGCTTGTAAATAAAGTTTGCATCAGGTGGACACTTGTACTATATTTCGGTCTGTAGTAGACCAATTTTATACCTTTGTTGTGTAGCCATTCTGAGCTTGTGATATCCATGGGTGGAATTTGCATTGGCTATAAAGTGTTTGTTGAAAGGTTTGCTTGTGGATCTCGTGTGAAGTGCTTTCTCTATCCCGTCTTCTTCTTTGCAAGTCATAAGGGATCATAGGAGATTTTGAGGAAGCTGACCTTTGCTGACACGCAATGGTGCTGCACGACTTAAGCAAAACCAGCTAAGTCCATGATAATCTTCTACTAGATTTGACCCATTTATAAGTTTATTATTCATTAGAAATTCACAAGTCTCAACTATAAGACTAAGGATTGGTTCTAATGTCTTGAAAGTGATCTCAATAAATTTAGGTTCAATGAAATCTATTGATCTTATACTATCTCTGATAAAAATTTTAACAACAAAGAGCAATATCACTAGAAACAAATGTAAAATCAAAAGAAAAACAACCTCTATTACTCTTAAAGTTAAATGTCAATTATAAAGACTAAACAACAAAATAAAGCAAAATAAAAGACTTAAATAAAAGTATTAAAACATAATTTATCTTTAGACAACACTAAGGTAAATCTTGACAAGTTAAGTATTTTAGGATTACTTATAGTTGTTGAATGAAGTTTGAATAGTGATTACGATTGAAGGTGTATACTATCTTGTTGAATTTCTTCTCTCTTTTCTCTCTCATCTCTTGCTCTTGATAAGCTTGAAAGTTAGGATCAATTCGGGCTACTTCTTAGTTATCTTTGAGATATTCTTCTTCTTCTTGTACTTTTTCTATTTTTTTCTTACTACTGCTAGCATCTTTAAAAGCTATATTATTCAATAATTCAATATTTTTTCTTCTTCTTATACTAATTTTGTATTGTTTGTTTGGTTTTCTATTCTGTAAACTATCGGATATTACACCGCTAGTGCAATAAGTGCTTATTTAGGCTCACGCCATAAACACCCTCTTTAGACATGCACTATGAAAAATGTAAAAAGTCAAATTATGATAACATAATCGATAGAGCAACTCAAGATTTAGTGGTAACAAAATAAAAAGTAAATAATTTATACCACGGATCAACATTTCAAATTTATCATAAAGGCAATGCAACTGGATCTTATAGATCATAGTGGTCTTTCAGTTTAATGAAAGGAATGTCCAAAATAATTTTTTCAAAAAAAAGAGAGACATTTATATTACTTTAAAGAACAAAAACTACCTATCCTATGCTCGGCAGCCCACAAAATTAACTTTAGCTTTGCGGATTAATCCCCCCTCCAAAGATTGTCAAATACATATGTATGTATATACATATGTATGTAGATACATACATATGTATATACATATATATATATGTATATACATATATATATGTATATGTATATGTATATACATGTAT